>JAPXFY010000012.1:13808973-13816473 GCA_030674185.1 Monoplex corrugatus
ATGGGTATGCCTGTGGTGTAGCTGAAGGTGCCAGACTTCAGGGTGGTGTTAACCGTAACTGCAGCGTACAGAAGCTTGGTCGCCCAGTAGTCGGCTGTGTGTACACACACACACCATAAATGTAATTATCTTTCACAACAACAACAATACTAATAATAATAATAATAATATATTTTATTTATATAGCGCAAAATCTTGATAAAATCAAATCTAAGCGCTGAGCGTATACATACATACATACCTACATACATATGAGCGTATACATGCATACATACATGCTTACATACTTACATACATAAATCTAAGCTGAGCATATACATGCATACATACATACATACATACATAAATCTAAGCGTATACATACATACATACATACATACATATGTACGTACATGCATACATAATAATTACAATATTTATATAGCGCAAATCTCGACAAAATCAAATCCAAGCGCCGAAAAGACACACACGCACACACGCACGCACGCACACACACGCACACACACACACACACACACACACACACACACACACACACACACACACACACACACACACACCACATGCATGGCCACAATTGGGGAGAAAAGAATAAAAGCAATAAAAGCAAGAATAAAACCAATGGAAAACCACAGAGAGCACATCATATACAATTATATATTAAAACAAAGTGATTCCCCTCCGAGCGGAGACAGGCTGCAGAGGGGGGTTGAGTGAGGTTAGGATTTTATGCAGAGGAGAAAAGGTGAGTTTTGAGAGCGGACTTGAAGGAGGCAAAAGTAGGTTGCTGACGGACTGAGAGAGGAAGTTTGTTCCAGGAGAGTGGACCAGAAACAGAGAAGGCTCGTGGACCATAGGTATTGAGCTTAGTGCGTGGAAAGCGAAAAGTCAGAGGATCGGAGGCAGAGCGGAGGGTACGTGAGGGAAGATAGATCTCAAGTAGGCTTGACAGGTAATCGGGGGCTGCGTTATTGAGGCTTTTGTAGCACATGGTGTCTAGTTTGTACTGTATGCGCTTTGATACAGGGAGCCAGTGAAGTTGTGCCAGGAGAGGAGATATGTGGTCAGCTTTTTTCTTTTTGAGTACAAGGCGTACAGCATTGTTTTGAATGCGCTGTAGGATGTGAATGGTGGAGGCAGGAAGACCAGACAGGAGTGAATTGCAATAGTCAATGCGAGACTACCACTACTACTACTTCTAATAATGATAATGATAAGAAGAAGAAGAATAAAAAAAAAAAAGAAAAAGAAGAAGAAGAATGATGATAATGATCATATCATGATCATGATGGTAATGACGAGGACGAGGACGAGGACGATAATGATAAAGATAAGATGTCGATGAAGACAATATCGATGATGGTGGGTGAAAAAAATAATGATGATGACAAAACACACACACACACACACACACACACACACACACACACACACACACACACACACACACACACACACACACACACACACACACACACACACACACACACACACACAAACACATACACACACACACACACACACAATCACTGACGATGACGACAACGACGACGATTATGAGAATAGTGATTAGGACAACACTGACGCTAACGATGATGATGACGATGACGAAAATGAGGACAAGGTCGATGACGAAAGTTGTACATGTACATGTACATACCCGGGTCGGAAGCCACTGCCTGGGTGTCAAAACTATCCATCCCTTCACCCAACAGGTTTGAATACACCGAGTAGTCGTAGTACCCCGGGTCACGCTTGTAGCCATCATGTAGCCAGTACCCCATCACGGTCTGTGCACACGCACACACAAACAAAACGAAGCAGGACGTGTAATTTCTTTTCTGTACATGAATACTACTCTGTTTTTATTTATTTGTGTATTTATTTATTTGGATATACAAAGAAAACAAACGAGACAGTCTTGACAGAGACAGACACAAAAAGATCATTCATAAGGAAGATTAGGAAAAGACAGGCAACAATTATAGGCTATTTTATGAGGAAAGGGGAACTGGAGCACCTGGTCACAACAGGAGATCTGGAGGGAAAGAGAGCACCAGGTAGACCCAGGGAGAAGATATTAGACGGACTTGCGGAGTGGCTGAAGACAAAGAGGGTGGAAGATGTACTTGAGGCAACACGGGATAGAAACAGATGGAAGGCCATGATCGCCAACGCCATGTGGCAAGGCACTTGATGATGATGATGATTTATTTATTTATATATTTATTCATCTATTTATTCATTTATTCATTCCTTCATTTATCTATCTATCTATCTATCTATCTATCTATCTATCTATCTATCTATCTATCTATCTATCTATCTATCTATCTAATCTATCTATCTATCTATCTAATCTATCTATCTATCTATCTGTCTATCTATCCATCTATCTATCTATCTGTCTATCTATCTGTCTATCTATCTATCTATCTATCTATCTATCTATCTGTCTATCTATCTATCTATCTATCTATCTATCTGTCTATCTATCTGTCTATCTATCTATCTATCTATCTATCTATCTATCTATCTATCTATCTATCTATTCTGTCTATTTGTTTTGTTGTCAGTTTTTTTAAACGTTCTGATTTGTCTTTCAGGTGAATATACGCACGTTGTTTTGCCCACACTGTGCAGATAGTATGTTGCTGCATAGTCTGCACTCTCCATCTTCAGTGGGGTGGGTGTCCCTGCCGGGTGTTTTATGTTTCCACAAGCCATCCATCGGACATTGACATGACTTATAGAATCTTTAATGTGCACATTTGACATCCAAACAAGTGTGACTGCCCATGTTCAAGCAAACAGGAACTAGAAAAAGAAAACACGAAAAAAGAATCACAACGCGTCTTGAATACAACAAGACAAGACAGACGCAAATTTTCGGCCAACTGGCCTTTGTCAAACGTAAGATCACAAACAAACAAACACCAAATATAAAAAATTAGGAGAAAAAGACTTCGTCCAGTGTGAGAAAAGGACTAAACTGACTAAAATGACATCATAGATAGAGAGCCAGCGTCTAAAATATTATTTCATAATGATATCATTTTAGTTAGTTTAGTCCTTTTCTCCCACTGGACGAAGCAGCAGAGAAGTTTCAGTCTTTTTCTCCTAATTTTTATATTTCGTGTTTGTTTGTTTGTGATCTTACACTTGACAAAGGCCAGTAGGCCGAAAATTTGCACCAGTCTTCTCTGGTTCTATAAATACGCGTTCTGATTCTTTTTTCGTGCAAATTTGATGTTTTAACTTTGGTAATTTTTCGACCCTTTGTCTGTTTTTTTGCTCAAACATTAAACCACTGCACAGCATAAACTATAGGTCTTGCTGCATCCCTTTAGAAAATACCGACACAGTGTTTAAAATATTATTTCCTTTATTTTTCTCAACAAAACAATGCTGATTTTCCACTTTTCCAGCTAATGGAATACCATGTCTACATGTACTTCTGTAATGTCCTCCTAACAGTCTAGATGACATTCGGTGCATTGTGTTTCTCTTTGCTCGTGTGAGGTGCACAATAGCACTTACATCTTACACACAGGTTAATAACATAAACATCTTACACACAGGTTAATAACACAAACATCTTACACACAGGTTAATAACACAAACATCTTACACGCGGGTTAACACAAATAATCTTACACGCAGGTTAACACTAACATCTTATACATGGTAAATAACACAAACATCTTACACACAGGTTAACAACACAAAGAACTTGCACACAGGTTGATAAAACAAACTCCTTACACACAGGTTAATAACACAGACACCTTACACACAGGTTGATAACACAGACACCTTACACACAGGTTGATAACACAGACACCTTACACACAGGTTAATAACACAGACACCTTACACACATGTTGATAACACAGACACCTTACACACAGGTTGATAAAACAAACTCCTTACACACAGGTTGATAACACAGACACCTTACACACATGTTGATAACACAGACACCTTACACACAGGTTGATAACACAAACACCTTACACACATGTTGATAAACAGACACCTTACACACATGTTGATAACACAGACACCTTACACACAGGTTGATAACACAGACACCTTACACACAGGCTGATAACACAGACACCTTACACACAGGTTGATAACACAGACACCTTACACACATGTTGATAACACAGACACCTTACACACAGGTTGATAACACAAACACCTTACACACAGGTTGATAACACAAACACCTTACACACAGGTTGATAACACAGACACCTTACACACAGGTTGATAACACAGACACCTTACACACAGGTTAATAACACAAACACCTTACACACAGGTTGATAACACAGACACCTTACACACAGGTTGATAACACAAACACCTTACACACAGGTTGATAACACAGACACCTTACACACATGTTGATAACACAGACACCTTACACACAGGTTGATAACACAAACACCTTACACACAGGTTGATAACACAGACACCTTACACACAGGTTGATAACACAACACCTTACACACATGGTTGATAACACAACACCTTACACACAGGTTGATAACACAAACACCTTAACACACAGTTGATACACAAACACCTTACACACATGTTGATAACACAGACACCTTACACACAGGTTGATAACACAAACACCTTACACACAGGTTGATAACACAACACCTTACACACAGTTGATAACACAAACACCTTACACACAGGTTGATAACACAGACACCTTACACACAGGTTGATAACACAAACACCTTACACACAGGTTGATAAACAAACACACCATTACACACAGGTTGATAACACAACACCTTACACACAGGTTGATAACACAAACACCTTACACACAGGTTGATAACACAAACACCACCTTAAACACACAGTTGATAACACAAACACCTTACACACAGGTTGATAACACAAACACCTTACAACACAGGTTGATAACACAAACACCTTACACACAGGTTGATAACACAGACACCTTACACACAGGTTGATAACACAAACACCTTACACACAGGTTGATAACACAGACACCTTACACACATGTTGATAACACAAACACCTTACACAAGGTTGATAACACAGACACCTTACACACAGGTTGATAACACAAACACCTTTAACACACAGGTTGATAACACAAACACCTTAAACACAGGTTGATAACACAACACCTTACACACAGGTTGATAACACAAACACCTTACACACAGGTTGATAACACAAACACCTTACACACAGGTTGATAACACAGACACCTTACACACAGGTTAAATAACACAAACACCTTACACAGGTTGATAACACAGACACCTTACACACAGGTTGATAACACAGACACCTTACACAGGTTGATAACACAAACACCTTACACACAGTGTTGATAACACAGACACCTTACACACAGGTTGATAACACAGACACCTTACACACAGGTTGATAACACAGACACTTTACACACAGGTTGATAACACAAACACCTTACACACAGGTTGATAACACAGACACCTTACACACAGTTTGATAAGACAGACACCTTACACACAGATTGATAACACAAACACCTTACACACAGGTTGATAACACAAACACCTTACACAAAGGTTGATAACACAAACACCTTAAACACAGGTTAACACAGACACCTTACACACAGGTTGATAACACAACACCTTACACACAGGTTGATAACACAACACCTTACACATAGGTTGATAACACAGACATCTTACACACATGTTGATAACACAGACACTACACAGTTGATAACACAGACACCTTACACATGTTGATAACACAAACACCTTACACACAGGTTGATAACACAAACACCTTACACACATGTTGATAACACAAACACCTTACACACAGGTTGATAACACAAACACCTTACACACAGGCTGTATAACACACACACCTTACACATAGTTGATAACACAACACCTTAACACAGGTTGATAACACAAACACCTTACACACAGGTTGATAACACAAACACCTTAACACAGGTTGATAACACAAACACCTTACACACAGGTTGATAACACAGACACCTTACACACAGGTTGATAACACAAACACCTACACACAGGTTGATAAACATAATACACATAGTTGATAACACAGACACCTTCACATAGGGTTGATAACCACAGACACCCGACATAACATGCCCTCACCTCAAAGTTACGGTAGAGGAGCGGGGAGACAGTGGTGACGTTGTAAATCTGCTTGTTCTTGGTGATCAGTGTGTCCACTTTGACGTCTGTGGTGGGCAAGGACAAGTTGGTCCCCCCTGGTACTGTGGCTTGGTCACTTCCACCTGACCAGTCAGAAATAATGATGCTGATGATGACGAAGACAATAGTATGGTGATGATAGTGATGATGGTGGTAGTGTGGTGGTGATGATGATGACGACGACAACAGTAATAACAATAAATAATAATAATAATAATATAAATACAATAATAATAACAATAATAATATAATAATATAACAATAATAATAATAATAATATATAATAACAATAACAAAATAATAATAACAATAATGATGATAACAATGAGGAGGAGGAGGATAAATAATAAAATCAGTAGTAACAATGATAATGATGATGGTAATGATGACGACGACGATGATGAGAAGGAGGAGAGGAGGAAGAAGAAGGAGGAGGAGAATAATACATACAATATCAAAGGAGTAATAAAATAATTTATGATTTAGTATCTAGTTCTCCTACACACACTCACAACACACACACGCCACACACACACACACACTCACACACACCACCACACACACACACACACACACACACACACACACACACACACACACACACACACACACATACACATACTCATTTACACCAGACAGACATACAGACAAGTTCACTAACACACAAACTCACAAAGCATACTAACAAACGGACGGACAGACAGACAGATACACCCCCTAAGCGCTCGCGCGCGCACACACACACACACACACACACATGCAAACACACACAGACATATGACACACAATCACACACACACACACACATACACACACACACACACACACACACACCACACACACACACACACACACACACACACGCACCCCACACACACACACACACACACACACACACACACACACACACACACACACACACTACCTGCATATAATCGTTGATTCTGTCCACAAAACATTTAGTCTCCAATTCGTTCGTGACTGAATTTCGCCTGATCTTCAATTTATTCACTTCCTCGGTTGGCAGATTCTGTAAACTTTGGCAGAAAGTCTGAAAATGAGGGCGGACTATGAGGCACCATCATTAACCAGAAAAGCACAAAATAGATCAGAACGCGTACATAGTACAACAAAACAAGACAGGCGCAAATTTTTGGTCGACTGACCTTTGCCAAGCCTACGGAAGAGACAACGAGGACTAAATGCACAACACTCAGCAAAAAAGAAAAAAGTCAAACAAACTTTC
>JAPXFY010000012.1:13821473-13828973 GCA_030674185.1 Monoplex corrugatus
CAGGAAGCTGGTGGATAGGGTGAGGGAGTGAGTTTAGAGTTTGGACGTTGTTCAAGAGAGATTCATCGCACTCGGACAATTCCGTATGCGCTTCATCCAGGTCTGCGAGCATTTATCTGGCATACCCCGTAAGCCTATGCAAAACTCTTTACACTGACATGTGCTAAATGTTAACGTTCATTATAAAACTTCCAATGTATAAAATATCATTATGTATATTCTGTACACTGTGTGGAATCCATGTGTCAACATTGTCTTTTCATATGTGTAAAAAATTTGTTGTTGTTGTCATTCTTCGTTGCCACATTGCGTGTTAGATGTCCGTTTGTTGTGAAACACACACACACACACACGAAAAATGAATAAAAAAAAGTTTTTAAAAAATTTCACTCGGATAATTCCACATGCGCTTCACCCAAATCTGCAAGCATTTTTACCTCGCAGACCCTATGAGCCTATGAAAAACCCTTTGCACCGGCAAGATACCGAAATGAGAAGGGGGGAGGGGGAGGCGGAGGTGGGTAGCTATGAAACACTAAGCTGGGGAGAGAGAAAGGATAAATCACGTACACGGGAAACAGACAGGAAATGTTCCAACAATTGCATCTGACACGCCAGTCCTGTATGGCGGAAACATTGATTGACAGAGTTGTTTCCCTTGTCACGGACCCCCGGCCTTGCTCTCAGCAAACAGGAAACCGAAACTGGTTTCCGTTAAACCGTTCGTTCGGGTTTAACGTTCTACTGCACATTTGTATGTAAGAGGACTGGCTATAAGTGTTTTAAAAAAATCTTTTAAAGTCACCTCACCTGTCAGAATCATCGTGGTCAATGGTAGCCGCTGCAACAGACTTCAGAACAATTCTCCTCCTTTTACTCCGGTATTGACTTCTCCGAGCAACTGTCGTAGACCTTCAAAACGCTTTCGATGTTGGTGATGTTGTTCTGTACCTGCATGTGTATCTGCAGGATACGTCGCTGCCGCCAAGGTTTATGGCATTATCGCGACGGGTGGGGGTGTGCACAGCTTAGCAGATTCGCTGTTTGGATGTTATTAGTGTTTTAAATCTTTCAAGAGTTGGGACTCTCACGGTGTTTTCTTCTAGATGGTTCCAGTCTCTTACGGTGCTAACAAAAAATGACTGTTTGAACTGCTCTGTCTGGCATCTGCTGACTTGGAATGTTTTCGTGTTGTTTCTTACGTAATTTGAGATGGCACTGGTGGTATCGTACTGGTCGCCAGATGTTCGTGGCCTTATGAGTCTTCCTGGTTTCTGTGGAGTAAAGTATTCAGCAGATGGTATGGCTGGTACCAACCCCTCAACCACCTTGTAGAGGAAGTTGAGGCGTAGGTCACGCTCAGATTGCTTTTGGCCTCAACGTTTTCTTGTAGAACTGTTGCCATAAGGGTTATGTTGGTATTGTGGGTTGCATGACCGATATATTTTCTTTTTCTTTTGTTGACTTCTGCCAGCAGTTGGCGTTGGACCATGGACAGTGAGTTCGATAAAAATGCTTTCATACGCGGGCTAGTTGGAAGAGCCATGGACTCGTGATCTGATATCTCGAGTTCAATCCCAGCCCATCATCATCATCATCAGGTGCCCTGCCGCATGGCGTCGGCGACCATGGACTTCCAACCATATCTATCTCTCGTTGCCCCTAGCATCTCCCCCACCCTCCTCATCCCCAGCCACTCTGCAAGTCCGTCCAGCATTCTCTCCCTGGGTCTACCTGGTGCTCTCTTTCCCTCCAGCTTTCCCGTTGTGACCAGGTGCTCCAAATCCCCTCCCTCATAAAATGGCCTATAAATGTTGCCTGTCTTTTCCTAATCTTCCTTATGAGTGATCTACTTGTGTCTGCCTCCATCAAGACTGTCTCGTTTGTTTTCTCTGCTGTCCATGGAACTCTCAACATTCTTCTGAGAAACCACATCTCGGCTGCCTCAATCTTGCTCTGGCTTTGCTTGCTGACTGTCCACGCCTCGCATCTGTACAACAGTATTGGTTCTATATAACATTCAAGGACTCTCTTTCAATCCCAGCCCGCAACATTAAAAACTGGCCTGTTCGCCGCCCAGCTTAACGTTTCCGTCATTCTGGTGGTGTCAGCTTACTGTTTCATAGGTCCCTTTCCCCTTTCCCCATTCCAAGACCTTGCCAGCACATAGGGTTTTGCGCAGGCATCGGAAGTCTGTCAGATACTGCTGGCAGATTTGAGTTGAGCGCTTATGGAGTTTTCCAAGTGCAGAGAATTCCTCTTGAACAAACTCCAAGCTTTCAGTTGTTCTCTTATGGGTCCATTTGACTCTAAGAAGCCATTTTAAAATATCACGTCCATCTCCCGTGCGGGAGTGAGTCCCAAAGAAGGGAAGGAGGTGATCTCTTTGACCATCATCTCCTGGTTTTGCCCCAAAGTGTGGTTTTCATTAAGAGTACACTCGTCACTTGTAATAGCGTTACTTATTCATCTGCACTCCTAAGACTGGCTGAAGGGAGTGAGTGAGTGAGTGCGTGAGTGAGTGAGTGAGTGAGTGAGTGAGTTAGTCTAGTTAGTTAGTTAGTTAGTTCCTCAGTCAATCAGTCAGTCAAGTCAGTCAGCCAGTCAGCCAGTCAGTCAGTTGGTTAGTTGGTTGGTTCATTCGTTCGTTCGTCAGTCAGTCAGTCAGTCGGTCGGTCGGTCGGTCGGTCAGTCAGTCAGTTAGTCAGCCAGTCGGTCGGTCGGTCAGTCAGTCAGTCAGTCAGTCAGTCAGTCAGTCAGTACAGTCAGTACAGTCAGTCAGTCAGTCAGTCAGTCAGTACAGTCAGTCAGGCAGTTAGTTAGTTGGTTAGTTAGTTAGTTAGTTAGAGACACATAGAGAGAGAGAGCCAGAAGGACAAAGACAGAGAGAGAGAGCCAGAAGGACAAAGACAGAGAGATAGAGACAGGGACAGAGACAGAGACAGAAATAGACACACAGACAGACACAGAGACAGACAGACAGGCAGACAGACAGACAGACAGGCAGACAGACAGACAGACTTCAGACGATTCTTACGCCGTCCTCGTCAGGCTTGATCTGGGCGGCAAAAACAGAGAAAAGGATGATGAGCGCCAGACACACAGCAAGTAGCACGAAGCGGATGATTCTGTGGGTCGCCAGCCTGTAAAACGGCCCGCGGAAAAATCGTACAATAGGATGGTGGCGCTCTTTGTCCGCTGGCGTGTCGTCCTTTCTGCACTTTTTGCAGCATCTGATGACATGATTATGATAAACTACATTGGGCTGGTCATGTCATGTAACATAACAAGATCCAACAAGCATTGCTGATCAGTCATTAGAGAACTGTTGGTGAAGGGAGACAGAGGGGGCGACAGAAGACCCAGGCTTTGGCATACAACCGCCAGAGCTGGAAGAATTTGATGAATAGTGTTTTTTTGTTTGTTTGTTTGTTTTTTAGTGCGATGTCACAATGACTCTTTATGGAGTTACAGGAAGAGGAAGAGGAGGAGGAGGACGAGAAGGAGGAGGGGAGATGAAGAAGAAGAAGAAGAACAACAACAACAACAACAACAACGAAAAAACAAGAAGAAGAAGAATCAGAAGAAGAAGAAGAAGACGAAGAAGAAGAAAAAAGAAGAAGAACGAGAAAAAGAAGGAGAAGAAGAAGAAGAAAAAGGTGAAGAAGAAGAAGAGGAAAAAGAAGAAGAAGAAGAAGAAGAAAAAGTAGAAGAAAGAAGAAGAAGAAGAAAGAGGAGGAGGAAAAAGAGAAGAAGATGGGGAGGACGAAGACGACGACGACGATGGTAATAATGATGATGGTGGTGGTGATGGTAGAGGTGATGATGATGGTGATGAGAAATCAATGACTGCGAACACAATTCAATATTACCTCAACTTAGTACAACCAGCCTGTGCTTTGTAGCCCTTTGTTGGGTTTTTATGACAATAAATGTATTCTGAGTTCTGATGTCCTTTATTCCTATCTTGGATTCTTATGATTCTTATGACAATAAATATATTCTGAGTTCTGATGTCCTTTATTCCTATCTTGTATTCTTATGATTCTTATGACAATAAATGTATTCTGAGTTCTGATGTCCTTTATCCCTATTTTGGATTCTTATGATTCTTATGACAATAAATATATTCTGAGTTCTGATGTCCTTTATTCCTATCTTGTATTCTTATGATTCTTATGACAATAAATGTATTCTGAGTTCTGATGTTCTATATCCCTATTTTGGATTCTTATGACAATAAATGTATTCTGAGTTCTGATGTCCTTTATCCCTACTTTGGATTCTTATGATTCTTATGACAATAAATGTATTCTGAGTTCTGATGTCCTTTATTCCTATCTTGAATTCTTATAATTCTTATGACAATAAATGTATTCTGAATTCTGATGTCCTTTATCCCTATTTTGGATTCTTATGATTCTTATGACAATAAATGTATTCTGAGTTCTGATGTCCTTTATTCCTATCTTGGATTCTTATTATTCTTATGACAATAAATGTATTCTGAGTTCTGATGTCCTTTATCCCTATCTTGGATTCTTATTATTCTTGTGACAATAAATGTATTCTGAGTTCTGATGTCCTTTATCCCTATCTTGGATTCTTATGACAATAAATGTATTCTGAGTTCTGATGTCCTTTATCCCTATCTTGGATTCTTATGACAATAAATGTATTCTGAGTTCTGATGTCATTTATCCCTATCTTGGATTCTTATGACAATAAATGTATTCTGAGTTCTGATGTCCTTTATTCCTATCTTGGATTCTTATGACAATAAATGTATTCTGAGTTCTGATGTCATTTATCCCTATCTTGGATTTTTTATGATTCTTATGACAATAAATGTATTCTGAGTTCTGATGTCATTTATTCCTATCTTGGATTTTTATGATTCTTATGGCAATAAATGTATTCTGAGTTCTGATGTCATTTATCCCTATCTTGGATTCTTATTATTCTTATGACAATAAATGCATTCTGAGTTCTGATGTCCTTTACCCTTGTGGTGGGTTCTTATGAGTTCTGATGTCCTTTATCCCTATCTTGGATTCTTATGATTCTTATGACAATAAATGTATTCTGAGTTCTGATGTCATTTATCCCTATCTTGGATTTTTATGACAATAAATGTATTCTATTCTGAGTTCTGATGTCATTTATCCCTATCTTGGATTCTTATGACAATAAATGTATTCTGAGTTCTGATGTGTTTTATCCCTATCTTGGATTCTTATGACAATAAATGTATTCTGAGTTCTGATGTCATTTATCCCTATCTTGGATTTTTATGACAATAAATGTATTCTGAGTTCTGATGTCATTTATCCCTATCTTGGATTCTTATTATTCTTATGACAATAAATGTATTCTGAGTTCTGATGTCATTTATCCCTATCTTGGATTTTTATGACAATAAATGTATTCTGAGTTCTGATGTCATTTATCCCTATCTTGGATTTTTATGACAATAAATGTATTCTGAGTTCTGATGTCATTTATCCCTATCTTGGATTCTTATTATTCTTATGACAATAAATGTATTCTGAGTTCTGATGTCATTTATCCCTATCTTGGATTTTTATGAAAATAAATGTATTCTGAGTTCTGATGTCATTTATCCCTATCTTGGATTTTTATGACAATAAATGTATTCTGAGTTCTGATGTCATTTATCCCTATCTTGGATTCTTATGATTCTTGTGACAATAAATATATTCTGAGTTCTGATGTCCTTTATCCCTATCTTGGATTCTTATGACAATAAATATATTCTGAGTTCTGATGTCATTTATCCCTATCTTGGATTCTTATGACAATAAATGTATTCTGAGTTGTGATGTCATTTATCCCTATCTTGGATTCTTATGACAATAAATGTATACTATCTGAGTTCTGATGTCATTTATCCCTATCTTGGATTCTTATGATTCTTTGTGACAATAATATATTCTGAGTTCTGATGTCCTTTATCCCTATCTTGGATTCTTATGACAATAAATATATTCTGAGTTCTGATGTCATTTATCCCTATCTTGGATTCTTATGACAATAAATGTATTCTGAGTTGTGATGTCATTTATCCCTATCTTGGATTCTTATGACAATAAATGTATACTATTCTGAGTTCTGATGTCATTTATCCCTATCTTGGATTTTTATGACAATAAATGTATTCTGAGTTCTGATGTCCTTTATTCCTATTTTGGATTTTTATGACAATAAATATATTCTGAGTTCTGATGTCATTTATCCCTATGTTGGATTTTTATGATTCTTATGACAATAAATGAATTCTGAGTTCTGATGTCATTTATCCCTATGTTGGATTTTTATGATTTTTATGACAATAAATGTATTCTGAGTTCTGATGTCCTTTACCCTTATGGTGGGTTCTTATGACAATAAATATATTCTGAGTTCTGATGTCATTTATCCCTATGTTGGATTTTTATGATTCTTATGACAATAAATGTATTCTGAGTTCTGATGTCCTTTATTCCTGTCTTGGATTTTTGTGGCAAACAAATGTTAATCTAAACGACTGTCAGCGTTCAAGCAAACAGGAACCAGAAATACACAAAATGAATAAGAACGTGTATTTGATACAAGACAAGACAAGACAAGACAAGACAAGACAAGACAAGACGAGACAAGATAGGACAGGACCGTTGTTCGACGATGCTTTATTATCTTTAAGCAAAGGAATGTGTTCTTTTTTAAACGGATTCATAGTGGAAATGTTGACATGTGTTAAATCTTAAAGTTAATTTTTAAACTTCCAATGTGTAAAATATCATTGTGTACATTCTGTGTATTGCGCGGAGTTCATGTGTCAACATTTTCTTTTCAGTTTGTGTAAAAATACTTTTTGTTTTGTTTTGTTGTCACATTGTATGTTAGATGTCTGTTTGCTGTGAAACAAAAAATGAATGAAATAAAAGTTTTAAAAAGATAGGACAGGACAGGATAGGATAGGATAGGATAGGAAGGATAGGAGTAGGATAGGATAGGATAGGATAGGTAGGATAGGATAGGGTAGGGTAGGATAGATAGGGTAGGGTAGGGATAGGATAGGATAGGAGTAGGGTAGGTAGGTAGGTAGAAGGATAGATAGGATAGGACAGGATACGGTAGGATAGGATAGGATACGATAGGATAGGATAGGATAGGATAGAAAAGCATAGGGTAGGATAGGATAGGATAGGATAGCATAGGATAGGGTAAATAGGATAGGATAAGGAAGGATAGGATAGGATAGGGTAGGTAGGATAGGATAGGATAGGGTAGGATAGGATAGGATAGGATAGGAGGATAGGGTAGATAGGTAGGATAGGATAGGATAGGATAGGATAGGGTAGGTAGGATAGAATAGGATAGGATAGGATAGGATAGGATAAGATGGGATAGGATCGGACAGGATAGGATAGGATAGGATAGGTAGGGTAGGATAGGGTAGGGTAGGGTAGGATAAGATAGGATAGGATAGGGTAGGGT
>JAPXFY010000012.1:13833973-13838973 GCA_030674185.1 Monoplex corrugatus
ATTGCAATTCACTCCTGTCTGGTCTTCCTGCCTCCACCATTCACATCCTACAGCGCATTCAAAACAATGCTGCTCGCCTTGTACTCAAAAAGAAAAAAGCTGACCACATATCTCCTCTCCTGGCACAACTTCACTGGCTCCCTGTATCAAAGCGCATACAATACAAACTAGACACCATGTGCTACAAAAGCCTCAATAACGCAGCCCCCGATTACCTGTCAAGCCTACTTGAGGTCTATGTTCCCTCACGTACCCTCCGCTCTGCCTCCGATCCTCTGACTTTTCGCTTTCCACGCACTAAGCTCAATACCTATGGTCCACGAGCCTTCTCTGTTTCTGGTCCGCTCTCCTGGAACAAACTTCCTCTCTCAGTCCGTCAGCAACCTACTTTTGTCTCCTTCAAGTCCGCTCTCAAAACTCACCTTTTCTCCTCTGCATAAAATCCTGACCTCACTCAATCCCCTCTGCAGCCTGTCTCCACTCGGAGGGGAATCACATTGTAATGTATAATTGTATATAATATGCTCTCTATAATTTTCCATTGCATTTATTCTTTCTCCCCATTTATAGCCGTGTGCGTGTGCGTGTGCGTGTGTGTGTGTGTGTGTGTGTGTGTGTGTGTGTGTGCGTGCGTGCATGCGTGCGTGTGTGTGCGTGCGTGCGTGCGTGTGTGTCTGTTTTAGCGCTTAGATTTGATTTTATCAAGATTTTGCGCTATATAAAATATTTGTATTGTGTATTGTACTGTATTGTATTGTATTGTATTGTATTGTATAAACAGCTCCTTCCCCTTCGACAAATCCACACTGTTCTTCTGCTATTTCTCTTTTGAGTCTGTTCCTTGTCCTCATCATGATTATTCTCAACAGGAGTTTTGTAACATGACTCATCAAACTGATTGTACGATGGAGTTCGCATTCTATAGCCCCTGTTTTCTTTGGAAGTGCAATGAAAATTGATTTTTACATATCTTTTGAGGATTTTTCCAGTGTCATAAGTTTCATTTAGGAGGACTGTTATTTTTTCTGTACCAAATTTGTTAAGGGCCTCAATCATTTATGTAATAATGTTGTCTGGTCCTGGAGCTTTTTCTGGTTTCATTTTTTTCAGTGCTGTTCTAACTTCATTTTTCTTTATGTGTAATCCTTCAACGTTTTTTCTTATAATGTGTTCTTCGTTTCTGTCATCATTAAAAGATCTTTAATGTACTCTCCCCATCTATCTAATATTTTGTCTTTTTTCATGATAAGTGTACCATCTTTTGATTTTAAGCAACCAGTTGATGTGCATGCCTTTTTCCGGTGGGCAATTTCTTTAATGTTTCGGTACATACATGTATTTTGAGGATCTGTTTTGTGTCGGTCTTCCATTTCTTTGCACTTTGTTTTCATCCAAGTTTCCTTACCTTCGTTGCACTTGTTCATGATTTCCCTGTTTATCCTCTTGTATTTTTTTTTTCCCTTTGCCTTCCTCTTTTCTTCCATCAAACCTATAATTTCCTTTGTCATCTGGTTCTTTTTCTGCTTTTCTTTCAATTCTAAGGGTTTCTTCACAAGCTTCATTTATTAAGTTTCTCAGCTTTGTCCATTGTTCCTCATTGTCACCAACGTCTTCCAGAGCACTGCATTTGTTTTGAACATGTACATTAAAATTTCACGTGTCGCTTCATCTGTCATTAAGAGTCCAAGATTTAGTTTGCTGTTACTTTTGGTCTGTTTACTTTTCTTTGGTTTCAGCCTAAATCTTCCCATTACAGGATTGTGGTCACTGTTGCAGTCTGCGCCTGGTAATGTTTTTACAACTAGTAAAGAATTTCTAAATCTTTCATTTATCAAGATGTAGTCAATTGGATTTTTAGTATTATCTCCTGGACTCATCCATGTCCATTTTTTTCTCTTAGGCTGCTCAAATCACGTGTTTCCTACTATGAACTCATTCCTCTGTGCCCATTCCACAAGTTTCTCTCTTCTTTCATTTTGTGTGCCAAAGCCATGAGGTCCAACTATGTCCTCCACTCTCTCCTGTCCCACTTTAGCATTAAAATCTCCCATTATTATTGTAACTTCCTGTGATTTGCATTGTTTCTTGTCCATCTCTAATACTGCATAGAAGTTGTCGAGTTTGTCTTGAGTACTTGCGGATGTTGGTGCATATATTTGGATGATGTTGATGCCAAATGGCTTGCCATCTAATTTAATTAGCAACCTTGGTCTGACATAGCCCAGTATACCTTGATTGATTTTGACTTGTCCCTTTCTATCATGATGCCTACTCCTCTTTCATGCTTGTTTCCACCAGAATATATTAATTCAATGCTTGTCTGATGTTATCATGCCTGCCCTCCTTCAATGCTTGTCTGATATTATCATGCCTGCCCCCTTCCATCTCACTTCCCCTGGTCCTAAAATATTGATGTTAAGCCTTTCCATCTCCATCTTGACATTTTCCAATTTCCCTTTAGTAGCAATGTCTTTACATTCCACATTGCAAATCGTATGTTTTTTAATTTGATTGCAGCAATTTGCTGATGGTCAAGTGTCACTTACGCAGCATGACGGTCCCTAAAGGACGAATGTGCTCCACAGGAGCCCCTATTTACGTCATTATCATCCTTTTTCTTGTTTTGGCTGGCCATGATAAACATGGGAATATACGATGGTGGCTGCTTTACCCAGTGCAACAATAAAGTACGCAGTATTTGTACATAACAAAAGCACAGGCAAGGAAATATACAATAATTAAACAAACTTCAACGACAGTGCACACAATAAATTACGCAATTGTTAGACATACTTAACAAAAGCACACGCAAGACTTTATACAATATTCACACAAACTTCAACAAGTACGCTCATTAAATTATGCAATATTTATACATACATCACAAAAGCACACACAAGAAATAATACAATGTTCACACAAACTTCAACGCAAAGTACACAAAATAAATTACGCAATATTTATACATACTTACAAAAGCACACGCAGGGAATTATACAATATTCAAGCAAACTTCAACGACATTACACACAATAAATTACGCAAATTTATACATACTTAATAGAAGCATACGCAAGGAATTATACAATATTCAAACAAACTTCAAGGACAGTATACTCAACAAATTACACAATATTCGTATCTAATTAACAAAAGCACACACAACGAATCACGCAGTATTTATAGCCTTTGACGACAGCAGAAAAACAAATTTCACAATGCTTACACTTTATTTAACAAAAGCACGCAAAACCAATAAGTTACGTTATCAACACAACTTTTTCAGCAACTCTGTCATTTGAATAATGTTCATGAGAAAACGCGACTATCTGAAAACGACGAAATGAAGCAATCATCAGAAACATTTTCTGCAAACTTTCAACGAGGCTATTTGGAAAGTTTCAGGTAAATTAACGATGGAAAACGTGTAAGCTAATTTCGGCATGTAGACAGTGGATGTACATGTCGTCCCTTGTCATGTGAAATTTCTATAGATGTTGACCCCCACGAACATTGTTGTATAAGTAGTTTCATTACTACATAACAATAACAAACAAGATGGAAATGGAAAACAAATATTACTTGTAAGGAAAACCAGACATGTCATTAAAGAATTTGTTTGCAAACACATCTGATGTGTTATTTGTATTTCTATCCTGAAGCAGGCTTAAATACGGAAGGATGTCCAAAAAGACCGACTGACAAGTTTGTAGAATTTGATAATTATAACAAAACACTGATAAAATGTAGTTCTTTGACCCGATGATTAGAAGAAAATACAATGCTAAAATGTAATTATTTGATAATAATAAGAAAATACGTGAGTAAACTATTGATATTTGACTTTCATCATTACAAACTAACATGGTAAGATGTATTATTTGACTTAGATGATGAGAAGATAACACTTTACTAAACTGTATTCGTTTGACTTAAAACATAAACTTAATTAGAAGATAATGTTGCTAAACTGTAAGTAATTAGAACATAGCACAGCTACAGTGTTAGAGCACCCAACCATCAAACACACCCACCCACCTCACAAACCTTACCAGTTCACCTACCTGTTCAAATAACCCAACGAAGAACACTCAACTACCAAACACACCCACCCACCCACCCACCCACCAAACCTTCTCACCAACTCACCTACCCGTTCAACTAACCCAGATAAAAGCACCCAACCAACAAACACACCCACCCACCCATCAAGACTTCTTACTAAATCACCTACCCGTTCAACCAACCCAGCAAAGCGCCCCCAACCACCAAACACACCAACCCACCTGACAAACCTTACCAATTCACCTACCTGTTCAACCAACCCAGCCAAAATCAGCCAACCACAAAACAACAACAACAACAACAACAAAAACCACACACACACCTACCCACCGAGCAAACCTTTTCACCAACTCACCTACCCGTTCAACCAACCCAGCCAAGAGCCCCAGCCAACAAACACACCCATCCACCACCAAAACAAACCTTCTCACCAGCTCAGATACCCGTTAACCCAACCCAACCAAGAACACCCAGTCACCAAACACACCCACCCACACATGTAACAAATCTTCTAACCAACTCACTTACCCATTCATCCAACCCAACCAAAAACAGCCTACCACAAAAAACAACAACAACAACAACTACACACCTACCCACCAAACAAACCTTTTCACCAAGTCATCTACCCATTCAACAAACCCAGTCAAGAGTACCAAATCGCCAAACACACCCACCCACTTAATAAATCTTCTCACCAACTCACCTACCCATTCAACCAACCCAGCCAAAAACAGCCAACCACAAAAATAGCAACATTAACAACAAAAACCACACGCACCTACTCATCAAACAAACCTCTTCACCAAGTCACCTACCCATTTGACCAACCCAGCTAAGAGCACCCAACCACCAAACACACCCATCCACCCACCAAACAAAACTTACCAACTCACCTACCCGTTCAACCAACCAAGCTAACAGCACCAACCACA
>JAPXFY010000012.1:13843973-13863973 GCA_030674185.1 Monoplex corrugatus
TTGTGTTGTATAACATTGTATTATGGTGTATTAGAATTGTATGTATGGTATCATGTTTGTTTACTGTGTATAACTGTATCATATTGCGTTGTAGTGCATATAATTGTATATTATTTGGCTAATATCGTACATTATTGTATGCATTGTGTTGTATAACATTGTACTATGATATATTAAATTGTATGTGATGGTATCTATGTTGTGTTGTATTCTATATAACTGTATCATATTGCGTTGTAGTGCTTATAATTGTATTATGTGGCTTTGTATTGTATATTCTTGTATCGCGTTGTGTTTAATCGTATATGATTGCTGATGTTGCTTTGTATTGTATATGTTGTTGTTTATGTGGAGTTGTATTGTACATTACATATATCGTGTTGATGCGCTGTATTGTTGTTATGTTTCTGTGCGCTGTATTGTATGTTATTGTGTTATGTTGTGCTGTATATGACTGTATTATATGGCCTTGTATTGTACATTATGATTGCATTATGTGGCCTTGTATTGTACATTAGACTGCATATGTGCCTGTATGACATACTGTACTATGACCGTATTGTATATCGTATTATGCTGCGTTGTATTGTATATAATTAAATAACGAAATTGATTATATTGCTATGTATGTGTGTATAGTGTATTAATTGCGCTATATTGTATATCAAAATATTCTGTTGTGTTGTATCGTATAACACCGCACGATGTTGTGTTGTATTGCGTATTATTGTATGATATATTACGTTGTGTATTATGTATTATGTTGCGTTGTATCGTCTATCATTGCATTATGTTTGTATGGTGTGTCATTGTCTTACGGTGCGCTGCGGTGGATGGTATCTTTTTCATATTTACTCCATTTTATCATAATGGAATACATCGTTTCGTGTTGTAGTACATTGTATCACCTGGTTTCCTAATACATCAAAGGACTGCTACCTGGTTCAGTTGGGGGTTCTGGGAGGCTCTGTACAAAGTTCCAACAACATCACTGAAGGTGGAATCATTGAAGGTCGGCCCGTAGGAACCATCGAAAAAGCGTAGAATGGAAAACGGCTTGATGCAAGTACCACTGTTTCCCGCGCTCCCTGCTCGTAGTTGGCAGTACTTTTGGTACTCCGACACTGCCAGTAACTCGTTTTCCACCTGTAGCGACAAATGAACGTTGATGACAATTAAGAAAGACTGATATTGTTTACTGAAATGGAAATAGAAAATGTGAATGAATAAGTGCATAACTAAAACGTAATAAAGTATGTTTTCCTTCTTCTTAAGTTCATAACTATAAAGATCTTCTTCCATCTTCTTTTCTTCTTCTGCTTCTTCTTCTTCTTCCTCCTCCTCCTCTTCCTCTTCATTTTTTTTCTTCTCCTCTTCCTCCCTCTCCTCCTCCTCTTCCTCCTCCTTGTCTTCTTGTTCTTCTTCCTCCTCCTCCTTTTCTCCTCCTCCTCCTCTTCTTCTTCTTCTTCTTCTCCTCCTCCTCATCTTTCTCCTCCTTCTCCTTTCATTGTCTTCTTCTCCTGTTATTTCTCTATCAACTCGTTATCGTCCTTCTCCTCCTTTTTCATTTTTAATCTCCTTTTCCAACTGTTTTTTGTTCTCCTCTTTTTTTTCTTCAGCTTCTTCTTCTTCTTCTTCTCCTTTTCCTCTCCTCTTCTTCTTCTTTCTTCTTTTTTTTCTTTCCTTCTTCTCCTTTTATCCTCCTCTTCTTCTCCTTCTTGATCTTTTTTCTTCCACACCTTCTCTTTTTCCTCTTTTGCTTCTTCTTCTTTTTTCCTTTTCCTTCTTCTCCTTACTCTTCTCCTTCTTCTGGTCTTCTTCTTGATCTTCTTCTTGATCTTGTTTTTCTTTTTGTTGTTGTTCTTCTTCTCCTTCTTCTTCTTCTTCTTCTTCTTCTTTCTTCTTCTTTTTTCTTCTCCTCTCTTTGCTTCTTCTCTTCTTCTTCTTCTTCTTCTTCCTCCTCTTCTGCTTCTTCTTCTGTTTTCCTTCTACTCCTTCTCTTCTTGATCTTCTTCTTGATCTTCTTGATTTTGTTCGTTGTCGTTGACAGATAAAAAGAATAGAAAAAGAGGAAATTTCTTGCACAGCATTTCCAGAAGATGGGGATACGATTTATAGTGAACGAGTCCGAAACATTTCTCTCAGCAGTTAGGGGCTGAGGAAAGGGATGGGGGATAGAGTAGGGTCTGCATTCATTATTTATTATCGCCCGGTTCGTGCTAAGCCACCCGAAAATTTAACGATGATGATGGTGAAGGTGATGAAATGGCGGTGATGGTGATGGTGATTGTGGTGGTGGTAGTGATGATGGTAACGGTGAGACTGGCTAGGATTCTGATTAGTCCTTGTTGAAATATGAATGAAATGAATACAAGACTGGAAGAGACGGAGAGAGAGAAGGGGGGGGGGGGCAAGACAAGCATAAAAGACTGGAAGAGACGGAGAGAGAGAAGGGGGGGGGGCAAGACAAGCATAAAAGACTGGAAGAGACGGAAGAGAGAGGGGGGGGGGGGACAAGACAAGCATAAAAGACTGGAAGAGACGGAGAGAGAGAGAAGGGGGGGGGGGGCAAGACAAGCATAAAAGACTGGAAGAACGGAGAGAGACAGAAGGGGGAGGGGGGGGGCAAGACAAGCATAAAGACTGGAAAGACGGAGAGAGAGAAGGGGAGGGGGGGCAAGACAAGCATAAAAGACTGGAAGAGACGGAGAGAGAGAGAAGGGGGGGGGGGCAAGACAAGCATAAAGATGGAAGAGACGGAGAGAGAGAAGGGGGGGGGGGCAAGACAAGCATAAAAGACTGGAAGAGACGGAGAGAGAGAGAAGGGGGGGGGGGGGGCAAGACAAGCATAAAAGACTGGAAGAGACGGAGAGAGAGAAGGGGGGGGGGGGCAAGACAAGCATAAAGACTGGAAGAGACGGAGAGAGAGAAGGGGGGGGGGGCAAGACAAGCATAAAAGACTGGAAGAGACGGAGAGAGAGAAGGGGGGGGGGGCAAGACAAGCATAAAAGACTGGAAGAGACGGAGAGAGAGAAGGAGGGGGGGGGGGGGGCAAGACAAGCATAAAAGACTGGAAGAGACGGAGAGAGAGAGAAGGGGGGGGGGCAAGACAAGCATAAAAGACTGGAAGAGAGGAGAGAGAGAGGAGGGGGGGGGGCAAGACAAGCATAAAAGACTGGAAGAGACGGAGAGAGAGAAGGGGGGGGGGGCAAGACAAGCATAAAAGACTGGAAGAGACGGAGAGAGAGAAGGGGGGGGCAAGACAAGCATAAAAGACTGGAAGAGACGGAGAGAGAGAAGGGGGGGGGGCAAGACAAGCATAAAAGACTGGAAGAGACGGAGAGAGAGAAGGGGGGGGGGCAAGACAAGCATAAAAGACTGGAAGAGACGGAGAGAGAGAAGGGGGGGGGGCAAGACAAGCATAAAAGACTGGAAGAGACGGAGAGAGAGAAGGGGGGGGGGGCAAGACAAGCATAAAAGACTGGAAGAGACGGAGAGAGAAGGGGGGGGGGGCAAGACAAGCATAAAAGACTGGAAGAGACGGAGAGAGAGAAGGGGGGGGGAGCAGATGGAGAGAGGAGAGAGAGAAGGGGGGGGGGGGGCAAGACAAGCATAAAAGACTGGAAGAGACGGAGGAGAGAAGGGGGGGAGACAATAAAGATGGAGAGAGGAGAGGAGAAGGGGGGGGGCAAGACAAGCATAAAAGACTGGAAGAGACGGAGAGAGAGAAGGGGGGGGGCAAGACAAGCATAAAAGACTGGAAGAGACGGAGAGAGAGAAGGGGGGGGGGGCAAGACAAGCATAAAAGACTGAGAAGAGACGGGGAGAGAGAGAAGGGGGGGGAGGAAGAAAGATAAAGACTGGAAGAGAGGAGAGAGAGAAGGGGGGGGGGGCAAGACAAGCATAAAAGATGGAAGAGACGAGAGAGAGAGAGAGGGGGGGGGGGCAAGACAAGCATAAAAGATGGAAGAGACGAGAGAAGAGAGGGGGAGGGAAGGAGAAGACAAGCATAAATGGAGAGCAGAAGAAGAGAAGATAAAAGAGACGGAGACAGAGAAGGGGGGGGGGCAAGACAAGCATAAAAGACTGGAAGAGAGGAGAGAGAAGGGGGGGCAAGAGAAGGAAGAGAAAAGGAAGAGAGTGTCAAGAAGATAAAAACGAAAACAGAAGAGAGAGAGAAACCAGGACGAAGACGCACGAGAAGGAACAGAAAAGAGACGAGAGAGAGAGAACAGATAAGAGAGATGGATGAGGAGAGAAATGGAGAGAGACAGAGAGATGAGAGAGGAGAGAGATGGACGAGAGGGAGAAATGGAGAGAAGAGATGGAGAGAAGAGAGACAGATGAAGAGAAAGAGATGAGATGAGATCAGAAAACAGAATGGCAGATGATCAAAAACACAACACACAACAACACCCACACCACGCCATCCTCGTCGTATACACTGCCCCATGCACACGCACGCACCACACACCACACCACACACACACACACACACACACCACACACACACACACACATACAACATACATGCAACACACACTACAGACATCACACACAAACACACACACACACAACACACACACACACACAAACACACAAAGACACGCACACACAGGCACACACGCACACACAATCACACACATATTCCCTCCCCATTAACGCCACAACCCGTCGCATATCACCGAGGTCGGTGCCAACATAAAACTACACTAAACCAAATCAAAACCAACTCCCTACACACCACCACCCATCCACCCACCCACACCACACACACACACACACCACACACACACACACACACATCTCACCACGAATCCCCCCCACACACACATGCACACACACACCACCACAGCACACACACACACACACACAGCACACACACACACACACACACACACTTTCACCTCACCCTGATCTCCCCCCCACATGCCACCACACATGCACACACACACACACACATACACACATACACACATCACACACACACACACACATGCACACACACACACACCATGCACACACACACACACCACACACACACACACACACACACACACACACACACACAACACACACCACACACACCCCGACATTTCCCTTTCCCCCTGATCCCCTAATCAAACACACACAAATATGTATATATATATACACATACATATATAACACATATACACACACATACGCATACACACACCTACACCTACACGCACGCACACACATACACACACACACGCACACACACACATACACATACATACATACACACACACCACACACACACACACCACACACACACAACACACACTACATACATAAACACAAACATACACACTTTTCCTTTTCCCGCTAAACCCTAAACGCGCGCGCGCGCGCCCCACACTACATCACCACACACACACACACACACACACACACTCACACACACACACACACACCACACACACACACACACAAATACACACACACATACACACGCACACACCACAGCACACCACACAAGACCACCATAACTCCCCAAATCTCTTGGTCCGCTCAAAACACTCTGGGGTATAAATCTGCCTCCATAAAATGTTATCGATTGTATCGTGCAGACGGAAATGATGCCATTGACCTGACAAAACAGCACAAAAAACAGTAGCAGCAACAAACACAACAACACAACACATCCAAACACACCCCAAACACACACACACACACATCCAACACACACACCACACACACACACACACACATCCAAACACGCACCACACCACACCCACACGATCACCATAACTCCCCAAATCCCCCCCCCACACACACATCCAAACACACACACACACACGCACACAACCTCACACACATCCATACACACATACACACATCCGAACATACACACACACACTCCAAACACACCACACAAAAAACAATCCAAACATACACACACTTATAATGAAAAGACGTTAAATCAAAGAACGAACGAACGAAACATACACACACATCCAAACACACATACACACACTTCCAAACACACACACACACACATACACACAACACACACACACACACGACCACACACACACCGCCACACCACACACCACACAACCAAACACATATCCAAACACATACACACATAGACATACACACACATCCAAACACAAACACATACACACATACATCCAAACAGATACACTCACACACACACACACACACACACACACACACACACACACACACACCCCCATTCCAAAAATAGCACATAACACACACATACCACATACGTCCGTCTCTACTCCACATCGAACCCTGTTCTCTCTCTCTCTCTTCTCTCTCTCTCTGTCTCTCTCTCTCTCTCTCTTCTTTCTCTCTGTCTCTGTCTGTCTTCTTCTCTGTCTGTCTGTCTGTCTGTCTGTCTGTCTCTTCTCTCTCTCTCTCTCTTTTGCATGTCTCATTTGCCTGTTTTCTCCCGTCCCTCTTCATACCCACACCCACCCCTCATGCTGTTGCTGACACTGGCCTCACAAGCCATGCGCCAGGCATTGCATGCATGTGTGTGTGAGTTTGTGTCTGTGTGTCTGTGTGATTGTGTCTGTGTGTGCGTGCGTGTGTGTGTGTGTGCGCGTGCGTGTGTCTTTGTGTGTGTATGTGTATGTGTGTACGCGTGTGTGTGTGTCTATGTGTGTGCGTGCATGCATGCGTGCGTGCGGTGTTGGTAGTGTGTGTATGTGTGTGTGTGTGTCTGTGTTGTGTGTGAGCGTTCTTTGACAGCACATGCTAACATCCACTCCATCCCTTAATCTTTCCCGTTTGTTCTCCTGACACCATTAACCATCACAGACTGTCCACAAACAAGCCATAGTTTCAATGTCCCCAGTTATCAACCCATCGTCAGTGCACCATTGTGGCCATCGATCTGGTAAACCAAGTTGAGGTTGTCGGACCAGAGAGAGAGAGAGAAGAGAGAGAGAGAGAGAGAGAGAAGAAGAGAGAGACAGACAGACAGAGAGAGAGAGAGAGAGACAGAGAGAGAGAGAGAACAAGAGAGAGAGAGACAATGCAATTGAATAGTATAATGCATGCACCATTTGTGTCCATCTAAGGTACATTGAAAGAAAGAGCTAAGATTCCCTCCCATTCTACAGAGAAACACGCACTGTAGATAACACGGGAAATCTATCTCCATAAAAAATAAAAAAATAAAAAAAGCAAGGAAAAAAAAGAGGTTGTCCGCCCTTTGCAAATTGTTTTCTGATGAAGCCACCTCCCCCCTCCCCCTTCCTAAAGCCCCCTTCTGCCCCCACTCCCCCTCGAACTAATTTACACGCTATCAGTGTCGCTAAATCGACGAGTCAAAAAGCACGGAACAGCCGTTATCAGCATGCTAAAACAGTGCAGGATTGATGGATGTTCGTGAATTACCCACCAGGATTGCAACAGAAAAGTAACAGTGGCTGGACTTGAAGAGAACTGAGAAAAAATCACAAACACAAGAAAATATGAAAAT
The DNA here is from genome assembly GCA_030674185.1 of Monoplex corrugatus. Classification (NCBI taxonomy): domain Eukaryota; kingdom Metazoa; phylum Mollusca; class Gastropoda; order Littorinimorpha; family Ranellidae; genus Monoplex; species Monoplex corrugatus. The sequence goes on from JAPXFY010000012.1 coordinate 13,851,457, forward strand.
GCGTGTTTTGATATACAACACAATAAACCCACTCTCACCCTTAACCTTTCCTCTGTACTTTTCTCTGTACTCTCTATGTTCCCTCACGTACCCTCCGCTCTGCCTCCGATCCTCTGACTTTTCGCTTTCCACGCACTAAGCTCAATACCTATGGTCCACGAGCCTTCTCTGTTTCTGGTCCGCTCTCTTGGAACAAACTTCCTCTTTCAGTCCGTCAGCAACCTACTTTTGTCTCCTTCAAGTCCGCTCTCAAAACTCACCTTTTCTCCTCTGCATAAAATCCTGACCTCACTCAATCCCCTCTGCAGCCTGTCTCCACTCGGAGGGGAATCACATTGCAATATAAATTGTATATAATATGCTCCCTATAATTTTCCATTGTTTTTATTCTTTCTCCCCATTTATAGCCGTGTGTGTGTGTGTGTGTGTGTGTGTGTGTGTGTGTGTGTGTGTGTGTGTGTGTGTGTGTGTGTGTGTGTGTGTGTGTGCGTGCGTGTGTGTGCGTGCGTGCGTGTGTGTGTGTTTTCAGCGCTTAGATTTGATTTTATCAAGATTTTGCGCTATATAAATATTGTAATTATTAATTATTATTATTATTATTATTATTACTTTTCTGAAACCATCAACCATTGCAGACCTTCAACTGATCCTTACTGTCAGTACATATGGAATGGAATTTTTTATTTAATGTCTGTTCACTATAGTAATTTTAGACACACACTGCCATGTGCACAGGGTGATACGTGCACACGTTTTTTTGTGTCGTGTGCATTGGGTGATGCATGCATGATTTTTTTTGTCACGTGCTAAAGGAAATTTTGTGTGTGCATGTGTGGTAGGATGTAGTTTGAAAACAGCTCACCCAAGTGGGAACTTCGGGTGGACTGGGTTTGTTTGACAGTTCTCCAAAAACCTGCCTTGAGAAAGACATTGAAGCTCCATTTAAAAAAATAAGAAAAATAAGAAAAGAAGAAGCAGAAGAAGAAAGCAAACAAGAAGGCGAAAAGAAGAGGAAGGCGAAAAAGAAGTAGAAAAGAAAAAGAAGGCAGAAAAGAAAGGAGAAAAGAAGACAAGAAAGAAAGAAGAAGAGAGAGATGGAGCAGAAGAAGAAGAAAGAAAAGAAGTAGAAAGTAAAAAGACAGACAAGAAGGAGAGAAAGGAGAAGAGGGAGAAGGAGAAGAAACAGGAGAAGAGGAAGAAGAAAAGAAAAAGAAAAAGAAAGCAAAAAAGAAGGAAAAGAAGGCGGAAAAGGAGACGAAGAAGAACAAAAAAAGGCAAAGAAGAGGAGGAAGGAGAAGAACAAAGAGAAGGAGAAGAAAAAGAGAAGAAGAAGAAAGAGGAGGAAACAAAGAAGGAGGAGGAGAGAAAGAAAAGACGCTCAGCTGCCTCCTCTTTCTCTCCCATTATGTAACACATCAGTCCCAATTTCTGATTCAGCTAAAAACCTTGGTGTCTGCATTGACTCTACCCTCTCCATGAACAACTTTGTTTCTCAAACTGCCAGATCCTGCTACTATCATCTCCATCGTATAAAGCTGATCAGGAAGTATCTCTCTGTCGAAACAACTGCAAAACTCGTTCTCTCCTTCATAATGTCTCGCATTGACTATTGCAATTCACTCCTGTCTGGTCTTCCTGCCTCCACCATTCACACATCCTACAGCGCATTCAAAACAATGCTGCACGCCTTGTACTCAAAAAGAAAAAAGCTGACCACATATCTCCTCTCCTGGCACAACTTCACTGGCTCCCTGTATCAAAGCGCATACAGTACAAAACTAGACACCATGTGCTACAAAAGCCTCAATAACGCAGCCCCCGATTACCTGTCAAGCCTACTTGAGATCTATGTTCCCTCACGTACCCTCCGCTCTGCCTCTGATCCTCTGACTCTTCGCTTTCCACGCACTAAGCTCAATACCTATGGTCCACGAGCCTTCTCTGTTTCTGGTCCACTCTCCTGGAACAAACTTCCTCTCTCAGTCCGTCAGCAACCTACTTTTGTCTCCTTCAAGTCCGCTCTCAAAACTCACCTTTTCTCACCTGCATAAAATCCTAACCTCACTCAACCCTCCCCTCTGCAGCCTGTCTCCGCTCGGAGGGAATCACATGGTTATAATATATAATTGTATGCTATGCTCTCTATAATTTTCCATTGCTTTTATTCTTGCTTTTATTGCTTTTATTCTTTCTCCCCATTTATAGCCATGCGTGTGTGTGGGTGTGTGTGTGTGTGTGTGTGTGTGTGTGTGTGTGTGTGTGTGTGTGTCTGTATGTGTGCGTGCGTGTGTGTGCGAGCGTGCGTGCCTGCGTGTGTGTCTGCTTCAGCGCTTAGATTTGATTTTATCAAGATTTTGCGCTATATAAATATTGTAATTATTATTATTAATTATTATATGAAGGTGCGTGGTTGTGAATGTTGTATGTGTGATGTGTGAAAGTTAGTAGAAATAAATGTAAAAAAAATCATATCACAATCTGTTTAGTGCCATGGTTGAAAGGAGAGCATGCAGTTGCGTGACAGACGAGTGTTTTACATATGTGCTGATTGCGTGAGCAAGTGCACAAGCATGACAGTGGTGACCCTAACTAAAGAACAGGTTTAAATTTTGATTTGTACCCCCTCTGACAGGTGTTTGATTTCTATTTCTTTTTGTGCAGTTATTTCATTGAATATTGATTTCTTTTTCGAAATAGTGGTTGTTGTAAGCTGTTTGCTTCATTCATGGTGCTTTGTCTTTTGTCATAAATAAGCTTGGAGTTCGTGTGTTTGTTTGTGTGGTTACTTTTCTTTGACATTTTTCTTTTGACAATTTTACTTACCCCAGAAAGTAAAAATGATACTTTTGATTAATATTTTGAACAAGCTCAGCGCTTGCAACTTTCTAGGGAAGAAACACGTAACTATGTACAACAATGTGTTGAGCGTGATGAGTGCCAGAAACAGAAGCTTTGGAAAAATAAAGAGAACATGAAAAAGAAATGAAAGAAGAAATGAAAAACAAAGAACATGAAAAAGAGATGAAAGAAGAAAATGAAAAACAAAGAACATGAAAAAGAGATGAAAGAAGAAAATGAAAAACAAAGAACATGAAAAAGAAATGAAAGAAGAAAATGAAAAACACAAGAACATGAAAAGAAATGCAAGGGAAGAAATGAAAACAAAGAATCATGAAAAAGAAATGAAAAAGAAAATAAAAACAAAGAACATGGAAAAAGAAATGAAGGAAAGTTAATGAAAAAAATGAACATGAAAAGAAATGAAAGAAGAAAAATGAAAAAACCAAAAGAACACATGAAAAAGAAATAGAAAGAAGAAAGTGAAAAACAAAGAGAACATGAAAAAGAAATGAAAGAAGAAAATGAAAAACAAAGAACATGAAAAAGAAATGAAGGAAATAGAAGACAAAGGAAGAACGTAGCTTTAAGTTGCGTCAACTAGAATTAGAAGCAGAGATAGAATTAGAGGCTAAAATTCCAAAAGGAAAGCAAATATTCGCCCTCTGAAACTTCTTCCAGTAGCTCTCAGCCCAAGTCCTGTTATATCCCCAAACTTCCTCCGTTCGACGAACATAGAGACGATATAGATTCGTTTCTTTTTCGTTTCGAGAGTCATGCGACTTCTTGCGGTTGGCCTCGGGAAAAATGGACTCTATACGTTGCGTCGCTCTTTAAGGGAAGTGCGCTAGTACTTTTATCATACCCTTGTGACAAAAGGACTTACATGGGATCAATTGAGAGGGGAACTCTTTAAAAAAAAATTAAGTGTACCGCCGATTGTTTCGTGACAAATTTCGTGCAGTCCGTCCTGAGAAAGGTGAATCTTTCCCATCGTTCCTAATAAGAATTTCCCATTATTTGGATCGGTGGATTGAATCATCGCACACTGACAAAGATTTTGACAGTCTTCATGATCTCCTTTTGAAGGAGCAACTTCTGTAAAGCATCAGTAGAGATCTCGCTGTCTTTTTGCGTGAAAGAATTTCGCACAACAGAAGAAATGTGCCGTGCCGCGGATCAATACCGTGTTGCTCATCCAGAAAAAAACACTGCCCGTAAAGTGACTTTTCTGTTTTTGACGCGAATGTCTCTGTGTCACCAAATAAAAAGCAGTTTATCCGTAACTTTGGTTGTGGCGGGTATAACACTCCACCACCTCGTTTTCAGAAACCATCACCTCGTTTTGGCAATTCATCTCCTCGTTTTGGAAATGCGACACCTCAACAGAGGACGTATGGCCCTCAGACAAACCATTTCAGTTATGGTGATTATTCAGGACAGTCCTATTCTAGACCTCTAACCCTGGTGAGAGACAAAACTTTGCCCCCACCCCACGTTCTCCCGTTGCTACAGGTAATTCACATACCAGTTGACAAAAACAACAAAATTCAAAAGATATCCCCAAATGTAATCATTGTGGATGTAACTTCCACTTTGTAAAACAGTGAACTTATATGAACTCATCGGCAGCATCAAATGTGGATACAGAGGTTACTGAGTCTGAAGTTACATATGTGTAAGCCCCTAAGGATACTATGTCAGGCCTTCACTTGGAACAATGTTCTATTAATGGGTTTTAGGCTTCAGTCCTTAGAGACACTGGTTATACAACAGCAGGCGTCAGGAATTCATTTGTACTTACAGATCAGTACCTGGACACTGTCCAAAAGTGCCGTACTTTCCGTGGAAAAAATTGAGAAATTCCCCTTAGCAAAAATACCAGTGAAGACTCCCTACTTTTCAGGTCTTCTAACAGCTTGCGTGATAGACGACCCTGTGTGTGACCTCATCTTAGGTAACTTGCCAGGTGTTACAAAAGCTGCTACAATTTACTGTCGCAAAAGTGCTACAACTTACTGTCGCTCATGCGACACGTGTCAAAACAAAACAAGAAACAAAAACAAAAAGAAAGATCGAAACTGTGACAGTAACAGTGGCAGAAGCGCAGTCAGTGAGTGAGTAAGCAAGTAAGCAAGCAAGTGAATAAGAAGTAGGTGAATAAATAAACACAATGTAAGGTGTCTTTAACCTTTGATACCCGCACCCTGTCCATCAGCACACTGTACTGTCTCATTATCAACCATATAAGCAAAACTATAAACATAAACCTATGACTCACTCAGTCTATCCACCAGCCTCCTGCACGAAACTGGTGGATAGGTTGAAGGAATCAAAGGGTTAAGCTTTTACAGCTGGTAAAGGCTGCGGGAGTCAAAGGGTTAACAAAAGAAAGAACAGAAAACCACACACCCACATCTTTCATATTTGCTGTGTGCTTCCCTAAAATCATCAGCCCCCACAGACCCTCAGCCAACGCTCAGATAACCTGTAGTTTCCATCCCCCCTTTTACTGATCTATCGATAGTGCAGTATTGCCACTAATTGTCTGCTAAAATAACGATGAAGCTGTCAGCCATGTGCAACTCATTCCGCTGATAACACATTCCCCCTGCCCTTCCCTAAAATCACCTTTTTTCCTAATTGACGTGTGCGCAATCTCGTTCAATGGATGAGTCATGAATATATTCACAGACCCGCCACCATCATTATCAGTCTGCTGGGGAGAACAGTGGTAGAATGGTTAAGACGTTCGCCTGCCAATAACTAAACTCGAGGTTCCAGGATTCGCTCCCTGTAGACGCCTCCACTTTCTTTTCAGTTTGACCAAAAAATCGAACTGAACATCTGGTCCTTCGGAAGGGGATGAAAAACGAGTCGGACCCGTGTGCCTTCTGGCTGCCCACGCTAAAGATCCCATGGCAGTTGAAAATCGCGAAGAGCTGGGCATTTCCCGGCTGCCTTGGTATAAAACACTGGAGAGATAGGTTGATTTCCCAGGTCCCACTCCATGAAGACCAGTTAGCCTTCTTGCCTTTCTGAAATCTTGGTTAAGAAAATGTATTTATGATTCTGAATTTGGAGCGAGGAGAGGGGATGGGTGTCACCCTCATAGTGCTGGCCCCGGGAAAAGTTGAGTTCTCTGTCACCTCACTCCACTACGACCTCAGGGTTATGGAACTTTCTAGGTAGGACCTCAGGACCTGGCCAGCTCGTGGGTTTATGTGCAGGCTTAAGGCTTGTGCCGTGATCATCCTGGATTTTGCTCCATCACATGGCACCTGTGACGTTGGTGCGTATGGAATTCATTCCGAGCGCGGAGTCGTCATCGCGAGAAATTGAAATTGGAATTGAAAATTGAAAATTGAAATATCAGTCTGCTTAAAACAGCGAGGGGGGTTATTGGATGTTTGATGCAGTAGCAAGGTAGCAGTGGCCAGACTAAACAGAACCTAAAGAAACCAGAAACATGAAACTATAACGATAATGCGTATTCCGTATAGAAAACAAGACACCCACCATCACCCTTGATCTTTCTCCCCCAGTTCCCTGAAACTAACAACCATTGCAGACCTTCAGCTGATCTTCAGATAACCCTTCGTTTCCATATCACTTCTGTCGATCCATCATGAATGCAGTAGCACGCTGTCGATCTCCTAAATAATTCTGAGGTTATCCGCTATCTTCCAAACCGCATTCTGATGATGCACCTTCCCCCCCCCCTTCCCTAAAACCACCCCTACTCCCCCTCCTTTCCCCTTTCCTCCATGAACAAATTCACACATTACCAATCTTGTTCAATTAATAATAATTATTATTAATTATCATTAATATAGAAGTGTCGTCATAAGTATGCTTCCCTGTGTCGTTAGTGCATATGGAATTCGTTCCGAGCGTGGAGACATCTTGAGAAATTGAAACTGAAACTGAAACTGCTGAAAACAGCATGAGGGTTGTATTCTGTCTGTAAATACGTGCTAGGATTGCAACAGCAAGGCAATCGTGGTCAGACTAACCACATCATCATCATCATCATCATCAAGTGCCCTGCCACGTGGCGTTGGCGATCATGGCCCTCTATATGTATCTATCCCTTGTCGCCGCAAGCACATCTTCCACCCTCTCTGTCCTCAACCACTCTGCAAGTCCGTACAATATTTTCTCCATGGGTCTACCTGGTCCTCTTTCCCTCCAGCTTTCCTGTAGTCACCAGGTGCTTTAATTCCCCTTTCCTCATAAAATGGCCTATAAATGGCGCTTGTTTTTTCCTAATCTTTATCGATGATCTTCTTGTGTTTGCCTCCATCAAGACTGTCTCGTTTGTTTTCTTTACTGTCCATGGAACTCTCAATATTACAAACCACATTTCGGCTGCCTCAGTCTTGTTCTGGCTTTACGTGTTGACTGTCCACGTGTCACAACCATATAACATTATCGCTTCTATGTAACATTCAAGAACTCTCTTCCTGATGTTAAGTGATAGGCATTTGTTGGTAAGTATGCTTTTCATCTTCTTGAATGCTGTTTTGGCTTGGCCGATTCTGGTAGCTATTTCTGATGTGCATCTGCCGTCTGGTGAGATGACCGTTCTCAGATGTTTAAACTCATGGCCAACCAAAGCAAGACTACATGGAGTTATAAGGAGAAGAGCGGCAGAATGGTTCAGACGTTCACCTGCCAGTAACTAAACTTGAGGTTCCGGGGTTCGTTTCCTGTTGAAGCCTCGACTTTTTTCCTCAGTTTGACCAGAAACTTAAACTGAACGTACAGTCCTTCAGAACCAGATGAAAAACCAGTCAGACCCATGTCCTTCCTGGCCTGCACACGATAAAGATCCCATGGCAGTTGGAAATCGTGAAGAGCAGGATTTTCACCTGACTGTCCTGGTAAAACCATTGAACAGATAAATTGATTTCCCAAGTCCCTTTCCTTGAAGGCCAATTAGAATTCTTGCTTTTCTACAATCTTGGGGGAAAACCCTGGGTGGCGCTGCACTGTGGCAACGCAGTCTCAAAGGGAAGAGCAGTATGACTATGAATACGAAGAATGAGAACGTGTCTTCGAACTACAAAACAAGACACACATTCTCACTTTTAACCTTTACCCTGCACTTCTCTTAAGCCATCAAACATCGCAGACTCTCAAACAGATCCTCACAGAGCCCACAGCTAGCTGCAACGTTCCCATGTGACGATCCGTCATTAGTGCAATGTCGTCACTATCGATGTAGTAAATAATTCTGAGGCTGCTGATCATTTTCAAACTGCTGTCTGATGACGTCATCTCCCTCCTCCCTCTTCACTGAAACCACTCCCTCCTATTCTCTATCCCCCCACCCCCTCTCGAACAAATTCACACGTAAGCAACCTTGTTCAGTCGACGGGTCAAGAACAGAGAACGGTTATTAGGCTGCTAATACAGCATAGGGGTTATGGGCTTTCACATTATTATGCACCAGGATTGCTACAGCAAGGTAACGGTGGCTGCACTGAACAGAACTGAGAACCAGGCGCAAGCGGGAATAGACTAAGAAAGCGTATTTAACCCTTTGATCCCGCACCCTGTCCACAGCATCCTGCATCGTCGACCATGCTCGCAAAAAAAAATTAAACCCTTTAACTCCCTCACTCTACTACCAGCTTTCTACAGGAGGCTGGTAGGTAGGGTGTGGAAGTCAAAAGGTTTTTTTTTTGCAATTGGTGGATAGCGTGCAGGAGTGAAAAGGTTAATATACACAACCCCACCCCACCCCCGGCCCTTCAACTCCTACGTTTATGTTTTTCCTCTGTAATTTCCTGAAACTAATCCTCAGTCAACCCACAGTTTTTATCTCCCCTCTCTACTGATCCATCGTCAGTGCAATATCGCCACTATCGACCTGGTAAAATTACAGCACAACTGGCCGGGGGGGTGGGGTGGGGTTGTTGTTGTGTATATTAACCTTTTCAGACAGCAGTTTGAAAATGATCAGCAGCCTCAGAATTATTTACTACATCGCTAGTGACGACATTGCACTAATGACGGATACGTCACATGGGAACGTTGCAGCTAGCTATGGGCTGTGTGAGGATCTGTTTGAGAATCTGCGATGTTTGATGGCTTGAGGGAAGTGCAGGGTAAAGATTAGGGGTGAGAATGTGTCTTGTTTTGTAGTTTGAAGACACCTTCTCATTCTTCATATTCATATTCATACTGTGAGGGGAGAGGGGGAAAGGAGCGGGGGTTCGGGGACGGGGATGGGGAAAGGTGTCACTATCAGAATCCTTCTGCAGAATGGCCGGTTGTGCTGTAATTTTACCAGGTCGATAGTGGCGATATTGCACTGACGATGGATCAGTAGAGAGAAGATAAAAACTGTGGGTTGACGAGGATTAGTTTCAGGAAATTACAGAGGAAAAACATAAACGTAGGAGTTGAAGGGCCGGGGTGTATATGCTCTACGTATGTCCAGACGTAGACGGATTCTGATAGTGACACCTTTCCCCACCCCTGTCCCCGAACCCTCGCTCCTTTCCCCCTCTCCCCTCCAACAAACACACACTTTACAAATGTCGTTCAATCGACTAGTCATGAATATGGAAGCGTCGTTATCAGTCTGCTAAAATAGCAAAGGGGTTATCGTGAACACCCACAAGGTTTGCGAGTTCGAAATTTGGAGTTTAGAGTGTTTTAAAAAGGAGCCCATCACGCTTAGTTCCATAAATACTTAACCCAGATTTGCCACTTAGGGAGAAGAGTGACAGAATGGTTCAGACTTTCACCTGCCAGTAAGTCAGGGAGTCAAGTGGCAGAATGGTTCAGACTTTCGCCTGTCAATAATTTAGGAAGGAGAGTGGCAGAATGGTCCAGACTTTCACCTGCCAGTAACTTAGGGAGAAGAGTGGCAGAATGGTCCCAGACTTTCACCTGCCAATAATTTAGGAAGGAGAGTGGCAGAATGGTCCTGACTTTCACCTGCCAGTAACTTAGGGAGAAGAGTGGCAGAATGGTCCAGACTTTCACCTGCCAGTAAGTTAGGGAGTCAAGTGGCAGAATGGTTCAGACTTTCGCCTACCAATAACTAAACACAAGGTTTCAGGGTTCGCTCCCCGTAGAGGCCTCGACTTTTGTCCTCAGTTGGATCGGAAAATCGAACTGAACGTCTAGTTCTTCGGAAGGGGACGAAAAACGGGTCGGACCCGTGTGCCTTCTGGCTGCGCTAGCTAAACATCCCATGGCAGTTGAAAATCGTGAAGAGCAGGGTTGATTTGGTAAAAAAAAATTAGAAAACTAGGTTGGTTTCCCAGGTCCCAGCCCTTGAAGACCAATTAGCCTTCTTGTCTTTCTGAAGTCTTGGTTTAAAAAAATAAATATGAATATGAATTTGAAGCAAGGGAGAGGGGATGGGGGTCGCCCTCGTGGTGCTGGCCCCGAGAAAAGTTGAGATCTCTTCCACTTCACTCCTCTCCGACCCCAGGATTATGGAACTATCTAGGTAGGACCTCAGGACCTGGCCAACTCGTAAGTTTATTTGCAGGCTTAAGGCTTGTGCCGTGATCATTCTGGATCTTCTCCATCTCATGGCTCCCGTGACGTGAGTGCATATGGATTTTATTCCGAGCGCCGAGACGTCATCTTGAGAAACTGAAACGAAACTGAAACTGAAACATTAAGTGCTTTACCCAGATCTGCCACTTATTATCTGTCAGACTTCTTCGTGAGTCTGCACAAGATCTGAACGCATGATCTTGAAAAGGAGAGGAGGGAGAAGGGATCTGTGAAACATTACGCTGACACCACCAGAATTTTGAAAACATTCATCATCATCATCATCATCAGGTGCCTTGCCGCATGGCGTTGGTGATTATGGACTTCCATCTGTCTCTATCTCTTGTTGCCTCAAGCATCTCTTCCACCCTCCTTGTCCTCAGCCACTCTGCAAGTCCGTCTAGCATCTTCTCCCTGGGTCTACCCGGTGCTCTTTCCCTCCAGCTTTCCCGTTGTGACCAGGTGTTCCAATTCCCCTTTCCTCATAAAATGGCCTGTAAATGTTGCCTGTCTTTTCCTAATCTTCCTTATGAATGATCTACTTGTGTCTGTCTCCATCAAGACTGTTTCGTGTGTATGAAAACATTATGGTGGGCAAATAACATGCTAGTTTTTAATGCTGAGGGCTGGGATTGAACTCGAGCTATAAGATCTTGACTTTATATCAAAAGAACCATCCTGCCTAACCAGCAAAACAAAAGTGAGTGGTCAGCCAGACTAAACTGAACCCAGAGAACCGGTGACCGTGGTGTAGTGGTTAGCGCAAAGGACTACCGACTGGAAGGTTGTGGGTTCGAATCCCCATCAGTCCCCTCAACATCACTGTGGGTTTTCTGTTTTGCTCCAACCGGTTCCTGCCCAGAGTTGAGCGTGGTATGGGCTCAGTGGGAAGACTGGGATCACAGTCGAATCTCATCCACTTCAGGGATGCGTTATTCAGGGAGTTGTTCGAATCGTCTGACCAACACCGTAGGTGTCAGTATCTCTCGGGCCTGGTTTATCCCAGGATATCCTATAACAGTAAGCGTAGAGCACAGCCCTTCACTCGATCTCAATCCTAGATTGAACTCCGTAGCATCATGATTATCATCCTCACCGTTGCATTAGACCTTTCTCAAATGGTGTGCCCCTTTTCAGCCATATCCCCTCCCATACACACACACATTTATACACACACATTTATACACACACACACGCACTCACATTTATACACACACACACACACACACACACACACACACACACACACACATACACACACACACACACACACAGACACACACACACACACACACACACAAACTAAATCAGCACAAGGTTGTCCGTTGCTTTCTTACTGTTTTTTTTCTAGAGGTCTATGCTTTTGACAGTTCTTCGATTGTACATGAGCTCTCCTTTCAGCCCTACCCCCCCCCACCACGTCCTCAACTCCCTAAAACAGACAGACAGAAACAGAGACAACAGAGAGAAGAGAGACAGAGAGAGAGAGACTGAGGCAGACGGGACAGACAGAGACAGAGAGAGACAGAGATAGACAGAGAGAAACAGAACAGAGAAACAGCGACTGAGTGACAGAGAGAGAGAGAGCGCGCGACAGACTGAGACAGACAGTGACAGAAGGGACAGACAGAGACAAAGAGACAGAGAAACAGACTGAGTGACAGAGAGAGACAGAGAGAGAGACAGGGACAGGGAGACAGAAAGAAAGACAGACAGACAGAGACAGAGAGACAGGCAGAGAGACACAGATAGACAGACAGAGAAACAGAGACAGAGAAACAGACTGAGTGAGAGAGAGAGAGAGGAGAGAGAGAAAGAGAGAGCGAGCGAGAGAGAGAGACAAGCAGACAGACAGACAGACATAGACACAAAGACAGACACAAAGACAGAAACAGAGGGACAGACAAAGAAACAGAAACAGAGAGAGACAAAGACAGATAAAACGAAGAGAAACTACCTTCTGAATTGCCTTCAGACGTTCCGTAGTGAAGACCGTACCGCCACTGCCACTCTGATAGATCAGCAAGACGTTGTCAGCGACTTCAGATCGCTCTCCTATGGTGGCGGCGTCTGTGTTTTTGCCCAGCACCTCTCCATCTTCATCCTTGTTCTGCCAGGCTTTGGCACGAAGAAACGTGGGGTGATCCAACAA
>JAPXFY010000012.1:13868973-13881473 GCA_030674185.1 Monoplex corrugatus
ATGAATTCTATACTACTCTCCACCATCTTCTGGACACTCATGCTCCAGCCACAACTCGTCTTTTACCTGACCGCCCCCCTACCCCCTGGCTCACTCATGAGATTGCCTGTGCAAAACGTGCCCGCCGCAGATCAGAGCGCCGCTGGCGCAAATCCAAACTCGCTGTACATAGGCAACTTTTCCAAGCCTCTAAAACAAAAGTATCCACCCTCATTGCATCTGCAAAAACAAACTATTTCCAAACCAAAATCCTGAATGCCTCTTCTTCAAGAGAACTCTTTACAACCATGAATCATCTCCTTGGCACACGAAAAGATTTACCTCTCCCAACAAAACGCACAAATGAAGAATTCCCATCTGTATTCTCCAAGTATTTCACCACCAAAATACAAACTCTTCGTGACAGGCTTGACAGGACACCCTGTCAACCATGCCCACCTGACCCTTCCTTCTCTGGCACACCTCTTACTACTTTTACCCCAGTCTCACAAGAAGAAATTCTCAACACAATCAGATCCATGTCGTTCAAAACCTGCGAACTGGATCCTCTTCCAGGTTCTCTCTACTCTGACTGTCTCCCTACTCTCCTCCCATTCATCACTGACATCATCAACACTTCTCTTCAAACTGGAACTGTCCCAGATTCTTTCAAGTCTGCTATTGTTCACCCTCTCCTCAAGAAATACAATTTAGACCCAAATGAACTGAAAAATTACCGGCCTATCTCTAATCTCTCTTTCTTGTCAAAACTGCTTGAAAAAGTTGTCCTCAACCAGCTGAACTCTCACCTGTCTGCCAACAATCTTTTCAATCCTTTCCAGTCAGCCTACCGCCAGTGCCATAGCACTGAAACTGCCCTGCTACACATTCTCAACAATCTCCTCCTTGCAACTGATACTGGCAAAGTCTCTCTCCTCACACTCCTTGATCTGTCTGCAGCCTTTGATACCATTGATCATGGTATTCTCCTTTCTAGACTTCATCATACTTTTGGCATCTCTGACATTGCTCTCTCCTTTTTCACTTCATATCTGTCAAACAGAAAACAAACTGTTCTCATTAATGGCACTTACTCTCAACCTGCATGCCTGACCTGTGGTTTTCCACAAGGATCTGTCCTTGGCCCTGTTCTTTTCACTCTTTACACCTCCCCCCTGTCCACCATCATCAACTCCCACTCTATAAAACACCACTTCTATGCTGATGACACCCAACTTCTAGACAGTGACACACCAGATAATATACAGCGCCTCTTGACTCGCACCACTGAGTGTTACTCGGACATTAAGAACTGGATGACATTCAATAAACTTCAGCTTAATGACAAGACAGAAGCTATCCTCATTGGCACCCGTCAGAAACTTTCTCAGCTGCCTCCTCTTTCTCTCCCATTATGTAACACATCAGTCCCAATTTCTGATTCAGCTAAAAACCTTGGTGTCTGCATTGACTCTACCCTCTCCATGAACAACTTTGTTTCTCAAACTGTCAGATCTTGCTACTTTCACCTCCATCGTATAAGCTTGATCAGGAAGTATCTCTCTGTGGAAACAACTGCAAAACTCGTTCTCTCCTTCATAATGTCTCGCATTGACTATTGCAATTCACTCCTGTCTGGTCTTCCTGCCTCCACCATTCACATCCTACAGCGCATTCAAAACAATGCTGCACGCCTTGTACTCAAAAAGAAAAAAGCTGACCACATATCTCCTCTCCTGGCACAACTTCACTGGCTCCCTGTATCAAAGCGCATACAGTACAAACTAGACACCATGTGCTACAAAAGCCTCAATAACGCAGCCCCCCATTACCTGTCAAGCCTACTTGAGATCTATGTTCCCTCACGTACCCTCCGCTCTGCCTCCGATCCTCTGACTTTTCGCTTTCCACGCACCAAGCTCAATACCTATGGTCCACGAGCCTTCTCTGTTTCTGGTCCACTTTTCTGGAACAAACTTCCTCTCTCTGTCCGTCAGCAACCTACTTTTGTCTCCTTCAAGTCCGCTCTCAAAACTCACCTTTTCTCCTCTGCATAAAATCCTGACCTCACTCATCCCCCTCTGTAGCCTGTCTCCACTCGGAGGGGAATCACATTGTAATATATATTTGTATATAATATGCTCTCTATAATTTTCCATTGCTTTTATTCTTTTTCCCCATTTATAGCCATGTGTAAGTGTGTGTGTGCGCGCGTGCGTAAGTGTATGTTCAGCGCTTAGATTTGATTTTTATCGAGATTTTGCGCTATATAAATATTGTAATTATTATTATTATTATTTATGTTTGTGAATATGCATGTGTGTGCTCATGTACATGCCTATGCGAGTGTACATGTGTATACGAGCATAATTGTGTAACTGTGTGTATACACGTGTAGGTGTGTTCTTAAGTATACGTGTGTGTGTATGTCTGTATGTTTGTCTGTGTATGTGTGTGTGTGTGTGTGTGTGTGTGTGTGTGTGTGTGTGTGTGTGTGTGTGTGTGTGTCTGTATCTGTGTGTATGCGTCTGTGTGTATGCGTCTGTGTGTATGTGTGTGTGCGAGCGTGTAAGTTAAACATCCCACGTCGAGGAAAAAACAAAAACAAAACAGAACAAAAAACAAGCATGAAATTTGTTTTCATTGACAATTTCTACACTCACAAAAACGAATGTTAAAAAGGTAAAGAGAAATACACTCACACAGAGAAAACACCGTCATGATATTTTTATACAGTATAATATTTACTTGTTAGGATAAACCAAACAAAAAGAAGCATACCCCCCCCCCCCCCAAAAAAAAAAAAAAAGGTTAAAAAAACACCCTTTAACCTTCTTGAAGTAAACTTCAAAATGGGTGTGTGTACACATTCATGCGTGTGTTTTATGAAGGTAGAATATTGTTTGTCACACAAGGATAACAGCAAGAGAAAAAAAGGACTGATAAAGACGAAGAAGAAATAGAAAAAAATAAGAAAGAAAAAATATAGACAGAAGGACAGGATGAAAGAGAAAAAATACTGAAATAAAGAATGACAGAGAGATAAAAGAAAGAAAAAAGAAAGAAAAAAGAAAGAAAGAAAGAAAGAAAAAAAGAAAAACAAAGAACAGCAGAGCAATAACAGCAACAACAAAAACATTAACATCATGACGATAGTGATGATAGTGATGATGGTGGTGGTGGTGGTGATGATGATGATGATGATGATGATGATGATGATGATGATGATGCTGGTGGTGGCGACGACGATGATGATAATGACAATGACAACAAAATCCAATGTAAAACAACCTGATCTCTTTGTTTCTGGTCTGCATTTTGATGATGATGATGATGATGATGATGATGATGATGATGATGATGATGATGATGATGACAATGACGACGACGACGATGAAGAGAAATAACAGAAGAACAGTGTGGATTTGTGGAAGGGAAAGGAATTATTAATGCCAT
Source organism: Monoplex corrugatus (assembly GCA_030674185.1). Classification (NCBI taxonomy): domain Eukaryota; kingdom Metazoa; phylum Mollusca; class Gastropoda; order Littorinimorpha; family Ranellidae; genus Monoplex; species Monoplex corrugatus. The sequence goes on from JAPXFY010000012.1 coordinate 13,872,409, forward strand.
ATACATCCTAAGAACTATCATAGAGAGGTCAAATGAGATGAATAAGGATTTGCATTTATGCTTTGTTGACTACACCAAGGCGTTCGATCGGGTAAGACATGATCAATTGATCAACCAACTGGAGAGACACAATGTTGATGGAAAAGATCTACGAATAATCAGAAATATGTACCGGGAACAAACAGCTGCAATGAGAATAGAAAACAATGTAAGCTCTTTCCAAAACATCAAAAGAAGAGTTAGACAGGGTTGTGTTTTGTCACCAGATCTGTTTTCACTTTACAGCGAAAACATAATGAGAAACCTAGAAGAAGACCCTGGATTAAAGGTTGGAGGGAAAATTATAAACAACGTTCGATACGCAGATGACACCGTGCTAATTGCAGAAAGTGAAAGGGACCTACAAAACCTTGTGAATATACTAGAAATAGAAAGCAAAGATAAGGGGCTGGAACTAAACAGCAGGAAGACTGAAGTCATGGTGACCAGTTAAAAACATGAAATCCCCTCATGCAAAATAACAGCAAATGGCACAACCTTGACACAGGTTGAGAAATTCAAATATCTGGGAACGATCATTTCATCAGACGGCAGATGCACATCAGAAATAGCCGGCAGAATCGGCCAAGCCAAAACAGCATTCGGGAAGATGACAGGCATTCTTACCAACAAATGCCTATCAATTAACATCAGGAAGAGAGTTCTTGAATGCTATATAGAACCAATACTGTTGTACGGATGTGAGGCGTGGACAGTCAACAAACAAAGCCAGAACAAGATTGAGGCAGCCGAGATGTGGTTTCTAAGAAGAATGTTGAGAGTTCCATGGACAGCAAAGAAAACAAACGAGACAGTCTTGATGGAGGCAGACACAAGTAGATCACTCATAAGGAAGATTAAGAAAAGACAGGCAACATTTATAGGCCATTTTATGAGGAAGGGGGATTTGGAGCACCTGGTCACAACGGGAAAGCTAGAGGGAAAGAGAGCACCGGGTAGACCCAGGGAGAAAATGCTGGACGGACTTGCAGAGTGGCTGGGGACGAGGATGGTGGGAGAGATGCTAGGGGCAACGAGAGATAGAGACAGATGGAAGTCCATGATCGCCAACGCCATGCGGCAGGGCACCTGATGATAATGATGATATATATACATATATATGCATGTATGTATGCATGTATGTATACTACACGTCATTATTGAAGGGCCAGGAACGTTTTTGAGTCAATTTTTGAAAGGAGAAATAACCTATTTTCTCTTACTCTTTTCTCCAATTCGTTGCCGTAACTGAATGGATAAGAGCTCAGACAACATTGCAGTTTCCTTTTGGCACGTGTTTGGGGATTTGCCGATTTGCAATGGGCGGCCCAAGGAAGACAATTTCCACACGAAATTGTCGAATCTTCAGCAGGGTCTCTCTGACGACGCAGGCAAGGTAGCGACAAAATTCGCTTTGCACGTGCAAGGCAAGCCCTTTTTGAACACTACTCCAGCCAAAGTTGCCCGCAGACGAGGATAAAAAGGACCCGTTCTTGGTTCGTTTTAACCATGCTTGCAAGACGACGGATGACGGATGAGCAGCGGGGGAGAGCCCTCGCTCTGCTTGATGAAGGCCTAGCGCAGCGGGAAGTTGCTAGACGACTTGAAGTGTCGCATTCCACAATCCAGAGACTGCTGGAGCGCTTCAATGAGACTGGAGCAGTCCAGGAAAGGCGTCACACGGGTCGACCCAGAGTAACGACAAGACAGCAAGACCGCTACCTTGCCCTCTCCGTCCTGAGGGAAAGGGCATCCACTGCGGTGACCTTGAGGGGTCAGCTGAGGGACGCAACAGGTGCTAACATCAGCTGCAGCACGGTGAGAAGACGGCTACATGAGGCAAACTTGAGGTCACGGAGACGGGCCGTCCGACCCGTGCTGTCACCGGTCAACAGAGTGCGCCGCATGACCTGGGCCAGGGAGCACGTGACCTGGACAAGGCAACAGTGGGCCCGGGTCTTGTTTTCGGATGAGTCCAGGTTCACCCTGACCTTTAACGATGGCCGGGCTCGGGTGTGGCGACGTCAAGGGGAGAGGTTCGCTGACGCCACTGTCCAAGAGCATAACCGGTACGGCGGCGGGTCGGTGATGGTGTGGGGTGGCATGAGCCGTGGTACCCGGACCCCCCTGCTCCCCATTGACGGCATCCTGAACGGGGTCCGGTACCGGGACGAGGTTCTGGCGGCCGTGGCACTGCCTGCGCTTGTGGACCTTGGTCAAGGCGCCATCTTCCAGGACGACAATGCACCTGCGCATCGAGCACGCCTTGTGACCGACTTCCTGGAGCAGCATGAAGTCGTCCGTATGGCCTGGCCAGTGTGCTCACCTGACCTGAACCCAATTGAACACCTCTGGGATGTGCTCGGGAGGCGCATCAGGGACAACCACCCCCCACCGGGCACCCTGGCCAGGCTGGTCGACATCCTGCAGATCGAGTGGGTGGCCATCCCTCAGGACACACTCCGTACCCTTGTGGGGTCGATGCATCGGCGCTGTGAAGCATGCATCCAGGCTCGGGGCGGACACACGCGATATTGAAAACAGATTGGCCAAATCTGACACTTTCTGTTTTTTGAAAAGGGGGGGATGTTCTTTTAAATGCATGTGCTGTTCACTAATGGGTCATTGTGCTAATTTCTTTTTCCAAAACAGGTGTGGAAATGATGAAATAAAACATAGAATCAATTCTAAACATTGTCAATTATTTCAACTTAAAATTAGAGAGGAAGGAAGAAGTGGCCCTTAAATTATGATTAGGAGTATATGTATGTTGGTAGGTAGGTAGATAGGTAGAGAGGTAGAGATAGGTAGAAAGATAGATAGATAGATAGATAGATAGATAGATAGATAGATAGATAGATAGATTCAGAGTTCCAATTTTTTCCAGCCATGTGTACAAAGGTATTCCTTAGAATATGGGCTGTAGACGATGTGACCTTGAGTAGAAAATTATGTCGCCACAGAGTATTAGTCTTTCGTGAGTTTTCACGCCAAAAATAGATTTCCAGTACCGTGTGGTATTCAGGAAATCGATTCTGGAAGAAACTGATCCTGCACTGCTTGAAACTGTGTCATGAAGCTCAAAAATCACAAAATTTCACAACCATGCTTTATTGCCACTACAACACGTGGCTAACGCTGGTCGATTCATATGAAAGTTTTGTGAACAAACTTTCAGGGAAGATCGCTCCTCGTATGGCAAGTATGTGCAATTTGTACAGTGTTTTCAAACAGGGTAGATAGAGCCTGGAAGATGCTACCCATTCTGGTCGACCCCTCACAACCGTTACCCCAGAAAACATCTAGTCATAAAAGAAGATCTCCCAATGACAGAGAGAGAAAGGCAAGATGATATGGACATAACTAGCTCTGCAGTTGAAACATGATTTCGAGCAAAACATCTAGGTGTTCGCAAGCGATGTGCCTGATGGGTACCACATGTATTCAGTGACTCCGTTAACCCTTCGACTCCCGCACCATATCCACAATCAGCAAAAATTTAACCCTTTGACTCCATTACCCTATCCACCAGCTTCCTGCAGGGTAAGGGATTCAAAGGGTTAAATTTTTGTTTTGCTTTGCTGTCATCGTTGACAAAGCACGACGCTAGTGGATAGGCTGGGAGAGTAAAAAGGTTAATTTTAAGAGGGTAGGGTGATGCCTGAACATGCTTGAAAAATTCGACAACAGACAGTTCAAATCAAACATGGAAGGTCATCAGTGGAGACGAAACCTGGATTTACTACTTCGACCCTGAAACCAAACTATAGTCCTCGGTCTGCGTGTTTCTAAAGCACCCACATCTCCCTTCCTGCTAAATTCAAAAGAAGATAAAGCAAGTGAAAACATGATGGCATTTTTCATCGCCCGATAAGAGTAGTGTAAACATTGAAATAAATGCAAGTATACTTAACGTTGACGAAAAGTGACATTTCCAAGGAGACGATCATTCGATAACTGTTGTGTTTACCGTTGCCAGGTCTCATACAGACAAAACAGCAACCATCGATTTAGATTATTTTGTCCACATACATCAACAAGCAGCTAGCTCTATCACACTATAGATATGAACAGAGAGACAGGCAACTAGCTCTATCACACTAGAGACATGGACACAGAGACAGGCAAGTAACTTTTTCACACCAAAGACATAGGTAGGGAGACAGGCAATTATCTCTGTCACACTTTCGACATGGGTAGGGAGACAGGCAACCAGCTCTGTCACACCATAGACATGGATAGGGAGACAGGCAACTAGCTGCGTCACACTCTATGATGTGATATGATTATAGACGTGAACAGAGAGATAGACAACTGCAAACATTTCAGTACAACCAACAGTTCACTTTCTGAAGATTACAGGTTATCCACCACAAATCTGAATTTTCCAGAAACTAGAGAAGAGCTCGTGTAAACAGTGACTTCTGTATTTTAAGACCTTTTACGTCATCTCAGTTGCTGGCTAATGGAAACAATGATACACACATCGTGCACACCAACCAGAGATGCAGGCTGTGCAACAACAGAATGGAGTGTGGTCAGTTCGCCTCATAGCTTGAGTTCTCTTTGTGCTCTATTAAAAAGAAAATATTGTCTTCACCTAGTCGATAGACAGCTGAGCATTTGTGCATTGACTGGGGTGGGGGTGGGGGGTGGAAGGTCTGTCATGTGAGACGAGTTTATACAGAATTGCTAGTTGTGTTGTGATGCAGATCTTTAATTGTTTATTTACTTTATATGTATGTTCCTTTTTTGAAGGAAAGATACATACATGCACATATCATTTACATGAAACCAATATTATTCCAGTGATAGGCTGATAAAACACCAGAACAAAATATAGACTAGGTAAAACATAGTCTAGGTACGGCCTCAGGACCTGGCCAGCTCATGGGTTTATGTGCGGGCTTTAGGCCTGTGCCATGATCACCATACACGTGGCACCTGTGACGTTAGTGCATACGGAATTCATTCCGAGTACGAAGACGTCATCTTGAGAAACTGAAAATGAAACTGGAACTAAAAAGTCTGAGTATGTGTGTTGCCCGGTGAGTCCAAATCAGTTAATTTACGAGACTAGCACTAAATGCTTTCTCCTGGCTGACAAATTAATTGTCTAGAAATTCATGACGCCAAGTTGCTTATCTTTGTCATCGTATGTATCTATGTTTCTGTCCCATGGAAATGGACAACAGCCTCTTCTCCAAGCAACCTGGCCTTGCAACTGTCACGTTCAAAACTTGTTTGTGCTCTTTCCACACACAAATCCTCTGGTTGATATTGGAAAATGATGACTATGTATTTTTTTTCTTGTTTCATTGTTAAACAGAATTCTGAAGTTTCCTTCTTCGTTGGAAGATAATGACGTCTTTTTTCTTCTGTTGTCACTGTTGATACATCATTCAGCACATAGTAAATAGAAAAACAAAACAAATTTATTCAGAACTTGTCTGTAAATAACAAAACAAGACAGACACAAATTTTCAGCCAAACGGCCTTTGTCAAGCGTGTACAAAAGACAACAAAGCACAAATACACAAACCTTCAGGAGAAACCATTAACAGACTTCCCAGACCTTTTTCTTTCAGGAGAAAATAGCGGTTGTTGAGAAAATTCTGAATTCTCTCTCTTGTTTGCAAGATGATTACGTCTTTGTTGAAGTTTTTTTCCTTTGTTGTTTTGTTTTGTTTTTTTTCTGTTTTTTTCTTTTTTTTTTCTTGTCTTCAATTCATTGTATGTTTATCAAAGTATTATCACAACATTCACGTGTAGAGTGGCAAGACCAGGTCCGTGTGGGACCTAACCCAACCATCCTTAATAATAAATCGATTTCAGATTTGAAGCTTGAAGGTTGTGTCTGAACCTTCCTGATGACTGTTTGCTCCAGAATGGTGTCTGTTTGAATCGCAGTTTTAGAAAAAATGACGACGTGTTTTGTTTACGTTATTGACAATTTCATTCAAATTTTGATTACTCAATTCGATTTTTATTTATAGTGCACCTAGTTTTATCATTTTCAGTTTTGTTCATTGTTGCTCTTTAAATGTCAACACAACAATGAAGTTGTTCTAACAATATAATTATTCATGATAATGATGGTGGTGGTGGCGCGGGTTTTTGTTTGTTCGTTTTGTTTGTTTATTTGTTGTTGTTTTTTGTGTGTTTTTGTTTTGGTTGTTTTGTTGTTGTTTTTGCAGTAGATTGAGAATTTTTGTTATTATTTGTCATAGAAATGTTTGCTCTCTGAATGCACTTTTAGAAAACATCAATGTGATGTGATGTTAGCTAGATTATAGATCTCGTTTTTCTGTGTTAAGAATGCTTACATATGATCGGGATTCCCAGGAGAGTGTATTTCAAATTCCGCTCAGATCGAAAACACTTCAACCTACGGAGACGCCAAGCCAAGACCAAAGTTTTGCTCAAAGCCGTTCTGTGGGAAATGTTTTTTCATAGATGACTATCCACTTACCCTACCCACTAGCTTATTCCCATCTCCCTATTCATTAGGTTCCTGCCATTTAACCTTTTCATTCTCTCAACCTATCTATCAGCTTTCTGAAATGTGTTTCACTCCCTCACCCTATCCAGAGCTTCATGCAACTTAATCTTTCACCCCCTCACCCTATTCACCAGATTCCTGCAACTTAACCCTTTCACCCCTTACCCTGTTCACCAGATCCTGCAACTTAACCCTTTCACCCCCTTACCCTATTCACCAGATTCCTGAAACTGAACCCTTTCACCCCCACCCTATCCACCAGCTACCTGCAACTTAACCCTTTCACCCCCTCACCCTATTCACCAGCTTCATGCAACTTAACCCTTTCACCCCCTCACCCTATCCACCAGCTTTCTGCAATTTGACCTTATCACTCACTCACCCTATCCACCAGCTTCCTAGTGATTCAATGTTTCATGTTCTCAACCTATCCACCATCTTCGTTCAGTTCAACCTTTTCACTCCATCACTCTATCCACCAGCTTTCTGCAGTTTCATCTCTCACTTCCTCACCATTAGACACATGATAAAATATCAATATAAAATACAGACTAGGTAAAACTAGTCTAGGTAGGGCCTCAGGACCGGACCAGCTCATGGGTTTATGTGCAGGTTTAAGGCTTGTGCCATGATCACCATACACATGGCACCTGTGACGTTAGTGCATATGGAATTCGTTCCGAGCGCGGAGACGTGGTCTTGAGAAACTGAAACCACAAGACTCCTCCAGCTTCCTGCGATTTACTCTTGCAATCCCACAACATATCGAATAGCTTCCTTCAATTTAAGCTTTTCACTTCCTCACCCTATTCACCAGCTTCCTGCAATATGACCTTTTCATTCCCTTATCCTATCCACCAGCTTCTGCAATATGACCTTTTCATTCCCTTATCCTATCCACCAGCTTCCAGCAATCTGGCGTTCATTCCCCCACCATATCCACAACATTTCTCCAGTTCCTGTAATTTAACTCTTTCGGTCCCTCACCCTACCCGCCAGCTTACTTCAAGTTAACCTTTCCACTCTCACCCTGTCCACCAGCTTCCTGCAATGTACCCCGTCCACACCCTCTCTTTACTCATAAGATTTGTCCAGCTACCTTCCTGCTATTTAACTCTTGTACTCAAAAAACAAACAAACAAACAAACGAATATTGACATGTGCTCAGATCCTGATGTTCATTTTTAAATCGCTAAAATGAATGAAATATCATCATGTATATTCTGTATGTTATATGGGGTTCATAGTCCATGTTAACAATATCTTTTCATATGTATATAATTCAAATATCATTAAGTATATTCTGTATATTCTATGGAGTTCATATGTCAACAATATCTTTTCATATATAAGCTTAGTTAAAATATCGTCAAGTATATTGTGTACGTTATATGGAGTTTTCATAGTTCATATGTCAATATCTTTTCATATGTATATAATTAAAATGTCATTCTGTATATTTTGTATATTATATAAACTTCATATGTCAACAATATCTTTTCATATGCATATGATTTCTTTTTACCATTTTTCGTTCCCACTTTGTATGTCTGCTGTCCGTTGGTTGCAAAACAACAACAACAACAACAACCAGAAAAAAGAAAAAAATTGTCCCAAACCAAACCAAACCCAACTCCAACCCAAACCCAAACCAAAACAAATCAAAACCAAACCAAACCCCAAACCAAAAACCAAGCCAAAACAAAACATAACCAAACCAAACCGAAACCAAACAAAAATAAAACAAAAACAAAACAAAAACAAACCAAACCAAAACAAACCAAACCAAAAAACAAGCCAAACCAAAACATAACCAAACCAAACCGAAACCAACCCAAACCAAACCAAACCAAACCAAACCAATCCAAACCAACCAAAACCAAACCAAACCGAACCAAACCAAACCAAACCAAACCCTCTTGTACTCGTTTACCCTGTCCACAAACTTCCTGAGAATCATCTGGAACACTTCGTCTTATTTACTCCAGAAATGTTTTCTGTTTGCCTGCCGAGTTTAGAACATAATTATGACGTCTTGCGTTGATGTCATTGGGTGCTCATACATTGATGACGTCGTGTAACAATTGTGTGTTGATTCTTGTGAGTAGTCTACCGGTCCTAATTTGAAAGAGAACTTTTTTTGTACTTGAAGTTCATCAATTCAAATCCGGTTATATTTTTTCTCTCCTTTCAACTTTCCATAAAAATGATGAACAACAAAGGGTCTACTGTGGTGTGTGTGTGTGTGTGTGTGTGTGTGTGTGTGTGTGTGTGTGTGTGTGTGTGTGTGTGTCGGTGTATGTGTGTGTAGGTGTGTGGTTGTGTGTGTGGTGTGTGTGCGTGTGTGCGTGTCTGTGTGTCTGTGTGTGTATCTTGTCATATGTATTTGTCAATCTTTTAAGGCACACCTATATTGTTTATCGGTAAGGAACAAAACGTGACAATACTCATTAACACATTTATAAGCAAGCTATAAAAAGACACAAAACATCTACGCTGAGAAATTTAGAGGGGGGGAATAACA
>JAPXFY010000012.1:13891473-13896473 GCA_030674185.1 Monoplex corrugatus
ATCACTTTTAAGTCACAGTTCGCTGTTAGTTTATAAGTTTATTATCACAATTCACTGTCCATTTATCAATTTAAAATAATTGCAGTTTCCTGTTAGTTAATCTCACTTTTAAATCACTGTTCCAAATTAGTTTCACAGTTCCCTGTCTATCACTTTTAAACCACAGTTCATTATTTTTTTTAATAACAGTACCCAGTTTATCATTTTTAAATCACAATTAATGATTCTTAAACAACAGTTACTTGTTTATCTCTTTTGAATCACTGTTCATCGTTTTTAAATAACATTTCCTCGTTTATCACTTTTAAATTACAGTTTATTTTTACATAGCAGTTCCCCGTTTACCAGTTTTAAATCACAGTTCAAGGTTTTTAAAGAACAGTTCCTTTTTTATCACTTTTAAATCACAGTTAATGATTTTTAAATAACATTTCCTTGCTCATCACTTTTAAATCACAGTTCATGATTTTTAAATAAGAGTTACTTATTTATCACTTTTAAATCACACTTCATGATTTTTAAATAACAATTCCTTGTTTATCACTTTTAAATCACAATTCATGATTTTTAAATAATTCCTTGTTTGTCACTTTTAAATCACAGTTCATGATTTTAAACAACAGTTCCTTGGTTATCACTTTTAAATCACAGTTCATGAACTTTAAATAATAGTTCCTTGTTTATCACTTTTAAATCACAGTTCATGATTTTTAGATAACAGTTCCCAGTTTTTGCCACTTTTAAATCACAGTTCATGATTCTTAAATAACAGTTCCTTGTTTATCACTTTTAAATCACAGTTCATGGTTTTTAAATAACAGTTCCTTGTTTATCACTTTTAAATTACAGTTTATTATTTTTAAACAACAGTTCCTTGTTTACCATTTTGAATCACAGTTCATGACTTTTAAACAACAGTTCCTTGTTTATCACTTTTAAATCACAGTTCATGACTTTTAAACAACAGTTCCTTGTTTACCACTTTTAAACCACAGTTCATGACTTTTAAACAACAGTTCCTTGTTTACCACTTTTGAATCACAGTTCATGACTTTTAAACAACAGTTCCTTGTTTACCACTTTTAAATCACAGTTCATGACTTTTAAACAACAGTTCCTTGTTTACCACTTTTAAATCACAGTTCATGATTTTTGAATAACAGTTCCCTGTTTACCACTATTAAATCACAGTTCATGGTTTTTAAAAAACAGTTCCTTGTTTATCACTTTTAAATCACAGTTCATGATTTTTAAATAACAGTTCCTTGTTTATAACTTTTAAATCACAGTTCATGGTTTTTAAATAACAGTTCCTTGTTTATCACTTTTAAATTACAGTTCATTATTTTTTAAACAACAGTTCCTTGTTTACCACTTTTGAATCACAGTTCTTTATGACCATTGATCTTGAGAAATTATAATAGGCACAATCTTATTATAATTTACACATATCACGCCTAAACGAATATTATCCATCAAGGAATTTCACTTACTTTTTGTTGTTAGGCCTGATCGGTTCAGCGAACCCTCGTCAGACTGTAAATTATAATAAGATTGTGCCTATTATAATTTCTCAAAAACATTGGTCATAAAATTAAGTAACGCCTATATGGCTGAAAAAAGAAAACTCTCAGCATGGAATCACAGTTCATGATTTTTAAACAATTCCTTGTTTATCACTTTTAAACCACAGTTCATGATTTTAAACAACAGTTCCTTGGTTATCACTTTTAAATCACAGTTCATGATTTCATGATTTTTAGATAACAGTTCCTTGTTTATCACTTTTAAATCACAGTTCATGATTTTTAAATAACAGTTCCTTGTTTATCACTTTTAAATCACAGTTCATGATTTTTCAATATCAGTTCCTTGTTTATCACTTTTAAACCACAGTTCATGATTTTAAACAACAGTTCCTTGTTTATCACTTTTAAATCACAGTTCATGATTTTTAAACAACAGTTCCTTGTTTATCACTCTTAAATCACAGTTCATGATTTTTAAACAACAGTTCCTTGTTTATCACTTTTAAATCACAGTTCATGATTTTTGAATAACAGTTCCCTGTTTACCACTATTAAATCACAGTTCATGATTTTTAAATAAGAGTTCCTTGTTCATCACTTTTAAATCACAGTTCATTATTTTTAAACAACAGTTCCTTGTTTATCACTTTTAAATCACAGTTCATGATTTTTCAATAACAGTTCCTTGTTTATCACTCTTAAATCACAGTTCATGGTTTTTAAATAACAGTTCCCTGTTTACCACTTTTAAATCACTGTTCATGGTTTTTAAATAACAGTTCCTTGTTTACCACTTTTAAATCACTGTTTATGATTTTTAAATAACACTTCCTTGTTTATCTCTTTTAAATCACAGTTCATGATTTTTAAATAACAGTTCCCTGTTTGTCGCTTTTAAATCACAGTTCATGATTTTTAAATAACAGTTCCTTGTTTATCACTTAAATCACAATACATGATTTTTAAATAACATTTCCTTGTTTATCACTTTTAAATCACAGTTCATGGTTTTTAGATAACAGTTCCTTGTTTATCACTTTTAAATCACAGTTCCCTGTCAATTTGTCACTTCTAAATCACTGCAAGACACAGACACAAAGTAAAACACACTGGAAAACGCCATACAGACACGCATCTGCACGCGCGACACGCTCGCTCAAAATAAATGACAAGATAGGCTATAATCGATCCACCAGGAGCCTCCACTGATCAAGTAATAACTTGTTATGTGTGAGGCAAACAATATGCTGTTGGAGCAATGCTTCCCACTGGCAGGCTCCAGGGTGGGAGTGAAAAATATGCTATTGGAGCAACGCTTCCCACATGCTGGCTCCAGGGTGGCAGTGAAAAATATGCTACTGGAGCAACGCTTCCCACTTACAGGCTCTAGGGTGGGGGTGAAAAATATGCTACTGGAACAACGCTTCCCACTTACAGGCTCCAGCGTGGGGGTGAAAAATATGCTGTTGGAGCAAGGACACAGCAAGGGAGAAGAGAAAAAAATGAGGAAACGTGCAAAAATAACCAGAAAGATGACAAAATCATCTGAACGGCTCTCCAAGAAATATTTCAGAATATGTACCTGGAACTAAGCCACTGCAAGCAGAAGGATATCAACCATTGAGAAATTATCATACGGCTTTGATATACTGTGTCTACAAGAAACTAAAACACTGGACTGGATGGTGAAATAACTGAACATAAAATGCATGAAGCACTTGCACGGTGCAGAAAAGACACAACCCCTGGTCCAGACAAGATTCGATACTTTTGACATCAAAACGCTGTCTGAACGCAACAAAAGTGAATTGTACACCCTCTATCAAGACAGTTTTGAGAAAGGTCAGGTTCCTGAGGACTGGACACACAGCTTCCTGTAAGTCCTACCCAAACCAGGTAAAGAACATCGCAGACTAAATGGATATCGCATCCTGCCTATGCAAAACGTAATTAGGAACCTGATAGAAAACACAATAGAAAAGAAATTAGCTAGAGACGTAGAAGACAGGAAAATATCCCCACCTAATTAAGGGTCTTTAGGAAAAGTGAAGAAAAGAATAAGACAAGAGAAAAAGCAAGTTTGCCAAACCTTCTGTGTGTGTGTTTGTGGGCTGTTTGTTGATTGTTATCCAGATATGTCTGTATGTTTGTCATATGTATATATATGGATGTTTCGTCTTTGCTGTTGTGGTTGTTGTTGTTGTTGTTGCTGTTGTTGTTGTTGTTGTAGCTGTTGTCATCGGCTATCATGCTGTATGGATATGGGTGTGTATGTATGAATGTATGTGTGTATGCCTGTGTGCAGGCATGTGGGTATATGCATGTATTTAATATTTGTTATTTTCATCTCTCACCTGTTTATCCTCTACGTACTCCTTTATTTTGTATTTATTTATTCACCTACTTACTTCTTACTCACTCACTTCTTACTCACTCACTCACTTACATACTCACTCACTCACTTACATACATATATATAATTAAGAAAATATTGTCCTCATCCAGTTGTTAGCTGAGCATTTGTGCATTGACTTGAGGGGGGTGCCTTTCTGTCATGTGAGACGAGTTTATACAGAATAGCTAGTTGTGATTCAGACCTTTAATTAATTATTTATTTACTTTATATACATATTCCTCTTCTGAAGATCAGATATACAGATACACATGTCATTTACATGTAACCAAGATTATTCCAGTGACAGGCTGATAAAATACCAGTATAAAATATAGACTAGGTAAAACATAGGCTAGGTAGGGCCTCAAGACCTGGCCAGCTCACGGGTTTATGTGCAGGCTTAAGGCTTGTGCGATGATCACCTTACACATGACACATACGGAATTCGTTCCGAGTGCGGAGACGTCGTCTTGAGAAACTGAAACTGAAACAGAGATATAGTCTGAACGTTTAGCTATTATCAGTGCTCTCCCCCTCCCCTTCCCCCTATTTTATCATCTTCCGTAATACTTCCACATACCTCACGCATAGTCTCTCCTTCCCACCTTCTAATGCTAAGGTCCCTGTTAGACTCGCTAAGGCCTAAACTGTAGAGTTACAGAAAGACAGACCTACTTACATCCATACAACACAACACCTAAAGCTCAAACTTCCACACAGACGCACACGTCTTCACTCATACAACATTTCAACATTTCCCCATGGTAAGTCCATTTTCCCAAAATGACAGCCACCAGTTCATGTCAGCTGATTCACACTGCCCACAATTCAGAAACGTCTTATGGAGCAAAACACTGCTGACGAAAAAGACAGTCACACAAGAATGTCGTTTATGAAGAGCATTGGTGGTGCCTCACAGCAACATGGACAGTAAGAGAAGAAAAGAAAGAAAGCAGTCTGTAACACAATATTGTTCTTAGGCCACTAACCCAAGACTTATAGTCCATAACCAGACCTCCACAATCTTTGTCCTGCCCTTATGTAAACATTGTAGCTTTTATCATATATATGCGACC
>JAPXFY010000012.1:13901473-13906473 GCA_030674185.1 Monoplex corrugatus
TGTGTGTGTGTGTGTGTGTGTGTGTGTGTGTGTGTGTGTGTGTGTGTGTGTGTGTGTGTGTGTGAGGTGGTGAGTGGAGTGTATGTGTGTGTGTGTGTGAGTGTGTTAGTGTGTGTGTGTGTGTGATGTGTGTGTGTGTGTGTTGGGCGTAGTAAAAGTAATCATTCCCCCCCCCCTCCCCATTTTCCTCGTACACAGAAAACCAAAGCATACGTGATTTTCAAACAAATCACCGTTAATTGAAAATAAGGGATTAGCCAACAATGAAAATCATTTTTTTACAGTCAAATTGTAGGTCTATTTCCACCAATTCAGCACACCTGGAACATTTCCTCGACTCAAATCAGTGTGAAGTCTTGATTCTGCAGTCGCTTAATGTTATACCAACCAAACTTCCCAATTTTCAAAATTACTATTATCCACCAGTGTATGCCTATGGGAATCCCGGGAAGAAAGTAGCCACTGCGATATACATACTTAAAGAGTTACAATATCACATATTTACTTCCCCAGTTTTAACGTCAACTGAAGACTTACACGCTTGTGCCGCTACAGTACAATTCAGTAATTCTTTTATCCTGAACGTTTTGTCAGTCTACCTGCCAACAGGTCCAAATGACCACAACACAGAATGGCTGCGCACGATTCCGGATCTGCAGCACGGTAAATGGCTAATAGGTGGAGACTTTAATTCCCACTCCCCGTTTTGGGAAAAAGATTGCTGTACTGTGACAAGCAATCGTTTAGTAGAAAATATAGTTGACAGTTCGCTTTACCTTTTGAATGATGGGAGTGTCACTAGAATTCCTGATGTTTCCAAACATTGGGCAACAGCTATCGATCTGTCTTTAATCTCACCAGAATTAGTACCCTGCTGTACCTGGGACACTCACAGAGATACTTTAGGAAGTGATCACTTACCTATCCTCAGAACACTAACTAACGAAAACATCAGGATGAAAGACAGCACTCCTGATATTATACCAAAATATAATCATACACGCGCTGATTGGTCCTTGTTTCAGACTGCTCTTGCTAATCGAGATTTCACACATTATGAAAGTGAAAATGTAGACGTTATGTTTTCTAAATTCCAGGAGTCAGTTCTAGCTGCTGCAGACCTTTCCATCCCGAAACTCAAAACTTTTAAGTCCAATAACCGTTTGGGTAATGTTTGGTCGACGGATGTATTGAGCAAGCAGTTCAGTATAAAAAAGAGAAATACAAAATCTACATCAAAAGCAGGAAACATGAAGATCATATGGAAATGAAAAAAGCTAACACCCAGTGTAATAAAATCATCGCTGAAGCAAAGAAAAATTATTGGGCATCATACTGCACAAAAGAAATTTCAGATTTCAAGGATTTCCATAAAGTCTGGACAAAAATGAATCAAATGAAAAATGGAGCCAATTTACCTAGGTGTCCAATAATGATTGACACATATCACAAATTTCCTTCCGACATGGACAAAGCTGAAACTTTTGTGGAACTTTTTGCCGAAAATAGTAAAGTAGATGGTTTGACTCCTACCTGCAAACACTACAGGGAAATGGCAGCTAACAACCCTATCTACACTGATCCAATACCTCAGAATGATCGCTGGTTTAATTCTCCAATCACCTTAGAAGAGTTAAAAACACTATCTTGTCTCTACACAACAAAAGGAGTTCGGTAGGTGTTGATGCAGTTTCAACTGAAATGATTAAACATCTTCCAGAAAACTATATTATTTTTTTACACAAAATTTTTCAGAAATGCTGGGTTGGTGGAACTATACCACAGTTATGGCAAAAGTCTATTGTTATACCAGTATTAAAAGCAGGAAAGCCTAAAAACAATAAAAACAGTTACAGACCTATTGCGTTGACGTCCCACACAAGCAAACTATTGGAAAAATTGGTATTATACAGACTTGTACATTACTGTGATAAAAATAACGTTATTCCAGTGAATCAGGCTGGTTTTAGAAAAGGGAGATCTACAGTTGAGCACCTGGTTAAACTTACCACTCACATCAAGAAACAGTTTGCCCGCAGAAAAAGTCTTTTAGCTACTTTTTTGATGTGAAAAAAGCTTACGATCAAGTTTGGCATACGCGTTTATTGTACAAGCTGAAATCTATTGGTTTATCTGGCAATATGTATGATTATATTAAGTCTTTTTTAGCCAATAGAACTATTCAGGCAAGAGTGGGAACTAGTTATTCTACTTCACGACATCTTGATATGGGAATTCCACAAGGTTCAGTGATAGCACCGCTTTTATTTAATATCCTTATACAGGATCTTCCTAAAGCACTCTCAAATCGTGTTGTTTTGGCACAGTACGCTGATGATATATATATCTGGATGAATATTACTTTAAAAAAGACAACTCCACAGAGAGTACAGAAATAAATTAGGAAGTTGTATCAATCTGATCTTGATAATCTTGGAAACTATATGTTAGAAAATGGTCTGTCGTTGTCAGCGGAAAAAACTAACATGATGCTATTTAATTCTGGTGGTACTTTAAGTAACTTGCCTACTTTCAGATTGCTTGGTGAAGTGTTACATTACAAACAGGTTGTAAAATTTCTGGGAGTCTTTATGACATCGAAATTAAACTGGAATGTCCATTTTGATTATATTTCAACAAAAGCAGGAAAAGCCCTAAATTTTCTAAAGATAATAAGCCGATTACCTTGGGGAATGGATACGAACATACTAATTCATCTATCAACAGCACTTGTACGATCTAAATTATCCTATGCGCAAAATATTTATTAAAGAAGATACAAAGCTTAGACTGCAAAAGTATTAAAATTGCTCTAGGTGTCCCTACTCATGCCTCTAATCTGGAAACATACAAAGTTGCTGGAATTCTGCCTCTGAACAACTATCGTGAGCTAGCGACAGCAAAATTTGCAGTTAGAACTACTTCAGAAACAGACAATTTTGTGAGTAAAGAAATTTAAATCAGGTCTGATGTTGACTTTCCAAAGCGAGCAAAAAGCATTTCATCACAAATGACTGTTGCAACTTACATATCTGACTTGGTCAAACAGTCTAATATAAATATGGATGAAATAGCTGAGACACCATCAACAACGCCTATCTCTACATGGGAAATGCTAAAAGCCTCTTTTGATATTGATTATACAGACGCTAAGAAATCTGAAAACGTCAACATTTCGATATCCACAGCAAGAGAACACATCGATGAAAAATACCGTACCCACCTTCACATTTTTACCGATGGATCAGTCTTTTATGTTCCAAAATTTAAAATAAAAAAGTCATTTTTCGTTGGGGAAAACTTATCTATCTTTACAGCGGAATTAGTCGCTATTAATCAAGCATTGCATTATCTAGTAAGTCTGAAACCCATGTCTTTCAAAGTAGTTCTCTTTGTTGACTCAAAATCTGTATTATATGCCTTACGGTCTTTTGATGCCGACACAAGACCTGATTTGATTACTGAGGCAAATCATCTTATACATCGTTTAAGGGTCAAAGGTACAGATATCAGTTTATGCTGGGTGCCTTCTCACGTTGGTCTTCACTGCAACGAAGTAGTTGACAGAGCAGCTAAGCAAGGTGCCCAGAATTCTGATAATTCTATAGAATTACATGTTCATACCTCCGTAAAAGAAGCTTGCAACTTGGTCGAATCAGTCTCATGGACTCGATTTCATGAACATTCAAATGAACAGTTTGTGTCACAACAAATGATAAAACTTACCGTTCAAAATGTATGTAAAAAATTGTAGTATTCTTCCATGTATCATTTGAGATCGATTGTTACTGTTCGTTTTCGTATTCAGCTAAACGCGTCGAAAACAAAATATTGTAAAAATGTCAAGTGTATTTGCGGCGAACAGTTCACACTGTTTCACTGCTTACTCTACTGCAAAATGCTACGTTCCTTTTTACCAAAAATGTTTACTCAAGAAAAGTATTCTGAAACTATTTCCAAAAAGTTACATCAGATCAATCTTTATTAGTTAAAATTTCTGAATCATTAGTTCACAGTCCTGTTAACGCATTACTTTAACTTTATGCGGTTTGTGTATTAGTGTTACAATTTCCATTCTTATTGTTGAAGTTAATTGTTAGAGTTAAGTTTTCGTTCCATTTTCCTGTTCTCCCACCTATTTATGTCTCCCCTCTGCCCCAATCCAACCCGCTTAACTATCGTTCTACATTTTATTATATTTATTCCTTCCCCCCCCCCCCCCTACTCCGTCTAATATCACTTATAGTGAAAAGACGTTAAATCAAAGAACGAACACGAACATCATGTCTAATCTGTGTATAGCGCTGGGTCAAAGTCCAGACGGAAAATAAGTACGTAGTTTCTTATCAACAATAGGTGTGGTGATTTCGATCACTGAGGGCACCATGAATTCAGAATCTTATCAAACCAAATTCCTTTACACTTCATCATCATCATCATGCGCCCTGCCGCGTGGCGTTGGCGATCATCACCCTTCATACGAATCTATATCCTGACGCTGCAAGTACATCTCCCAACCTCTCTGTCCTCGTCCACTCCGCAAGTAAGTCCACTAGTTTCTCCCTGGGTCTGCCTGGTGCTCCTTTTCCTTCCAGCTTTCCTGTTGTGACTAGGTTCTCTAACTTCTCTTGCCTCAAAAGATGTCCTATAAATGTTGCTTGTCTCTTCGTAATCTTCTTCATTACTGTTCTTCTTGTGTCTGCCTCCTTGAAGACTGTCTCGTTTGTTTTCTTTGCTGTTCATGGAACTCAACATTCTTCCTAGACACCACATTTCAGCTGCCTCAAAATTGTTCTGACTTTGCGTATTGACTGTCCACGCTTCACATCCTTGCAAGTATCGATTCTTCATAACACCGAAGAACTTCTTCTTGGTGTTAATTGATAGGCATTTGTTGAACGCTTTTCAATTTCTTGAATGCTGTTTTAGCTTGGCCGATTCTCCTTGCTATTTCTAATGTGCATCTGCTGTCTGGTAAGATGACTGTTCCCAGATATTTA
>JAPXFY010000012.1:13921473-13931473 GCA_030674185.1 Monoplex corrugatus
GTAGATAGAAAAAAAAAAGAACTGGATAACAAAAGAAATTATAGGCTTGATGGAGAACGGAGGAAGGCAAAGGGAAAAGTGGAAAAATACAAAAAGATAAACAAAGAAATCAGGAAAAGGTGCAATGAAGCTAAGGAAGCTTGGCTGAAAACAAAGCGCAAAAAAAGTAGAAGACCGACACAAAATAGATCTTCAAGATATGTACAGAAGAATGAAGAAATTGCCCACGGGAAAAATACATGCATATCAACTGGTTGCTTAAAATCGAAAGATGGTACGATTATCATGGAAAAAGACAACATATTAGATAGATGGGGAGAGTACATTAAAGACCTTTTGAACGATGACAGAAACGAAGAACGTGTTATAAGAAAGAACGTTGAATGACCACCCACAATGAAAGATGAAGTTAGAACAGCAATGAAAAAGATGAAACAGGAAAAACCCAGGACCAGACAACATTACTACAGAGATGATTGAAGCCCTGGAGGAACTCGGTATTGAAAAAATAACAGTCCTCCTAAATGACATTTATGACACTGTTGAAATCAATTTTCCTTGCACTTCCAAAGAAAACGGGGCTATAGAATGCGAACTCCATTGCACAATCAGCTTGATGAGTCATTAAACAAAAATCCGATTAAGAATGATATGATGAGGACAAAGAACAGAATCAAAAGAGAAATAGCAGAAGAACAGTGTGGATGTATTGAAGAGAAAGGAACTATTAATGCCATATACATCCGACGAACTATCATAGAGAGGTCAATCGAGTTGAATAAGGATTTAGTTTTATGTTTTGTTGATTATACCAAGGCTTTTGATCAGGTAAGACATGAAGAATTATCAACCAACTAGAAAGACTCAATACTGATGGAAAAGATCTACGAATAATCAGAAATATGTATTCGGAACAAACAGCAGCAATGAGAATAGAAAACTATGTAAGATCTTTCCAAAACGTCAAAAAGAGGTGTCAGGCAGGGTTGTGTTCTGTCACCAGATTTGTTTTCATTTTACAGCAAACCATCATGAGAAACCTAGAAGAATGCCCTGGGCTAAAGGTAAAAGGAAAAATGACGAACAATATTCGTTACACGGATGACACTGTGCTCATTGCAGAAAATAATAGGGACCTACAAAACAGTGTGAATATAAGAGAAATAGGAAGCAAAAATAAAAGATTGGAGCTAAATGGCAAGAAGACGGAAGTCATGGTAATCAGTAAAAAACAAAAAGTCCACCCCATGCAAAATAACAGCAAATGACACAACTTTGAGACAGGTTGATAAGTTTAAATACCTGGGAACGGTCATCTCGCCTGACGGCAGATGCACACCAGAAATAGTCAGCAGAATCGGCCAGGCCAAAATACCTTTCCAGAAGATGAAAAGCATTCTTATCAATAAATGTCTATCAATTAACATCAGGAAGAGAGTTCTTGAATATTACATAGAACCGATACTGTTATGCGGTTGTGAGGCGTGGACAGTTAGGATGCAAAGGCAGAACAAGATTGAGGTAGCCAAAATGTTGTTTCTAAAAAGAATGTTGAGAGTTCCATGGACAGCAAAGGAAACAAACGAGACAGTCTTGATGGAGGCAGACACGAGAAGATCAGGAAAAGAAAAGCAACAGTTATAGGGCATTTTATGAGGAAAGGGGAATTAGAACACATGGTCACAACATGAAAGCTGGAGGGAAAGACAATACCGGGTAGAACCAGGGAAAACATATTGGACGTACTTGCAGGGTGGCTGAGGACAGAGAGGTTGGAAGATGTACTTGCCGCGACAAGGGATAGATGCACATGGAGGGCCATGATGGCCAACGCTTATGATGATGATGATGATGATGATGATGATAATGATGATGATGATGACGAAGAAGTCTGAAATCTCTCCTCTCTCTCTCTCTCTCTCTCTCTCTCTCTCTCTCTCTCTCTCTTTCTGTTCGTAGTTGGCAAGGTAATCCTACTCCCTGCCCCTCTCTCTCCCTCTCTCTGTCTCCCTCCCTCTCTTTTCTTCTCCCTCCCACCTCTTTCGCTCTCTCTCTCTCTCTCTCCTTCTCCCTCACCCCCTCTGTCTTTGTCTTAAGTGTTCACACTGTCAGCAAATTGATCTGTTGATGGTGTTTGTGTCAATCTAATGAGACTCCCAGCCACTTGATTGACAGCAAAACTGTTTTGTCCATTTAGTTCTCACCATAACCAACGCCCCTCTCTGTCTCTCTCTGTCTCTGTCTCTGTCTCTCTCTGTCTCTGTCTCTGTCTCTCTCTTTCTCTTTCTCTCCCTCTCTCTCTCCCTCTCTCTCCCTCTCTCTATTCCCATCTCCCTTTCCCTCTCTCTCTCTCCCTCTCTCTCTCTTTTCCCACTCTCGTAATCTCTCTTTTCTCTTCCTCCGCCTCTCTCTCTCTCTCTCTCCCCCTCAATCTCTCTCTTTCTCCCCTTCCTCTCTCCTCTCCATCCCTCCCCTCCCTCTCTCTCTCCCTCTCTTTCTCTCTACCTCCCTCTTCCTCCTTTTCCCTCCCTGTCCCTCCCTCTCCCTTTCTCTCAATCTTTTCTCTCTCACCCTCTCTGTCCTTCCTCCCTCTCTCTCTCCCTCTCTCTCTACCTCCATCTTCTTCCTTCTCCCTCCCTCTCCCTTCCTCTCTCTCTTTCTCTCTCCCTCTGTCTTTCCCTCTCTCACGTCTTGCCCTACCTTCCTCTCTACATCCTCTCTCTCCCTCCTTCCCTCTCTCTCCCCCTCCCCCTCACTCTCTCTGTTTTTGTCCTGAGTGTTCACACCGTCAGCAAATTGATCTGTTGATGGTGTTTGTGTCAGTCTAATGAGACCCCCGACCACTTGATTGACAGCAAAACTGTTTTGTCCGTTTTAGTCCTACCCATAACTAACGCCTTTTATGCCGGTATTGTAGATGTATATCGACACCATCCACCCTCGACAGCAGGTCATAAACACTACTAATACTAATACTAATAAAATAAATAATAATTATAATGGTAATGATAATAACAATGATGATGATCATGATGATCATGATGACGACGACGACGATGATAATGATCATGAGGATATTGAGAGGAGGAGGAGGAGGAGGAGGGTTATGATGACGACGATGATGATGATGACAACGACGACGACGATGATGATGATGATGGTGATGGTGCTGATGGTGTTCATGGTGCTGATGATGATGGTGATGAGATGATGATGATGATGGTGGTGGTAGTGGTGTGGTGGTGGTGGTGATGATGAGATGATGATGATGGTGATGATGATGATGATGATGGTGATGTGCTGATGGTGTTCATGGCTGATGATGATGGTGATGATGATGATGATGATGATGGTGGTGTAGGTGGTGGTGGTGGTGGTGGTGATGATGATGATGATGATGATGGTGATGATGATGATGGTGATGGTGATAGTGCTGATGGTGTTCATGGTGCTGATGATGATGGTGATGATGATGATGATGATGATGGTGGTGGTAGTGGTGGTGGTGGTGTGTGGTGGTATGATGATGATGATGATGGTGATGATGATGATGTGATGATGATGATGATGGTGGTGGTAGTGGTGGTGGTGGTGGTGGTGGTGACGATGATGATCATGACGACGACGATGATGATCATGACGAAACGTTGTTGTTGTTGTTGTTGTCGATGATGATGATGATGATGGTGGTGGTGGTGGTGGTGGTGGTGGTGGCAGTGGTGGTGGTGGAGGTGGTTGAGATGATAACAATGATGTGATAGTGGTGGTGGTGGTGGTGGTGATGATGATGACGACGGCGAGGAGGACGACGACTACGATGATGATGACGATGATGGTGGTGGTGGTAGTGATGATGTGATGGTGGTTTTAAAAAAGAAAACTGAAAATGGTTCGTCGAGTCTTCGCCCTCAAAAGCACCAGTTTTCCAGCATTTTTGTAGCGTCCTCTATGAATCAACTATCAGAATCATGTCCATTTCAGATTGTACTAAACAATCACCTTGCAAACGAAATAACAACAAAAATGACTGATTGACGGAATGAATGAACGAAAGAATGATAGAAAGAAAGAAAGAATGAATCAATCAATCAATCAATCAATCATCAAACTCCAATCAAACAGCCAATGAGTCAGTCAAATAGTTTAATGAAACAATCAGTCACTCACTCAGTTACTCAGTCAGTCTGTGAATAAAAAATAATTAGATAAATCAATGGATCGATCGATTTATCAATCAATCAATCATTTAATCAACCAACGAATGAAACCAACCAACCAACCAACCAACAAACCAACCAACCAACAAACCAACCAACCAACCAACCAACAAACCAACCAACCAAAGAACCAACCAACAAACCAACCAACCAACCAACCAACCAACCGATCAGTCAATCAGTCAGTCAGTCAGTCCATCAGTCAATCAGTCGATTGAATAAACATTCACATGAACCAGTTGATGGATCAATCAAACAACAATTAATCAATCAATCGATCTATTGATCAATCAATCAATCAATCAGTCAATAGTAAGCTACTGTTCAAATCCCAATGGCCCAGTCAATCGACTAGTTCACACACCCCGAAAACCCAACCAATGGACCAACCATCAGCCAACCAACCAACCAACCAACCAACCAACCAACCCTACAAAGTCCATTAGCCGACACTGTCTCAGGACACTGGACCTAACTGTCCAACTCCCTCGATACAACACAAACATTAAGTGACCATTGTCATCCGCTGTGTCCATTCAGCGTCCTGTCCATCTGTCACCAGGATGGACCAACTGCTCCACTCTTTGTTTGTTTGTTTTTCCACGTTGCGGGGGTCGGGTCGCCATCAAGCATTTAACCCTTTGACTCCCGCACCCTGTCTATCAGCATCCAGCATTGTCGACTATGCTAGCAAAGCAAAAACTTAACCTTTTGACTCCCTCATCCTATCCACCAGCTTCCTGCAGGAAGCTGATGGATAGGGTGAGGGAGTCAAAAGGTTAAGTTTTTGCATTTGGTGGATAGGGTGCGGGAGTCAAAGGGTTACATTACCTATCTATCAAGCAAGCCAGCAGCCAACTGTCCAATTGTCCATTTGTAGCGGAGGTTAACAACCTCTTTGCGATTTCTGAACATTCTAACACAAAAGTCAGTGTAAGGATTGTGTGTGTGTGTGTGTGTGTGTGTGTGTGTGTGTGTGTGTGTGTGTGTGTGTGTGTGTGTGTGTGTGTGTGTGTGTGTGTGTGTGTGTGTGTGTGTGTGTGTGTGTGTGCATGTGCGTGCGTGCGTTATTTCGATTTTAATTTCGCTTTTGCTTTCTCGTTGTTGTTGTCGTAGTTGTTGTTGTTGTTATTACTATGTTTTTGTTGTTCTTAATGTCGTTATTGTTTATTGGATTTTTTGTCGTTTTGTTTGTCTGTTTGTTTGTT
Organism: Monoplex corrugatus; assembly: GCA_030674185.1. Taxonomy (NCBI): domain Eukaryota; kingdom Metazoa; phylum Mollusca; class Gastropoda; order Littorinimorpha; family Ranellidae; genus Monoplex; species Monoplex corrugatus. The sequence goes on from JAPXFY010000012.1 coordinate 13,926,899, forward strand.
TAGTTTTGATGATGATGATGACTGTTCTTGATATTTTTGTTGTTGGTGTTGATGTCTTTCTGTTGTTGTTGTGGTGGTGGTCGTCGTCGTTGTGGTGGTGGTCGTCGTCGTCGTTGTGGTGGTGGTGGTGGTCGTCGTTGTGGTGGTGATCGTCGTCGTTGTGGTGGTGGTTGTTGTCGGTTGTCTTTCTGTTGTTGTTATTTTTGTCTTGTTCTCTTTTTTGTTGTTGTTGTTGTTGTTGGATTTCGTCATTTCGTTTTCTCGTTGTTGTTTTGTTTGTTTGTTTGTTGCTATTTTTTTATATATAGTTGTCGTATATTTGTTATTGTTGTTCTCTCTTTTAGTTCTTTTTGTTGCTTTCTTATAGTTGTTCTTTTGTTGAGTGGTTTTTTTTGTTGTTGTTTTTTTTGGGGGGGGGTTGTTATTGTTGTTTTTGTTGTTGTTGCTGCTCTCTCTCTTCTCTTTTGCGTCTTTGTATCGCATTTCGTCTTCTTCCTGTTTTGTATTTTTGTTGCTATTTTGTTGTTGGTGTGTATTTTATTATCATTATATTAGTAGTAGTAGTAGTAGCAGTAGTAGTAGTAGTAGTAGTAGTAGTAGTAGTAATGTTGTTATTATAAGTATTATGATATTAGTATTATAATTTCTATGTTATTATTATTACCAATATCATTATTATTACTGTTGTTATTATTATTATTATTACTAGTAGTAGTAGTAGTAGTAGTAGTAGTAGTAGTAGTAGTATTGCTGTTAATTTTGTTGTCGTTGTTATTATCGTTATCATTATTTAATGTTTGGCGTCAGTTGACTACAAGAAGAAGATTCAGGCATTAAGCAGATCCGCACAATATTGACATGGGAGATGAAGAAAAATCTCCACCCGTCACCTACCAGGCCGGCAGTACACAAGCAGGTTTAACCCTTTGACTCCCGCACCCTGTCTTCTAACTGCAAAAACTTAACCCTTTGACTCCCTCCCTGACCCTATCCACCAGCTTCCCGCAGGACGCTGGTGGATAGGGTGAGGGAATCAAAGGGTTAAGCAGGAAGCTGGTGGATAGGGGGAGGGAGTCAAAGGGTTAAAGTTTTTGCTTTGCTAGCATGGTCGACAATGCAGGATGCTGTTGCACAGGGTGCGCGAGTCAAAGGGTTAAAACTCAAAACCCTCCGATTGGGCCAGCATCGTCTTAACCCCTCGACGATCACGCCCCTGGGGCGTGGGGTCAATTCGAACAGCGTTTCATCTGTTATCAGCGTGTTGCGGATACCGTATCTGTAAACCTTTTAGCATAAAATTCATCCTAGGACTGCGATCATCATCATCAAGTGCCCTGCCGCATGGCGTTCCTGCGATGTCTGCGAGGACTGCAATGTCTGGCGGTTTCTAGCGCTTTTGAAGTACGTCACTCCAGACGTGTCCATTTGTTGCTAAGGTTGTTTGGCGTTTTGGTGATTGTTCAAGAGGGGTTTATCGCAAACTGACAATCACATACACGCTCCGCCCAAATTTGGCAGTACTAACCTTGAGTGTGTGTGAAACCTTATGCGCTACGACGGTCCTCACATGGGGAGGGGGATCTATGAAATACTGCCAGAATGATCGGTGCATTAACCTTTTGACTACTGCACCCTGTCCATTAGTATCCTGCATCGTCAAGCATTCTAGCGAAAACGAAAAACTTAACCCTTTGACTCTCTCGCCCTGTCCACCAGCTTCCTGTCCTGCAGGAAGCTTCGTGGATAGGGCGAGAGAGTCCAAGGGTTAAGTTTTTGCAGTTGGTGGCTAGGGTGCAGGAGTCAAAGGGTTGAGATGGGCGTGTTGTGTGTGTGTGTGTGTGTGTGTGTGTGTGTGTGTGTGTGTGTGTGTGTGTGTGTGTGTGTATGTGTGTGTGTGTGTGTGTGTGTGTATGTATGAGTACGTGTGTGTGTGTGTGAATGAGTGTGAGAGTGTGAGTATGCGTGCGTGTAAGGATGTGAGTGCGTGTAAGGATGTGTGTGTGTGCGCGCGCGCGCGTGTGTGTGTGGTCGTATATGCGTGTGTGTTTGAGTGCGTGTCTGTGCGCGAGCACTTTTTGTGTACGTGTATTATGTCAGTATAACATTAATGTTAAGGTGACATCCAATGGTTGTGACCGCGATAGATGATTACCCCATCTTCAACACAATGCAAAAACCACAAGATCAAAAACCGCAGACAACACGCAACAATCAAAAACAGCTAACCCCAACGTCAACAATAAATTACAAAACTCAGAACAGACTAAATCCAACAGTTCATTTTATAAGTATCTAAAGTGGACACAAGAAGAAGATGAAGATGATGATGAAGATGAAGGAGAAAAAGAAGATTAGAAGAGATGATGATGATGATGATGATGATGATGATGATGATGATGAGACGACGACGACGACGACGACGATGATGACGACAAGGACAAGAAGAAGAAGAATGACAATAATGATGTGTAATGATGATGGTAAGAAGAAGAGGAAGAAAAAGAAGAAGAAGAAGAGAAAGATAGAGAGAAAGAATAAGAAAGTAGGAATGAAGAGAAAAAAGATAAAAATAGAAGTTTGAAAAAAAGAAGAGAAAAAAGAAGAAAGAAGAAAGAAAAAAGAAAGAAGAAAAGAAAAAGAAGAAGAAGGAAGAAAGAAGAAGAAGAAGAGAGAAGAGAGAAAGAAGGAAGAAGAAGAAAAAAGAAGAAGAAAAGAAGAAGAAGAAGGAAGAAGAAAGAAGAAGAAGAAGAAGAAGAAGAAGAAGAAGAAGAAGAAAGAAAGAAAAGAAAGAAAGAAGAAAGAAGAAAGAAAGAAGAAGAAAAGAAGAGAGAAGAAAGAAGAAGAAGAGAAGAAGAAGAAGAAGAAGAAGAGAAAGAAAGAAGAAGAAAGAAAGAAAAGAGAGAAAAAGAAGAAAGAAAGAAAGAAAGAAAGAAAGAAAGAAAGAAGAAAAGAAGAAGAAGAAAAGAAAGAAGAAGAAAGAAGAAAGAAAGAAAGAAAGAAAGAAGAAGAAGAAGAAGAAAGAAAGAAGAAGAAAAAAAGAAAGAAAGAAAGAAAGAAGAAGAAGAAGAAGAAGAAAAGAAGAAGAAGAAGAAAGAAAGAAGAAAGAAAGAAGAAGAAAGAAGAAAAGAAGAAGAAGAAGAAAAAGGGAAAGAAGAAAGAAAGAAAGAAGAAGAAAGAAAAGAAAAGAAAGAAGAAGAAGAAAGAAAGAAAGAAAAAAGAAAAGAAGAAAGAAAAGAAAGAAGAAGAAAGAAAGAAAGAAAGAAGAGAAGAAGAAAGAAGAAAGAAAGAAGAAGAAAAGAAAGAAAGAAAGAAAGAAGAAAGAAAGAAGAAGAGAAGAAGAAGAAGAAAGAAAGAAGAAAGAAGAAAAGAAAAGAAAGAAAGAAAAAGAAGAAGAAGAAAGAAGAAGAAGAAGAAAAAGAAAGAAAGAAAGAAAGAAAGAAAAAAAGAAGAAGGAAGAAGAAGAAGAAGAAGAAAAGAAGAAAAGAAAGAAAGAAAAAAAGAAAAGAAAGAAAGAGAAGAAGAAAAAAAAGAAAGAAAGAAAAGAAAGAAAAGAGAAGAGAAGAAGAAAAAAAGAAGAGAAAAGAAAGAAAGAAAGGAAGAGAAGAAGAAAGAAGAAGAAAGAGAAAGAAGAAGAAGAAGAAGAAAGAAGAAGAAAGAAGAAGAAAGAAGAAGAAGAAAGAAGAAGAAAGAAGAAGAAGAAAGAAAGAAAGAAAGAAAGAAGAAGAAGAAGAAGAAAGAAAAGAAAGAAAGAAAGAAAAAGAAAAGAAAGAAGAAAAGAAGAAGAAGAAGAAGAAAAGAAAGAAAGAAAGAAGAAGAAGAAAGAAAAGAAAGAAGAAGAAGAAGAAGAAGAAGAAGAGAAAGAAGAAAGAAGAAAGAAAGAAGAAGAAGAAAGAAAGAAAGAAAGAAGAAAGAAGAAGAAGAAGAAAGAAAGAAGAAAGAAAGAAAGAAGAAAAGAAAGAGAAAGAAGAAGAAGAAAGAAGAAGAAGAAGAAAGAAAGAAGAAAGAAGAAGAAAGAAGAAGAAGAAAGAAAGAAGAAAGAAGAAAGAAGAGAGAAAGAAGAAGAAGAAAGAAAGAAGAAGAAGAAGAAAGAAAAGAAAGAAAGAAAGAAAGAAGAAAGAAAGAAGAAAGAAAGAAGAAGAAGAAGAAGAAAGAAAGAAGAAGAAAGAAGAAAGAAAGAAGAAGAAAGAAAGAAGAAGAAGAAAGAAGAAGAAGAAAGAAAAGAAAGAAAAGAAGAAGAGAAGAAGAAGAAAGAAAGAAAGAAAGAAGAAAGAAGAAGAAAGAAGAAGAAGAAGAAGAAAGAAAGAGAAAGAAAGAAGAAGAAGAAGAAGAAAAAGGAGATGAAAACAACAACAACAACAACAACAAGAAAAAAGAAAAGACTGAAGTACAGATGCTTAAAAAAAGGGACCCAGAATTATAAAGGGAGCAGGGTTGCACGCCTTTACATGTATGCTCAAGTGAAATGCAGGAAAACAAATTACGCAGCAGTTCGTGTTTGCTTTTGTCTATTTCTTTATGGACACAAACGATTCAACATACAAAAGAAAGAAACTCATTTTAAAGAAGTAACTTCCG
>JAPXFY010000012.1:13936473-13943973 GCA_030674185.1 Monoplex corrugatus
GTAACAAAACAGTCCACTGAGTCTAGCTGTTAGTTATCTTAAATGCCCTGCTGTCTGTTGTCGTGAATTAAGTTTGGTGATGAAGTTTTCTGTCGTACGACTGGCCAATGTCTTCGGTTGTGCGCTTCTTTTCTGTTCATCCCATCATCATCATCATCAGGTGCCTTGCCGCATGGCGTTGGCGATTATGGACTTCCATCTGTCTCTATCACTTGTTGCTTCAAGCATCTCTTCCACCCTCCTTGTCCCCAGCCACTCTGCAAGTCCGTCTAGTATCTTCTCCCTGGGTCTACGCGGTGCTCTCTTTCCCTCCAGCTTTCCCGTTGTGACCAGGTGTTCGCCAGCCAACGTCCTCAGCCATTCTGCATTGTACTAGTGTTGTTCCATCTACTATTGACTAGTCGGAGGTCCCTTTCCATTGTCTGTCACGGACTCATTCTGGGTCTCCCTTTCTTTCTCTGGCCTGTTGGCGTTCATTTAATAGCTTGACGTGCAGTTACCAGCAGACTCCTTAAGCCTGCATAAAAACGTATGTGCTGCCTGGCAAGATCTTTAACCCTTTGACTCCCGCACTCTGTCCACCATCATCCCGCGTTGCCCACCATGCTAGCAAACAAAACAAAAACTTAACCCTTTGACTCCCTCACCCTATCCACCAGCTTCCTGCAGGAAGCTGGGGATAGGATGAGGGAGTCAAAGGGTTAAGTTTTTGCAGTTGGTGGACAGTGTGCAGGAGTCAAATGGTTAAACAGGGAAGAGAACGAGGACCTACTTAACACTGACACTGTCACAATGAGTGGAGCATTGAGATCAATAGTGAAGAAGTGGACTTTAGTGTTGTGAGGTGGGACTGAACGAGACACATAAGTTCTCATGACCATTACTATGCTAACACCACACACACACACACGCACACACACACACACACACACACACACACACACACACACAAACACACACACACACAAACAAACAAACAAACAAAACACACACACACACACACACACACACACACAACACACACACACACACACAGCCTGCAAAATCACCCCTCTTCTCTTTTTACCTTCTCCAAAAAAACTGGCCTGTTTGCTGCCCATCTTCATGTTTCCATCATTCTGGAGGTGTCAGCTTAATATTTCATAGGTCCCTCTCCCTCCCTCCAACTCCCCCCCCCCCACACACACACTCCCGGGCCCCTCCCCATTTCAAAACTACGCCAGCGCGTGCGTAGGATTCTGCACAGGTTCGAGAAGTCTGCCAGACAAAATTGCTGGCATTATTGGCGGAGCGCGTATGGTATTGTCTGAATATGATGAATTCACCTTCTCATCTTAATCCTTTGACTCTCCGCACCCTGTCCACCAGCATCCTGCATTGTCAACCATGCTAGCACAGCAAAAACTTAACCCTTTGACTCCCTTACCCTGTCAACCAGCATCCTGCATTGTCAACCATGCTAGCACAGCAAAAATTTAACCCTTTGACGCCCTCACCCTATCCACCATGTGTAGGAAGCTGGTGGATAGGGTGAGGGAGTCAAAGGGTTAAGTTTTTGCAGTTGGTGGCTAAGGGCGCTGGAGTCAAAGAGTTAAACAAAATCCAGAAAAACCGTTACTCAGGAAAATTGATGTCCTCAGGGTATGGTTTGGTTTTCATTGGCTAGATTGTTGAAACTCTTTTCCACTGGATTCGGTGTTCTGTTCCTTTACAATGATCTCCCTTTGTTATCAGTGACGCTCCTGCTGGGAAAGTAAAATATTCATTACTCTCATACCCACGGATCGATGACCAACATGGCGCGGAGGTATATCTCACACTGTCCACTCTGCCTGCACGGGTTTGTGCGAGTTTTAAATTCGTCAGGGAAAAATATCAGGCGCAGATTAGCGCTCTGTCTCTGTCTGTCTCTGTCTCTGTCTGTCTGTCTATCTGTCTATCTGTCTGTCTGTCTCTGTCTGTCTGTCTGTCTCTGTCTGTCTGTCTGTCTCTCTCTCTCTCTTTCTCTCTCTCTCTCTTTCTGTCTCTGTTTCTCTCTCTCTCTGTCTTTCTCTCTCTCTCTCTGTCTTACTCTCTCTCTCTCTCTCTCATTGTCTCTCTCTGTCTCTGTCTGTCTCAGTCTCTCTGTCTGTCTCTCTCTAACTCTATCTCTGTCTCTTTCTTTCTCTCTAACTCACTCTATTTTTGTCACTAACTCTCTCTCTCACTCTCTCTCTCACTCTCTCTCACTCTCTCCCTCTCTCTCTCCTTGTCTTTCTCTCTCTCACTCTCTCTCTCTCTCTCTCCCTCCCTCTCTCTCTCTCTCTCTCTCTGATTTTTGCGTATTGTAAACAGTTCAAGTCCTAACTGGAATCCTAACCTAAAACTGTGGTCCTTAGAATCAGTTTTTCCCCCTGTAAAAAGGTTCATCGTCATCAGGTGCCCTGCCGCATGGCGTTGGCGATCATGGACTTCCATCTGTCTCTATCTGTCGTTGCCTGAAGCATCTCTTCCACCCTCCTTGTCTTCAGCCACTCTGCAAGTCTGTCTAGTATTTTCTCCCCGGGTCTACCTGGTGCTCTCTTTCCCTCCAGCTTTCCCGTTGTGACCAGGTGCTCCAAATCCCCTTTCCTCATAAAATGGCCTATAAATGTAAAAAGATTGCCGATCTCAAAGGTGAGAGGTAGGGACAGGTCTAGGGTTAAAGTTAGGAATAAAACAATACACGGCGAATTAACACCCCCCCCCCCCCTTGGGGATGCCGGGAGCTCTTTCAGTATAGATAATATCCCCAGCTTCTGGAAATTCTGTGCTAGAAACTCTTTTACGTTATTGTTTCTGTTTTTGTCTTGCTGCTTTACTTTCTATCATCTCTTCTTATCATTCTTTTGCCTTGCTTGTTCATTCGTCTGTATGTGTTCTATGGGGTGTTGTGTATTATTTCATATTGACATTGACGATCGGGTGCATGTATTGGCTACATTTTTGGAATGTGAGACATGGACCCTCACAAAAGATTTGGAGAGACGAATCCAAGTCAATATCTCAAAATACTAAACATCAGATATAACAATCATATCACCCATAAACAAATGCTCCGAAATCATCAAGAAGCACACGGGGCTACATGAAGATCTGCTTACATGAATTAAGAAAAGAAAACTGAGTTTGTACGGTCATGTAACAGGATCCAGTTGCCTTGCTAAATCAGCCCTTGAGGGATGGAGACGGAGGAGAAGACAGAGAAAACGATGGACTAATAACATCGTGGTATAGACAGAGAAACCATTTGTGGAGACTCAGGCTTTGGCATACAACCGACAGAACTGAAGGAGTCTGATGGACATGTGTTTTGTCCGGCATCCCAATGACTCTTCACGGAGTTGAAGAGGAAAGAAAGAAAGAAGGAAAGAAGAAGAAGAAGAAGAAGAACCAGAAGAACCAGAAGAACCAGAAGAACCAGAAGAAGAACCAGAAGAAGAACCAGAAGAAGAAGAAGAACCAGAAGAACCAAAAGAAGAAGGAAACAAGAAGAACAAGAACACAAGAACAAGAAGAACAAGGAAAAAAAAGAAGGTAAAAATGGAGGCCGAGAAGGAGGAGGTGAAGAAGAAGAATAACAACAACAACAAGAGGAACAACAACAACAACAAAACAAGAACAAGAAGAACTAGAACAAGAACAAGAAGAAGGAAAAGAAGATGACCTCCAGGCTCACTTTTGCTCTGTGTATCAGGTAAACCAGTTAGTCGTATGTTTCGAATGACAGCACCATTACGGTACACTAGCTGGTCAAACCACAACAATGAAACTCCAAAGCTGGAGATACATTGTTATCAAGGATAGTGGCGTAAGGTCCCACTGAATCTTGTCTTACAGCTGGTCCTTGCCCCTCTACACATATAATACAAGTGTGCTTAAAAGGATGAGAAAAGAAAGAGAAAAAAAACGAAAAGAAGAAAGGAAAGGAATTCTTCAAAATAAGCAAGGCAGGAGGAAGACGAATAAGAAAGAAATAAAGAGAAGAACAGCGGAAAAAACAAATATACAAACAATAAGAGAGAGAGAGAGAGACAGATAGATAGACCGAGATAGAGAAATTAAAAATTAAAAGAAGTCATGAAATTGTGTGGTGGTGGTCACTCATTTGATGTCTGTTTATTTAGGTGATTTTACGCACACATACATACATGTAGACACACACACACACATGCACACGCGCGCGCGCACACACACACATGTATACACACACACACACACACATACACAAACGTATATACACATGTTCTTACACATTTATTAACACAGAATGTATACACACACACACACCTCACGAACACCACACACAGAGAGAATCGATTCCATCCATCCAACCAACCAACCAACCAACCAAACAAACCAACCAACCAACCAACCAACCAACCAACCAACCAACCAAACCAACCAACCAAACCAACCAAACAAGTAACCAACCAACCAACAAATCCGACAAACCAACCAACCAACCAAACCAACCAACCAAACCAACAAACCAACTAATCAACCAACCAAACCAACCAACAAATCAGACAAACCAACCAGCCAACCAACCAAACCAACCAACCAAACCAACAAACCAACTAATCAACCAACCAACTAACCAACCAACCAACCAACCAACTTACCAACCAGCCAACCAGCCAACCAACCAACCAATGAATTAAACCAGCCAACCAAACCAACCAAACAAACAAACCAACCAACCAACAAGCCAATCAACCAACCAACCAACCAAGTAGCCAACCAATCAACCAAACCAACCAACCAATCAAATTAACCAACTGACCAACCAACCAACCAACCAACCAAACCAACTAAACCAAAGAACGATCCAGCACAAAATTAATGCACAAAGACTTACCTTGACCACAGGAACGATCTGCTCTCTGACGCCAAACAGTCAATCGATCATATCAGGATTAAACAACGCTGCAGGCGTAACCCCCTTAAAAAATATCGTCTCAGAAATATTTCAAATCTTTTGTCCAGCCTGCTACTGCGCAGAAACCGAACAGTACATTTTTTTAAAACATCAAAAACCCTCACGAATGCTGTCTCAGTACTATTCAAAAACCGTGTTCACAATGATGTGTACAGATGTCAAATAGCAGCATACGCGCGTTATCGATTTTTTTTTTATAAGCCAAGATGTGGAGAAGTTTCGCCTCGGGCTTGCTTGCAGCAGACGCAACTATGTCTATACCGGTACCATGTCATGAAATATCAACACGGGCGGAAATTAAGGCAGTTGTCTGTTTCCGTTCCATCGTTCGTACTTTGAATGTAATGATTTAACAATTTGATCTGTCCTGAGACAAATGCCTGCTGTTCGTTTGGTTCAGCGAACTACCAGAGTTGTCTTCTTCACGTACATACCCTGTGGAGTTCTGTATGGTTTTGCTTTGCTTTGCTTTTCTTCGCTGTATTCCCAGCGGCCTTCAAAACCTTATACAAGCATGTAATTCTGCCCAAGCTCAAGAAGCCTCATAGATCTTTTTTGTCTTTATTTTTTTTGCGTTCTTGGAAACCTTACAAACATATATAATTTTCCCTACAGGGTCTAGAAGCCTTACAGATCCTTTTATTGTATTTTTTTAATTTTTTTTTTTTTTTTTTCGTTCTTCAAAATCTTATATACGCATATGGTTCTGCTAAAGCTCAAGAAATCTCGTAGATCCTTGTGTCTTTGCTTTTCGCATTCTTCAAAATCCTACATGCATAACAATTCTTATCCGTGCTCAAGGACCTTTGTGGATGATCTCCCCCACTCCCACTCCCATTTATCGCTGGCATTCTTCGGAATCTTACACGCGCATATGGTTTTGCTCGGGCTTAAGAAGCTTCGTAAATCACTACCTCATTATTTCTGGCATTCTTCAGAACCTTAAATGCGCATATAGTTTTGTTCAAGTTCGAGAATTTTCGTAGATCATCCCCCCATTTAATTCTGGTATTCTTCAGAACCCATATAAGCACGTATGGGTTTGCCTGGACTTAAGACTTTCCTAGATCAATTTCCCTTTATTTCTCCGCGTTCTTCGGAATCTCTCACGCGCATATGGTTTTGCTTAGGCTCGGGAAATTTCGAGAATCATATCCCCTTGACCTGCCACGTTCTATGACAAAATCTTACACACGCGCATATGGCTTTGTTCAAGCATAAGTTTCAGTTTCAAATTTCTCAAGATAACGTCTTCACGCTCGGAATGAATTGGATTTGTACTGACACCACTGATGCTATGTGATAAAGAAGAATCAAAATGATAACACACACAGAATAGCTAGTTGTGTTGTGATTCAAACCTTTAATTATTTATTTATTTACTTTATATATATGATCCTTTTTTTTTTTTTTTTTTTTTTTTTTTTGAAGGTAAGAGACACAGATACACATGTCATTTACATGCAACCAAGATTATTCCAGTGACAGGCTAATAAAATACCAGTATAAAATATAGACTAGATAAAACATAGTCTAGGCAAGGCCTCAGGACCTGGCCAGCTCATGGGTTTATGTGCGGGCTTAAGGCTTGTGCCTGGTCACCATACACATGGCACCTGTGACGTTAGTGCACATGGGATTCGTTCTGAGCGCGGAGACGTCATCTCGAGAAACTGAAACTGAAACAAATTGGTAAAAAAAAAGCAAAAACAACAAAAAGAAAACCATATGCTCGTGTATGATAAAAACAAACGTAGCCTGCCCGAAGGTCTGAACTTAGCACCAAAGTCCACAATTCATTTCTCTTTTTATTTCAAGTATACTTCAAAACTTCACACTTGAACTAAAGTACCAAAGTCACAGAAATCATTTCTCTTTTATTTCAAGTATTCTTCAAAACTTTACATTTGAACTCAGTACCAAAGTCCAGAAATCGTTTCTCTTTTTATTTCAAGTATACTTCAAAACTTCACACTTGAACTTAGTAACCAAAGTCCAGAAATCATTTCTCTTTTATTTCAAGTACACTTCAAAACCTCACACTAGTATACAGTTACGTACAGGATCAGGAGGGTTATCGATCATTACCTCCACCCCTATCCCTCCTCTTTCTTTTCCTCAAGTTCTTCAACACTTTTCACTCGCTTGTGGTTTGCTGAAGCTTAAAGCATGTCTTAGATATTTGTTTTACATTGTTTCTTGTGTTCTAAATTCTAAGCCTTACACGCACATTTACACGATACTACTCGTGTTCACAGGGGTTTTCTTCATCCCTTGTGGCAGATTCGGATGAAGCACTTAAGCAATTGTCCGGGAACTATGAGTCACTCTTGAAACCAGTTCTAATATCAGTTTGTCACGTTTTTTCCGTCCAGAGAATGAACAGCGAGCGACACAATGCCAGACTCTGTCTGTGTCTGTGTCTGTGTACCTGCGTATCCATCGGGTATTTGTCGATCACAGGCAAAATAGATACAAAACGCACGCGCGAGAGTGGAAAGAAAGTTATGGTAATATTTTTGGGACGAAGGAGAAACATT
>JAPXFY010000012.1:13973973-13993973 GCA_030674185.1 Monoplex corrugatus
TTAAGGTGTTGGTAGTTTGTAGGAAGGGGGGAGGAGTGTAAGAAATCTAGGGGAGGGGGGGGTCAGGGGTATGCTTCCCCAGGGAAAAACATTTTGCCTTCAGGAAAATTTTTTTAAGGTTTCTAAGAAATCTTGGGGGCCAGGGGGCATACTCCCCCAGGGAAAAAAATTTGCCCCAAAGATTAAAGTACAGGCCATTTGGTACACTCTTTTAAAGTTCTAAATTATGTAATTTACTTAAACTTTACAACAGTTATTGTATTATCTTGTTTCCTTAACAACAGTTTAGATTTTAGACAGCTAGAGGTGGGAGTCTGGAATCCCTGGAACCCCCCCCTGCTCATAATCTACCCCTGGGGTGAGTGAGAAGTGAGGGGGAGAGAGAGAAAGAGTAGCATGTAACAAAAATATGAAATTTTCCATATATCAGAGAGTACAAGACAGGTTATGGTAATAATAATGATACTTCATTTTCCAGCCTCTGAGGTGATAGTTCAGACAGTGGAGAGGCATTGGTAGTCTCAGTAGTAGTCTGGGTCCCATCCAGCACTACCAGGTGATTTTGTTAACTATTAGGTGAAAATCCTTTTCATTTCAAACTTGCCATGGCTTGCAGTTGCATGCTGTGTGTTTTGATGCTGTAATGAACCAACTACTAACATGATTTTACAGGATCTCTGTTTGATGTGCATATTTGACAGACAGAGAGATGAGATAGAGAGAGAGAGAGAGAGAGAGAGAGAGAGAGAGAGAGAGAGAGAGAGAGAGAGAAATATGACATGACAAAATTGTCAATTCTACAGACAGGAAACAATCTGTATTGTTTAACTTATCATATTGAACAACAAATCAGGAGAGTAGGCCTATATCCTTGAAGAAAAACGGAATTTGAAAGAAAGAAGGGGGAAAAAAGGAAAAGAATAGATAAAAGAGACCTGTAGAGAGACATATAGCACTAAGGGAAAAAAGTTAAGGTGATTCCTGTACCTGCATGCAATTGAAGTCCATTAACTCTTTCACCTCTAACCCTCCAGCCAGACTGCAAATGGCAATGCCATGCGCTGGCCTCAGGCAGCTTGTGCACAGTTGCTTCATGTACCTGCATGCAGCTGAAGCCCATTAACTCTTTCACCCCTTACCCTCCAGCCAGACTGCAATGCCATGCACTGGTCTCAGGCAGCTTGTGCACAGCTATATACTTATGCAAGCCAAGCACGAGATGACTTCAGGTTGCTACACTTACATTGTCATAACGTTGGAACATGGCCTGCAGTCTTGTTCATGTCTCTTGCAGTATACAGCAATGTGAAAATCCGCGTCTTCCAGATAGATGACAGTAGCTGATTATTATATATATTTTTTTTTAATTTTTTTTTTTTTATGTAAAATCAAAATAATGAACAGAACTTTAATCAAAGTTGTCTTCCTTCCTGTGGTTTTTCACAGTTATCTGATAATAATAATAATTACAATATTTATATAGCGCAAAATCTTGATAGAAATCAAATCTAAGCGCTGAACATACACTTACGCACGCGCGCACACACACGCACACACACACCTACACATGGCTATAAATGGGGAAAAAGAATAAAAGCAATGGAAAATTATAGAGAGCATATTATATACAAATATATATTACAATGTGATTCCCCTCCGAGTGGAGACAGGCTACAGAGGGGGGATGAGTGAGGTCAGGATTTTATGCAGAGGAGAAAAGGTGAGTTTTGAGAGCGGACTTGAAGGAGACAAAAGTAGGTTGCTGACGGACAGAGAGAGGAAGTTTGTTCCTGGAAAGTGGACCAGAAACAGAGAAGGCTCGTGGACCATAGGTATTGAGCTTGGTGCGTGGAAAGCGAAAAGCGAAAAGTCAGAGGATCGGAGGCAGAGCGGAGGGTACGTGAGGGAACATAGATCTCAAGTAGGCTTGACAGGTAATGGGGGGCTGCGTTATTGAGGCTTTTGTAGCACATGGTGTCTAGTTTGTACTGTATGCGCTTTGATACAGGGAGCCAGTGAAGTTGTGCCAGGAGAGGAGATATGTGGTCAGCTTTTTTCTTTTTGAGTAAAGGCGTGCAGCATTGTTTTGAATGCGCTGTAGGATGTGAATGGTGGAGGCAGGAAGACCAGACAGGAGTGAATTGCAATAGTCAATGCGAGACATTATGAAGGAGAGAACGAGTTTTGCAGTTGTTTCCACAGAGAGATACTTCCTGATCAAGCTTATACGATGGAGGTGATAGTAGCAAGATCTGGCAGTTTGAGAAACAAAGTTGTTCATGGAGAGGGTAGAGTCAATGCAGACACCAAGGTTTTTAGCTGAATCAGAAATTGGGACTGATGTGTTACATAATGGGAGAGAAAGAGGAGGCAGCTGAGAAAGTTTCTGACGGGTGCCAATGAGGATAGCTTCTGTCTTGTCGTCATTAAGCTGGAAAAAAAAAAATATATATATATATATATATATAATAATCAGCTACTGATAGCTTGTTAACTGGAGGTGCCTACAGTTTTGTACCCTGTGGTTATGTGATAACTTGTCAACTGGAGGTGCCTACAGTTTTGTACCCTGTGGTTATGTGATAGCTTGTTAACTGGAGGTGCCTACAGTTTTGTACCCTGTGGTTATGTGATAACTTGTCAACTGGAGGTGCCTACAGTTTTGTACCCTGTGGTTATGTGATAGCTTGTCAACTGGAGGTACCTACAGTTTTGTACCCTGTGGTTATGTGATAGCTTGTTAACTGGAGGTACCTACAGTTTTGTACCCTGTGGTTATGTAATAGCTTGTCAACTGGAGGTACCTACAGTTTTGTACCCTGTGGTTATGTGATAGCTTGTCAACTGGAGGTACCTACAGTTTTGTACCCTGTGGTTATGTAATAGCTTGTCAACTGGAGGTACCTACAGTTTTGTACCCTGTGGTTATGTGATAGCTTGTCAACTGGCTGGAGATGCCTACAGTTTTGTACCCTGTGGTTATGTGATAGCTTGTCAACTGGCTGGAGATGCCTACAGTTTTGTACCCTGTGGTTATGTGATAGCTTGTCAACTGGCTGGAGATGCCTACAGTTGTGTACCCTGTGGTTATGTGATAGCTTGTCAACTGGCTGGAGATACCTACAGTTTTGTACCCTGTGGTTATGTGATAGCTTGTCAACTGGCTGGAGATGCCTACAGTTTTGTACCCTGTGGTTATGTGATAGCTTGTCAACTGGCTGGAGATGCCTACAGTTTTGTACCCTGTGGTTATGTGATAGCTTGTCAACTGGAGGTACCTACAGTTTTGTACCTGTGGTTATGTGATAGCTTGTCAACTGGAGGTACCTACAGTTTTGTACCTGTGGTTATGTGATAGCTTGTCAACTGGCTGGAGATGCCTACAGTTTTGTACCCTGTGGTTATGTGATAACTTGTCAACTGGAGGTACCTACAGTTTTGTACCCTGTGGTTATGTGATAGCTTGTCAACTGGAGGTACCTACAGTTTTGTACCCTGTGGTTATGTGATAACTTGTCAACTGGAGGTACCTACAGTTTTGTACCCTGTGGTTATGTGATAGCTTGTCAACTGGAGGTACCTACAGTTTTGTACCCTGTGGTTATGTGATAGCTTGTCAACTGGAGGTACCTACAGTTTTGTACCCTGTGGTTATGTGATAGCTTGTCAACTGGAGGTACCTACAGTTGTGTACCCTGTGGTTATGTGATAGCTTGTCAACTGGCTGGAGATACCTACAGTTTTGTACCCTGTGGTTATGTGATAGCTTGTCAACTGGCTGGAGATGCCTACAGTTTTGTACCCTGTGGTTATGTGATAGCTTGTCAACTGGAGGTACCTACAGTTTTGTACCTGTGGTTATGTGATAGCTTGTCAACTGGAGGTACCTACAGTTTTGTACCTGTGGTTATGTGATAGCTTGTCAAGTGGAGGTGCCGACAGTTTTGTACCCTGTGGTTATGTGATAGCTTGTCAACTGGAGGTACCTACAGTTTTGTACCTGTGGTTATGTGATAGCTTGTCAAGTGGAGGTGCCGACAGTTTTGTACCCTGTTGTTATATGATAGCTTGTCAAGTGGAGATGCCTACAGTTTTGAACTCTGGTTATATGATAACTTGTCAACTGGAGGTGCCGACAGTTTTAAACCTGTGGTCGTCTTGAGTCGCCAAAAATTCGAAAAGGTCGAATCCCCACCCCCACCCCCGCAAAACCACACAAAGAAAACAAAAATCCCCCACCCCCTCCCCCTCCCAGGAAAACCCACCATCAAAACTCTTCAGTAGAAGGGGGAAGGGAGGAAGTGTGAGGGAGGGAGAAAGGATTAGGGAAGAGATGGAGGGGTAACAGACAAAGAGCTTTTTCACCCCTCTTACTTGCAGGGTCAGGATCTTGTTGACAAAGTTGACAAAAGCCTTGTAAAGACCTGCTTCTGTGTGTGTAGCTACAGAATATATTTGCTTCACTGGAAGTGTTTGTGTGAGCACATACAATTTTTGTTCAACACTGGCCCACCCACCCCCTTCCCTTCTTTCGTCTGTCTCCAAAACCTTCTACCGGATGTAGTGTATGAAATGGTTGTCCCAAGGTCTTTTTTTTTTATTACTTTTCCTCTTCTTTTTCTAGGCCATTACATTAGCCACAGAGTCTGTGACAATGTTTCATTGTCCTGTGATGATACATGACAATGGAGATGATTATCATGATGCTTCGGAATTGTATGCTATTCTGGATTGAGAATGTGTGACAGGGCTGTACTCTACACTTACTTTCAAAGCTTATCCTGGCATCAGCCAGGCCTGAGAGATACAGACACCTGTTGTGGTGATCGAGAAATTTGAGCAGCACCCTCAGTCAATGACACATCCATGAAGTGGGTGAGACTCGCCTGTTTGGTCCCAGCCTTCCCAGTGAGCCCGAAGCACTCTCAACCCTGGGTAAAAGCTGGTTGGGACTGAAAAATCCTTGAATGATTTTCATGCTGATGGAATTTGAACTCATGACTGGAATGATTGTCGTGCTGATGGGATGTGAATCCTTGGGAACCAGAAAAAGAAACACACACACACACACAAAAGAATAAGAACGCATATTTAACACAACCAGATAAGGCAGGCGCACATTTTTGGCCAACTGGCCTTTGTCAAGCATAAGATCACAAACAAACACAAGATACAAAAATTAGGAGAAAAAGACTGAAACTTTCCTGCTGCTCCGTCCAGTGTCAGAAAAGGAATAAATTGACTTAAACGACATCACAATGTGTCTTTTTCTCCTAATTTTATTTATCTGGTGTTTGTTTGTTTATAATCTTATGCTTGACAATTGGCCGAAAATTTGTGCCTGTCTTGTCTGGTTAATAAGCTTCTTATTCTTTTTCGTGTTTTTTTCAAGTTCCTGTTTGCTTGAACGTGGGCAGTTACACTTGTTTTGGATTTCTTGTCTTTAGACCGTTGTGGTGACCACTGCATCACAATGAAAGGTTGAGACTTCACTACTGTCTTGTCAGCTTTTTCAAGGCAGTCGTGGTCTTCTCCCTTGTTCTTTTCAATCCCTTGACCCTGACGCAGGTGGATGCTTATTAATTCACGTGGTTAGCGCTCCATGTCGATAAGGCAGAGCCGTATTGGCACTTATTTCAAGTGGGATGGCTGGCTGTGTTGATAGAACCTTGGACTCCAGATCGCGCGTCTGGAGTTCAGTCCTACCCTTCAACGTGGAGTTTGGCTAGTTTGCTGCCCGTCTTAACCCTTTCACTCCCGCACCGTATCCACCAAATGCAAAAACATAACCTTTGACTCCCTCACCCTTTCCACCAGCTTCCTGCAAAAAAAAAGACCCTTCGACTCACTGACCCTTTCCACCAGCTTCCTGCAGGAAGCTGGTGGAAAGGGTGAGGGAGTCAAAGAGTTAAGCTTTTGCTTTGCTGGCGTGGTTGACAATGCAGGATGTTGGTGGACAGGGTGCAGGAGTCAGAGGGTTAATATTCCCATCATTCTGGTGGTCACAATGTTTCTCAGGTCCTGTTCTCCGTCCCTATTTCAGGACTTGCCAGCGCATAGGGTTTTTGCATCGGCTCCAGGCGTCAGTAAGATGACAGATAAAAAATTTGGTTGGAGTGCATGCAGAATTGTCTGAGTGAAACGAAGTCCTCTCGAACAATCCGAGATTCCCAGTACCTAAGGCAAATCGCGCTCCTTTCCCTTACTGCTTTACGTTCCCCAACTTTGAAAAGGATTAGGTAAGGTATCTTTTTGTAGCTGGTTGGACTGGAGGCCACAGACAGTGTCTTGTGGAGTTTAGAATTTAATTGGAGTTTGTTCTAAAGGGAATCAGCACAGTTAAACAGATCCGTATGTATTCCACCCAAATCTGCTAGTGTGTGTGTGTTGTGTGTTCTGTGTGTGTGTCGTGTGTGTGCGTGTGTGTGTGAACAATCTTTTCATTGTACATGTTTGTTTTTTTCTAAAACTATTTTAGCTTGTACAGTTATATAATTTTTGTTTTGTTTTGTGTATATATTGTGTGTGTGTGTGGTGTGTTGTGTGTGTGTGTGTGTGTGTGTGTGTGTGAACAATCTTTTCGTTGTACATTTTTTTTTTACTAAAACTATTTCAGCTTGTACAATTGTGGAATATGTGTGTGTTGTGTGTGTGTGTGTGTGTGTGTCGGAGAGGGGAGTATCAGACCCTGCCTTCACCTGTTTTACTTTCCTTTAGCAAGGAAAGACCCGAGGCCTGTCACTACATTTGTTCCGTTGAAACTGTTTGATCCGGTAAGATTTTGTTTGACGGTTTAGCACCACCGCGCGCGCGCGCGCGCGCGCGCGGGTGTGTGTGTGTGTGTGTGTGTGTGTGTGTGTGTGTGTGTGTGTGTGTGTGTGTGTGTGTGTGTGTGTAGTATCAGACACTGCCTTCACCTGTTTTACTTTCCTTTAGCAAGGAAAGACCCGAGGCCTGTCACATTTGTTCCGTTGAAACTGTTTGATCCGGTAAGATTTTGTTTGACGGTTTAGCACCACCACTACCACCTTAACCCTTTGATTCCCGCGCTCTGTCCACCAGCATCCTGCATTGCCAACAATGCTAGCAAAGCAAAAACTTAACCCTTTGATTCCATCACCCTGTCCACCAGCATCCTGCATTGCCAACAATGCTAGCAAAATAAAAACTTAACCCTTTGATTCCATCACCCTGTCCACCAGCATCCTGCATTGCCAACAATGCTAGCAAAGCAAAAACTTAACCCTTTGATTCCATCACCCTGTAGCTGGTGGACAGGGTGAGGAAGTCAAAGGGCATAGTTTATACAGTTGGTGGATACGGTTTGGGAGTCAAAGAGTTAACTGGGCCGCCCCCTCTCTCCCCAAACTCTATTCTTCGATCGCCCCATCGCTCCTCCCAGTCTTATTGTGTATATATATATATCCATTCATCCACTGAAAATATTTGAGTTTGAGCCGGTAGAAATTGATTTGATATTTCATCTCCACCCCCCTTGCATTCTGATTCCTGTCAAATCTCCTCTCTATTTCCTGACCCCCCCCCCCCTCCTCCCATTCCTTCCTAGTCCGGAGAGAACGTTGTGTCGCCAGCTCCGTTTGAACAGAATGTTTGATCCGGTAGACTTTTATTTGACATTCCCCACCCTCCTTCCCCTTCTCCTAATAGGATTCTAAGTAACAACCACCGCATGCTCGCTCCATTGAAAAGATTTGATCCGGTAGAATTTTGTCGGCTACCTTATCGCTGCCACGTTCCCTACCCATAAACTGTTCATCTCTGTCTCTGTCTCTGTCTGTGTGTCTCTCTCTGTCTCTTCCTTTATATTTCTGCCTCTCTCCCTCTTTCCCTCTGTCTCTTTGTCTGTCTCTGCTTCTGTCTGCCTCTGTGCCTCTGTTTCTGTCTGTCTGTCTCTGTCTGTCTGTTTCTCTCCCTTTTTATTTCTGTCTGTCTCCCTCTGTCTTTGCCTCTGTCTCTTTGTCTGATTCTGTCTCTCTGTCTGCCTCTGTCTTCTTTCTTTCTGTGCCTGTCTGTCTGTCCCTGTCTCTGTCTCTGTATCTGCCTCTGTCTGTCTGTCTTCTCTCTCTCTCTCTCTCCCCCCCCCCCCTTTTCCCACCCCAACTTCCTGGCCCTCAACACCTTCGCCTCTGTCCCCAAGAGCTTCTGTTCTTAATTCACTCTGAAATATTTGATTCAGTACACATTTGTTCGACATTTTCCCCTTCGCCTCCTTCCACTCTGTCACTGTCTCTCTGTCTCTGTCTCTGTCTCTCTGTCTCTCTCTGTCTCTCTCTCACTCTCTCATGCACACACATGTGCACTCTCTTCACTGCCTTTCTCTTCTCCTGTATTAATGGGTTGTGGCCTAATTTGACTAAAATTAATCATTCATATTCAGATTATCCCTATATGAGTATATCTCTTTCTTTCTGTCTATCCTCTCTTGCTCTGTCTGTCTGTCTGTCCCTCCCTCTCTCTCTCTCTGTCCTTCCTGTATGTGTGTGTGTGTTACGCTTTGTTTCTTTTCTTTCCTCTGCCTCTCTGTCTTTCTCATCACACTCTTTGTCTCATTCATTTTCTCACTCTTCTCTGTCTCCTTTGCATCTGTCTCACACTCTCTCTTGGGCTCTCTCCCCTACCTCTCTCTTCCCTCTGCCTCTCTCCCTCTTGCTGTCTCCCTCCCTATTTCTTTGTCTCTCTCTTTGTCTGTCTTTGTCTCTGCCTATCTCTCACAGTCTCAGTCTATATATATCTATCTGTGTTTCTGAATCTTGCTAATCTGTGTGTGTGTGTGTGTGTGTGTGTGTGTGTGTGTGTGTGTGTGTGTGTGTGTGTGTGTGTGTGTGTGTGTGTGTGTCTCTCTCTCTCTCTCTCTCTCTCTGTCTCTGTCTCTGTCTGTCTGTCTCAGTGTCTGTCTCTCTCTCTACACACACACACAGACACACACACCACACACACACACACACACACACACACACAACACACACACACACACACACACACACACACACACACAACACACACACACACACACACACATATATATATATATATATATGTCCATGACTCTTGTCTGTGTTTCTGTTTCTGTCTCTCAGTATCTCTGTCTGTCTCTCTCTGTCTCTGTCTCCCTGTGTGTCTGTTTCTGTGTGTCTTGTTTGTCAGTCTGTCTGTCTGTCTCTCTTTCTCTCTCTCCCCTTCCCCCTCCCTCACCCATTCTCCCTTGACTTACACCAATACAGGAGTCTTTTTGTAAAGAGAATTGAATTCATGCTGAAGTCATGGTTGTGTGACAAGAAAAGTGAAGTGTCGTGCAGAGATTTTCAAGGCGGCGTCTTTTTGTGGTATTGTGTCAGAACATGACAGAAGTATGTGCCTTGCTTTCAAGTGTGTGCTTTGCTTTGGTGACACTTCAATAGTTCGCAGTTGCCCTTGTATGGTTAGAGTTTTTGGAACAGAGATTGATGTCAATTATAACTTTTTCAGTTATGGTAGGTGTATTTCAAACTATGTTGGTGGTTTTTCTTAGCCTTCATGATACCCCTGTGGGGGTGCTGGGGGCTCTTGCAGTATATATAGTATCTCTCCACCCTCTGGAAATTCTGTGCTAGAAGTTTCCTCTTTTCTGTCACTCTCTTTGTTTCTTTCTTGCTCTTTTGCTTTCTGTCATTTCTTCCTATCATGTTCTGCTTTGCTGGTGCATTCACTGTTTGTGTTCTATAAAGTTTTATGTACTTTCTCTAAGGATTGATAATTGGGTACATGTATT
Organism: Monoplex corrugatus; assembly: GCA_030674185.1. Classification (NCBI taxonomy): domain Eukaryota; kingdom Metazoa; phylum Mollusca; class Gastropoda; order Littorinimorpha; family Ranellidae; genus Monoplex; species Monoplex corrugatus. The sequence goes on from JAPXFY010000012.1 coordinate 13,983,743, forward strand.
AAGTGCAGTTTTGGCTCGAGAGAAGTGAGATATGCGGAATATTTTTTAGGTGCTTTAGACACGTTTTTTTGTGTTTTAGTGTCCTTATGTTTCAATTTTTTACAGGTGTGTTTTCTAAATCCCCTGTGCGATAAATTGGACAGAGTGGTCAACGCTGGGGGCATCTCCTTAGATTATGTGTGCAAATGCATTGATATGTGTACTTAAAAATTTTCTTTTCTTTTTTTTTTTTTCTGTTGAAGTATTGTGTATGTTTTGAAACGGTTATAGCCTGATATGGTTCTATACAGTTGACTGGGCTTTAAACAAAAACAACAATAATAATAACAATCGCAATGGGTTACAGTGGATGCAGACAGTTAAGGCCCTCTTGTTTTGAAACCACAGGAGCTATCCAGTTTGCTTTTAGGTAGTTAGGGTTCCTCTTTCCTGTCATGCCCTCTTTTCCTCACAAGACTTGTTCCTATTTCTATGTACCAGATCATTCACCTGTATTTCTTCCAGATTTCCTCCATAGCTCTCCCCAATGACAGAGTGTGACTGCATAGAGTATGACTGTCTTTAAGGTGGGATAGGAAGGAAGGAAGGAATCTTTTATTTAATGTCTGTTCACAATAGTGATTTTAGACTCAATCATGCACCCTCACACCCACACACGCACACACACACATACGCACACACACACACACACACACACACACACACACACACACACACACACACACACACACACACACACACACACACACACACACACACACACAGAGAAAAAAAACAGGTGGGGTGGAGGGTGGGAGTTTGAATGTACAAAGGGAAACAATTACAATTAATAATTAAGAACAATGAGTTAACAGTGTCAAATAATAACATCTAACAATTAATTAACTCTTTATAACAGTCTGCCAACAGGGGATCGGAGAATCAGCTGGACTATGGAAATATTTTCATTATTTTTGTTGATAAAGAACTGCGACACACAGAGAAAAATCTGTCCCCTCTGCTTGATAGGTAGGTGTGTGTGAATTTATATGCTTAGATAGGGAGTGCTCACAGGGGCTCCTCTCTGCATAAGAAGAAGCAGAAGAATTTATTTCATTTTGACCTACATTATAAAAGAAGACCAGCAGCAGGTAGTAGTCCCTGAATCTCACAAAAAGAAAAAGAGGGTTGTCTGCCTTGACAAACCAACAAACAAACTATGGGAAACAAGCAAATTGAATTTTTGTTTACACATACACAGTGACACACACACATACACACAGCTGAAATGTGGTTTCTAAGAAGAATGTTAAAGAGTTCTATGGACAGCAAAGTAAACAAACGAGACAGTCTTGAAGGAGGCAAAAAGAACATTAATGAAGAAGATTAGGAAAAGACAAGCAACATTTATAGGACATTTTATGAGGCAAGAGAAATTAGAGCACCTAGTCACAACAGGAAAGCTGGAGGGAAAAAGAGCACCGGTAGACCCAGCGAGAAAATATTGGACTTGCAGAGTGGTTGAGGACAGAGAGGGTGGGAGATGTACTTGCAGTGACAAGAGATAGATTCGTATGGAGGGCTGTGATCGCCAACGCCTTGTGGAAGGGCACATGGTGATGGTGTGTGTGTGTGTGTGTGTGTGCGCACATACATATATGTTTATAAACATGCATATATGTATATATATATACATATATATATATATATATATACATACATATACACACGTATATATGTGTGTGTGTGTGTAAAACCACTCAGCCACCTCTGTTGAAAAAAAAACGCACACAAAAAACCCCAACACTTACCCACATGCATGAGAATATCTCGACGCCTTTGTGTGTGTGTGTGTGTGTGTGTGTTCTCTTTCACATCCTGTCATATCAAGAGAGCGCCCCCCTCCTCACCGCCACCACCATTAAACAGAAACAATACAAGAAAAAAAAAAAAGGAGAAGGGAAGTAAACATGTCAGGAAGATTTACCCTCCGCAAAAAGCGAAGTAGCCTCCCTTGTAAGTGCTCTGGTCGTCTGCTCGATTCGCACAGCAGAAGAGAAGCTTGTGTTGAACGTGAATATGTGCGTGGAGAGAGAAAGAAGAGAGAGAGCCGTAGTGGAAACAGCAGCCCAGAGCAAGGCAGATATTGATTAGACTCGGAGCGGCAACACGTACGGTGTGTTCGGAAAAGAGCTGGATCTATACCTCTCTCTCTCTCTACCCGCTGAATACGTTTCAACGTCGTCCAGAGTCGAAAACTCCGACGATTCTGTGTAGACGTGTTGTTGTTTATGTGTAGATCTAGTGTCGTGTCTGTGTCTGTGCATGTGTGTTTGTGCTGATCGGGTCGACATCTTGCGACTGCATTGATCGGGTCAATCTAAAGCGGGCTGAAACACTGTAGCTAAAGCTTGTGTCTTAGCCGGCTGTCATGTACCATGTGCTTAGGTGATGCTGTTGAACATCCCTTCAGTTTCGAAACCGTAACACTAAGGGATGAAGCCTCCTCCGTTGCATGTAATAAGATTACAAAAGGATAAGATGATCGAGATAATATTTCTTATCTGCGAGTATGACGAAAAGTGTTGTGTGTTGTTAAAAGTGTAAATCTTAAAATTTTGTACGAGACAGACGTAAACTGTGACAGTGATGACATGGAGTACCGGTAGTAGATGTTTACGAGGCGGCGTTGTCGTTGATGTAACGTGTTCGATTTTGTGACAGGAGCCACAAAATTACGTGGCGCAGGTGGTCGTTTTTGGTTCGTTGGTGATGGTGGTGGTGTCTCAGTGTGGGTGTTTGTGTATGTTGATGTGTGTTCTTGCCGGTTGTGAAGTGAAAGGATGAATTCTTTTCTGGGACATTCCGAGAAGAAATTGGAACAGAGCATGGATATATTAGGTCAGTATGACTTGTTGCTGTTTTCGTCATTTGTGACCTTTTTGTAATTCGTGTACCGTGGTGTGTGTGTGTGTGTTTCAATAGGCCTCTCTCTCTCTCTCTCTCCTCTCTCTCTCTCTCTCTCTCTCTCTCTCTCTCTCTTCTCTCTCTCTCTCTCTCTCTCTCTCTTTTTACGCATTAGTTGTCTTTTACTGATGGAAAAGTCATTGACATATTTATTCCTTTAAACAGTTATTTGTTTATTCTTTCCTTGTCACTGTCTGTTTCTCTCAGTGAATGCTGTATCCGTCTGCGTGCCTTTGGAGCCTGTTATTTTAGTTTCGATATGTGTGGGTGTTGGCGGCAATGGGTGTGGTGACGTGTGTGTGTTTGTGTGTGTGTACGCGCGCGCGCGGGCGTGTGTGTGTGTGTGTGTGTGCGCCGATCTCTGTTTTGGTCTCTGTATGTGTTTTAGTTTCGATATATGTGGGTGTTGGCAGTAGATATGTGTGTGTGTGTGTGTGGTGCAATAGCTTCATTGAAGTGGCGTGTTAGACACACCCCTTCCTCTTCAACTGTTAAAAGTTCTGACGCATCTCTCTCAGTCTGTTTGTCTGTCTCTCTTTCTCTCGATTGTTTCTCTCTCTCTCTCTGCCTCTCTGTATGTGTGTGTGTGTATACGTTGTGTGTATGTGTGTGTGCGTGGTGTTTTATGCCTTAGACTACATTCACGCACACATACACGCATAATAAAAGCAACAGCAGCAGCAATGACACAAACGTAAACACACACATAGTCATTGATTATGATACGAATACACACTATGAGTGAATTTTCTCTCTCTAATTCTCTCTGTCTCTCATTCTCTCTGTCTCTCTCTCTTTCTCTTTCTCTCTTTCTCTCACTCACTGATTCTCCCCTCCCTGTCTCCCTCCCTCCCATCTTCCCCCTCTCCGTCTCTCTCTTTCACTGTCCGTCTCACTCTCAGTGTATGGTTGGGTTTTTTTTCACTCTCCGTCTCATTTCATTCTCTCTCTCTCTCAAGCAAACTGTTCCTTTCTCTATTTCTCATGCATGCACGCGCGACACATATACACACATGTGCACATTAACATACAACACACACACACACACACACAACAGACACAGACACACACACAAACTAACGAGCCAACGTACACGTGATAATTTAAACACGACCTTCCGTAACCCATCCCATAAACTAATTGTAACAGTCATTTCTTAAACACAACACAACACACACACACACACACACACACACACACACCACACACACACACACACACACACACACACACAACACTAGCAAGTGAACACACACGTGATAATTTAAACGCAACCTTCCGTAACGCATCCCATAAACTAATTGTAACAGTCAGTTCTTAAAACACACACACACACACACACACACACACACACACACACATACACACATACACCACGCACGCACACACACACACACGCACACACACACACTTTCCCTCTCTGTCTCTCGCTTGCTTGCTCTCACTCCAGTAAGAATGCATAATAACATGAATAAAGAAATATACATACACACACACACACACACACACACACACACACACACACATATATATTATATATATATATATATATATATATATATTATATATATATATATATGAATAAATATATAAATAAATGGAAAAAAACAACATAAGCATGGTCGTATAGAAGATCTTAGAACTATGATTAACATCCAGTCACACACACACAGAGCCAACAAATAGAAGGCTAAAAATAGGTCAAATTATGACTCTCTCGAAGAGCAGAACACACGCACGCGTACCGCACTCTATTTAGAACCTCCTCCGACCCACACACACCCACCCACACAATTCCACCACGCTGCCCTCTGTGTTCGGGGAATTGAATGCTCATTTGTGAATAATATGATTATCGATTTTTTAATGCATGTCGGATCGGCCTTTCCTGAAGCCATGAGCAGTACTGGACTAGTGTGCATTTGGCTGAGTTCAATTCCTAAAGAGCATAGTCAGTGGTATCCATAGGCTGCGTTGTGCGTAACCTGTTGTATGTGTTATTATTTGTTTGTAGTGTGATACTTTGTGTGTGTGCGTGTGCGGGAGTGGAGGGGGGAGGGGGATACACTCACTCCAGAGGAGAGATCTCTAAAGTTTGGAGAAGGGGTTTGTCTCGTGGAGTTGTAAGTAATGGTTGGTCAGTGCCCAGTGTTGAGGTCAGACTTTCTGTGTTGTCTATGTATGTATGTAGGTGTATGTATGTATTTGCATGTGTGTATGTATGTTGTACATGTGTATGTATGTATGTGTACATGTATATTGTATGTGTATGTGTAATGTATGTATGTATGTATGTGTATGTATGTATGTATGTGTACTGTATGTCTGTTATCTATCTATCTGTCTGTCTGTTATCTTCTGTCTCTCTTATCTCTCTCTCTCTCTCTCTCTTTCCACACCCACACAAACACCCAACACAGGAGACAGACACACACGCAACACACCACACACACACACACACACACACACACACACACACACACACATCCTTTGTTTACGAGGGTTGATTAGAACAGCGTTTGCGTGCTCTTTCGTTGGCTTCAACCAACTACTACCAGCTCGCCCAATGCAACCACGAGAATATGGACACCATCATCATGAAAAGACGATAGAGTTGGTTGGATTGGACCCATCATCCGAAGACAGCAGTATAACATCACCTGGACTGTCCGTCACTGGACACCAAAAAGAGGAAGACCCAAGAACACCAGGCGACGAATATTAACCCTTTGACTCCCGCACCCTATTCACCAACTGAAAAAACACACCCTTTGACTCCCTCACCCTATCCACCAAATGCAAAAACAACCCTTTGACTCCTTCACCCTATCTACCAACTGCGAAAACTTAACCCTTTGACTCCCTCACCCAATCCACCAACTGCAAAAAACTTAACTTTGACTCCCTCACCGTATCCACCAACCGCAAAAAGAAAAATTAACCCTTTGATGCCCTCACCCTGTCCACCGGCTTCTGGGTTAAGTTTTTGCTTTGCTAGCATGGTTGGCAGTGCAGGTTGCTGGTGAACAGGGTGCGAGAGTCAGTGGGTTAAAAAGAGTCTTTCAAGCCCTGAAACACACTTGCTGTCTCAGAACAGACAGACGTGAAGAACCTTGGTTGCTGCCCTATAAGCCAGTGGCATAATGGGCAGTAAGTAAAACAAACAAAAAACAAAAACAAAGAGAGAGTGAGGGAAAGAGGGGGAGGGTAGAGAAGGGTGGGAGACAGAGATAGTGAGAGAGAGACCGAGACAGAATCAGAGAGCGAGGGAGAGAATGAAAGAGAGAGAATGAGAGTGACTACAACACACACACACACACACACACACACACACACACACACACACACACGGGGTGGAGAGAGAGAGAGACAGGCAGATTGAGAGAGAGAGAGAGAGAGAGATGCATATATTGATACAGCTTTCGAATATATTTATAAATAATATTACTACTACTACCATGCAAGTAGTGCATTGTGTCATGGACTCGGAGTATGTGTTATTATGACTTGCAATAACATACATTATGATTAGTTGGTAGTTGTCACGGACATATGGTATTATGATGACTCATTCCTAGCACTGTTGGTCTCAACACTTAATCCTATGAATGAGCCGTGATGTGCATGGCAGTGCATAGGAAATAACATGTTGTGTTGTTCATTAATTAAGTGGGTTCAGTTTTTCATGGTGTTCAGTCGGTATGATTTCCGTGTGTTGTTACAGTGTGTTACAGTCTTCCTCCCCGCCGCCCCCCCCCCCCCTCTCTCTCTCTCTCTGCTTCTTTCTGTGTGTTGGTATGTGTGAGGCTCTGTGTGTGTGAATATTGGGGGGGGGGGGGGAGGGGGTATGTGTGTGTGTGTGTGTGGAGAGAGAGAGAGAGACAGAGAGAGAGAGTGAGAGAGTTCGATTGGTTTACTTCAGGCAAGGCCTATATGCCTTTTCTGAGAAGGTGTGTATAACCGTTATACAATTCATGACAAAAGATACCACGTAAACACACACACACACACACACACACACACACACACACACACACACACACACACACACACCACACACACACACACACACACACACACACATACATACATACATACATACATACATACATACATACATTACATACATACACTCTCTCAACACACACGTGTGTGTATGTACATCTCTATCTGTCTAATCTTATCTAATCTAATCATCTAATGTAATCTTGCTATCTATCTGTCTGTCTGTCTGCCTGCTCTTCCTCACTCTCTGCCTCTCTCTCTCTCTCTCTCTGGTCTATCTGTCTCTGTCCGTCTGTCTGTCTGTGTCTGCTTGTCTGTCTCTATCTATCTATATCTAATCTATCTATCTATCTATCTTCTGTCTATACATACATACATACATGTATGTATACATACATACATATATGCATCCATACATACACGCATACATAATACATACATACACACATGTATACATATACTACGTACAGACACACATACATACAGACATACATACATTGTACGTACATACATACATACAGACAAACATACGTACATACGTACATACATACATACATACATGCATGCATACATACATACATACATACATACATACATACATACATACATACATACATACATACATACATACATACAGTTAATCACATTAGAAACGAACCGTTTCGGAATATATGGGGAGGGGGGAGGGAGAGAGAGAGAGAGGGAGAGAGAAAGAGTGTGTTTATCATATATTTCTCAACTCGTCTCATCAGTGTCTCATTGCCAGCGTACCGGTTTCTCTATCAATTTATTAGTTTCTGTCGCTTTATTAGTTTCTGTCGCTTTCACAATTCCTGCTTTTATCTGTCTGCCTCAGTGAGTTTGTCTGTCTGTGTGTCTGTCTGTCTGTGCGATGCGGAATGTCAAGCACGTACCACGCTCTGTGGCAAAAAACCACACACGCACGTAGGCCTACACTGGCACATGCTGAAGTCTGACATATGTATGCAACACAACAAACATTTAAACAAGGTGTGTGTGTGTGTGAGGAGGAGAGCCTACGAACACGTGTATGTGTTGCGTTTTCCTTGTCATCGGATTGTGTGTGTGTGTGTGGTGGTGTGTGTGTGTGTGTGTGTGTATGTGTGTGTTGTGCCGTGGTCATTTATGCACATGACTACTCGTACACAAGCACGTACTTACGCATTCGCGCACGCATACCACACCACACACACACACACACACAACACACACACACACACCCCACACACACACACACACACACACACACACACACACAATGATGATGACGACGATGATAGTAGAACAGGAACATACGTATACACACACACATGCACACACACACACACACACACACACACACACACACACACACACACACACACACACACATGATGATGATGACGATGATGTGATGGTAGAACAGGAACACACACACACACACACACACACACACACACACACACACACACACACACACACACACACACACACACACTACACTCACACATACACACACACATACACACACAACACATGATGATGATGAGATGATGTGATGGAGAACAGGAACACACACACACACAACACACATCACACAAACACACACACACAACACACACACACACCAAATGATGATGATGACGATGATGATGATGATAGAACAGGACACACACACACACACACATCCATATACACACACACTCACACACACACTACACACCACACACACCACAACCACACAAACACTCACCCACCACACAACGTAAGAGTTCGGGTTGGTTCCAGAGTGATTCATGGCATCAGGCAATGCCATACACGCAGTTCAGTTGAATACTTGGCTACTGCTGACGAAAGGTTTGTGCGTATTACGTGTATTTCTAGCGTGTGTATTTTATAACAATCACAGGGAGCTGGCATCTGTTTTTCTTATTGTCTGGTTGCAACGGCTGTCTGTACCTCACCTGTGTGTGGTGGTGGTGTAGGTAGTGGTGGAGGTGATGGTAGGTGTATGTGTGTGTGTGTTGCTGTGCTGCGTCTCTGTGTGTGTGTGTAGAGGAGGAGAGAGAAGAGAGCGTGTGTGTGTGTGGTTTGTGTGTACACGCGCATACTACTGATATACACGCACACATACACACACACACTCACTCACGCATACACGCACACACACACACACACACAAACACACACACACACACACTCACACTCACACAACACACACACACTCACCACACACTCACCACACATACACACCCAACACACACACACACTCACACAACACACATAACCGCACACCACCACACACACACCACACACTCACCACACACACACACACACACACCACACACACACACACACACACACACACACACACACACACACAGAGTTTAGAATTATACAAGAGGATTCATTGCACACTCGGTCCTAAAATACTACTACTAAAGCTAAAGGTTTGTGCGTACACATAGCCTGTTTTTTGTAGCGTGTGCAGTTTATGAATATCATGGGAAGCTGGTTTCCTCTTCTTTTTGCTTTTTTGTCTGGGTTTGGCAACGGCTATACCATTATCTGTGGTGGTGGTAGTGATGATGATGGTGGTGGTGGTGATGTTTGTGTGTTTGTTGTGTGTGATGCTGTTTTGTGCTCTGTGTGTGTGTCTGTGTTTGTGTATGTGCTGTGGTGCTGTGTGCTATTTTTGTGTATGTGTGAGTGTTGTGTGTATGTGTGTGTGTGTGCACGCGCGCGAGCGCGAGCGCACACACACACACACATATATATGTGCGTGTGTGTATGTTTGTATATATGTAATGTATGTATGTATGTATGTATGTAGCTAGCTATACTATGTATATATATAATATATATATATATTATATATATATATATATTGTGTGTGTGTGTGTGTGTATGTATATATAATCATGCATACGTGTGTGTGTATTCCTCTCTGTCTGTGTCTCAGTCCCTGTCTGTCTGTCTGTCCTGTCTTTCCCTCCCTCTCTGTCTCTCTTTCTCTCCGGCCCCTTCCTCCCAGCCCCTTGTTCTCTATATTTGACAGGCGAAATTCAAACAACTGTGTGTGTTGACTTAACCTGTTTTATTGAGTGCTCATGTCCACAGTGATGAAGCCTGCAGTCTGCTTCACAGGCATTTTGATTTATCATCATCTGTGTGTTCTGTCGAGTCGCCCACAAAACACTGGTTTGTTCCTGGTACACAGTCACACACACACGCACACACACCACACACACACACACCACACACACACACACACGCGCAC
>JAPXFY010000012.1:13996473-14008973 GCA_030674185.1 Monoplex corrugatus
GAAACGAAGACAAAACGTTTTAAAGTAGGCAGTCACCCAAAGGTCGTGGAAAAAAATTTTAAAAAGGAAGGAAAGAAAGAAATAAAGAAAGAAAGAAAAGAAAGAACGAAGACAAACGTTTTAAAGTAGGCAGTCACCCAAAGGTTGAATAAAAATAAACAAAGGAAGGAAAGAAAGAAAAAAGAAAGAAAGAAAGGAAGGAAGACAAGTTTTAAAGAAGGCAGTCACCCAAAAGGTTCGAAAAAAAAATAAGGAAGGAAAGAAAGAAAAGAAAGAAAGAAAGAACGAGACAAACGTTTTAAAGTAGGCAGTCACCCAAAGGTTGAAAATTGGAAAAAAATAAACAAGGAAGGAAAGAAAGAAAAAAAGAAAGAAAGGAAGAAGGAAGACAAACGTTTTAAAGAAGGCAGTCACCCAAAAGGTTCGAAAAAAATAATAAAGGAAGGAAAGAGAAATAAAGAAAGAAAGAAACGAAGACAACGTTTTAAAGAAGGCAGTCACCCAAAAGGTTCGGGAAAAATAAAAAAAGATAAAAGAAGGAAGGAAGAAAAAACGAAGGGAAACGTTTTAAAGAGGCAGTTACCCAAAAGGTTCGGGAAAAATAAAGAAAGGAAGAAAGAAGTAAACGAAAAGAAAGAAATGAAGACAAACGTTTTAAAGTAGGCAAGTCACCAAAGGTCGGGGAAAATAAAGAAAGGAAAGAAAGAAAGAAAATAATAAAGAAAGAAAGAAACGAAGACAAACGTTTTGAAGTAGGCAGTCACCCAAAGATTTGGAGAAAAAGTAAAGAAAGAAAGAAAGAGGAAAGAAAGAAACGAAGACAAACATTTTAAAGTAGGCAGTCACCCAAATGTTTGTAAAGAAATAAAGGAAGGAAGAAAGAAACGAAGACAAACGTTTTGAAATAGGCAGTCACCAAAGTTTGGAGAAAAAGTAAAGAAAGAAAGAAAGAGAAAGAAAGAAACGAAGACAAACGTTTTAAAGTAGGCGAATCACCCAAAGGTTCGGAAAGAAAAAAACAAAAGAAAGAAAAGAAGGAGAGAAAAGAAGGAAGGAAGAAAGAAAGCAAGCAAAGAAAGAAACAAAGACAAACGTTTTAAAGTAGGCATCACCCAAAAGTTGGAAAGAAAGAAAGAAAGAAAAAAAAAAGGAAAAGAAAGAAAAAAAAAGAACAAAAGAAAGAAAGAATCCATTACCAATATGATCAAACGATTCTAATATTCTTCCTTCTTTTTATATACAAAACGATCAATGAATCATTACCATAAAATCCAGATGTTGTACTTCTCAAGGTCATGTGAACTTGAAGAAGGTTTGGTTAAAACTAGAACTTGATGTGTATTGAAGGCAGCGGTGGTATCACCGAGTTAAGTGGTAATGTCCAATTTAGTAGACGTGTTTCATATAGATTGCTGGTGAACAACAACATGCACAGCTATGAATGAAAATATAACGACGGAACATTAATAAAATGATGGCGTCTTTATGATGAATATTGACACTATCTCTCTCTTTGTCTCTATTTCTCTCTCAGTATCTCTCTCTGTTTCTCTCTCTCTCTCTCGTTTTTTCTCTCTCTCTCTCTCTTCTTGCTCTTGCTCTTGTTTGTCTCTCTCTCTCTCTCACTCTCTCATAAACACATACACACACACACACACACAACAGAGAACACACACACACACACACACACACACACACACAGAGAACACACACACACACACACACACACACACACACACACACACACACACACACACACACACACACACATATATATATATATCTTGACGGTTGGTATGAACATGAAAATTTTTCATATTTTGTATACACGTTTTGTTTTGTTTGAAAGGGAGATTAGACAGCCCTTATTCTCTAAGGTTTGGGTGGGGTGGGGGAGGAGTACGGATGAGTATGGTCGTCATTTTTATTTGCTGGAGCTAAAGTCACCAGTTAGAAGATAGGGATGTATTGAAACAAAAATGTATATGGATGCGGTAGTCAAGTGGGAAGACGTTGGACTTCCAGTCGGAAGGTCGTGAGTTCGATCCACTTTGACGTAGACAACTCCGTCTAGTGGGTAAAGGGTGGATTTGACATAATGGATTTACAGCAATCGATTGTTGATGGTGTGTGTGTATGTATGTGTGTGTGTGTGTGTGTGTGTGTGTGTGTGTGTGGTGGTTTGTTGTGGAGAGAGAGAGAGAGGTGTATGTGAGGAGATCAGTGTGGGTGTGGATGTGTGGGCGCGCTTACTCGCACGCTCATATGTGTGTGTGTGTGTGTGTGTGGCGCGCGCGTACATGCGTGTGTGTGTGAGAGTGTGTGTGTGAGTGTGTATGTGTGTGCGTGTGTGTGTGTGTGTGTGGTGTGTGATGAGATGAGTGGAAGAGGTGTGTGTAGTGTGTGGTAGGTGTGGTGTGTGTATGTGTGTGGTGTGTATGTGTGTGAGAGAGAGTGTGTGTGTATGTGTGTGTGTGCGTGCGTGTGTGTGTGAGTGTGTGCGCGCGCGTGCGTGCATGCGTGTGTGTGTGTGTGCGTGCGTGCGTGTGTGTGTGTGCGTGTACGATTAATTCATCAGATATTATGAGGTTACGGATGTTATAAAACTATCCCAACAAGCATATTTAGACCATCTTTCCGGTCGACCTTAGATATGACCATGCATACATTTAATTTCAAATGGCCATGCAGGCATAAACCTGTGCCCTTATTTTGGACTTAATTAGGCGTCGTCGAAAGCAATATAACGGTCGTAGAATTAAGCTATTAGACTTGGTCCCTTTAGGCTAGCTGAACTAGGTAGTTATACTAGGTTCTTGTTTGCCTACGTGTACTAGGCAGTTATACTAGATTCCTTTTGCTTAGCTTAACTAGGCAGTTATACTAAGTCCCTTTTGACTAGCTGAACTAGGCAGTTATACTAGGTCCCTTTTGCTTAGCTTAACTAGGTAGTTATACTAGGTCCTTTTCGTCTAGCTGACGTAGGCTTTTAGAGTAGATCCATTTCACCTAGCTGAACTAGGCAGTTAAACTAGTCCCTTTTGCCTGGCTGAACTAGGCAGTTAGAATAGTCCCTTTAGCCTAGCTGAAGAAGGCAAATCAGGTCCCTATCGCCTAGCTGAACTAGACAGACTAGATTCTTTTTGCCTAGATGAACTAAGCAGTTAAACTTAATGCCTTTGCCTAGATAAGCTAGGCACTTAAACTAAATCCTTTTGCCTAGCTAAGCTAGGCAGACTACATCTCTTGCCTTGTTAAGCTAGACAGACTAGCTATCTCTTGCCTAGCTAAACTAGGCAGTTAGACGACACCTCTTTTGCCTAGTTAAGCTAGGCGGTTAGACTAGATTCCTTTTGCCTAGCTAGACGAACCATTTGCCACGAAGCAATGCAACTGGCTTTTGATACGTATGATTCAGGTCCAGTGCAGTGACAAGGCACTTAGTAGATAACGAAATCGTCTCAGCGCAGATTTCAGTGTCAGCTGTCTAACGAGTCATTCTATCAAAATTTATGTGAAATATTCCAAGGCGTTGTATTCGTATTCTGATTTGCGTCAAGTGTTAAGTTGTGCGTGAAGAGTCGCAGCTGTGCACTTTTGATGAGTCATTTTCACAAGGAAGGGTTTGTTTGTTTTTTCGTTCGTTTTTTTTTTTTTTGTTTTTGTTTTTTGCATAAGTTATTTGAAATCACGAGAAAAAGAGTTATGGAATTTGCTCAAAGGAATTCACTGCCCTTGGACAGTTCCATATGCGCTCCACTCAGTTCTGCCAGCGTTTATCTGGCAGATTCCCTGAGCCTGTGCAAACCCTTATGCGCTGGCAAGGTCATGAAATAGGGAACAGGGAGGAAGGAAGGATATATGAAACGCTATGCTGACACCACCAGAATGATGGAAACATTAAGATGAGCAGCGAACAGGCCAGTTTTTAATGTTGCAGGGTTGGGATTGAACAGGAGATATCAGATCTTGAGTCCATAGCTCTCTCGGAAGAGCCAACGAGTCAGGAAATAAACAAAACAATACAAAAACGTTTTGTTGGTGTGGCCATAGCTTGAATATCCCTCTTCTTCGCCTATTCTTTAGCGTCTTCGTCTTCGTATTCTTCATCATCTTTATTTTTCTTTCTTCGTTCTCGTCTTCTTCATCATCTCCTCGTTTTGTTCTTTATCGGCTTCTTCTTTTTCTTTTGTCTTCTTCATCGTCTTCTTTATCCTCTTTTTCGTTTTCTTTCATCGCATTCTTCTTTGTCTTCTTCATTGACTTTTTCTTCTTTGTCTTCTTCTTCTTTCTCTCTCTCTCTCTCTCTCTCTCTGTCTCTGTCTTTCTCTTTTCCCTCCCTCCCTCCCTCCTCTCTCTCTCTCTCTCTCTCTCTCTCTTTTTCACCTTCTTCTATACTTTTTTCTCTCTCCATCTCTTCCATTTCCTCTTTCTTCCTTGTCTTTTTGTCGCTACCCCCCCCCCCTTCCATATCTTTTTTAAAAACATTTTCCCCCGTTAAATGAGTAAAAGGTTAACTGCCAAAGGACATGATTAGCAAGCTGGAAAGCTGGAGCGTCTCTGTCTGTCTGTCTGTCTGTCTGTCTATCTCTCTTTCGCTAGGTCTGTTTCTTTCTTTTGTTCTCTCTCTCGCTCTCTGTCTCTTTCTCTCGTTGATTCTATCTCTTGCTGTCTATCTGTCTCTCTCCGTTCTCTCTGTCTCTTTCTCTGTCTCTCTCTGTCTCTATCTCTCTCTGTGTCTCTATCTCTCTCATTCTCTCTCTCTTTCTCTCTGTCTGTCTGTCTGTCTCTCTGTCTGTCTCTCTCTCTCTCTTCTCTCTTTCTCTCTCTCTCTCACTCTCACGCATTATTGAAGAACGACTGTCATATATTTTGTGCTTGTATAATGCTTATAATGTATTCATACCCCTTCAAATGGGGCTATGGCCTGATTCTGATTCTCTCTCTCTCTCTCTGTCTCTGCCTCCTTTCTCTTTCTCTCTCTGTCTCTCTGTCTCTCTCTCTGTCTCTCCTCTCTGTCTCTCTGTCTGTCTGTCTCTCTCTCTCTCTCTCTCTCTCTCTCTCTCTCTCTCTCTCTCTCTCTCTCTCTCTCTCTCTCTCTTGTTTTCTCGTCTCTGTGTGTCTCTGTGCCTTTTTAAAGCTCGCTCTATCCACGATCTTACAACTGTCACCACCTAATTGAAGTTATACAGTGTTCTTCCTTTGTCAGGCAAGTTGTGGCTACACCTGTTACCATAAAGACAATACGCACGTTCACACGCACACACAAACACAGGCATGCAAATATGCTGCCTAGACACGCGAACACGCGCACAGCATGCACGCTTGCATGCACACACGAACACGTTATTGCACGTTCTACCCCCCCTCCCCATTATATTATGTTGAAATATCAAACCAACCAACAAACCATAACGAATGAAACAAAGATATTTGCATGTATATTTAATCAAGACACGCCAGATTGCGGAAATAGGCGCAGGAGCATTGTGATTATATTTCCATGGAAAAACGGGACAGTGATAATCTGTATCAGCATAAACTTTTCGTGAAATAATCGGCTTCCCTGCCTGTCTCTGTCTGTCTGTTTCCCTCTCTCTCTCTCTCTCTCTCTGTCTGTCTGTCTCTCTCTCTCTCTCTCTCTGTGTCTCTCTCTCTCTCTCTCTGTCTGTCTGTCTGTCTGTCTGTCTCTCTCTCTCTCTGACTGTCTCTCTCTCTCTCTCTCTCTCTCTCTCTCTCTCTCTCTCTCTTCTCTCCCCTGCTGTCTGTCTGTCTTTATTTCTTTCTGTCTTTCTTCCCGCTCTCTCTTTGTCTACCCTCTGTCTGCCTCTCTCTTTCTCTACTCTCTGTCTCTGTGTCTCTCTTTCTCTCTCTCTCTGTCTCTCTCTCCATCTCTATCTCACTCTGTCTCTGTCTCTCTCACTGTTTGTCTCTGTCTGTCTTTTTCTCTCTCTTTGTCTGTCAGTCTCTCTGTCTCTGTCTGTCTGTCTCTGTCTGTCTGTCTCACTCTCTCTGTCTTTCTTTTATCTTTCTTTCTTTCTTTTCCTCAGTTTCACTCAGTCTGTCTCTCCCTCCCTCCCTCCTTCTCTTGCCTGCTGTTCTATTCTCTCCTATTGCAGGTAAGGCTGGCTGGCTGTTTTACAGAGCCGTGGACTCTGGATCTGGTGCCTCATAGTTCAGTCCCTACCTGCAACATTGAAAACTGGCCTGCTGGCTGCCCATCTTAATTTAACCCTTTGACACCCGCACCCTGTCCACCAGCATCGTGCATTGTCAACCATGCTAGCAAAGCAAAAACTTAACCCTTGTAATCTTTCACATTATCCGCCAGCTTCCTGCAGGAAGCTGGCGGATAAGGTGAAGGATTACAAGGGTTAAGTTTTTGCAGATGGTGGATAGAGTGCAGGAGTCAAAGGGTTCAGGCTTCAGTCATTCTGGTGGTGTCAGCTCACTGTTTCATGGATCCCGTTGCCTTCACTCCCCCACCCCCCATCTGTCTCTCCCCCCCCCCCCCCCTGCCGCCCTTTCATCACTGATTTCAAGGCTTTGCCAGCGCATAGAGTTTTGCGCAGGCTTAAGATGTTTGTAATTGTCGGCAAGTTTTGGGGTGGAGCGTCGGGCGTGTGGATTTGGCCTGGTGCATCGACTCCCATCTTGAACAAACGCCGTACTCCAGACTCCCAACGTAAGCCGCTTTCTCTTTAGATTCTCAGACCTCCTTTCTCCCCACCCCCCACCCCTGTAACATCGTCCCACTATCGTCCCACGTGCCTTCACCTCCCCCCCCCCCCCCGGAGCCTTCTGTATCCACCTTCATCCCCACCGAAAAAAAAAAAAGAATGAAAGTATACAGTACTAGCAGAAGCCTTGGCTAATCACCCTCCTGCTGTCTCGGGCTGATGAAGTACCTTTACCAGGTGTAGTAGACTTCTGCACAGAGAGAGAGAGAGAGAGAGAGCAAACACACACACACACACACAACAACAACAACAACGACAACAACAACCCACGCACACACAACAACACACACACACATATAAGCACGCAACACACACACACACAAACTCAGAGAACAACACATACAAACAGTAGAACACACACATGTATATTCACATACATTCATACAGGCGTACGGACACACCAACCACACACACATACACACACACAACACACACACACACCACACACACACACACACACACACACACACACACACACACACACACACACACACACACACACACACAACACACATCTCTCACTCACACAACATCACACATTCGCACACCTACAGGTACGTGACATACACCATATTGAAATTAGGAATTGATCTGCTTGTTTTGTTAAGGTGAACACACTTCTCATGCCCAGGGGTACATAAACAAATGCGCACGCGCGCGCAGACACACACACACACACACACACACACACACACACACACCACACACATGCATCCACACGCATGCACTCACATACGCACACACACACGCATGCACACAAACATGCAGACACACACACACACACTTACATACAAGCACACGTACACACACCCAGGTGCTTACACACTCCCTCACACGCATGCACACTCCCACACATACACACACACCAACTGAAAACACACACACACACTCTAACAGCTTCCACATACGCAAGTGTACATTCGCGCGCACACACACATACACAGGCGCACGCACAAACTAGACCAATCACAGACACATACATAACAAACACACACACACACACACACACACACACACACACACACACACACACACACACGTACGTACACACACACACACACACACACACACAAGTCACACACACACACACGCAGGGGAATGAGGAGGGAGATAGAGAGGGAGAGAGGGGGGGGGTATATCTGGACAATTTCTCTCTCTGGCGCGTGCTGCGGTCAAAACACATTCCTTTCGTCTTGTGTTCTGTGCTTTCCTCACAATCTGGTTTTTAATCTCATCCCCAACCACTATCTTGGGGAAAACTGAAAGGTCTTTTTGTTCATCTTGTGTGTTAAGTGTGTGTGTGTGTGTGTGTGTGTGTGTGTGTGTGTGTGTGTGTGTGTGTGTGTGTGTGTGTGTGTGTGTGTGTGTGTGTGTGTGTCTTAAGGACTTTTTGTTCATCTGTCTGGTGTTAAGTATGTGTGTGTGTGTATGTGTTTGGTGGGGGGGGGGGGGGGGTATGTTGTGTGTTTGTGTTCAAGTTTGTGTATATGTGTATATTGTGTGTTGTGTTTGTGTTCAAGTTTGTGTTTGTATATATTTCTTTTTGTGTGCGCGTGTGTGTATGTGTACTTTTGTGTATTTGTTTGTGTGTGTGTGTGTGTGTATGTGTGTTTGCGTGCATGCGTGTGTAAAGAATAAGAGACAGAGAGAGGGGGGGGGGGTGAAGGTGGGGGTGGTTACAAGTCATCCATTGTGCTTTCTGAACGGCTTGTCTTTTCAATCTTTACTGTTTTAATTAAAACTGAGGATCTGGCTTGAGGCTTTGAACAGTTGAACTTTTCAGCTTCTGTCTTTTCTGTCTCTCGGTCTGTCTGTCTGTCTATCTGTTTGTCTGTGTGTGTCGTACATTCGTCTGTCTGTTTTATCCCACTATTTCGCTGACTCTGTGTGTGTGTGTGTGTGTGTGTGTGTGTGTGTGTGTGAGAGAGAGAGAGAGAGAGAGAGAGAGAGAGAGAGAGAGAGAGTAGAGTCTGTGTTTGTGTGTCAATGCACACGTGTGTGTATAGGTTTCTGCCCCTTTCTCTCTCTCTCTCTCTCTCTTTTTTTCTCTTCTTCTGTCTGTCTGTCTGTCTGTCTTGTCTCTCTTTTTCTCTCTCTGTCTGTCTCTCTCTCTCTTTCTCTCTCGTTGTGCTTGTGTGTGTGTGTCTGTATCTGTCTGTGTCAGTGACAGTGAATATATCTGTGTATGCATTAATCATTATATGTGCCTGCTGCATTTATATACGTCTGTGCTCGTGTGATCACTTTTTTGTCTGTTGCAAGATGTGAAACAAGCTGTCTTGTTACGAAATGGCGGGGTATTACTCAGCACATCAGTTTTATCAGTGGAAAGGCTGAGCTAAATATAAATATTATCGCAACAGAATTGATCAGAAGGACAAGAAAATCGTCACAGCACACGTAGATATTGTCATAATGCATCTGATCAAGAAGACGGGGAAAATAATCACAGTATAAATCACGTAGTATGGACCGTTTGCAGTAATTATTTATTTATTTATTTATTTATTTTCAGTGTAGCGCTTTCTGTAGCAGGTTGATTAGGTTGCTCTTTGTGTGTGTGTGTGTGTGTGTGTGTGTGTGTGTGTGTGTGTGTGTGTGTGTGTGCGTGTGTGTGTGTTGTGTGTGTGTGTATGTATGTGTGTATGTGTATATATGTGTGTGTGTGTGAGAGAGAGAGAGAGAGAGAGAGAGCGAGAGAGAGACAGACAGACAGACACCAACTGAAATACAGACAGACAGACAGACAGACAGAGTGCAATGCAATGGATGAATACCAGAAAAATAATCGTGATATGAATTATGTAGTTTGAACCTTTGACTTGTAATGATTAGTACTTTTCGCCGTTCAGTGCTTTCCGAAGCCGGTTAAATAAAGTTGCTGAGAGAGAGAGACAGAGAGAGAGAGGAGAAAAACAGAGAAACACAGAGAGAGAGAGGTCTAGTGTAATTGACCAAGAACATTCATTTTTCTATCGTAGAATGAATTATGTGACATGAACCCTTGGCTGTAATGATTATGTAAGTTGCTCACAGAGAGAGAGAGAGAGGGGGGGGGGGAGGTGTTCATTAGTCTGTTAATGCATATTGCACTTTAGCCGACACATTCTATTGTAAGGCGGTCTCACCTCAGTAAGCAAATGTACGGATTGTATATCCTGTGGTGTGTGTGGTGTGTGTGTGTTGTGTGTGTTGTGTGTGGTGTGTGTTGTGGTGTGTGAGAGAGAGAGAGAGAGAGAGGGGTTTTGTTCGTTAGTCTTCTAATGCATGTTACATTTTTACCTGACACTTTCTATAGTAAGGCGGATTTCACCTCAGTAAGTAAACGTACGGACTGTATATCGTGTGTGTTGTGTGTGTGTGTGTGTGTGTGTGGTGTTGTGTGTGTGTGTGTGTGTGTGTGTTGTATTGTATGTGTGTGTGTGTGAGAGAGAGAGAGAGAGAGGGTGTTGTTGATCAGGTAATTACGGGGATTTATCGTTTCGTGTTCCACTCAGGGTCTATTTCACATTTTGTTTATACGGTTAGTAAGTAAACATATCGATCGGATTTCATGTGACTGAGTATGTGTCAGTGAGTGTGTGTGTGTGTGTGTGTCGCGTGCGTGCGTGCGTGCGTGCGTGTGTGTGTGCGTGTGTGTGTGTGCGCGGTGTGTGTATAGGGAGTGGAGAGAGAAAGAGAGAGAGAAGGAGAGGCGACAGAGAGGGAGAGAGAGAGGGAGGGGCGATAAAGAGAGGGACGAGGAGGGGGAGAGAGAGGGGCTAGAGAGAGAGAGAAAGAGAGAGAGAGAGAGAGGTGTTCATCAGCCAGCTAATGCATATTCCAATTTTATCGGCCACTCTTTGATCCGGTCAGTTTTATCTTATAAGTAAACGTAAAGACCGTATAGTGTGTGTTTTTGTGTGGGTGAGAGAGAGAGAGAGAGAGAGAGAGAGAGAGAGAGAGAGAGAGAGAGAGAGAGATATCTTATAAGTAAACGTAAAGACCGTATAGCGTGTGTTTTTGTGTGGGTGAGAGAGAGAGAGAGAGAGAGATCTTATAAGTAAACGTAAAGACCGTATAGCGTGTGTTTTTGTGTGGGTGAAAGAGAGAAAGAGAGAGAGAGAGATCTTATAAGTAAACGTAAAGACCGTATAGCGTGTGTTTTTGTGTGGGTGAAAGAGAGAGAGAGAGAGAGAGAGAGAGAGAGAGATCTTATAAGTAAACGTAAAGACCGTATAGCGTGTGTTTTTGTGTGGGTGAAAGAGAGAGAGAGAGAGAGAGAGAGAGATCTTATAAGTAAACGTAAAGACCGTATAGCGTGTGTTTTTGTGTGGGTGAAAGGAGAGAGAGAGAGAGAGAGAGAGAGAGAGAGAGAGAGGAGAGAGAGATCTTATAAGTAAACGTAAAGACCGTATAGCGTGTGTTTTTGTGTGGGTGAAAGGAGAGAGAGAGAGAGAGAGAGAGAGATCTTATAAGTAAACGTAAAGACCGTATAGCGTGTTTTTTGTGTGGGTGAAAGAGAGAAAGAGATAGAGAGAGAGAGAGAGATCTTATAAGTAAACGTAAAGACCGTATAGCGTGTGTTTTTGTGTGGGTGAAAGAGAGAGAGAGAGAGAGAGAGATCTTATAAGTAACGTAAAGACCGTATAGCGTGTGTTTTTGTGTGGGTGAAAGAGGAGAGAGAGAGAGAGAGAGAGAGAGAGTGAGAGAGAGAGAGAGAGAGAGAGAGAGAGAGAGAGATCTTATAAGTAAACGTAAAGACCGTATAGCGTGTGTTTTTGTGTGGGTGAAAGAGAGAGAGAGAGAGAGAGAGAGAGAGAGAGAGGAGAGAGAGAGAGAGAGAGAGAGAGAGAGAGAGAGAGATCTTATAAGTAAACGTAAAGACCGTTATAGCGTGTTTTTTTGTGTGGGTGAAAGAAAGAGAGAGAGAGAGAGATCTTATAAGTAAACGTAAAGACCGTATAGCGTGTGTTTTTGTGTGGGTGAAAGAGAGAGAGAGAGAGAGAGAGAGAGAGATCTTATAAGTAAACGTAAAGACCGTATAGCGTGTGTTTTTGTGTGGGTTAAAGAGAGAGAGAGAGAGAGAGAGATCTTATAAGTAAACGTAAAGACCGTATAGCGTGTGTTTTTGTGTGGGTGAAAGGGAGAGAGAGAGAGAGAGAGAGAGAGAGAGAGAGAGAGAGAGAGAGATCTTATAAGTAAACGTAAAGACCGTATAGCGTGTGTTTTTGTGTGGGTGAAAGAGAGAGAGAGAGAGAGAGAGAGAGAGAGAGAGATCTTATAAGTAAACGTAAAGACCGTATAGCGTGTGTTTTTGTGTGGGTGAAAGAGAGAGAGAGAGAGAGAGAGAGAGAGAGAGAGAGAGAGAGAGAGATCTTATAAGTAAACGTAAAGACCGTATAGCGTGTGTTTTTGTGTGGGTGAAAGGGAGAGAGAGAGAGAGAGAGAGAGAGAGAGAGAGAGAGAGAGAGAGAGAGAGAGAGAGAGATCTTATAAGTAAACGTAAAGACCGTATAGCGTGTGTTTTTGTGTGGGTGAAAGAGAGAGAGAGAGAGAGAGAGAGAGAGAGAGAGATCTTATAAGTAAACGTAAAGACCGAAAAGCGTGTGTTTTTGTGTGGGTGAAAGAGAGAGAGAGAGAGAGAGAGAGAGAGAGAGAGAGAGAGAGAGAGAGATCTTATAAGTAAACGTAAAGACCGTATAGCGTGTGTTTTTGTGTGGGTGAAAGAGAGAGAGAGAGAGAGAGAGAGAGAGAGAGAGAGAGAGAGAGAGAGAGAGA
>JAPXFY010000012.1:14018973-14028973 GCA_030674185.1 Monoplex corrugatus
TTAATGGCCGCAGAACTGGGGTAAGTTTTACACGATGTTATGATGGTGATGACGATAAAGATAATAACCATGATGCTATGGAGTTCCATCTAGGATTGAGATTGCGTGACAGGGCTGTGCTCTTTGCTTACTATCATGATATATCTGGTGTCAACCAAGCCCGAGAGATACAGACATCCATGGTGTTGGCCAGGAGATTTCAGCAGCACCATCAATGATGCATCTGTGTAGAAGATGAGACTCGACTGCGAGGTGGCAGTCTTCCCAATGAATCCATAGCGCGGTTCAACTCCGGATAGGATCCAGTTGCTCTTACAGAGTCTTGTCATCGAGAGAAAGAGACGGGCGCTCAGGATATGAAAGACATTAATTTGTAAAACAACAACAATGACAACAACAACAACAACAACAACAACAAACCACCACCAGCACCAACAACAAGAACAACAACAGTTTCAGTTTCTCAAGATGACGTCTCCGCGCTCGGAATGAATTCCATATGCACTAACGTCACAGGTGCCATGTGTATGGTGATCATGGCACAAGTCTTAAGCCTGCACATAAACCCATGAGCTGACCAGGTCCTGAGATCCTACCTAGTCTATGTTTTACCTAGTCTGTTTTACCTAGTCTATTTTTATCCTAGTATTATGTCGGTCCATCATTGGAACAATCTATATTTTATACAGTCTATATTTTATACTGGTATTTTATCATCCTATGTCTGGAATAATCTTGGTTGCATATAAATGACATGTGTATCAGTGTATCTTATCTTCAGAAAAAAAGAACAGATACATATATATATATATATATTATATATATATATATATATATATATATATATATATATATATATATAGTAGAGGTCTGAATCACAACGCAACTAGCCACGTCACTCAGTGTAAACACATCTCACATCATAGCCACCACCACCAACAACAACAACCACAGCATTCTTTTAGATAATTCCAGCTTTGTACTGTACTGGTAAATGGTCCAATCAGGAGTGTCTGAAGTGTCACTGTACCAAGTCCTCAGGAGTTGCCTCCTCTTGAGTTGCAGACGACAGTTTGCTGTCGGAAGTTGTTTTAAGTGTTACAGTTGGGTGTGTGTAGGAATTGGTCATGTGTCGTTAGTTTGTAGCCTACCGTACTTGCCAACAACGTTTGTGATGTAATGTGGTGTGGTGTAGTGTGGTGTGGTTTAGTGTAGTGTAGTGCAGTGTGGTGTGGTGTAGTGTGGTTTAGTGTAGTGTGGTGTGGTTTGGTGTCGTTTGAAGGTTGAACATGCTGCGTTAGACTGATTATGTCGGTTTATCATGTTCAGAATCCAAACGAATTCAGGCAGGAAATAGTGAAAACGGATGCGATCAACGTGGTCAGAGTGATTAGGACAATCATTACGACTTTGCCGAGAATAAATTCGGATTACAGTAAAATGATTTCTAACAGCACTGTCATTTCATGCTAGCAGAGGCATCTTTATTAAGCAGAAGCATAAATTTCGGCAAGCTAGCGATTTTCAAGCAAACAGGAACCAGACAAACAAACAAACAAACCACACACTGAACAACAACAACAACAAAACAAAAAACACAATACACACACACATATGCACGCACACACACACACACACACACACACACACACACACACACACACACACACACACACACACACAACACACACACACACACACACACACACACAAATGGAGTCAGGACGTGTATTTAATATAACAAAATAAGGCAAGCACAAATTTTCGGCCAACTGGCCTTTGTGTTGCGTAAACGTAAAACAACAAACAACAAGTAACAAACAACAGGAAACAAATACACAAAATTAGGGAGGAAACAGCAACACTTCCCTGACATTTCTTCGAGAAGGAGAAAAGGCTGAGAATTGAGCGAAATTCCATTGAAAATGAAACAACGAAAAGCTTGACAAATGTAACACTCAAGCATACAAACAAACAAACAAACTGAAAGTTCAAAAATAGTAAATCTACTCACCCATACAACCGACAGCCCTGATCGAGTGAGTGAAACACAGTGCAGCATATTCCAATCTGGCCAGATTTTCATCAAGAGCTAAGACATAACTGGAAAAAAAAAAACGTCACAGAACTGAAGAGCACACGGAATTCAAAGCGGACATCATGTTTGTGAATTAAGTGAGAGGAGAGAAGTGGAGAAAAGTTTGTGACATAATTGAAAACAACGTCACAGAACAGAGCACACGGAATTCAAAGCGGACATCTTTTTTTTTGTGAACTAAGAGGAGAAAAGTGGAGTGAAGATCGTAACATAAATGAAAAAACGCTACAGAACTGAAGAGCGCACGGAATTTAAAGCGGACGCCATTTTTGTGAAGTAAGTGAGAGGAGAGAAGTGTAGTAAAGATTGTGTTATTATATACACAAACAGTGATGATGCTGTCGGCAAGAGAGAGAGGAAGAGAACGGAAAGGGAACTTGAGTGTTGTTCCGGAGGAGAGAGACGTTGGCCATGTTCTCTTCTCCTACTCAGCGTTGGGACCGCCCAGTGAGTTGTCTGCATGAGTTATACTGTGTAGTTTTGTGTTTGATTTAATACACTTTCAGCCATATATAAAATAAACTGTCTCAGTCTAATGTTAAATAAATCGTCATCTTCGCAATGTTGCATGAATTGCACAGCTTATATCATCTCTGTATTGCATGAAATACACAACTCAAATCATGTCTGTATTGCATGAAATACACAACTCACTTTGTATTGCATGAAATGTAGCACTCAAACCATCTGTATATTGCTTGAGATGCACAATGCAAATAATCGCTGTATTGCATGAAATATACAACTCAAAACGTTTCTGTGTTCCGTAAAACGCACAACTGAAATCATGTCTGTATTGCATGAAATGTATGACTCAAAATCGTGTCCATGTTCCATAAAATACACAACTGGAATCATCTCAGCATTGCGTAAAACACTGCTGAGATCATCTCTGTTTTGTGTGAAAGTACATACAGATTATCTCTCTATTGCGCGAAATACACAGCTGAAATCATCTCTATATTGCGTGAAATGTACAACTGGAATCATATCATTTTTGCTTGAAATACACAGCTCAGATCATCTCTGCATTGCTCGAAGTATACAACTCATCTCCGTCTTTCGTAAAATGTACAATTTAGATCATCCTTATTGCATAAAATGTACAACACAGATCATCTCTATATTTCATAAAATGTACAACTCAGATCATTTCCATATTGCATAAATTGTACAAATCATATCTTTCCATATTGCATGAAATATACACTCAGATCATATCATTTTTGCTTGAATACACAACTCAAATCGTCGCTGCATTGCATGAAATATACAACTCACCTCTGTATTTTAGAAAAGATACAACTCAGATCATCTATCTGTTGCAATCAAATATGTCAAATTCTCAAATCATCTCCATACTTGCATGAAATGTTCAATACAAATCATCTTCATATTGAATAAAATGTACTACTCAGATTATCTCCATATTGCATGAAATATTCAACTTAAATCATCTTTACATTACGTAAGATATACATCTCAAACCATCTCTGTATTGTATGAAATACACCACTCAAATCATCTGTATTACATGAAATACACAAGTCATCTTTGTATTGCATGAAAACACAATTCATGTCATCTCTGTATTGCATGAAGTACACATTCAAATGATCTGTTTTTCTTTTATTGGCGTTTATTTTTTCCCTGTTAGTTTAGAATTATAATTCATTTGCAGTATCTTATACTTTCTTTTGTTTTGATACAAGTAGATTAATAACGGCAGATATGTAAGTTGACCTATGTGCTAATATTCATATCGCTGGAAAATATAGTTCCATTTTTTTTTTATTGTATGAAATGTACAACACAACCGTCAGTACAGCGAATCATCGTTACGAAAATGACTCGTTTTTGTTTGGCTGCATGAAATACGCATGAAGTCAGTTGTATGTGAAACGAATATTTTGTATAAAATAGTAGTGTGATAGTATTTGATGATGATAATATGATGACGATGATGTTGACGATGGTGATGCTGATGATAACGATGATAATAATAGTAATAATAATGCACATTTACAGCGTGCCTAACAATGATCTAGGCGCTTACGATTCTACAATACAAAAATAAGTAAATGAAAAATACGTGAACACATATTCATTATTTTTCACCCATTAACACCATGCAGACACTCAGTAACATCCAATTGCAGCATACAACAAGAACACATTAAGAACAGGATGGGGATAGGATCAATATGAACAAAGTTAGTTTAGTCTGAAGGAGTCACGGAAAACATGGGCTTGAAACTGGATCGTAAAAGAGGAAATAAGACAAATTTCTGAGATTATTGGGCAAATCTGCAGAAAAAGTCAGGAATAGGCAAAAGATCGGAAAGCATGAGTCTTGCGTCTTATCGAGGAATTTTCAATAGTTCAGTATCAGAAGAGGAGCAAAGAGTAAGGGAGAAAGAACAAGAATAGAGCATTAATCAAAGAACATAACTCTTGAGAGTCACGTAGGAATTATCTCCCATACTGCAGAACTTCTCAAACCCAACACAGCTTGCGCTACCCATTCAGCTAGCATAGAAGCAGATACAAAGCACAAAAACAGTGAGCTCAGAACACTCTTATTTCTTTGGTAAGAACAGAGCAATTCAGAAATATAAGCAGGAGCTGTACCAGAAACAACATTGTAACACATACAAGCAGCCTTGCAAGTAATACGTTGTTGAGTATGGAGCCAGTGGAGCGTACTAAGCAGGGATGTTGAACCCACATAGCGGAAAGCTTTAAGGACGAGTCTTCCAGCAAAATTGTGAACCTTCTGTTGAGGATGACTAACAGACAAGGGAGCACCAAGAAAAAGACTGTTACAGTAATTTAGACGTGAACGTACACAATGGCTTAACTCTCGTGTGAAATCGATGACTCGTTCGTCTGTGTTCTACCTGAAGTGTCAGACGAAGCAGTCTCGTGTAAAATGAACACACCTTCGCTTAAAAAGGAGCGATGTTCTACTACTACTGCGACTACTGTTGCTGCTATTATTAGTACTGATACTACTGCTGCTGTTGCTGCTACTACTGCTACTGCTGCCGCTGCTACTACTTCTACTACTACTACTAAAGCTGCTACCACTACTACTGCTGTTGCTTACTACTACTACTATTACTACTACTGGACTACTTGTTGCTGTACTATTATTAGTACGTGCTATTACTACTGCTGCTGTTGCTGCTTCTACTGCTACTGCTGCCGCTGCTTACTTCTACTACTACTACTAAAGCTGCTACCACTACCAGTGTTGCTACTACTACTACTATATACTACTACTACTACACTTGCTGCTGTTACTACTACTTCTACAACTGTTGTTACTACTGCTATTGTGCTTTAGTTCTATACTTCTACTCCTATTATGTGCTACTACTACTGCTACTAGCAAGCATAACAATGTTGACAATAACGATAGCACTAATAATCATAATGATAATAATAATGATGATGGTGGTGATGATGATGATGATGATGAGATTCATTTATCTAGTGCAAATGCGGTCCCCAAGTCAGATGCATGCATACTCGTCGCACTTTACAGGACTAAGAGATAAGCAGACGTTTTGATCGTAACAACAGACAGTTAAAACAAAACAAATGACACACACACACACAAACAAACAAACAAGCAAACAAGCAAGCAACACAAGCAAACAACAACACAACAAAACGGAAATCAGTATTAGGAACCACTAGACACAGAAATGAAGAGAGCAAGATCACATTAAACGAATAAAGTATTCACACACACACACATACACACACATACACACACACACACCACCACTCTCTCATCTCTCTCTCTCTCTCTCTCTCTCTCCACACACACACACAACACACACCACTCCACTCACACAACTTCCAGCTCAAATGGAACTCCCTTTATAACAAAAGGGAGATTAAAAAATAAATATAAAGTCCAAGATTAAGGTGACACAGATGAACACACAGTGGGGGGAGAGGGGGAAGAAAAAAAAAAAAGGTAACGCCGGGGGGGGGGGTGAGGGAGAAGAAAAAAGATGAGCACACGGGGGGTGGGGGGGGGAGCGGGAAGAAAGAAAAAAAGGTAAGCACACTGCTTGGGGGGGGGGGGGGGGAGGGGGAAGAAAAGAAAAAAGTGAACACACAGGGGGGGGGGAGAGGGGGCAGAAAAGAAAAAAGTAAGCACACAGCTTGTGGGGGGGGGGGGGGAAGAAAAGATTGAAACATACAGCTTGTGGGGGGGGGGGGAAGAAAAGAAAAAAGATGAACATACAGCTTGGGGGGGGGGGGGGGTAGAGGGGAAAAAAAGATGAACATACAGCTTGTGGGGGGGGGGGGGGTAGAGGTGAAAAAAGATGAACATACAGCTTGGTAGGGGGGGGGGGGGTAGAGGGAGAAAAAAGATGAACATACAGCTTGTGGGGGGGGGGGGTAGAGGGGAAAAAAGATGAACATACAGCTTGGGGGGGGGGTAGAGGGGGAAAAAAGATGAACATACAGCTTGTGGGGGGGGGGGGGGGGGAAGAAAAGAAAAAAGATGAACATACAGCTTGGGGGGGGGGGGGGGTAGAGGGGGAAGAAAAGAAAAAAAGGTGAGCACACAGCTTGGGGGGGGGGGGGGAGAGGGGAAGAAAAAATGAGCACACAGCTTGGGGGGGGGGGGGGGGGAAGAAAAAAATGAGCACACAGCTGGGGGGGGGGGAGGGGGAAGAAAAGAAGAAAGGTGAGCACACAGCTGGGGGGGGGAGGGAGAGAGAAGAAAACAAAAGGGTGCACAAAGCTGTAGGGGAGGAGAGGAAGAAAAAAAAGGTGAGCACAAATCTAGGGGGGGGGGGGGGGGGGTGAGCACAAAGGGGGTTGCGAATGGGGAAGAAAAGAAAAGAAAAAAAAGGTGAGCACAAAGCTAGGTGGAGGAGAGGGGAAAAAAAATAAGATGAGCATACAGCCAACTACCTTAATGCTATTATGATCCGTAAAAAAATGAACGAATAAAGGCATGACCAAATGTGAGACGTCTGCATTAGAATTGTAGGGAATGTTAGCTGTAAGCGTGTGTCAGAATCAAGGAGCGTGTCGCTGTCAGCAGTTTTTTTTGAGATGTTGAGATCGATTGGATGCAGCAGCTGGTGACCGGGAACTTTGGGGATCCAACATGTCGAGATGGTAGGTCAGCTCGCTTAGTCAGCAATACTTATAGATCGAGATTCTCCCCGTGTGGGATGCTATGGGCTCTTTAAGTATAAACAGTATCCCCACCTTCTGGAAATTCAGGGTTAGACATTGCTCATTATGCCGTTTTATTGTGTGTACAAGCATCTATCATTTCTTGAACGTATTTGATGATGATGATGCATTGATGACTATAAGAATAATGATAATGATACTATCACATCACCGACACCAACACCACCACCAACAACAACAACAATAATAAAATAATAATGATGATGATAATAATATAATAATAATAATGATGATGATGATGACGATGATGATGATAATAATATTAATGATGATGATGATAATGATGATGATGATGATAATGACATTTTAAGGCGCTAAACCTTGAGTCAAGAATCAAACTAAGGCGTGCACTCTCATCATTCACCAAAGTAATCACCAACAACGACAGAAACTTCTGGGCACAAAGCACATGCAAACTTGGAGGGGGAAGACTGGAGGGAAATGGGGCGTGTGATCCCTGATCCAAACCGTCATCCTCCCTCTCTCTCTCTCACCTCTCACTCACCACACCCACACCCACACACCCACCACCCATCCACACACGCGCGCGTGCACACACACACACACACACACACACACACACAACACACACACAGACACTCACAGACACACACACACACAAAAGATGCTGAGCTAAGGTACGCTCAAGCCTGATAAACGAATGACCTTTGAATCGATCTTCATCCTCTCTGTCCCACAGACGCTGTTCCATCATATTCTCTTTTTCTCTTTTCATTCATTTAGTGTATACTGCTGATGTATTCTTTCTTTCCTTCTTTCTTTCTTTTTCCTTCCTTTCTTTCTTCCTTCCTTCTTTCCTTCCTTCCTTCCTTTCCTCCTTCCTTTCCTTTCTTTCTTTCTTTTTTCTTTATTATTTTTCTTCTTATGAGTTGGGATTTGTGATTCTTACGACGTTACATGAGATTTTGTCACGTAGTTCATTTACATTTTTGGTGTTTGTGTTTTTGTTACGTACGCTCCACATGTATTTGTTGTGCGCTTCAGTTTCTTTAGTGTGTGTGTGGGGGGGGGGGGATGGGGGGGGGTGCGTACGTGTATATAACACAGACACAAAAAACTGACAAACAACACACACCACACCACACACACACACACACACACACACACACACACACACACACCAACACACCACACACACACAGGTTGCCTTGTGGAAGTCACAAAACCATGCACTCAAGATCTGTCGTCTCGAGTTCAATCCCATCCAGCGACATAAAAAATTGGCTTGTTCACTCCTCTTATCTGAAGTGTTCCAATAAATATAGTAGTGTCAGTGTTTTACAGGTTTTTGTTCTCCACTCGTCTTCCCTCCCCCCCGCCCCAGCCTCTCTATTTATTCTATTTATCCTCCCCATTTCAAGACTTTGCCATCACAAAGGAGTCTGCCAGATAACTGCTGGCTGATTTAGGCGGAGCGCATGTGGAATTGGAATGCGATGAATCTGTCGTGGATATATTCTGAAGTGTGTGTTGTTTGTTGTGTGTGTGTGTGTGTGTGTTGTGTGTGTGTGTGTGTTGTGTGTGTGTGTGTGTGTGTGTGTTGTTTGTCAGTTTTTTGTGTCTGTGTTATTTGTTAGTTTTTGTGTGTCGTTTGTTAGTTTGTGTGTGTGTGTGTGTGTGTGTGTGTGTGTGTGTGTGTGTGTGTGTGTGTTGTTTGTTACGGTAGTTTTTTTGTGTGTGTGTTGTTTGTAGGTGTGTTTGTGTGTGTGTGTATGTGGTGGGTGTGTTTGTGTGTGTGTGTTGGGTGGGGGTGGGGGGGGGGGGGTTGTAATAATCTCAAAGTATTTGTCAGATATTGAGCGTGTCACTGCTTCATATTAATCCGAGGTAGCAGCTGGTTGCCGGTACTGTTAACATAGGTATACAAACATGCGCTTGCACACACACACGTGCGAGCGCGCGCGCGCGCGCACACACACACACCACACCACCCACACACCACACACACACACACACACACACACGAGCACAAATATACACACACAAACATGTACACACACACACTACCAAACACATACATATACACTCAAATACGCGTGAGCGCGCGCATACACACACACACACACACACACACACACACACACACACACACACACACACACACACACAGCACACACACAGATATTATATATATATACAGAGAGAGGGGGGAAGGGGAACCACGAAGACAGCTTTCTGAGCAATTTTACCCTCGCTTGGAAGACCACGAAGACAGCTTTCTCAGCAATTTTACCCTCACTTGGAAGAATTGTGATTTTGAAAATGGACCAGACACTGTTCAGATGGGATGGAGCCTCATCCACTGTCCACATTGCAAAATGTAGAATATACAGCAAATAGAACAACAA
This sequence comes from Monoplex corrugatus, assembly GCA_030674185.1. Lineage (NCBI taxonomy): Eukaryota > Metazoa > Mollusca > Gastropoda > Littorinimorpha > Ranellidae > Monoplex > Monoplex corrugatus. The sequence goes on from JAPXFY010000012.1 coordinate 14,028,676, forward strand.
CAACATCAACAACAATAACAACAACATCAACAACAATAACAACAACAACAACAACAGCAACCGATAGTAGCAGAAGGAAAAGATTAAAAAAATTTAATAGTGTTTGAAGGGGAACAGACTGAACTAGCAAACGGAGAACAGACAACAGAAAAAGAAAACAAAGAGAGAAGCAAAGCAAACTAAGAGACCAGGCTGTGCAATAGTCATTTAGGAGCCGCACTAAAGAACTGTTCATCGGATTCCTCCTGTTAGGTAGGTCGTATGCCAAAGCCTGGGTCTTTGTTAATGATTCATTCCG
>JAPXFY010000012.1:14033973-14036473 GCA_030674185.1 Monoplex corrugatus
TTGAAATATATATTTCTGATCGATACTGAAACAAAGAAACATAAAAGCAGGCAGACAAACACACGCCTGAAATAATCACGTGCGTGCGGCCGCCAATCCCATCCATCAGTTAAGCTTCGTACATGGTTGAGGAATGTAAAGAGCGAGGGAGAGGAGTGAGTCACGAAATCTGGTTTTCATCGCTTTCTTTTTCTTCTACTTCTTACACGGGCTAGAGCGTCTGCGTGCACTGCTTATCTGGAGTATAAATCCATACAAACCTACCTACCTAGTAGAGTGAACTAAATTTTTGCTTTAATTAATGTAACCCTTTGAGTCCCACATCATGCCCACCAACACCCCATGCATTATCAACCATGTTAGCCAAGCAAAACCTTATCCCTTTGACTCCATCACACTACCCACTAGCTTACTGCCGAAAACTGCTGGATAGTGTAAGGGAGTCAAAGGGATTTAAGTTTTTGCAGCTGGTGGACAGGATGCGGGAGTCAAATGATTACTGACCATTCTTTATCTGGCCTAAAGACAGTCATACTCCAGTCTTTGAAGGAGAGCTAAGGAGAGAAGTTGGAAGACATACGGGTGAATGATGTGGAAGGCAGAAATGAAAAAGAGTCTTGCGAGGAAACAGAGAGCATGACAGGGTAGAGGAACTCCTAACGATCGATGAAGTAACAGCAAACTAGACAGCTCTTGTGGTTCCAACACAGGAGGGGATCTTAACACTTGCACTCCCAAGCCTGTCCTTCAACTGCAAAAACCTAACCCTCTGACTCCCCCATCCTAACCACGAACTTCCTGCAGTGGGTTTTGTGTGTGCTTGAGAGGAGAGAGAGAGAGAGACTCAAGAGAGAGAGAGAGAGAGAGAGAGAGAGAATGACAATGACTATGACAATGATGCTTTATTTTCCAACGGTAAAAGTTATTAGCTAGAAGCCATTTTTCGAACTTGCCGTTGCTATTCTATATGCATTACATTTGAGAGAGAGAGAGAGAGAGAGAGAGAGAGAGAGAGAGAGAGAGAGAGAGGAGAGAGAGAGAGAGAGAGAGAGGCTAGTGGATAGGATGAGGGATTCAAAGGACTAGGTTTTTGCTTTGCTTGCATAATTGACAATGCAGAATGCTGATGGAGAGGTGCGGGAGTCAAAGGGTAAATTTCTGCTTCCGCATATCTCCACTGTGGGGAGAGGCGCCTTCACCTGACAAGAAAGGGACGCTACCGCAGCTGCCACCATCCCTGTCGCCATTTTTTGGCGCCACAATGCGCGCCACCACCACCACCACCTTCTCCCCTCTGTCGCTATTGTTGATGTTGCGTGGTCGTGATGATGCTGACAGGAGGAAGCGACGTGCCAGGGTCGCCGTGACCTGAAATGGGTGATGGTAGATGATGGCGGCGGTGGTGGTGTTGGATAGTGAGTGGTTAACCCTTTGACTCCCGCACCCTGTCCATCAGCATCCTGCATTGTCAGTCATGCTGGCAAAGCAAAAACTTAACCCTTTAATTCCCTCACCCTATCCTCCAGCTTCCTGCAGGAAGCTGGTGGATAGGGTGAGGGAATCAAAGGGTTAAGTTTTTGCAATTAGCTGACAGGGTTCGGGGGTGAAAGTGTTAAATGAGGGGGCCGGGCGGGGTGGTATGATGGAGGGGTGGTTGGCTCAGACCTGATCAGCGCCCAGACAAGATGACAAGCCCTGTCATGTCTGTTGTGGACATTTTTTTTGTTTGTTTTTGAGTCTGTTTTGCATCACCGTCCATTGATTGGTCTTTTTTGTTCCTGTCTGTTCGTCTGTCTATCTGTCTGTCTCTGTCTCTCTCTGTCTCTGTCTGTCATGTCTCTCTCTTTTCGCTCTCTCTTTTCGCTCTCTCTCTCTCTCACTCTCTCTCTCTCATTCCTCCTTCTCTCTCTCTCTGTTTCTATCTTGCTTCTTGTAGTCTCTTTCTCATTCTCTTTCTTTTTTCTCTCTCTGTCTGTCTCTTTCTCATTCTGTCTCTGTCTCTGTCTTTCTCTCTGCCTTTGTATATCTCTCTCTCTGTATGTCTGAGACAGAGACGGTGTTTGTCTTATCTGTCTGTCTGTCTGTCTTTTCTCTCTTTCTCTCTCTCTCTCCGCCCCTCTCTCTCGCTGTCTGTCTGTCTGTCTGTCTCTCTCTCTCTGTATCTCTGTCTTTCTCTCTCTCTGTTTCTTTCTCTCTGTCTGTCTCTCTCTGCTTCTCCTCCCCCCCCCCCCTCTCTCTTTCTCACATACACACACGCGAGCGGTGACTTTTTGAGAAAGCCAAACACGAACTCTCCCTGTCACACACACGATCACACAAACACACACACACACTACACACACACACACACACACACACACACACACACACACACACACACACACACAAACAAACAAACAAACAAACAAAACACACACACACAAACAAACAACAAAACACACACACACCACATCACACATACACACACACACACTCACTCACAACACCACACACACACACA
>JAPXFY010000012.1:14043973-14068973 GCA_030674185.1 Monoplex corrugatus
AGGAGAAAATATTAAACAGTTTTGCATAATGAGTGGGGACAAAAAGGGTGGGAGATACACTAACAGCGGTAAAAATAGAAGGCCCTGATCACCAGCCCCATGTGGCAAGGTACATGATGATGATGATCCTAAACATTCAGTCACTAGTTCAGACAATTTGTGATTCGGTCGAGGAAGAAATACCGCCTCCAAACAGAAAACACACCTTTGTAGTCTGTTGTCGACCCGAACAATGATGGTGCGAAAGGTTGGTTAGTGCATGGAGATTTAACGTTCCGTACTCATCCTTGTACAGAAAGAATAACACTGTGAGTCACGTGAGACAACAGTCAGCGTGGCGTTTTAGTTTTAGAGACAAGGTTAAGTAAATAGACTTACGGGAAAAAAAAAAGGAGTGACCAAAAAAAAAAAAAAAAAAAAAATCTAAAGATAGAAGAGAAAATCACAAAGATTAAACGAGACCAAAACAAACCAACCCAAAGCAAAACGAAAAACGAACAAATAAACAAACAAATAAACGAGAGAATACACTTAATAAAAAAAAATGATAAATGAATCGACCGAAAAAAAAAAAAAAAAAAAAAAAAAACAAGAAACAAAAACAAAAAACAAAACAAAAACAAAAAAATCGAAGCAAACCAGACCAAACTAAACCAAAACGGAAAGGCCGACAGACGAAAACACACGTTTACCATTTCGAAAAGAGCAGGAGTATCTCCTCGCATGAGGGAGAGAATCATTATATCGACAATTTTAGATTGTTGTGTCTGCTGGGACAGCTATTTTTTCAACGAACCCCTCCATTCTCTCCATTTCCCGCCGTCCGAGAGCAGACGCAACCAACCAACCAAACCATCAACCACCAACCCACCAATTTACAAAAAGAGAGAGAGAGAGAGATGTGTTTTTAGGAATAAGTCTTATCTCCTTTATTGTTAGCCGCATAACATGTAATGCATATTATGTTCGTAGGGTGAACATATACTTCATATATATTCCCCCGTGGGGATGCCGGGGACTCTTTCAGTATAAATAGCTCGTAGTATCCCCACCTTCTGGACATTCTGTGCTAGAAATTTCCTCTTTTCTGTCACTCTCTTTGTTTCTGCCTTGTTCCTTTGCTTTCTGTCATTTCTTCCTATCATTTTCTGCCTTGCTGGTCCATTCACCTGTATATGTTCGATAAAGTCTTAGGCACTTTTTCTTACAGTAGATAATTGGGTACGTGTGTTAAAGTGTATTTTTGGCTCTAGGGAGGTGAGATATGCGGAAGGAATTTAGGTAACTGAGGCCCGTTTTGATATATGTTTTAGTGTCGTTAGGTATGCTTAAATTTGCATTCAGGTAGGTTTTTTAAATCCCCTGTGCGATACATTGGACGATGCCCCTGGCGTTGACCAGTCCGTCCAATGTATCACACAGGGGATATACAAGAATAAATCATGATGATGATGATGATGGTGATGATGATGATGATGATATGATTATTATCATCATCATCATCATCATCATCATCATCATCTTCTCCTTCTTCTTCTTCTTCTTCTTCTCCTTCTTCTTTTTCTTCTTCATCATCATCATCAGCAGCAGCAGCAGTAGCAGCAGCAGCATTATTACTATTATTATTACTATTATTATTATTGTTGTTGTTGTTGTTGTTGTTGTTGCGCTTGTCAAATACAGGGCATCGTAAAACAAAAGATGTCGTTAGGTATGCTTAAATTTGCATTCAGGTAGGTTTTTTAAATCCCCTGTGCGATACATTGGACGATGCCCCTGGCGTTGACCAGTCCGTCCAATGTATCACACAGGGGATATACAAGAATAAATCATGATGATGATGATGGTGGTGATGATGATGATGATGATGATGATCATCATCATCATCATCATCTTCTTCTTTTTTCTTCTTCTTCATCATCATCATCAGCAACAGCAGCAGGAGCAGCAGCATTATTACTATTATTATTACTATTATTATTATTATTATTATTATTATTATTATTGTGCTTGTCAAATACAGGGCATCGTAAAACAAAAGATATTTCGTCTTCGTTTCGTTTTAACTTTTTAAAAATTTTTTTATTTTATTTATTTATTTGTATTTTTTCACAATCGGTTTCGAAGGAGTCAACAAGGTAAAAATCGAGTCATGTACTCGTGATTATCTCTCTTTACTTCTTTTCCTCAACAAACTCAGGGCCCAAATACTTGCTTGACGGGGAGTGGAGGGGGGGGGGGGGCAGGCTTCTTCTCTGAGGACCTTCTGCTGTCCGGCTTTCCTGAAAAAACGTTTGACTCCTGCACCCTGTCCACCAGCATCCTGCTTTGCCGTCCGTGCTAGCAAAGCAAAAACTTAACCCACTGCCAGCTTCCTGCAGGAAGGTGGTGGATAGGTTGAGGTAGTCGAAGGGTTAAAGTTTCTTGCTACTATTCTGTGCTGATTTTTCTGAGCTAAACTAAATATACTGCCTTAATCCGAAAGATAGAACAGATTGCTAACGTTTTAAGCCGTGTTTAAAATTTGTTGCTACTACTCTCTGTTGATTTTCCTCAGCTAAACTAACAATTCTTCCTTAATTCGAAAGGGAGAACAGACTGTTAACGATTTAAGCCGTGTTTAACGCTTTTGACTCCCACACCCTGTCTACCAGCATCCTGCATTGCCAATCATACTCTAGCAAGGCAAAAACTTAACTCTTTGACTCCTTCACCCTATCCACCAGCTTCCTGCAGGACAGTGGTGGATAGGGTTAGAGAGTCAAACCGTTAAGCTTTTTGCAGTTGGTGGATAGGGTGCGGGAGTCAAGGGGTTAAAGTTTGTTGCTACTACTCTGTGCGGATTTTCCTCAATTAAACTAACAATTCTTCCTTAAATCGAAAGGAAGAACAGATTGCTAACGACTTAAGCCGTGTATAATCCTTTGACTCCCGCACCCTGTCCGCCAGTTTTCTGCATTGTCAACCATGCTAGCAAAACAAAAACTTGACCCCTTGACTCCTTCACCCTATCCGCCAGCTTCCTGTAAGAAGCTGATTGATAGGGTGGGGGAATCAAGGGGTCAAGTTTTGCATATGGTGAATAGGGTGTGTGAGTCAAAGAGTTAAAGTTTGTTGCTACCACTCTCTGTCGATTTTCCTCAGCTAAACTAACAATTCTTCCTGAATTCGGAAGGAAGAACAGACTGCTAACGATTTAAGCCGTGTTTAACGCTTTTGATTCCCGCACCCTGTCTATCAGCATCCTGCATTGCCAATCATGCTAGCAAGGCAAAAACGTCATCCTTTGAGTGACTCCTTCACCCTGTCAGGAAACTGGTGGAAAGGGTGAGGGAATGACAAGATTAAGTTTTTTGCAGTTGGTGGATAGGGTGCGGGAGTCAAAGGGTTAGAATTTGTTCCTACTACTTTGTGCTGATTTTCCTCAACTAAACTAACAAATCTTCCTTAATCCGAAAGGAAGAACAGATAGCTAACCATTTAAGCCGTGTTTAATCACTTGCCTTTGGCTTTGCTGATCTCTCGTAATCTTATCTCCTGATGTCTCCTATCTCTCTAAGGAGTTGCTGAACGTCTTGTCAAACACGGTGACAGTTTGAACTTAGACTTGAGTGCAGTGAGATGAATGATGGTTTATGTGTTTGTTCTGATAAGACCTACGCGCGCGCGCGCGCGCGCGCGCGCGTGTGTGTGTGTGTGTGTGTGTGTGTGTGTGTGTGTGTGTGTGTGTGTGTGTGTGTGTGAGTTCGTGCGCGTTTTTGCGAGTGTGTGTGTGTTTTAGTGAGTGTATGTGTTTTTGTGATTGTGTGTGTGTTTGTTGTGTTGTGTTTTGTTGTGATGTGTTGTATGGTGGTGTGTGTGTGTGCGTGCGTGCGTGTGTGTGCGCGTGTGTGTGTGTGTGTGTGTGCGTGTGCGTGCGTGTGTGTGCGCGCGCGCGTGTGTGTGTATGTGTGTTTCAGTCAGTGAGACAGCGTGTGTGTATGAGAGAAAGAGAGAGGCACTGTATTTTCCATTTGTAGGAATTACTAGCTTAAAGTCATTTTTTTTAACTTGCCGTCGCTAATCTCCATAATTATCTACCTACAACTAAAAGGACACTGAACAGAACTACACCAATACATTGATACTATAAGTGTCTGTCTATATGTGTGCGTACGTGCACGTGTGTGTGTGTATGCGCACGCGCGCGTGCGCGCGTTTGAAAAAAACAGTGAAAGCAAGGCGACAAATAAGGAGGAACTTAGCACGCTTTTGACAAACAAACAAACAAACAAAACAGTAACAACAACAACAACAACAACAAACAATGATATATAATACTAATACAATGTATGTGTGTGTGTATGCGCACGCGCGCGTGCGCGCGTTTGAAAAAAACAGTGAAAGCAAGGCGACAAGTAAGGAGGAACTTAGCACGCTTTTGACAAACAAGCAAACAAACAAAACAGTAACAACAACAACAACAACAATGATATAATACTAATACAATGACGATGATAAGAATGATAAGAAGAATATGATGATGATGATGATGATGATAATGATGACGATGGTGATGATGATGATAATTAATAATAGTAATGGCAATGATAACAATAATGTTAAGTATAATGATAATAAATGAACAAAAGAACAACTCCAATATACAGAAAAGGCAAACCAGAGACACGTTTGTTCACATCACAAATAAGATCAAGTGCCTTCATTTTATTTGTACACTCTCCCACAGGTAGACAGCCTGTGGTAATCTAAGTTGTATGCCTGATGGCTTTAACCCTTTGGCTCCCGCACCCTCTCCACCGGCATCCTGCACTGTCAACCATGCTAGCAAAGCAAAAACTTAACCCTTTGACTCCCTCACCCTGTCCACCAGCATCCTGCATTGTCAACCATGCTAACAAAGCAAACACGTAACCCTTTGACTCCCTCACCCTGTCCACCAGCATCCTGCATTGTCAACCATGCTAGCAAAGCAAAAATGTAACCCTTTGACTCCCTCACCCTGTCCACCAGCATCCCGCATTGTCAACCATGCTAGCAAAGCAAAAATGTAACCCTTTGACTCCCTTACCCTGTCCACCAGCATCCTGCATTGTCAACCATGCTAGCAAAGCAAACACGTAACCCTTTGACTCCCTCACCCTGTCCACCAGCATCCTGCATTGTCAGCCATGCTAGCAAAAGCAAAAACGTAATTCTTTTGACTCCCTCACCCTGTCCACCAGCATCCAGCATTGTCAACCATGCTAGCTAAGCAAAAACGTAATCCTTTTGACTCCCTCACCCTGTCCACCAGCATCCCGCATTGTCAACCATGCTAGCAAAGCAAAAACTTAACCCTTTGACTCCCTCACCCTGTCCACCAGTTTCCTGCATTGTCAACCATGCTAGCAACAGCAAAAACTTAACCCTTTGACTCCCTCACCCTGTCCACCAGCATCCTGCATTGTCAACCATGCTAGCAAAAGCAAAAACGTAATCAGGAAGCTGGTGGATAGGGTGAGGGAGTCAAAGGGTTAAGTTTTTGCCGTTCATGGATAGGGGGCGGGAGCCAAAGGGTTGAGTGGCTGCATCAGGTCACCCGCTGTCCATGACACGGTTCACTGAGACAGAAGGACGATCGGCTAATGGATTTGGCCACCTACCTACTACAGCGGCTAATTCACTCACTGTCTGTGCATCCCTGCTGGGCCTGGTGGTAGCTCTCAGGCCTTTCAGTCTGACTTGTGTGGGTTCGAGTCTGACTGGACGGGTGGTGGTGGTAGGGGGGGAACTCGGGAATGGGACTTTTCCTCAAATTTGCGGATTTTCGTGAAACCATAATCTTTATGAGGAAAGGGGAATTGGAGCACCTGGTCACAACGGGAAAGCTGGAGGGAAAGAGAGCACCGGGTAGACCCAGGGAGAAGATATTAGACGGACTAGCAGAGTGGCTGGGGACAAGGGGGGTGGAAGAAATGCTTGAGGCAACAAGTGAGAAACAGATGGAAATCAAATCGCCAACACCATGCGGCAAGGCACCTGATGATGATGATGATAATAATTTTGTTTCCTCAGTTCTTGCGTTTGCCTCCGCGGAAGGATTGAACTCAAGGAGTTGGATCTTGAGTCTACAGGTCTACAACAATAAACAAATGAATAAAAAGATAAATATACAGACAGACAGACAGATAGATAGATAGATAAGATAGATAGATAGATAGATAGACAGACAAAGACAGACAGACAGACAGATAGATAGATAGAGAGAGAGAGAGAGAATAGATAGATAGATACAGAGAGAGAGAGAGTGAAACAATTTTGTTTGTTTGTTTTATGTTTGTTTTTTGTTTTCGTTGTTTTGTAAATGATTCTCATTAAGGTCGAAATATCATTTACATACATAATATAAACTGACACATATCAGTTATTGTCGGTAGTTCACATTTGGGTTGGCCCACAATTCTCTTTCGCCTCTCCGGAGAGAGAGAGAGAAAGAGAGAGAGAGAGAAAGAGAGAGAGATAAATAATGATAAAAATAACATCAACAATCAAAATCAAAAATCCTGAACAACCACCATCACCCTCACGACAGTAACAACAACAACGACAACAACAATAACGAAGACAGCAACAAGAAACAGTCAGCATGCCATGTTTGAATGATTGTGGGTTGTTGTTGTTATTGTTGTTTAAAGCCCAGCCGACTGCGTAGAGCCATATCAGGGCTGATGATTGTGGGTACTCTCACCCCACCGGAAGGAGGAATTTACCTGTTTTGACCCTTTGACTCTCGCACCCTGTCGAACAATTGCAAAACCTTAACCCTTTGACTTCCTCACCCTATCCACCAGTTTTCTGCAGGAAGCTGGTGGATAGGGTGAGGGAGTCAAAGGGTTAAGTTTTTGCTTTGCTAGCGTGGTTAATAATGTAGGATGCTCGTGGACAGGGTGCTGGAGTCAAAGGGTTAATTAAGCCAGTAGCGTCTGCATTATTCATGAACGTGTTGCTAGTCACCTGTCGGACATCACACGGCTGACCACAGACTGGAACCATCGCTTAATGATGTTGGAAGGCCTGCTTCACTGTAGCGGGGAGAATTGAAGAATTGAGCCGGTGTGTGTATGTGTATGTGTGTGTTGTGTGTGTGTGTATGTATGTGTGTGTGTGTGTGTGTATGTGTGTGTGAGAGGAGTGTGTAGGTGTGTATGTGGTGAGTGTGAGGAGTGTGTGTATGTGTGTGTATGTGAGTGTGTGTATGTGTGTGTGCGTGTGTGTATGTGTTGTGTGTGTGTGGTGTGTGTGGTGTTGTGTGGTTGTGTGTGGTGGATAGACTCTTTGTGGGGGAGAGAGGGTGTGGCAGGTACATCCCTTTTCCGCTTGACACTTCCCACGTACTTCATGGTGTGTGCATAAGACATCAAATGTGTAGACTGGCAGAAATCATCAAGCGTATAGACTGGCAGAAAGCAACTAGTCTACACCAGCAGAAAACATATGTATCATGTTCATGTCTAGACTGGTAGAAAACATCAAGCTTGTGATGTTTGTCTAGACTGGCAGAAAAATATCAGAGTATAATGTTTGTATCTAGAGTGGCAGAAAGTACCAAGCGAATAATGATTATGTCTAGATTGGCAGACAACGTCCAGCAAGTAATGCTTATGTCTAGATTGGCAGACAACGTCCAGCACATAATGCTTATGTCTAGACTGGCAGACAATATCCAGCATGCAATGCTTATGTCTAGACTGGCAGACAATATCCAGCATATAATGCTTATGTCTAGACTGGCAGACAATATCCAGCATGCAATGCTTATGTCTAGATTGGCAGACAACGTCCAGCACATAATGCTTATGTCTAGACTGGCAGACAATATCCAGCATGCAATGCTTATGTCTAGACTGGCAGACAATATCCAGCATATAATGCTTATGTCTAGACTGGCAGACAATATCCAGCATGCAATGCTTGTGTCTAGACTGGCAGACAATATCCAGCATGCAATGCTTGTGTCTAGACTGGCAGACAACATCCAGCATATTATGCTTTAATCTAGACTGGCAGACAATATCCAGCATGCAATGCTTATGTCTAGACCGGCAGACAACATCCAGTATATAATGCTTAAATCTAGACTGGCAGACAACGTCCAGCATGTAATGCTTATGTCTAGACTGGCAGACAACATCCAGCATGTTATGCTTATGTCTAGATTGGCAGGCAACGTCCAGCATGTAGTGCTTATGTCTAGACTGTAGATGACATCCAGCATATAATGCTTATGTCTAGACTGGCAGACAACATCCAGCATATAATGCTTATGTCTAGACTGGCAGACAACATCCAGCATGTAATGCTTATGTCTAGATTGGCAGACAACATCCAGCATGTAATGCTTATGTCTAGACTGGCAGACAACATCCAGCATATAATGCTTATGTCTAGACTGGCAGACAACATCCAGCATGTAATGCTTCTGTCTAGATTGGCAGACAACATCCAGCATGTAATGCTTATGTCTAGACTGGCAGACAACATCCAGCATATAATGCTTGTGTCTAGACTGGCAGACAACATCCAGCATGTAATGCTTATGTCTAGATTGGCAGACAACATCCAGCATGTAATGCTTATGTCTAGACTAGCAGACAACATCCAGCATGTAATGCTTATGTCTACACTGGCAGACAACATCCAGCATGTAATGCTTATGTCTAGACTAGCAGACAACATCCAGCATGTAATGCTTATGTCTAGACTAGCAGACAACATCCAGCATGTAATGCTTATGTCTACACTAGCAGACAACATCCAGCATGTAATGCTTAAATCTAGACTGGCAGACAACATCCAGCATATAATGCTTGTGTCTAGACTGGCAGACAACATCCAGCATATAATGCTTGTGTCTAGACTGGCAGACAACATCCAGCATGTAATGCTTATGTCTACACTAGCAGACAACATCCAGCATGTAATGCTTATGTCTACACTAGCAGACAACATCCAGCATGTAATGCTTAAATCTAGACTGGCAGACAACATCCAGCATATAATGCTTGTGTCTAGACTGGCAGACAACATCCAGCATATAATGCTTGTGTCTAGACTGGCAGACAACATTCAGCATATAATGCTTAAATTTAGACTGGCAGACAACATCCAGCATGTAATGCTTAAATCTGGACTGGCAGACAACATCCAGCATATAATGCTTAAATCTGGACTGGCAGACAACATCCAGCATGTAATGCTTAAATCTGGACTGGCAGAAAACACCCAGCATATAATGCTTAAATCTAGACTGGCAGACAACATCCAGCATGTAATGCTTTTGTCTAGCCGGCAGACGACATCCAAAGTATACTGCTTATGTCTAGACTTGTGCATCTTCGGGGCAGACAGTACAGGTATACATTGTTTTGTACTTATTATGTTTTGAGAAAGAGATGTCTGCATATCTATTCTTGTATCAATCTGCCATTGAAGCTATTCGGATTATCGTGTAGGGTGAATGTATCTCTTCATCTGCGATATCGTATGAAATAAAAACAAACAAACAAACAAAGAAACAAAACGATACAAAGAAAAAAGAATGTCAGGCAGTAAGAAACTATCATATTGCTCGAACGCATACGATCAAAGAACCATATAATACCATCATAATTGTGTAAATAAGCTTATTGCACGTAATGTAATGTGATATACGTGTATAAGCCTGTTACGCGTACATTAGTTTTGGAACAGGATAGCAGAAAATATGCATATTCTGCAATTTACAGAAGCCGAGAAGCGCACACGCGCGCGCAAACACACATACACACACCACACACACACACACACACACACACACACACACACACACACACACACACACACACACACACACACACAGATGGAAAACCCTCATCAACCACTGTCCATTCATTTCTTCATCTTCACAGGGGATCAGACCAGAATGGGAATGACACATTGAGGACACGCAAGCATCGATCAGGCACGATGCCATGATCGCAAGTCTTCAGAGACCATCGATGTTCTCTGTGTGTGTGTGGGGGGGGGGGGGGGTTACTATTTACCCGTCCAGGCGGAAAATTAAGGAATGAAGAAAAGATCCAGGCGTGATATTGCTTCTGAAATATACGATGGAATGGTGACTAGAAAGAAGCTGAAGAAAGAGGTTGGCTGTACTGTTTGCTGCCAGTGTGTAGATTCAGAAAGTGTGGACTACTTGCCATGCAAGAAAGTCTACTTTTTTTTTTTTCGTTAGAGGAAAGCGTGATAATATCTAGGTTGAGTGTAGTCTATCCGTTAATAATTAGTGTCAGGCTGATAATAGCTAGTGATGTCTGAATGCAAAATAAGAACATTTCAAAAGCAGTCGGTCACCGCTCATTTTCTGTGTCTGGGCCATACAACTGGAAGGAGTTTCCCTTGTCTGTTCAATAGTCACATACTCTGTTTTCCATCAAGTCTGAGTTGAAGACATTTTTTCCTGGTCCAGCAGTGATTTTCCCGTTCGTCCCACTCTCCTCTTCTGCTGTCCTCACCCCGTTTGCGAGTGCTTTGTACTCTTAGGTTCTGGTCATTGTGAGTTTATGCTGTCTTGAACGACGAGAATTCGCGCCTTGAGTTGCTTTTCATACCAAGATTTGGCGCCTTATAAAGATCATTATTATTGTTACTAAAGGGTGGTAATCTGATCAGGAATACAGTATGAATTTTGTGTGTGGATGTACGAGGAATGCTGATAGTCAGAAGGGCCAATAGCTCAGTGTCAGACCTACCAGGATCCATCCCTGGCAAGGGATGCCTATATAGTTATTCTACAGTCATACGAGGCTTGGTAAAAGAAAAGGCATTACAAACACGTGTGAAATCCATTGTACATTCGTGTAGACATCGAAAGTGTAAACCATTTGCCCAGTAGTGCAGACATGTAAAATGTAAGCCATTGCACAATAACCAAGATTATGCCAGTGGTAGGCTGATACAATACCAGTATGAAATATAGACTAGGTAAAACATAGTCTAGGTAAGGCCTCAGAGCCTGGCCAACACATGGGTTTATGTGCGGGGTTAAGGCCTGTGCCATGATCACCATGCACATGGCACCTGTGACCTTAGTGTATAATTTATGGAATTTGTTCCGAGCGCGGAGACGTCATCTTTAGAAACTGAAACCTGAAACTGAAGCAGACGTCGAAAATGTAAGCCATTGCGTGCTAGTGCAGACACCGAAAATGTAAGCCATTGCGTGCTAGTGCAGACACCGAAAATGTAAGCCATTGCGTGCTAGTGCAGACACCGAAAATGTAAGCCATTGCGTGCTAGTGCAGACACCGAAAATGTAAGCCATTGCGTGCTAGTGCAGACACCGAAAATGTAAGCCATTGCGTGCTAGTGCAGACACCGAAAATGTAAGCCATTGCGTGCTAGTGCAGACACCGAAAATGTAAGCCATTGCGTGCTAGTGCAGACACCGAAAATGTAAGCCATTGCGTGCTAGTGCAGACACCGAAAATGTAAGTCATTGCGTGCTAGTGCAGACACCGAAAATGTAAGCCATTGCGTGCTAGTGCAGACACCGAAAATGTAAGCCATTGCGTGCTAGTGCAGACACCGAAAATGTAAGCCATTGCGTGCTAGTGCAGACACCGAAAATGTAAGCCATTGCGTGATAGTGTGGACATCGTAATTGTGGTCAGTTTAATAGTTACCCATCATTATACCGATATGATTAGAACTTAGTGTTTCTGATACTATTTCTGTTTCGATATTATACTGACCAGTTGCCTGCTACCTGTGGATAAGATTACACTTATCACTATTGTTTTACAATCTTGATTTCTGATAATTAATATTTTCCTTTCAAACCACGAAGTTTACGATATTTTGTCTTTAGTTGGCCTTGAGCTAAAATTCTGTCGTGCGTACTTGCGTGTGTGTTTGTGTATCTCTATTTGTAAGTTTTGTATATAAAATGTGTATATGTGTGTGTTGTGTATATGTGTGTGTTGTGTGTGCGCGCGCGCGCGTGTGTGTGTGTGTGTATGCGTGTGTGTGTGTGTGTGTGTGCGCGCGCGTGCGTGAGAGAGAGAGAGAGAAAGAGAGAGAGAGAGAGAGAATTCAGAACACAATATTACTCAGGGATAGCAGCATATGCTCTCATTGAACTCGTCTGACAATTAGGTGTTGGTACTCTAAACACAGAAACAGAAGAAAAGAGAGAGAGAGTGAGAGAGAGGGGGGGTTGAGAGAGAACATTAGGTCTGTAACATTTCTGCTTTTTCTCTCTTTATCTGTCGCCCTTCTTCTCCCGATTTCTGTCCTCCCCTCGCCCTCCTTTAAGTCTTTGTCGATCTTTGTTTTTGTTTTGTTTGGTTTGCTTTTGGAGAGCAGAGATGATAGCGAGATGTTTTTAGCTTCCACTTGTGTCCGATATGTGGTCTCCTTGTGTTAGTCTGGTTATCTTTTGAGTGCAGGCGTGCGTGTGATGCACAATTCTTGTTACCTCTGTGTGGTCCGTGTGCGCAGGTCTGTCTGCCCCCCCCTCCCCCATCCCTCTTTCTCTCTGTCTGTCTGTCAGTCTTTCTGTCTGTCTGTGTCTGTCTGTCTCTCTCTCTCTCTCTCTCTCTCTCTCTCTCTCTCTCTGTCTGTCTGTCTGCTGTCTCTGTGTCTATCTCAGTCTCTCTGTCTCAGTCTGTCTCTGTCTCTCTCTCTTCTCTATGTCTCTGTCTCTGTCTCTATGTCTCTCTCTCTCTTTCTCTCTCTCTCCCTCCCTCTCTCTCGCTCTCTCTGCTGTCTATGTCTCTCTCTGTCTCTGTCTTTCTGTCTCACATTTCGCAATCACGCACTTGTGTACACCACAGACCTCTGTGATATACACACACACATTCTCTGTCTGTCTCTGTCGCTGTGTCTCTCTGTCTGTCTCTCTCTATCTCTCTCTGTCTCTCTCTCTCTCCTTCTTTGTGTCTCTCAGTCTCTGTCTGTCTCTCTGTCTCTCTCTCTTCTTTCTTTCTTTCTTTCTTTCTTATTCTCTCTCTGTCTCTCTCTCCCTCATCCCTTCCCGTCACTTTCTCCTTTCTCTCTCTGTCTGTCTCTGTCTCTCTCTCTCTGTCTCTCTCTCTCTGTCTCTCTCTGTCTCGGTCTCTGTCTCTCTCTCTCTGTCTCTGTCTCTCTCTCCTCCCCCTCTTTCTCCCTCCCCCGTCGCTTCTTTTCTTCTCTAGGTTTAATGTGTTGGTCGATCCGTCGAATCCGTAAACATAGTCTGTCCTACCCTCTATGCGACCATAACTGATGAAGTTAGTATCGATTTTGAACTGGTCATCGATTTTTTTTATACCGCTGGGGGAAAGTTTCTTTACGCAGATCGATGGTAATACTGTGTTCGGTTGTATCGTACGTTGAAAACATTCACCGGAGATGAAGTTTGCAGACTGTGCAGCGACATAACCCCTGCATAGTGTGTGCCCAACAAATACAACAACGTACATACTTTAACCCTTTCACTCTCGCACCTTGACCACCAGCATCCTGCATCGTCAACCATGCAAGCAAAACAAAAACATGACCCTTTGATTTCCTCAATCTATCCACCAGCTTTCTGCACGAAACTGGTGGATAGCTTTTTAGGAATCAAAAGGTTAAGTTTTGGCAGTTGATGGACAGGGTGCGAGAGTCAAAGGGTTAGTATTCGTCGCTTGGTGTTCTTGGGTCTTTTCTCTCTCTTACATCTTCCTTCTGGTGTCCAGTGAAGGGCAGTCTGTGTGATGTTATCCTGCTGTCTTCGTCAGAGGCAACATCGCTCAAAACCAGACATTGTATGGAGTATGGAGGTATATTCAGAAATACTCAAAAGCAGAATTGGAACGTGTATTTGATTTAACAGAACAAGACAGTGGCACCTTTTTCGGCCAACTGGCCTGTGTCTTACGTATACAAAAGATAACAAAGAATAAATGGCGCAGAATATATCATCATCATCATCATCATCATCAGGTGCACTGCCACATGGCGTTGGCAACCATAGACTTCCAACCATCTCTATCTCTCGTTGCCCCCAGCTTCTCCCCCACCCTCCTCATCCCCAGCCACCCTGCAAGTCCGTCCAGCATTCTCTCCCTGGGTCTACCGGGTGCTCTCTTTCCCTCCAGCTTTCCCGTTGTGACCAGGTGCTCCAAACCCCCTTCCTCATAAAATGGCCTATAAATGTTGCTTGTCCTTTCTTAATCTTCCTTATGAGTGATCTACTTGTGTCTGCCTCCATCAAGACTGTCTCGTTTGTTTTCTTTGCTGTCCATGGAACTCTCAACATTCTTCTGAGAAACCACATTTCGGCTGCCTCGATCCTGCTCTGGCTTTGCTTGCTGACTGTCCACGCCTCGCATCCGTATTGGTTGTATATAGCATTCAAGGACTCTCTTTCTGATGTTAATTAATAGGCATTTGTTGGTAAGAATGCTTGTCATCTTCTTGAATACTGTTTTGGCTTGGCCGATTCTGCCAGCTATTTCCGATGTGCATCTGCCGTCTGATGAAATGACTGTTCCCAGGTATTTGAACTTATTAACCTGTGTCAAGGTTGTGCCATTTGCTGTTATTTTGCATGAGGGGATTTCATGTTTTTTACTGATCACCATGATTCAGTCTTCCTGCTGTTTAGTTCCAAGCCCTTACCTTTGCTTTCTGTTTCTAGTATATTCACAAGGTTTTGTAGGTTTTTGCAGAATATATGGAATACAAAATAAAACGAAAACAAAAGAAAAAAACAGTAGAGAGCTTTCCTGGCATTTTTTGGCTTAGCAAGAGAAAATACATCAAAGAGGGTCCATCACACTTGGATAATTGCTCCACCCGAATCTGCCAGCGTTTATCTAGCAGACTCCTTGAGCTTGTGCCATACCGTTTATTGTTGTTGTTGTTTGTTTATTTTGGTTTGGTTTTGGTTTTTTGTTGTTGTTGTTTTGTTTTTTGTCTTTTTTGTTTTTTGGTTTGTTGTTTGTTTTTTGGGTTTTTTGTTTGTTTGTTTGTTTGTTTTTTTGCGCTAGCAAGGTTTTGAAATGGGGAGGGGGGGGAGACGAGTGACCACTGAAACACTAAGCTGATACCACTGCAATGACTGGAGCGTTAACCCTTTGACTCTCGTAACTTATCTACAACTGCAAAAACTTAACCCTTTAACCATCCACCCTCTCCACCAGCTTCCTGCAGAAAGCTGGTGGGTAGGATGAGGAAGTGAAAGGGTTAATTTTTTTGTTTTTTTTGTTGTTTTTGCTTTTTAGCATAGTTGACAATGCATGATGCTGGTGGACGAGGTGTAGAAGTGCAAGGGTTAAGACGGGCAGCGAACAGGCCAGTCTTTTTATGTAGCGAGCTGGGATGAACTCATTACTTCAGAATTGAGTCCATGGCTCTGTCAAAAGAACCGGTTAGTCCGAACTGTGGCCTGCCTGAGAGGGTCAGAGAAAGGATGAAAGAGAGAGAGAGAGAAGGAGGAGGAAAGGGGAGAGAGAGGGGAGAGAGTGTGGTGAGAGAGAGAGAGAGAGAGAGAGAGAGAGAGGGAGGGAGGGACGCCATTCTCTCTCTAGCCATTTTTAAAACTTCTGTCTCTCTTTCTCTCGCTCTCTCTCTCTCTTTCTTTCGTTCTGTCTCTCTGTCTCTCTCTCTGTCTCTCTCTGTCTCTGTCTCTCTCACTCTGTCTCTCTCTCTCTCTCTCTTAGTATCTGTGTCATATATTTGTTTCTCTGTCTCTATTTTTTGTCTCTGTGTGTGTCTGTCTCTCTGTCTATCTGTCTCTCTGTTTGTGCCTTGCTGTCTATGTCTCTGTATGTGTCTCTCTCTTTGTTTCTCTCTGTTTCTCTGTCTCTGTCTCTCTCTTTCTATCTCTTCTTCGCTGTTTCTCTCTCTCCTCTCTCTCTCTCTCTCTCTCTCCTCTCTCTCTCTCTCTCTCTCCCTCTGTTGTGGTGTGTGTGTTTGTTTGTTCTGTTGGTGTGTATGTATGTATGTGTGTGTGTGTGTGTGTGTGTGGTGTGTGTGGTGTGTGTGTGTGTGTGTCTCTTCTCTCTCTCCCCTCCCTTCTTCCCACCTTCTCTTTCTCTCCATCACACTCACACACATCAGAGACACCCCAGGAACGCAAGAGATTCGACCGACAGCATCCTTTATAGGACGCCCACTCACATATTCCAGCGAAGCGAAAAAGTCAAGGTTACCCTGACCTGGCTAGCAGGGTGAAGGACATTAAGCCGTATGACTAAGCCATACTAAACAAGTTCGCTTCTCCCAAGGTTGATTGAGCCATTTCTGACAAGCTGGCTCACCCTCACCCAACCCCCACCTCCTTCATTTAACTCTTTGACTCCCGCACCCTGTCCACCAATGTCCTGCATCGTCAACCATGCTAGCAAAGCAAAAACTTAACCCTTTGACTCTCTGACCCTAACCACCAGCTTCCTGTAGGAAGCTGGTGGATAGGGTGAGTGAGTAAAAGGTATCCAAACTTGTTGTTCTCTCTTTCCCTTTGTCTTTGTCTGTCTGTCCTTCTATGTTTTGCTGTCTCATTCTATTGCTCTATCTCTATCTGTCTCCGTCTCTGTCTGTCGGTCTCTCTCTCTCTCTCGCTCTCTCTCTCTCTCTGTCTCTCTCTCTCTCTCTCATCCCTCTCTCTGTTATCTTTCACTCTCTTCTCTCTCTCTCGTCTCTGTCTGTCTGTCTGTCTGTCTGTCTCTCTCTCTGTCTCTCTCTCTGTCCCTCTCTCTCTGTCATTCTTTCACTCACTCTCTCTTTCTCTCTGTCTGTCTGTCTGTCTGTCTCTCTCTCTCTCTCTCTCTCTCTCTCTCCTCTCTCTCTCTCTCTTGTGTCTGTGTGATCTGCGTTCTGCTTCATCCGCCCCCTTCCTCTTTTTCTCAGTGCGTCAGTCTGTCTGTCAGTCACCCATATTTAAAAACAATTACAGGGTTGGGGGTCACTGACACACTGAAAAGCGATCTTGTGTGTGTGTGTGTGATAATGAGAGAGAGGGATGAGTGAGAGAGGAGGAGAGAGAGAGAGAGAGAGAGAAAAAGAGAAGAGAGAGAGGACAGAGGAAGAGAGAGGGTAGAAAACGATCTGAGAGCGAGAAGACGAGTGCATGAGACAAGGACATGTCACTCCCGCCCGAACGCCTTGTCACACGGAATGCCACTGCTTAGCGCTGTCCATGGCAGTCTGTCTGTAGTGAATTATTATATCTTTAGTGTCAACGTGTTTATCTGTCGTTACGTGCTGGCTCTGTACTCTGAATCTACCTTCATCTGTTCTTTCTTCTCGTCTGTCTGTCTGTTGTTCCCTGTCTGTTCGTCTTCTCTCCTCACTCTCTCTCTCTCTCTCTCTATGCATTATGAATTAATGTCAAGCTAGCTGTTGTTAGTCCGTTGGGATCTTCGCTCTATCTCTTTGATGTTAGTTAATCAAATATTCTGAAGTTGACTCTCTGTGTCTTGCTCTTCCTCTGTGTCTTCTTCTCTGTAGTTTAACTCTTGTCTGTTGTCGTCTTCTGGTCTCTGTCTCTTCTTCTGCTCTGTCTGTCTCTTCTGTCTGTCTTCGTCTCTCTTCTCTCTCTCTCTCTCTCCCTCTGCTCTTCTCTCTCTGCTCTCTTCTCGTCTCTAAAAAGCACAATGCTTAGAAGACGTTAAATCATACAGATTGTCAGATTTTCATCTCTCTGTCTTTCCCATTCTTCTCCCTATCTCTGTCTCTCCCTATCTATGTCTCCCCTATCTCTGTCTCTCTGTCAGTGCCTCTCTGTCCTGTCTGTCTGTTTGTCTGTCTGCTGTGTGTGTGTGTCTGTTCTCTCTTTCTGTCTCTCTCTTTCTCTCTAAAAAGTCACAAGAACTTCCAGTATGCGTACTTGATGCTCTGACTACACACGTTGACCTGGGAGTCCGAAAAAAAAAAATCTTCACCCACCAAGTCGGAGGTACCCAGGCAGAATCGAACCTACAGACCTTCCGATTGCAGGTCTGACTTGACTGCCGCGCTCGGCGACTCTGGCTCTGTTCTGTTCCTGTCTTTCTGTCAGTCTGTCTCTCTGTCTGCTCCTTTCTGTCAGTCTGTCTGTCTGGCTTTTTCTGTCAGTCTGTCTGCCTGTCTTTCTGTCAGTCTGTCTGCCTCTCTCTCTCTGTCTGTCTTTCTGTCAGTCCTCTTCTGTCTGGCTCTTTCTGTCAGTTTGTCTGTCTTTCTGTCTGTTTGTCTCTGTCTGTACTGTCTGTTAGTTTGTCTTTCTGTCTCTTGTCTTTTTCTGTCTTTCTGTCTTCTTTCAGTTTTCTTCTTCTGTCTTTCTGTCAGTCTTCTGTCTGTCTTTCTATCAGTCTTATTCTCTGTCTGTCTGTCAGTTCGTCTGTCTGTCTGTCAGTTCAGTCTGTCTTTCTGTCTGTCAGTCTGTCTGTCGTCTGTCTGTCTGCTGCGTTGCCTGTCTGTCTGTCTGTGTCTAATGACCCATTGCTGATCCAGGTTTTCTTGCTCCTCTCTGACCATTTGACCTGAACGTAGAACGACTGTCCTGTAATTACCCACCCTTCCACTGCCCTCCTCTCTTCTGTCTCTGTCTCTCTTTTTTGCCTGCATCTCTCCTAGCTGCTCCGAACGACAAGCAGAACTGTACTGTTTGGTGTGTTATTTGTCTTACATTATTGATTTATTGGTGTATTGCTGTTTTTCTGTTTGCTGTTCTAGGTAGGAATGTATGCTGACTAGCAACGGCTATTTGGAAAGATGGCTTTTAGTTTAAGAATCTGGTTTGGAAAATATGCACCATTGTCATAATCATTCTTTCTCTCTGAGTCCGTCTTTCTGATTCTGTCTCTGTGCATTGTCTGTCTGTATATGTCTGTCCCTGTCTCCCTATCTCTCCCTCTCTCGGTCTCTGTCTTTGTCTTTCTCTCTTTCTTTCTCTCTCTCTCTTTGTCTTTCTTTTCTCTTCTCTGCTTGCTCTCAAGTCTTTTTCTGTCATTCTTTCTCATCCTGTCTGTTTCAGTTTTTTCTCTTTCTCTCATTCTTTCTTTCTTTTCCATCTCTCAGTCTCTCTGTCTCTCTGTCTCTCCCTCTCTCTCTCTCTCTCTCTTTCACCTTCCTCTCTCTCTCTCTCTGTCTTTCTTTTCCTTCTCCTCTCCTCTGTCTCTTTCTCCTTCTTTCTCTCTCTCTTCCGGGGCCTTCCTGCACCCCCCCCCCCTCCCCCACTTCTCTCTCACGTGTGAACCAGACGATGTGTCACGTCTCGCACTACCATCTAATGACCCACGCTGACTCATGGCTTTGGGAATCTTCCTGACCGTTTGACCACAGAACCTCCTTCCTCTCTCCACCCATCATTCTCCTCTGTTTGTCCTCTGTCCTTCATTGTCCCCCCCCTCCTCTCTCTCTCTCTCGCTATCTCTCTATGTCTCTGTCTCTATGTATGTGTGTGTGTGTGTGTGCATATGTATATATACATATATATGTGTGTGTGTGTGTGTGTGTGTGTATGTATGTATATATATATATATATATATATATATATATATATATCATTTCTCTCTTTCTCCTACTCTCTCTCTTTCTCTCTCTCCCTCCCTCCCTCCTACTCTCTCTTTCTCGCTTTGTCTCTGTTCCTCCTGTCTTGTCTCTGTTCCTCCTGTCTCTTTCTCAATCTCTTTGTCTGTCTGTCTGTGTGTCTTCTGCCTGCTTCTCTCTCTGTCTGTCTCTGTCTTTTTCTCTCTCTTTCTCTATCTGTCTGTCTGTCTGTCTTCTCCCTCTGTCTCTCTCTGTCTCTCTCTCTATTTCTTTTTTTTTTTTTTTTTTTTACTCTCGCTTTGTCTTTCTGCCTGTCTGCTTGCCTGCTCGTGTGCTGGTCTGTCTGTTTGTCTGTCTACCTTTGTGTCTCTTTGTTTGCCTGAATGGTTGCCTGCTTGCCAGCCTGGCTGTCCGCCTATATGCCCCTCTGTTTGTCTGTCTGCCTGCCTTCCTCCCTGTCTGCTTGTCCAACTGTCTGTCCATCTGTCTGTCCGTCTGTCTGCTTGTCTGCCTTTCTGTCTGACTGTCCCTCACTCTCAGTTTCCTCCTTCTGATTCATTTCGTATGATCCATCATCTTGTCTTTCGCGATGTTCCTCCGGAAATTGATTTTTCCGCTTTCCTCAGATAATGAAATACCTTTCAGTCAATCTGATTACTAGACTGTGGAAGAGATTTGGTTTTTAGTCGGACTTCGAATGTGTCTGACTTTGTCTGTCTGTTTGTTTGTTTGTTTGTTTTTTGGTTTGTTTGTTTGTTTGTTTGTTTGTTTGTTTTAAACATTGATCTGTATGATTGTTATGTGTTAATGTTCTTGACGTGTTCCTGTATTCAAAAATGGAAATTTTTTTAACTTGGTTTTTTTTTTCTTAGTTTTTGACTTTTGTTGGTAGCATGGTGGTAGCTGTGATGTGGTCTTCAGTGTTTGGCGGGGACTTAAAACATAACTGAATTGAACTTTGTCGAGGTATTTGTACTCTGGCTGCGATCACCACATACTTGGGAGTGGTGAAAAATGGCTGTGATGACAACATACTTTGCGGGTGTTGTTGTTGTAGGTGGTGATGGCTGCTTTCAGTGTGTTCCGACTACTAGATGTGAAATTTAAAATGACAAAAAAAAAAAAAAGGCAAAAATAAACAAACCAAAAACAGGTTTAAAAAATGTGAGATTTAAAATTGAACAGTATAATGCCAGAATAACTTTCACTTGTCCATTTTTAACTCAGTGGAGTGAGTAACTATATGCCAGTGTTTTCTCAACAGGAGAACAAATTTCTCTTCATGACATGTACTGAAATCTTGATGATGTACGTGTTGAAATTTCCACTATTTAAGATACTATTGTCGATATTTCTGTATGTTGCATGTTGTTTATATGTCAGTATTATCTGTTTCCTATATTTATTTCATGGATTTATATCATCGTCTCGAGTTCAAGTTCAAATTACTTACAGCCCAGCCGACTACTAGAGCCAACTCAAGACTAACACCACGTCAAAAACGACAATCAGGTTAAGATAAAAAACAACAGTTAAAAAGCATGCTCACCATTATATCATCGTCTGTTACTTGTTGTTTGGTGTCTGTTTATTGTAAAACAAATGAAATAATTGAAAAGAAGCTAAAGAAAGGTATTTGGATGTTTTAAATTGAAATCGCACTAAGTTGCGATACAGAGTACTAAATACCTGCGCCACTTGCTCGTACACTATCCGGATAGAAACAAATTTAGCACTGTGATGGCAGGTGGGATCCATGCTTTGCACAGCACGTTGCTCTTTGACCTCTACCATCCCCGCCATGACAGAGGCATTAAAAAAGAGATCGGTAACTCACTCTACATTCTCCATGAAGAGGCCGGGGTTTCTTTCTTTGTAAATAGTGTCTCCACCTTTTGGTGAATTTGGTTAGAATTTTCCTCTTTTCTGTCACTCTGTTTCTGCCTTACCCCTTTACTTTCTGTCATCTCTTCCTATCATTTTCTGCCTTTCAGGTCCAGTCATCTTTATGTATTCTATAAAGTCTCAAATACTTACCATTAGGAATGATAATTGGGTACATGTGTCAAGTGCATTTTCGGCTTTAAGGAAATATGAAGTGCAGCAGCAATATTAGGTAATTTAGGCTTGTTTAATACACATTTTGGTGTATTTAGTATTGTCTATACATTTGTATTCATTTTTGTTTAACTCAGTGATGATATAAATTTGGCGGAATGGTCAACGCCAGGGGCATACCCTTAGATTATGTGTACGTAAATGCATTAATTTCTGTACATAATGTCCTTTCCCAACTCTTTTTTTTTTTTCAAACCAGATGTTTTGTACGTTTTGACATGGATATAACCCTGATATGGCTCTGTGCAGTCGGCTGGGCTTTGTGAACAACAACAACAACAACGATAACAGCAGCAACAACAACAACAAAAACAGCAGCAGCCAAAAATGCACGTAACACATGTACCCAATTATCAATCCTAAGAGAAAGTAATCTAGACGAGAAAGTACCCAAGAGATTACGAAGGTTCTAGTTACAGAATCAGTAAGAAGGTGGCGGAAAGAAATGATGCGATCTGTTTGTTCATATCTCGGGCCAGGGGGGCTGGGGGAGTGTGGGGGGGGGGGGGTGAGGGTACTAATACCCGGAGATCCCGGGGTTATGAAGCAGTGGGATGGGGGAGGGTGTCCTTCATCAAATTGGCATGGCTGGCAGCTGACTCAGTACAAAATCAGTCGGTGGTATAGGGCCAGAGAAGCCGTACATTCCTCACTACCCATCATCACGCGCGTAATGTGTGTGTGTGTGTGTGTGTGTGTGTGTGTGTGTGTGTGTGTGTGTGTGTTTTTTTCTTTTTAGTTTGTGTGTGTGTGTGTGTGTGTGTGTGTGTGTGTGTGTGGTGTGTGTGTGTGTATGTGTGTGTGTGTGTGTGTGTGTGTGTGTGTGTGTGTGCTTAGTTTGGTTAAGAGAATATGTTTAGTTTGTGCGAGGTGTGTAGGCAGGAGACAGACAGACGGACAGGCGGATTTTTGCGAAATGAATGCACGATGGTACGGCAGATATGAGGCATGCACACGACTTCTTCTCCCAGACACACGCGCGCGCGTACACATACAACACACACACACACACACACACACACACCACACACACACACACACACACACACACACACACACACACACACACACAAACTAAAAAGAAAATAAACACACTAAAACATATATATATAAGCTGGACAGATAGATAGCTAGGTAGCTAGCTAGATAGGTAGATAGACAGCTGATAGATAGATCATTATACACACACATTTTCTCTGTGTGTGTCTCTCTCTGTCTGTCTCTCTCTCCCCTCCTCTCTCTCTCTCTCTCTCTCTCTCTCTCTCTCTCCTCTCTCTCTTCCCTCTCTCTCTCTCTCTTATATGCCCAACATTGTTAACTTTGTCGCTGCTTGAAAAAAGACAGAAAATAGTATTTGGCTAATGTACAGACATGAAGCATGATTGTTTTGCCATTTCTAAATTAATGATTTACAAAGTATATATACATCGATTTATGCTCATTTTGTGTTTAATAGTATGTTAAATATAAATGTGTGTTTCGTGGTTTTCCGCTTGTGTCAGTAGTGCACTCTTAGTAGACCCCCCCCCCCCCCCCCCCCCCCCCCGTAATTTCAAGTTTTCGCTGGTTATGTCATGAATATGTTTTCCGAAAAAAAAAAAATGTTTGTTTGGGTCTTCTCTTCTCCGTACCAGCGGTTTCCAAAGTTGGCTTTTCGACAATACATGGGAGATGAAAGTTTTCGAGTGTAGTATTTTGATGTCAGAAAGAACTCCGCGCACAGAACAGTGTGGGTCAGATTAGCACAATGCGAACATGGCCATTTCTACCCTAACCCCCCCCCCCCGCCTCAACTCACTCCCCACACACACACACCCTCCCCCAAGAATCTGATTCTCACGGTGTTTTCTTGGTCGTTAACGGACACTGAAATAGCATTCGTAGTGACTCACAATCGTTCGATTCGATTTTAAAAAGCTTCGCTTCATTGACGCTTGAAAGGAAAAGAGTCAAACATGTGGTAATGTCAAAGAATTCGAAAAGGATCAGAACACAAGTAAAACAAGATGGTCAAGCCATTTCAACGTTCTTTCTTTTTTTGTGCACATATAATCACGGAAGGTTTTGTGACCCTGAAGGAGCATCCGGTGAAGTGATTATTGTTATTGTTATTACTTAAAGCCCAGCCGACTGCGTAGAGCATATCAGGGCTATGACCGTTTCAAAACATAAACACTACTTTCAACAGGAAAATAAAAGTAGAAGTAGAAGAAGAAAATTAACTACACGTATCAATGCATTTGCGCACATAATCTAAGGACATGCCCCTGGCGTTGACCACTCTGTCCAATTTATCACACAGGGGTTTAAAAAAAACCCATACCTGAATACCAATTCAAACGTAACAAAGGACACTAAATCATAAAAACAGGCCTAAATTACCGAAAATTGCTTCCGCATATCACATTTCCATACAGCCAAAAATGCACGTAACACATGTACCCAATTATCAATCCTAAGAGAAAGTAAGTAAGACTTTACTGAATACGCGCAGGTGAATGGATCATCAAGGCAGAAAATGATAGGAAGAAATGACAAAAAGAAAAGGAACAAGGCAGAAACAAAGAGACTGACAAAAAAGAGGAAATTTCCAGCACAAAATTTCCAGAAGGCGGGGATGCAATTTATACTGAAAGAGCCCCCGGTATCCCCACGGGGGGAAGAGATGAAGTGATACGTGAAGAGAAGTGAAGACAACGATAGACTGTCACAACATGAAAACACAATGTGAATAATGTCAGACGTTTCAGAGAGCAAGTTCTGTCCATGCATCTTCCTCGAGGTTCACTTTCACAAAATGGCGTGTTCCGGACTTAGTTCCTAAAAAAAAAAAAAAAAAAAAAAAAAAAAGTGCTGATCATTGGCGCTGTTTTTTTGGTCTTGGCGTGTGACATTGACCTTGACACAGTGACTTCCAAGCATTGTCGACTCTTCAACGATTCACACCTTCGGCTCAGTGTTGTTAAAATATCTGTCTGGGAACTGCTGAAGAGAAAATGCCAACACATGTTTGTTACAGACATACAGACACCTCACTTCTGTCAGTATGGAATAACTCTTTCCCTTTTTTTTCTCTGTTTATAAGGACTCAACCGCTCACCCTCTTTTTTAAAGAAAAAAACAACAGAAAAGCATGGGTGTAGGGGGTATGAAAAGAAATGAGACACATGGACGACTTTGTGGAGATACGTGAATGAGTAATGTATAATGAGGAATAAGATTTGGGGGGGGGGGGGGGAGGAGGGGGCGTGGAATTCCGTTCGAAGCTGCTCTTCTTTTGATTGATTTCCCGCAAGTTTATTTATGTCTTTTCCCTTTTTAAGAAAAATCTAATTTCAATGTTCCCTCCCACACATTTCAGCAC
>JAPXFY010000012.1:14078973-14081473 GCA_030674185.1 Monoplex corrugatus
ACTCCAGATGTGATCTCAAACAAATCTACGAGTCCTGCTTGAGTACGGACAGCACTCGTGCTCTTTGCTTAGATGGCCTGGATGTTGTCCAGATGTGGGCCTAGGACATTGTAGAGCGCTAGTCCTCTCCACAGTAGGTCTATGTTCATGCCGTCAAAAGCTTTCTATTGATCTATAAAGGCGAAGGTTTGTTCTTCTGTCATACTCAGTTGATCTTTCGCTCAGCTGCCTCAGTGTAAAAATTGCATCAGAAATATCAACAATCTGATATCAACCCAGTCAGCTGCCGGCTGGGGTTGAGATGTAGTGGCGTGTGAAAAAAGACGTGTGTGCAGTCACTCTAGAGGGGGATATGGTGTGTGAAGTGCCACTGGCATTAGCAGGTCCCCCTGTTGATTGATACTGATGCTGGCTGTATGCAACAGCTGTTGTTGTCATTTACATATACTCGCACAGTTGCATGTACGCTGGCGCGTACACGCTCATACACACACACACACACACACACACACACACACACACACACACACACACACACACACACACACACACACACACACACACACACACACACACACAACTTCATTCTTGTCTAAAAGGACTTATATGAAAAATTAAAAGAAGTAACAAATCAATACATATGCCAATTTCCCCCTTCACACCTCCCCTCACACACACGTACGCGCACAAGCATGCAAGCAAGCGGACATATAACAGTGAGGGAAGGCGGACGCGCGCGCGCGTGTGTGTGTGTGTGTGTGTTTGATAGGTAGCAATAAAGATAAATAAAATTGATCTTTATTAACAGTTTAAATATTAGTACATAAATTAACTCATATATCCGCCATTGCTAATCTACGCAAATCAACAAACCACAACAAAACAGAAAACTGCAAAAGAAATAACAATTGAACAAAGTAGAGGGAACACAGGAGGGAGAGAGAGAGAGAGAGAGAGAGAGAGAGAGAGAGAGAGAGAGAGAGAGACTGACAGACAGACAGACAGACAGACAGACAGACAGAGACAGAATGAATGAATGATTTAATCGTATGACCATTGGCTTTTACGAACAGTTGAACTTTTTTTTTTTTTTTGGCATGCTTCTGTGAGGATAGAAATGATTACAAATAATGACTATGCAATAGAATTATCAAATATTACTATAGACACCCCTGAAAAGACTTCAGCTGCTCGCAATATATCGTCTCGTCGGGGATGGGGGGGGTGAGAGAGATGGAGGGAGGGAAAACTGAAGGAAGGAAGGGAGAAGAAGAAGAAGGAGAGAGAAAGGGAGAGAGAGAGAGAGAGCGTTGGAGGAAGGGAGGTAACCATGAGAAACCTGCACACAACAATCGGCAGTAGACGGATCAGGCAGTGCAGTGGGTACAACCTACATGTGGCACCCCTTTTTATTCTTACAATGTACTTCATAAAATGGGGTCTGTTTGGAAGCGATAGAAAAAAAAAAAGAAGTTAAAAGAAAGCAAAAACAAAAAAAACAAGAAGGCCAAGCCATTCTAAAAACCTCCCTTTTTATACTTCCCCACAAAAAAGGGGAAAAAGACAGAAAGAAAGAAGAAAAGGACAGCCTAAAACTGAAAACAGACAAACAAAAACCTACAAAAACTATCGGTTGTGCATGTGTACTTCTGAAGGTCGTTTTGACCTTGAAGAGGCACCAGATCAGATTAAATAAATCTAGATGTGAAACAAGAACAATGATACACTGTCACAATAGTCAAAACAGAATGTAAAAATCATTGTCAGACCTTTCGTGAGAAAGCCACCACCCCCCCCCCCCCCCACCCCCGACTTTTGAGGATGCCGGCGGCTCTTTTAGTATAAGTAGTATCCCCACTGTCTGAACATTCTGTGTTAGAAATTTCCTCTTTTCTGTCATTCTGTTTGCTTCTGCCTTGTTCCTATGCTTTCTGTCATTTCTTCCTATCATTTTCTGCCTTGCTGGTCCATTCACTTGTACGTTTTCGATAAAGTCTTAAGTACTTTCTCTTAGGATTGATAACTGTGTGCATGTATTAAGTGCTTTTTTTTTTTTTTTACTCTAGGGAAATGTGATGTGCAGAAACAATTTTAGGTAATTTAGGCCCGTTTTTATATGTTTTAGTGTCCTTAGTTATGGAATCAGAAGAACAAGAAAACCAATATAAGCGCGTATCCAACAAAACGAAACAAAACAAGCGCAAATTTTCGGCCAACTAGCCTTTGTCAGGCGCGAACGCACGATCACAGACACCAAACAATGGATAGTAAAAACGAGACTAAAAACTTCCCTGCCGCCTCGTCCAGTGGGTAAGAAATGATCTGTTTGTGACCGTGCGTTCGCGCTTGACAAAGGCTAGTTGGCCGAAAATTTGCGCTTGTTTTGTTTCGTTTTGTTGGATACGCGCTTATATTGGTTTTCTTGTTCTTGTGATTCCTGTTTGCTTGGGCGCGGGCAGTCACACTTGTTTTGGTCCTTAGTTATGTTTAAATTTGTATT
>JAPXFY010000012.1:14091473-14136473 GCA_030674185.1 Monoplex corrugatus
TGTATGCATGTATGTATGTATGCATGTATTATGTATGTCTGTATGTATGTATGTATGTATGTATGTATGTGTATGGATGGATGTGTGTGTATATATATATTATATATATATATATATATATAAGTATGTATGCATGTATTTATGTATGTATGTTTGTATGTATATATGATGTATGTGTGCTCACACACACAAAGGGAGGGAGAGAGAGAGAGTGTGTGTGTGTGTGCGTGCATGCGCGCGTGTGTGTGAGTGCGTGCTCGCACGTGCGTGTGTAAGCACTCATAAATGTGTGCGTGTATGGGTATGCCTGTGCGCGTGTGTGTGCGAGTGTAGGAGGGGAAGGGGGAGATCGAGGAAAGGAGGTACAAAAAACGAGAGTCAGTCATTGACTCTCTTCGCTTCATGTGCGCCGCGGGTGTATGATAAGTGATAAACAAAATCATTCGTGTATATCGCTATTCTCCATACTCAGTTGTACTCACCGCGCATTACACATAATCAGACTTGTTTAGTGGGAGCATGGAGAACTTAAAGCTGTTAGGCCAGGGGGGGGGGGGGGGGGGGGGGGCTGACCACATTTCATTATGTTGTTGCACAGTCTGTGTCCTCGGCAGACGTGCATGCTGTGTGTTTTCGTGTTTCCTTAACCCTTTTGACTCCCAAACCCTGTACACCATCATCCTGCGTTGTCAACCATGTTAGCAAAACAAAAACTTAACCCTTTGACTCCCTCACCCTTTCCACCAGCTTCCTGTAGGAAGGGTACATTTTTGCGCATGGTGGGTGGGGTGCGGGAGTCAGAGGGTTAAGGATATTCAACGTGCATATCTGATATTCTGCATGCATATATACACATGAAGGGGTTTTAAGCTCTGGCAAGTCGGCTTTCACAGATGCTGACCTGGGAAATTGGAAGAAAATTTCCACCTTTTATCCACCATGCTCGGAAGTATCCAGGCAGGATCGAACCCAGGACCTTCAGACTGGGTGTCCGATGTTTATCCACTTGACTGCTAGATTATGTGCGTTTTACGGTGTGTTGTGTGTTTGCGGGTTGGAGGAGAAGAATGCTTAGAACTTTTCATTCCCTGTTTAGAGGGATACCAGGACATTCAGCATGCAGTTAGATGATTAGCTAATAACTACTCTATTGCTGCTACTGCTATGCTGTTGGTACTTCTGCTGCTGCTACCACTACAACTGCTACTACTACTACTATTACTGCTATTGCTGCTGCTGTTGCTGCTGCTGCTGCTGCTTCTACTGTTCCTCTTCGTCCTCCTCTGCTGATGATATTGATGATATTGCTACTACTATTGCTACTGCTACTGCTGCTGCTACTGCTGCTAATACTGTTACTACTACTACTACTACTGCTCCTGCTACTACTACTACTACTTATCTACTGCTGCTGCTACTACTACTATTCTTCTTCTTATTATTATTGGTAGTAGTAGTAGTATCACCTCTGTTGCTATAAATACTACTACTTCTACTACTACTACTACTACTGCTAATAATAGTAATAATACCGCTGCTGCTGCTGGTACTACCACTACAACAACTACTGCTACTAACTATTATACTACTACTACTACTACTTTTACTACTACTGCTGGTACTACCACTACAACAACTACTACTACTACTAACTATTATTACTACTACTACTACTTTTACTACTACTGCTGGTACTACCACTACAACAACTACTACAACTAAATACTACTACTAACTATTATTACTACTACTACTACTTTTACTACTACTGCTGATACTACCACTACAACAACTACTACTACTAACTATTATTACTACTACTACTTTTACTTTTACTACTACTGCTGGTACTGACACTACAACTACTACTACTAACTATTATTACTACTACTACTATTTTACTTTTACTACTACTGCTGGTATTACCACTACAACTATTACTACTACTATTGCTACTACTAATATTTCTCTACTGTTGTTGCTGCTGCTACTACTTCTACTACTACTACTAGTACTACTACTACACATACTACTACCACCACCATCACCACCACCACTCCTAATCCATTCCTGTATAGCGCTAAACTCATTTAGATTCATTGCTCAGTGCACATGTACAAGACATAGCGGTAATACTGGTATGCCCAGAAGCATTAATAAATCGCAAAATTGTGTATAGACATCAGAACGCACAATAGTAAACATACACAGATGAATGCACAATAACAGTGCCTAGCCATGCGTGTACAGGTATTTAAGGTCACAAACATATGTATTCATGAATTTTTATGACGAGGCCACATGATCAGGAGTTAGAAATGGGAAGTGCACATTGGTGGATAAGCAACTATGTTACTCATTATACGTTATCAAGAATTAAAAGACGTGGGTGAGCTGGTAAGTTTTTAACTTGACTTTAAAACAAACGTTCTCTGTCGTTTTTTGTTTTTTTTCTTTCTTTCTTTCTTTCTGTCTTTCTTTCTTTCTTTCCTTCCTTCCTTCCTTCCTTCCTTCTTTCTTCCCTTCCTTCCTTCCTTCCTTCCTTCTATCCTTCTTTCTCTGTGCCTTTGTCTCTCTTTCTCTGTCTGTCTGTCTGTTTGTCTGTGTGTGTGTGTGTGTGTGTTTGTCTCTCTCTCTTTCATTCTCTCTTTTCGCTGTCTCTCTCTCTCTCTTTGTCTCTCTCTCTCTCTCTTTATTTCATTCTCTCTTTTCACCCTCTCTCGCTCTCTTTCACTCTCTCTTTTCGCTCTCTCTGTCTCTGTCTCTCTCTGTCTGTCTCTCTGTTTGTCTCACTCTCTCTCATTCTTTCTCTCTCTCTCTCTTATTCTCTCTTTTCGCTCTCTCTCTCTGTCTCTCTCTGTCTCTGTCTCTCTTTCTTTTTTCTCCCTCCCTCCCTCCTTCTCTGTCCCCATTACTCCTCTCCCACCCCCTCGTCTTCTCTCTCACGTGGAACCCTGACCTTCCTCATAGTTCATTACTCAAACGAGCCCGACACTGTGTCTGTGTATTCTGTTTGCTGTGTGTGTGTGTGTGTGTGTGTGTGTGTGTAGTGTGTGTGTGTGTGTGTGTGTGTAAGTGTGTGTGTGTGTGTTTGCGTGTGTATATGTGTGTGCGTGTGTGTCTATGTGTGTGTGTATGTGTCTGTGTGTCTGTCTGTGTGTATGTGTGTGTGCGTGCATGTGTGTGTTGTGTGTGGGGTGTGTGTGTATGTGTGTGTGTGTGTGCGTGCATGTGTATGCGTGCATGTGTGTGTATGCGCGTGCGCGTTTGTGTATATGTGAGAGAGTGTGTGTGTGTGCGTGTGTGTGTATGTGCGTGTGCATACATACGTGTGTGTGTGTGTGTGTGTGCATGTGTGTGTATGCGCGCGCGCGTGTGTGAAGGAGGAGAACGGTAACTGGCATGCTTCAGTTCATGTGTGCGTGTGTGTGTATGTGTGTGAGTGGAGTGGGGGGGGAGGTGGGGGGGGGAGCAGAACGGCAGCTGGCACGCTTCAGTTCACCTGTACAGGTAGTCAGAAAGGTACCGACAGTCTTGACGGCACGCACACTACCGGTACCACAGAGAATTCTCCACACTACTAGTGGAAGTACTTGCAGACAGCAGGCCTTGTTCAGAAATCCTCTCTCTAACCTTCAGCTTCTGCAACTTTCTGTTCTGTGCGCGTGTGTGTTTGATCTTGAAGTTAACGTGTATTGAAACATGTGGTATTAGACGCATGGGGTTTTTTGTGTGTGTCTGGTGAGAAGTTTATGGCTTTCGGTGTTAAGACGTGTGATATAGTGAGCAAAATTACAGTTTGATTCAAGGTGACTCGGTTTTGTGTTTATAGTTTAGTGTCGGAGGCTTTGGTGTTCAGATATTACTGTGATATACTGCGTAGACTTGCAGTTTAGTTCAAGGTGGTTCTGTCTTAGTTTTGTGTTTATAGCGTCGAAGATTTATTGACTGTTTCAGGTGTTACTGTGATACGCAATGTAGACTTGCAGTTTTTATTGAAGGTGGTTCTGTCATAGTTTTGTGTTTATAGCGTCGAAGTTTATTGACTGTTTCAGGTGTTACTGTGATAGGCTTACGCAATGTAGACTTGCAGTTTTTATTGAAGGTGGTTCTGTCGTAGTATAGCGTCGAGTTTCTTACTGTGTTCAGCTAACTGTGTATACAGGTAGTTAATTACAGTTTGTCTATGGGTTGTCTAGTTTGTGTTATAGTGTCGAGTTTTTGACTGTGTTCAGATGTACTGTGTAAACGCATAACTTTCAGTTTTTATTGAAGGTGGTTCTGTCGTAGTTTATGTTATAGCGTCGAAGATTTCTTACTGTGTTTAGCTATTACTGTGATATACAGCGTAGAACTACAGTTTGTCTATATGTGGTTGTGTCCTAGTTTTGTGTTTATAGTGTCGAAGATTATTGACTGTGTTCAGGTGTTACTTTTATCAGGGCTCTTACAGTTTGATTCAAGATTGCTCTGTCTTTTTTTTTGTGTGTTTTGGTTGTTGTGTTTTTGGGTTGTTTTTTTTTTTTTTTTTTTTTTTTTTTTTTTTTTTGTCACGGTGTCGAAGATTTCTTGTGTGTTAAGGTATTACTGTGACAGATGTGTAGAACGGTAGTTTATTCAGGGTGACTCTGTCACGATTTTGTGTTTATAGTGTCAAAGATTTCAGACTGTGTTCAGATATCACAACTAAGCTTCTGATTGTCCCTGCTACTCCGGTTGTCTTGTGTATCTTGTAAGATGCGTTCTACTTGAGGTGTTCAAGCTTGTGATGCGCTGCGTAGAATAACGCTGTGAACGACAGGAGATATCTGGTTTACTTTTAGGTAGTTAAGGGGTTCTGTTGCTTTTAGATAGTCAGGGGTTCGTCTTTCTTGTTTCTGCCTTCCGGATCGTTCGCCTGTATTTCCACCAAATTCTCCCCTTAGATTCCCAAAGGCCTTTAAGGACACGCGGAAATCCGCTATCTCTGCTAGGTATATAAGTTTATGTGAATTTATATGCTTAGATAGTGAGTGAGTGCTTGCAAGAACTCCATCCTGCGTAGGAAGAAGAAGAAAATGAAGATTTTGATTCGAGTTTAGTTTGTCTTGTATCTTTGTGTGGATGTTTTCTGCGTTCAGATTGTTTCAGTGACAGGCTGATAA
Organism: Monoplex corrugatus; assembly: GCA_030674185.1. Taxonomy (NCBI): domain Eukaryota; kingdom Metazoa; phylum Mollusca; class Gastropoda; order Littorinimorpha; family Ranellidae; genus Monoplex; species Monoplex corrugatus. Next base: position 14,096,618 of record JAPXFY010000012.1, read on the forward strand.
AATACCAGTATAAAATATAAACTAGGTAAAACATAGTTTAGGTAGGGCCTCAGGATCTGGCCTGCTCGTGGGTTTTATGTGCAGGCTTTAGGCTGTGACGTTAGTGCATATGGAATTCGTTCCTAGCGCGGAGGCGTCATCTTGAGAAATTGACTCTGAAACTGAAATTGTGTTCAGATATCATAATGTCATCCATGGTGTAGGATTCCAACTCCTATTCTTTGAATCTGGTCTGTGTTTTGACTTGCCGCACGTGACGTAATCTCTCTTGAACAAGCTCTGATCTCATAGACCTCTTGTGTTGCCGACGTCTGCCCGTGTTGATGTTATATTGTTACATCTTGGTTAGCTTCTGGTTCCTGCCGTATATGTTATATATATATATATATATATAAAATGATATATATATATGTATATGTATATGTAGATATATATAGATAGATATACATAGTTAATATATATATATATAGATAGATAGATAGATAGACAGACAGACAGACAGATAGATAGATAGATAGATAGATAGATAGATAGATAGATAGATAGATAGATAGATAGATAGATAGATAAAGATATATAAAAGGTGTTTTGATTAGCTTTGTGAGTATGTAGTGACGAAATATGACATTTTGAAAGTCGTAAGACATCGGTCTTCCCATAGGAAGATCTGAAAGGTGTGGGTTTGATCCTGTCTGTGCAAGTCCTGCCTGGTGGCTAAAGTGCAGAGATTTTTCCTATCTCCATACGTGCAGATCTGCCGGTACTTATATCCCCTTCGTCAGAATACACATACAGAATATGAAATATGCGCGTTAAAAATCCTGTAATTCATATCAGTGTCCGATGGCTTATGGAAACATGCAAACTTCCAGCATGCACGCTAGCCGAAGATGGTGTGTGCAGACTGTGCAGCAACATGCGGAATGCACAGTGTGGGGGAAAAAAAACAACGTGAATAGTCGCATTTGAGGAAACAAAATGGAAGCATAAATACATACATCTGTTTCAAGGTTTCCTGGAAATGTGTTCGGTTGCATTAGCAGACATGTGGCAATGTTGGGATACCATATCTCAGTTAAAAATAAGAAAGAGCCTCTTCAGCGCTTGTGTTTTCACGAGACGCGTTTCATTTACGGCGTGCACAACTCAACGCGTATTTTTCTTTCTTGAAAAGAGTTTGATTCCTTTGTTTTCTTTTTTTTTTTGGGGGGGGGGGGGTGGAAGGAGGAGTGGTCTTTTCTGAGAGTTGTGAGTGTTACACAGATGGGCTTACAGAGATCCGTGTGTAGTGTGGTATGTTTAAAAGCCGTGCAATGATTCTGTACCTTGTTGCTGGTGGATGTTGGTTGTGTGTGTGAAGGCGTATCATCCATCATCCAGTCTTGTGGCCCATTCATCATCATCATTCAATCGTATAGTTTCTTTGATTCAGTTCTGTAACGGGTGCAGTCATTGGAAAATGAGAGAAGGTGGAGGGAGGGGGCAGGGGGATTGTTAATAGACGCTAGAAGAATGGGGATGGGTGGAGGGGGGAGTGATGGGATGCAGCAGCAGGCATGGTCTTCTGTCTCGTGTCTGTGTGTAGGGGATGAGGGGGACTAGGATGAGGGCAGCAGTAAGCAGAGGGCCGTTTCTCATTGACGATCACGCTCGCGCGCAAGCGGCGAGTGGCGAGGGCGAAAACTTGTGTGTAATGAATCTGACGCGAGGCGGAAGTAGATTTCAGCAACCGTCACCATTACCTCGCCGGAAATATCCCCTGAATGCTGTCTAGCCTTACCTAGCGAGTACCTAGCCCCTCGAGCCATGAGGTGGAACAAAGAAACTCACCTTCTTGACATTTCTGGCAAGAACCTCGTGGCAAAGAAACGGGCCTCAGTGAAGGTCGGATGATGGTGTTACATGGTGCAGCAAATGAGCGACTGTGCGGCTTTCTGAAAGTGTAAAGGAGTGGTGTGTCCAGCAGTGTGCTTAATTAAGTGAAGAAGTAAATGAGTGGTTAGGGATATATGTATACTTCATGAACAAAGAATGACTGACTGGTCAGGGATACATAATTTCATCATCAAAGAATAACAAAGATTTGGGATGTAAGCCCCACAAGAATGTCTCAGTAAGCCTGGTTACGGGCTTTGTTCCAACACAAACTGAACATCTTTGTTCTTTTTATCCGGCTTACTAGGAGCAGTGTCTCAACATTCATGGGTCTTGTTTTTTTCACGTTTCATTTATTTTATTGTATGGATATAAATTGCAGATGACATCGATGGTTTTGCAAATGACATTGATGGCCTTGCTGGCAGTGAGCAAGAATTCTCTCTAGGTTTACATGAAACGTCGGTGAGATATGGCATGGAAACAGCGCCAAGATGACCAAGTTGATGGCTAGCCCAACACCATCACTACTGATAACTGTCCATGGACTGAAACGAGGTACTGTTTGACAATTCATTTACCTGGATCCATCAATAGCACTGAGGGATCCAAACCAGAAATCATCTCAAGGACAGCAAAGACAACCACAGCACTGTCCAGGCTGAAACCTGTATGAAAGAGAAGAACAGTTCATGAAACACAAGATCAGGCTCTTACGTGGACTGGTGTATATTCCATCTTCCTGTATGCATGCGAGAAACTGACCCTCACAGCCGATGGACAGACGAATCCAAGCCACTGAAATGAGGTGTTAAGGCAAGATACTAAGCATCAAACGCACTGATCACATCATGTCACTGATGAACACGAGCGCCAACCATCAAGCACACAACCTGGACCATATGAAGGTCTGCCGACATCAGTTATGAAAAGAAAACGTTGTTGGTATGGCAGTGTATCAATATTCAAAGACGTTGCTATATCAGTCCTTTAGGAAACTCTTGAGGGAGGAAGACGGAGATGAATACAAAAAAAAAGAAGTAAAAATAAATGAATAAATAAATAAATGAATGAATGAAGGAAGGAATAAATGAATAAATAACTAAAACCCAATAAACAGATAAATAAATAAGTAAATGAATAAATAGAAACTCTAAAACAAAAACAAAAACAAAACAAAACAAAAAAAACAAATGATGGACAGCCAACATTGCGGATTCGGCAGAGAAACCATTTGCAGAGACCCAGGCTTTGGCATACAACTGACAAAGCTGAGGGAAGGCCTCTTTATGGGCATAAAGGAGAAGGAAAAAAATAGAAGAAGAAGACCATAGGTCTTGTGATCTACTTTAAACCTTACTGACTTCATGGTATAGTCAGCGCCCACCAATCCAACACAGACATGCCCAAAACGTTTTTGGTTTTTTGGGTTTTTTCGGTCCGATTATACCCCGATATGTGTAACGTGTATCGCACCTTGGTTTGTGTGTGTGTTGTTGGGTTTGTTAGTTTGTTTTGTTTTGTTTTGTTTTTTGTTTGTGTTTTGTTTTGTTTTGTTTTTTTGCTCACACTGTGCAGGCGTATGTTGCTGCATAGTCTGTGTACTCCATCTTCCGTGAGTGTGTATACTGGGTGTGTTCATGTTTCCATAAGCCCACCGGCCACTGACATGACTTATGTGAATATTAGTTGGTCTGTGTGAATGTAAACACGAAAGGGGGTTTAAGCACTGACAGGTCTATATTTCTATGTATGTTGATCTGGGAGGTCGTAAAAGTGTTCAACTTTCATCCACGAGGCGGAAGGGTACCCAGGTAGGATGGAACCCAGATTTTCTGTTTGGAAGAAAGACGTCTTACCCGCTTGGCTATTAGGTCCCTGACAAAAACGTCTTGATTGTCGGAAACCATAGGCTGCTATACATACTGTAATTATATATCCCTTGTTTGTTCACGTGTGTGCGTGTCTCTGTGTGTGTATGTGTGTGTGTGTGTGTGTGTGTGTGTGTGTGTGTGTGTATGTGTGTGTGTGTGTGTGAGGGGTGTGTGTGTGTGTGTGTGTGTGTGTGTGTGTGTGTGTGTGTGTGTGTGTGTGTTTGAGTGTGTGTGTTTGTGTGTGTGTGTGTGTGTGTCTTTCTCTCTCTCTCTCTCACTCTCTCGCTCTTTCTCTCCTCTCTCTCTCTCTTTCTCTGTCTCTCTTTCTCTCTCTCTCTCTCTCTGTCTCTCTCTGTCTCTTCTCTCTCTTTCTCTCTCTCTCTCTCTCTCTCTCTCTCTCTCGTTCTCTCACTTTTTCTCTCCTCTCTTTCTCTCTCTCTCTCTCTCTCTCTCTCTCTCTCTCTGGCTCTTTCTCTCCTCTCTCTCTCTCTCCTCTCTCTCTCTCTTTCTCTCGCTCTCTCTCTCTCTCTGTTTTAATGTTGGTATACTTTACATTAACTGTGCAGAGTAGCAAAGAACTAGCCTAAAACAGACCCACAAGAACCGAAATGCAGTCATCCTTGAGTAATGAAAGTGTTTTCAAGTTTCCAGTTTCAATTCAAGCATTACTGAGTTTACTGTCGTGTGTACGGATCCCAGGACTTTTTTCCCCCTTTAAAAGCATTTGCACAACTGATCTGCAGATTACGTACAGTACATCTGGCAAGCACAGGGACATATGAAAAATACGAAAGCCGCTAAGAGTAAAGCACACACCACTTGCTAGGTACCTGGCACAGCAAATGAAGATATATTATCATAGCCTCCAAGATAGGCACTTTTGGCTCTTGGGAAATGTTATATGTGAAGCAATTTTAGGTAATTTAGGCCCGTTTTGATATGTTTTAGTGTCCTTATATGTTTTAGTTTTGTGTGTTGTGTATGTTTTAGTGTCCGTAGTCGTGTTTAGATTTGTATTCAGGTTTGTTTTTTGGGTTACCTGTGTGATAAATTGGATTAAGTGGTTAACGCAGGGGCATCTCCGTAGATTATGTGCGCGAATGCATTGATATGTGTGTACTTAGTTTTCTTTTCCTTTTCTCTGGTTGAAGTATTGGTGTGTGTTTTGAAACGGTTATCGCCCTGATATGGCTCTTTGTAGTCGGCTGGGCTGTAAACGAAAATAACATTAAAAAAAATTAACGAGATAGGGAAAGTGTCTCCTTTGCATTGGTACAGGTTTGGAGTTGCTTAAGAACAATTTGTGGCACGTGGACAATTCCATATGAGCTCCACCCAAATCTGCCAGCAATTACTAGGCACATCGCCTGACCTTGCTCAAAATCCTATGCACTGGCAAGATCTTGACTAAAATAGGGAGAATGGGGGGAGGGGATGGGGATGGAGGGGAGAGGGACCTAAGAAACACTAAGCTGACACCACCAGATCGATTGAGACGTTAAGATGGACAGCGAAACAGCCCCCCCTTCCCCCCCTTTTTTTTTTTTAATGTTGCTGGCTGGGATTGCTCTCCAGATATCAGATTTTGAATCCCACAGCTCCTTCAAAAGAACCAACCAACCTGCAACGCGTAACTTGGTACGAACAGACAGAGAATAAACAAGAAAAAAAAAACAGAAAAAAAAATAACACAAACAAATAGACAGAACCAACCTTTCACTCGACAGAAATCAACGTATCTGGTTTAAAATACAAAACCAAAGCGAAACCTTTTGAGGAGTGTTCTGATCTTACTGTTGTTGTACTTTGTATCTGCTTCTATGCTATCTGAATGGGTAGCGCAAAGTGTGTTAGATTTGAAAAGTACAACATGGGAGATAATTCTCAAGAGTTATGTCCTTTGATTAATATTATAAAAATTCTCCCTGCTTCCCTCTTATTTCTTTTGAGGAAGACAATGCAAGAAACAAACATAAAATGTTGGTGTGTGTGTGGGGGGTGGGGGGGTGGGGGGTGAATTGATGGAAAGAAGAAAGATTGCGGAGATTTGGGGATCAGCCCGGATGGTCTGTCGGTATACATGCATTTCAGGAGGAAGGTCCTATGCTCCCCAAAGCTGGTGATGTGCTCAGTCCTTTTAGGTTGAAAAAATACCAGTATAAGCTATAGACTAGGTAAAATATAGTCTAGGTAGGGCCTCAGGACCTGGCCAGCTTGTGGGTTTATGTGCAGGCTTAAGGCATGTGCCACGGTCACCATACACGTGGCATCTGTGACGTTAGTGCATATGGAATTCGTTCCGAGCGCGGAGACTTCATCTTGAGAAACCGAAACTGAAACATCCAGAACTCATCTGACCTGCTGTCTGCGATAGCATGAATAGAGGACGGGCATCTATACATATCTCTCTATCTGTTTGTCAGTCTGTCTATCCATATATCTAGCTAGCTAGCTAACTGTCTGTCTGTCTGTGTGTCTATCTGTCTGTCTGTCTGTCTATCCCATCTATCCATCTATCTAGCTAGCTGTCTGTCTGTCTATCTGTCTGTATATCTATCTATCTATCTATCCATCTATCTATTTGTCTGTCTATCTGTCTGTCTGTCTATCTGTCTGTCTGCCTGTCTATCTATCTATGTATCTGTCTGTCTGTGTGTCTGTCTGTCTTTCTATCTGTCTGTCTGTCTGTCTATCTGTCTGTCTGTCTTTCTATCTGTCTGTCTATCTGTTTCTCTCTCTCTCTCTCTCTCTCTCTCTCTCTTATCTATGGATACAATTATACATCCTCTATCTCACAGACGCACATATACACCTCTCTGTCTGTCTGTCTGTCTCTCTCTCTCTGTCTCTGTCTCTGTCTCTCTCTCTCCCTCTCTGTCTCTCGCTTTTTATCTCTCTAATCTAATCATCTCGAGCAAAGTTACAAACGTCTCACATACTGAAGCATGTCATACATCTCCTCTCCATTTGCATTCAGCACAGCAACTCTCTCTCACGAGACCGCCCACAAAATGTATTTACATAATACATCCACGCGTTATGCACGAGACAGGGCTAAGAGCAAGTCTGAAAAACTAAAACTAAAAGCCTTTTGTTACGAGGTGAATTTCAACAGTTTTAGGCGTTGGCCTTTCGTTTTTTGTCGCTCAGTCTTACTGATCTAGCAAGGAAGACTTAATTGGGTGTTGGTGCAGTTTTTACGTCTGTGTTGTTTTAAGTACGAATCTTTATGGTGTCTTTTTTTTTCTGTCTGCCGGCTCCTTTGCCTGTGTTTATGTGGTTTATCTCTCTTTCAACTTACGTGGACTGTAGCGTGTGATAATCCAACAGTGCAGACTTAGCTGGGTGTATTGCAGTTTTCGCTTGTGTTGCTGTTTTAAGTAAAATGTGAGGGAGAGAGAGAGAGTAGTCAGGCAGACAGGCAGACAGAGACAGAGAGAGAGAGAGACAGAGAGAAACACAGGCAGACAGAGACACAGACAGAGACAGAAAGAGAGAGACAGAAAGAGAGAGACAGAAAGAGACAGACAGAGAGGAAGAGAGAGACGGAGACAGAGAGAGGGGATGGGGAGAGAGAGTGTGTGTGTGAGAGAGAGAGAGAGAGGTGTGTGTGTGTGGTGTGTGTGTGTGTGTGTGTGTGTGTGTGTGTGTGTTCATTCGTTCGTTCTTTGATTTAAAGTCTTTTCACTATAAGTGATATTAGATGGTAATAATGTGTGTGTGTGGTGTGTGTGTGTGTGTGTGTGTGTGTGTGTGTGTGTGTGTGTGTGTGTGTGTGTGTGTGTGATCTTTTATTTGTGTCTTCTGACTAATTCGCCTGCATTTATGAAGTTCATCTCCCTTTCTGCTCGTGTGGACATAGGGTGCAGTGATCTTGGGGTACAGAATAGTCTGGGTGCATTGCAGTTTACGTCTGTACTGTTGTTTAAAGTGCGACCCTCTGTTATTTCTTTATTTCCGTCTGCTGGTTCATTCGTCTGAATTTTTGAAGTTCCTCTCCCTTTGTATTTATGTGGACATAAGGTGTGATGATCCAGCGATGCAGACTTTCCTGGTTGTATTGCAGTTTACATCTTTGTTTCTACTTTAAGAAAAACGTGTTTTTTGTGTGGTGTGTGTGTGTGTGTGTGTGTGTGTGTGTGTGTGTGTGTGTGTGTTGTTTTATTTCTGTCTTGCGGCTCATTCGCCTGCATTTATGAAGTTCCTCTCCTTTTCTGCTCGTGTGAACATAGAGTGTGATGATCTTGTGGTGCAGGCTTTTCTGGGTGCATTGCATTTACGTCTATGTTGCCGCTTTAAGTACGATTCTCCGTGTTGTACCTTTATTCTGTCTGCCGGCTCATTCGCCTGTATTTACGAAGTTCCTCTCCCTTTCTGCTCATGTGAACATTGTGTATTTTGATCTTGTGGTGCAAATTTTCCTGGGTGTATTGCAGTGCCTGCGCTGGTGTTTAAGTGCGATTCTTTGTGTTATTTCTTTATTGTTAGTTTCTGTATTGTTAATAGAGAAACGATAAACGTAGTAGGTAGAGAAACGATAAACGTAGTGGTTAGAGAAACGATAACGTAGTGGTTAGAGAAACGATAAACGTAGTAGGTAGAGAAACGATAAACGGAGTAGGTTAGAGAAACAATAAACGTAGTAGGTAGAGAAACGATAACGTTGTGGTTAGAGAAACGATAAGTGGTGGGTAGAGAAACGATAAACGTGGTAGGTACAGAAACGATAAACGTAGTAGGTAGAGAAACGATAAACGTAGTAGGTAGAGAAACGATAAACGTAGTGGTTAGAGAAACGATAAACGTGGTAGGTACAGAAACGATAAACGTAGTAGGTAGAGAAACGATAAACGTAGTAGGTAGAGAAACGATAAACGTAGTAGGTACAGAAACGATAACGTAGTAGGTAGAGAAACGATAAACGTAGTAGGTACAGAAACGATAAACGTAGTAGGTACAGAAACGATAAACTAGTAGGTAGAGAAACGATAACGTAGTAGGTAGAGAACGAGAATTGTAGTGGGTAGAGAAACGGTAAAAGTAGTAGGTAGAGAAACGATGAGCGTAGTAGGTAGAGAAACTATAAACGTAGGAGGTAGAGAAACGATAAACGTAGTGGGTAGAGAAACGAGAAACGTAGTGGGTAGAGAAACGATAAACGTAGTAGGTAGAGAAACGAGAAACGTAGTGGGTAGAGAAACGAAAAAAGTAGTAGGTAGAGAAACAATAAACGTAGTAGGTAGAGAAACGATAAACGTAGTAGGTAGAGAAACGATAAACGTAATAGGTAGAGAAGCGATAAAGTAGTGGGTAGAGAAACGATAAACGATTTGATAGAGAAACGATAAACGTAGTAGGTAGAGAAACAATAAACGTAGTAGGTAGAGAAACGATAAACGTAGTGGTTAGAGAAACGATAAACGTAGTGGTTAGAGAAACGATAAACGTAGTAGGTAGAGAAACGATAAACGGAGTAGGTAGAGAAACAATAAACGTAGTAGGTAGAGAAACGATAAACGTTGTGGTTAGAGAAACGATAAACGTGGTGGGTAGAGAAACGATAAACGTGGTAGGTACAGAAACGATAAACGTAGTAGGTAGAGAAACGATAAACGTAGTAGGTAGAGAAAACGATAAACGTAGTGGTTAGAGAAACGATAAACGTGGTAGGTACAGAAACGATAAACGTAGTAGGTAGAGAAACGATAAACGTAGTAGGTAGAGAAACGATAAACGTAGTAGGTACAGAAACGATAAACGTAGTAGGTAGAGAAACGATAAACGTAGTAGGTACAGAAACGATAAACGTAGTAGTAGAGAAACGATAAACGTAGTAGGTAGAGAACGAGAATTGTAGTGGGTAGAGAAACGGTAAAAGTAGTAGGTAGAGAAACGATGAGCGTAGTAGGTAGAGAAACTATAAACGTAGGAGGTAGAGAAACGATAAACGTAGTGGGTAGAGAAACGAGAAACGTAGTGGGTAGAGAAACGATAAACGTAGTAGGTAGAGAAACGAGAAACGTAGTGGGTAGAGAAACGAAAAAGTAGTAGGTAGAGAAACAATAAACGTAGTAGGTAGAGAAACGATAAACGTAGTAGGTAGAGAAACGATAAACGTAATAGGTAGAGAAGCGATAAACGTAGTGGGTAAGAGAAACGATAAACGAATTTGATAGAGAAACGATAAACGTAGTAGGTAGAGAAACAATAAACGTAGTAGGTAGAGAAACGATAAACGGAGAAGTAGAGAAACAATAAACGTAGTAGGTAGAGAAACGATAAACGTAATGGATAGAGAACGATAGACGTAGTAGGTAGAGAAACGATAGACGTAGTAGATAGAGAAACGATAAACGTAGTGAGTAGAGAAACGATAGACGTAGTAGGTAGAGAAACGATAAACGTTGTAGGTAGAGAAATGATAGACGTAGTAGGTAGAGAAACGATAAACGTAGTAGTAGAGAAACGATAGACGTAGTAGGTAGAGAAACGATAAACGTCGTAGGTAGAGAAACGATAGACGTAGTAGGTAGAGAAACGATAAACGTGGTAGGTAGAGAAACGATAAACGTAGTAGGTAGAGAAACGATAAACGTAGTAGGTAGAGAAACGATAGACGTAGTAGGTAGAGAAACGATAGACGTAGTAGGTAGAGAAACGATAGACGTAGTAGGTAGAGAAACGATAGACGTAGTAGGTAGAGAAACGATAAACGTTGTGAGTAGAGAAACGATAGACGTAGTAGGTAGAGAAACGAAAAAAAGTCGTGTTTTCAAATCGCTGGCGCTAGCATGGGTCTACGCTAAACCTTTCGAGTCTATTGACAAGGTCGTAGTACAGCATAGCACACAAACCAGCAATACTGAATAAAAACAGCACAACACAGTACAATCAAACACAAACACGCCATACTACAGCAAAGTCATTCAGCCCCCAAACACACCGGCAGGTCAAGCCGGTACTGTAGTGGCAGACAGATTGGGGGCTGGGCATTGTTTTGAATATAACTACTGATAAGCCCAAGTACGGGCTTTGATTTCTCAAGACAGTAGTGAACAGTACTGTTTGCCACATACATTTCGCTGACTGTGTAGTGTTGTGTTGTAAAACTGACGCGTGAGCCGAACCTAGAGCATTTTAAGCTTCTCACGTAACGTTTTTGTTTGTGTGAAACGTACATTTTCTTTAGAGCAGACCTAGAACATAATGAATGTTAACAGTGATAATAATCATAATAAGGAAAATACTGAACGTGTGAACAATCGGTCGACAAGGAACTTTTCAAGTGCTCTTCACAACCACAGATAGTGACTTGCTTTCTGGACTACGACCTTAACCCTTTGACTCCTGCACCCTATCCACCAGCTTCCTGCAGGAAGCTAGTGGATAGTGTGAGGGAATCGAAGGGTTAAGTTTTTGCAGTTGGTGGATAGGGTGTGGGAGTCAAAGGGTTAAGTTTTTGCAGTTGGTGGATAGAGGTGATAGGTAAGTGCGGGGATATGAATCAAAGGGTTAAGTTTTTGCAGTTGGTGAATAGGTGTGGGAGTCGAAGGGTTAAAAACTGGCAAAGCTTGTGATCAGGGGCATAGCGCATGTCTGCGGGGTGTTATCGAGAGACGATCCTAAGGTGCTTGATTATCGATATCAAGTGGTCGTGAAAGATCGTTCAACAAATTGATCAGATCGTAAGAACAAATCAATAGATCGAGTAGAAAGTGAAGCTTTTGATGAGAGCAGTGTCCATATAATAAGCTCCAGTGAAGGACAGGCCATTAAGTAGTCTTGAAAGATCAGGTAAAGTGATTGATCGGGTGATAATTTGTGTCAGTAAAAAAATCAATCTGAGTGATTGATCATACTGCAGGAAGAGATCGATAGCTCGAGTAGAAAAGTGAATCGTTGGGAGTGCAGTGTCTGTGTATTTATGCCTTGGTGGGGATGGATTAGACCATCAAGGTACTAAAAGTGATCGTGGAAGATCCGTTTAAGTGATTGATCGGGTGATAACTGTGTCAGTAGATAATTGGTCCAAGTGACTTATCTTACCACATGAACAGAGTCAGTAGATCGAGAGGAAACGTAAACTGTTGGTGAGAACAGTATGTGTCTAAAATATTCCGGTCAGGGGCTGGCCACGTAGTGTAAGTGCGTGGAGACCGGTGGAAGTGGTTTATCCTGTGATGATAGTAGTGCCAGTGGTGATTGGTCCGAATGATTGATCGTATCGCTAATCAATAGATCAAGTAGAAACGTAAGTGAACTGTAGGTGAGAGTAGTGTCTGTTTATTATACCCGGTGAAGATCATACCATCAAGGTGCTAGAAGTGATCGCGCAAGATCCATTGAATTTATTGATCAGATGGTAATTGTGTCAGTGGATAATCAGTCCGAGTGATCATACCACAGGAATAGATCAGTAGATCAAGAAAAAAAACGGTGGAGAGCGGTGTCTGTTGTGTCCAGGTGAGAATCAGACATTAAGGTATTAAAGAGGGTCGTGAAAGATTACTTGAAGTTGTTTAGGTGATAATTGGGGTTGGTGGAAAATTCATCAGAGTGATTGATGATACCGCAGGAACAGATCAGTAGATCGACAAGAGACGTGAACCGTTGACGAGATCAGTGTCTGTTTATATCCTGTTTAAAATCAGGCCACTAAAGTACTAAACAAGTCGTGGAAGACTAGGTGAAGTTGATGTGGTGATAATTTGTGTTGGTGGGAAATTGATCAGAGTGATTGATCATACCACAGGAACAGATCAATAGATCGACAAGAAACGTGACCAGTTGCTGAGAACAGTGTCTCTGTAAAGCTCCAGTGAGGGTCCGACCATCAAGGTGCTGAAAAACGTGATCGTGGAAGACAGCAGAACTGATTGATCAGGTGATAAAATATTGTCAGTGGACAATCGATCTGCCCGATTGATCATACCGCGGGAACAGATCGATAGATCGATCGAGAAGTGATGGGAGAGCCGGTGAGAGGCAGCCATGAGGTGAACGGAATGGGGGATCAGTCGGACAGCGAGACAGCAACCCTGCCTTCGCCCCAACACGGTGCTAAGAAAGGTGGGTGGGTGTACACTGGTTCCCTCACAAACATGGCGTAATCCAAAACAATGTATGACTGACTGCCCGCGCTCAAGCAGACATGAACCAGACACGACACATCTGGAATGTGTGTGTGTGTGTGTGTGTGTGTGTGTGTGTGTGTGTGTGTGTGTGTGTGTGTGTGTGTGTTGTGTTTGTGTGGTGCGTGTGTGTGTGTGTGTGTGTGTGTGTGTGTGTGTGTGTGTGTGTGTGTGTGTGTGTGTGTGTGTGTGTGTGTGTGGTTGTGTGTTGGTTTTGATTCTTTTTTTTTTTTCCTGGTTCAAACGTGGTGTAGTTTCAACATTTCACTAGTTTAGGGCAGAGCGAAGTGTTGACTAAAAATAGTACAGCTTGATAGAAGACATTGTGTTGTTGATAAAACGAATGTTATGGCGATGTGTGTGTATGTGTGTGTGTACGTGTGTGTGTTGTGTGTGATGTGTGTGTGTGTGTGTGTGTGCAGTAGCGTGAGTGTGTGCGTGTGTCTGTATTAATGTTGTGTGTGTGTGTGCGAGTGTGTGTGTGTGTGTGTGTGTGTTGTGTGCGTGTGTGTGTGTGTGTATGTGTGTGTGCACGTATGCGTGAGTGTGTGTTGTGTTGTATTGTGGTGTGTGTGTGTGTGTGTGTGTGTGTGTGTGTGTGTGTGGGCGGTATGTGTGTGTGTGTGTGAGTGTGTGTTGGTGGTTGTGTGTGTGTGTGTTGTATTGGGTGTGTGATTCGATCCATGCATTTTAACGAAGTCAACATATTTGTCGAGTTTCATTCATGATTTGTTTGTTTTACTTATTTGCACACTGTTATCCATAGAGATTTATGTGTCAATACAACTTTATGTTAACCTGCCAATATAAATAGTTTATACAAATCGCCGTGTGTAAATAGTGGTTAGCGCAACAGTCTACCAACTGAAAGGTTGTGGGTTCGAATCCTATCTGTCCTTTCAAAATCAGTGATCGTGCTATGGGCTGATTGGGAAGACTGGGACCACACTGTCGAGTGTCATCCATGTGACAGATGCGTCATTGAGGGTGCTGCTCAAATCTCCTAACCAGCACCGCAGGTGTCTGGTTCTCTAGGGCCTGGTGACAGCCAGCATATATTATGATAATAATAATCGTAGAATACAGCCCTATCACGCAGGCTTAAAGTTAAACGTAATATGGAACTCCATGGCATCACGGTCATCAACTTTATCGTCATTGTCATCATTTTCATAGCATTGTAAAAACTGTCCCAGTTTCTGTGATCATTACGTTGGCGTAGAAAATGGGGGGGGGGGGGGGGGGGGGAGATAAGCACAAGTGAAACTGCCTTATTGCGATGGCCATTACAATAAATCAATAAATAAATAAATGAATAAATAAATAAATAAATAATAAACAGTCAGTCGCCCTGTTGTAGTGGATAGCACGCAACGGACTACCGACTGGAAGGTCGTGGGTTCAAATCCCCATAAGGCCCTTCAAAAATTGTGGATTTTTGTGGCTCCAGCCGGCTCTACCCGCATTGAACGTGTTGTGGGTTCGCTGGAAAGACTGGGATCATGAAGTCGAGTTTTACCCACTTCATGGATGCATCATTGAAGAGTGTCTGTATCTCTCTAGCCTGGTTAGCTCTAGGATATTATGATAGTAAGGGTAGAGTACAACCTTGTCACGCAGTCTCAGTCCTAGATGGATCTCCATGGCATCGTGGTTGTCATTATCATCGTCACCATCATGACAGCATTGTAAAAACTGTGCCAGCTTCTGTGGCCATGAAGGTGGTGTAGAAAATGGAGGGAAAAGGGTAAACACAAGGGAAATTGCCTTAAATTGCCTTAGTGCGAAAATCCTTTAAAAATTAAGTAGCTTTTGACGAGTATTTGTGGTGTGTGCTCACAAACCAATCAACCAGTCAACCAGACTTAATATCAGAGTTTTAGGGGGAGGACAAAGAGTCGTAAAGAAGTGAAACAAAGGCGTGAGACTATCGGTATTGCCTGCACCTGTTGCCGTCTGTGTTGACCTGCTACTGATGACAACCTACCTGCATACCACACCACTGCATAGTTTTTCTCCTGTGTGAGGCATGTTGCTCATACGTGGAGCAGCCAGTTGTATCAGACTCACGCATAGGAACCAGCTGGGCACGGTTCTACAGCGGATTTTAGGACGTCCTAAGTGTGCTTATCAGTACAGATTTTCATTAAATCTTTGATTTCCGCACCGTATCCACTAACTGCAGATCTTTAACCCTTCAACTCCCTCATGCTATGCACGAGCTTCATGCAGGAAGCTTATAGATAGGATGAGGGAGTCGAAGGGTTAAATTTTTGATCGTTGGCATGGTTGACAATGCAGGATACTAATGGACAGGGTGTGGAAGTTGAAGGGTTAATTAAGGGAAAAAATCAGCATAGGCTTGCTTACCTTCTGACTGTACACGCGCAAAAGCTTGTCTTTTCTAAGTCTGCTTAGGCCCAAAGCAAAATGCACAGTCAACGATCAGCTGTGCACTACAGCTCTGCCCAGGGGCACGAGAGATTGTGAGCTTAGGTAAGTTTGCTTTGGGCCTAAGCAAAGTTAGAAAAGACGAGCTTTGCACGTGTACAGTCAGAAGATAAGCAAGCCTATGCTAACCGATTGCCTCCCTGCAAGAATTTTTTTAAAAAATAAGTTCACCTCGGGCGTCTCCAGATCCGCTGTGTAATCGTGCCTGGTGAATATACACAAAAAACGGATCAGAACGCGTATTTGATATAGCAAGACAAGACAAGACAAGACAAGACAAGACAAGAAGAAAAGAGCAAAACAAGACAAGATAGGCGCAAATTTTCGGTTGACTGGTCTTTGTCAGAAGATAGCAAAGGGTACATGCTCGGAATGTAATGAAAAAAAAATTGAAAAAAAAGAACAGTAAAAAAAGACAACAAACAAACAAACAAACAGACAAACAAACAAAACAAACAAACAAACACACAAACAAACAAAAAGCCCCAAGTACTAATCTTTCATGACTATTATCCAGTTACGGTTTGTGCATTTACTCTTTGTTGTCTTCAGAATCCATCTCTGGATATAGAACCTGTCAACACACACACACACACACAACACACACACACACACACACACACACACACACACACACACACACACACACACACACACACACACACACACACATACAGCACATACGAACACGAACACACACACACACACACACACACACATACACACACACACACACACACACACACACACACACACACACGCTGTTGACACCGCTATTTGCTGCAGCATACATTGCCAGCAGCAGGGTTGATGCATGCACACTTCACACAGACAGGGGGTCGGCGTACACATTATGATACATGCAGCTGTGAGCTCGGCATTAGAGTTATTAAGTTATGTACGCACCAGCCGTTCATGCTAATTACTTCACTCTGGACACCTCTGATTACATACTGGAAGTTACAGTGTCCTCGCTGTACAAGACTGCTGAGTTTGGTGGTGATGATTTTGTGAATGGATGCTGTTAGAACACATTTTGGTGACGTTCGAGGTCTTCTTGCAGTGATCATAGTCCAATTAATTTTCTGTCTTCCGTCTCGCAGAAGCGCATATGGAATTGTCCGAATGTGATGAATCTTTCTTGAATAAGCTCCAAGCTTCTTCATGCTGCAAAAAAATACTCCATTTTATTTCCTCTGTGAAATACTGGCGATCTAGCTTGTTTCAGTGACTTCTTGAAGTTTGTTCAAGAGGAAGTCGTTTCATTCGGTTAATTCCGTATGCACTCCATCCAAATTTGCCGACAGATATCTGGCAGACTCATTCAGCCTGTGCGGAAAACCTTATGCGCTGGGAAGGTCTGACTTCTTGGCAACAACATTCATTACTCATGTTTAGTTGGCTTACTTCTCTAAGCTAGCAGTGAGCGCGATTTGGATGTGAGAGTCCGATTGCGAACTTTTCAGTGTGGTTTGTGCCGCTGCCAGCAAGTGTGGTGGTTGCTTGCCATTTTGGCTGTGAAAGTTAGCATCAGCCCTGGTAACTGAATTTTGGTAACTCTGACAGTAAGTGCCAGTAGCAGTGACTACAGTTCCAGTGAGTTGTGAGTTTAGTACCAACCCCTGTGACTACAGTCCCTGTGACTTAACGATTTGTTTTTCTTTTGGTGGATACTGTGTGTGGGAAAAGACCAGCGGTTGAATCCAAAAGCACTCACGTACGGGAACAAGACTTTGTATTAGATCGAATAACTCACACTTACGGCAAGAAGTCTTTGTATAAGAAACACATACATCATCACACACACACACACACACACACACACAACACACACACACACACACACACACACACACACACACACACACACACACACACACCACACACCACGCACGCACGTCGACGACACACACACACACACACACACAACACACACACACACACACACACACACACACACAGCCATAGAGACAGACCGATGGATACAGCGGATACCACGATGCTTCCTAGCGGCATGGAGGAGGAATCTGAGAACCTGGACCCGAGAACGCTCACTGTGCCCGCCGAAGACGCCACGACCGCACAGTAAGCTCTGTCACGGTTAGACCTGATGATGAGACAGAGGGCTCTCCCATTGACAGCAACGGTGTGACGGCTGGGATGGCAGATGCTGAGCACGTGAGACACGAGCCGTGTTCGATCAGAAAGGAAACCACAGAAGACACAGGAGGCAACAACACCTAACAGAAACCATTAAGGATAGCACCATGACAGAAGATGATATCGAGGACACGTTACATCAACAGCTATATACTATTCCCGAAGATACACCAGAAGATGACATGGAGGCCAAATCTCAGGAAATAGATTCCGGGATAGTCACACAAACGACAGAAGATACCGGACTGAAAACTCAGACAACAACAGTTGAAGATGTTGCCATTGCAGAAGATAGTATTGAGCAAGAGAAGCACGATTTACCCACTGAGTATGATGATACAACAGAATATAACACTGAGCTCGAAAGTCACGAAACGAGCTCTGAACCTGAAGTACGAGCAACAGAAGATAATGGAAACAGTACTCACACGACGACCATTGAGCTGGTGCCACAGCAGAAGATAATATCGAGCACAGTGGGCACGATTTGACCACATATCTGACGATACAGCAGAAGATAATAATCAAAATGGAAAACACACAGCCACCAGCGCCACAGAAGATAATCAGGAAGACACATAATCACAGGCGCGCCTGCAGCGATGACAGAAGATAATGCCGAGACTCAGAGACAGAGACTGGTGTCGGAAGATAGTACAGAGACCAGGAGACAGAAGATGTTAGAAGATAATGTAGAGTAGTAGACAGAAGATGATGTCAGATAATGTAGACAGCAGTAACAGAAGATGATATCAGAAGATGATATCGACAGCAGTACACAGAAGATGTCAGAAATAATGTAGACAGCAGTACACAGAAGATACTAGTCAGAAGATAATGAGACAGCAGTACACAGAAATACTGTCAGAAGATACTATAGACAGCAGAAGGCAGAAGATAACGTCAGAAGATAACCCAGATAGAAGAAGAACAGGATAAAATCAGAAAATGACTTAGAGAATTACAAAATAAGCAGTTCAGCATTTGGCCTGTCAGAAGATGCTGAGAAGGACGACATGTGCGGTTCTGTTGACTCCCCGTCTGGTTGGTACTCTTTTCCTTTGTCATATGTCTCTTCATATTCTCAGAGAGAGAGAGAGAGAGAGAGAGAGAGAGAGAGAGAGAGAGAGAGAGAGAGAGAGAGAGAGAATGTGTGTGTTTGAGAGAGAGAGAGAATGTTGTGTGTGAGAGAGAGAGAAACAGAGAGAGAAGAGAGAGAAGAGAGAATGTGTGTGTTGAGAGAGAGAGAGAAAGTATGTGTGTGTGTGAGAGAGGAGAGAGGAGAGAAAAGAGAGAGAGAGAAATTCAATGTACAGTGGCTTTAGGACATAGTACATAAATGAGATTAGGGAACAAGGTTAAGAAGTGGGGGCGTGTTCAATACATTTAATGCATTTAACTCGACCTTTTTTCAAAGATTACAGTGCACAATTTAAATATCTAACAAACATACAATACATGCATCGTGAAAACACCTTGCATTTAGAGACAGAGAAGAGAGAGAAGAGAGAGAGAGAGGAGAGAGAGAGAGAGAGAGAGAAGAAACTTCGATCAGTATCATCTCAGATCCCAAATTCGATCAGGGCGGTTGCTTTACTTTTTTCTATTCCTTTCTTTCTTCTTCTTTTTATAGTCGTGAACGCCGAGCTTCACCTACTGCCGGGTCGCGCTAAAAGTTGTTTCGGTGATACAGAACTAGTGATTGCTTTAAGTAATAGCTTTATAAGTAGCACAGCTAAACTCAGCATCCTTTTTTCATTAGGTACACAAAGTTTGGTGACAATTGGACTTCATTCAGGCCTGCTATAATAATTATAATAATTACAATATTTATATAGCGCAAAATCTTGATAAAATCAAATCTAAGCGCTGAAGCAGACACACACGCAAGCACGCACGCACGCACGCACGCACACACACGCACGCACACACACACACACACACACAACGCATGGCTATAAATGGGGAGAAAGAATAAAAGCAATAAAAGCAAGAATAAAAGCAATGGAAAATTATAGAGAGCATAGCATATACAATTATATATTATAACCATGTGATTCCCTCCAAGCGGAGACAGGCTGCAGAGGGGGGGGGGGGGGGGGTTATGAGAGGTTAGGATTTATGCGGAGGAGAAAAGGTGAGTTTTGAGAGCGGAATGAAGGAGAAAAAGTAGGTTGCTGACGTGACTTGAGGAAGAAGTATAGTTAACAGGAGAGTGGGTCAGAACCAAAGATAAGGCCTTGACCATAGATATTGACATAATGCGTGAAAAGCGAAAAGTCAGAGGACGGAGCAGAGCGAGAGGTACGTGATGGAAGATAGATCTCAAGTAGGCTTGACAGTTTATTCGGGCTGCGTTATTTGAGCTTTATGTTAGCCACACATGGGTCCTAAGTTGTATGTATGCCTTTGATACAGGACCAGTGAAAGTGTGCCAGAGAGGAAGAAATGTGGTCACTTTTTTCTTTTGAGTACAAAGGCGTACAGGCATTGCTAGAGAGTTTTTTTGTTTTTTTTACAACTACTGATTTCTTGAAATTATTTCTTGAAACTTATTCAGGGCCAGGCCCAATTTAAAAGAGAGAAGAGACAGACAGACAGCCAAATGACCAGAAAGAATAAAACTTTGACACAGGTTAGAGACAGAAAGAAATAAAAGGTTGGGGTGGTTGATTGATTGATTTGATTTAGTTTGGTGTCAGCACCTATCCAGGTGATACTATTATTGATAAGAATAAACCATTCCAGGGAAGGGTGGGAATGGGGAACTAATCTAATCCTACACCGACACCACTAGAACAACAGTTTATGTTCAGATGGGACAGTAAGAAGGCCGTTTTAATGTAGCGTACCCCAGGTTCGAGCCTGTGCCACTGGCGTGTGAATCTAACTAGGTGACAATATTATTGTACTTTCTGATTCAGTCAGAACCTTGCCGTTGTTCTTGATTCCTCAGCTTGGATACAGAAGTACATCACCCATTCTTCCATGTTACTGTCAATTGCGCGTTTCAGTTCTGTTCGTCGTTGTCTTTCAACTTTAGCAACATCTAAACTCACAACTTCTCTTATCTTGTCTCGTGTTGGTTATTGTAACTCTCTGCTCTCTGGTTTGTCTGCTTTTTTTCTGTCACATGCCTCCAGCATATTCAGAATTCTGTGGCCCGTCTTGTCGTTCGTGAAAAGAGGCGTGACCATGCCATTCCTTCTTTCACTTCCCCCACTGGTTGCCTGTTACTCAAAAGAATTTCATACAAAATGAATACATTTGTACATCATGCTACAAGTGTATCAGTGGTACTGCACCTACGTATCTTGTGCCACTTCTGAATATAACCCCTGCCTGACCTTTTGGTTCTGCTTCTGACACTACTTGTGTACAAATTTCTCGATTCAGATGTTCCACAGTCTGTCGCCGCTCATTTTTGTGTCTGGTCCATACAACTGTTATGATCTTCCATGTCTCTTCCTCCAAATCTAACTTGAAGACATACCTTTTTGGATCCAGCAATGATTTCCCCCTCTACTCGCCCACCCGTTCGTCCCGTTTTCCCGCTCCCCTCCTGTCCCCCCCCCCTCTCAGTGCGCGAGTCCTTGTCCCATAATCCTTTGTTCCCATAATCCTTTGCTCCCGTACCCTGTCCACCAGCATACCTGTTGCCAATCCTGCTAACAAATCAAAGACTTAACCCTTTGATTCCCTCACCCTGTCCACCAGCTTCCAAAGGGTTAAGTTTTTGCAATTGGTGGATAGGGTGCGGGGGTCAAAGGGTTAAGTTGTCATTGTGATTGAATGTTTTAGTGAATGTATGAGAGTGCGTGCTTCGAGTTGATTTGGATATCAAGAGTTGGCACCATGTAAATATTAATATTATTGTTATTAATCCTACGCTAACCCAACTCAGATATCGAGGTCCAAACATGAAGGCGAAGGGGGAGGGGAGAATATATTTATTACATAGAGACACAGTGATGTGGAGTTATGTTACTGCCAACCTGGAAAAAGGCCAAAATCTATAGGTTTCAATGATGTGGTGGACGTTATAAAGTTTCATTCCATCTGTCACTGCTGTGGTTTTGGGCGATGAAATGTATATGTCAGTAATTCCTCTCCAAACACACACTCTCTCTGTCTCTGCTCTGTCTGTCTGTCTGTCTGTCTCTCTCTCTCTCTCTCTCTCTCTCTCTCTCTCTCTCTCTCCTCTCTCTCTGTTCTCTCTCCGTTCCCTCCCTCCCCTTTCCTCTCTGTCTCTGTCTGTCTGTCTGTCTGTCTGTCTCCGTTCTTCTCTCTCTTCTTCTGTCTCGCTCTCTCTCCCCTCTCCCCCTCCCTCCCTCCCTCCCCTTTCCTCTCTGTCTGTCACTGTGTGTTTGTCTGTCTGTCTGTCTGTCTGTCTGTCTCTCTCTCTCTCTCTCTCTCCTGTCAGTCAGGCTTTGTGTTTCCTTCTGTTCCTGTCTCTTTATCTCTGTGATGCTCTTTTTGTGTACGTCTCTGTGTCTCTGTCTCTGTCAGTCTGTATGTCTGTATGTCTTGTCTGTCTGTCTGCCTGTCTGTGTCTGTCATTCTCTCTCTCTCTGTCTCTGTCTGTCTGTCTGTCTCTCTCTCTGTCTCTCTCTCTCGCTCTCCTCTCTCTCTCTCTCTCTCTCTGCTTCACTCCATTCCTCTTTCCATCCACCTCTCTTTCCCCTTCTTCTCTTCTCACCGTGTTGATAACGCGGAGATGTTTTTTTCCCCTATATGAAATTTGATTCAAAAGTGTTGACCGTCGAGGAATCGCGAATGCATTATTTTGAATTATCAGTGCCAAGATCAAGGTCACACGGATACACGAAAGTGCCTGCCATCAATCAGCACTGTTTTAGTACGGTGCGTCAGTAACATTCTGTCACGACTTTTGACAATATGAAACATTATGTTTTCACTGTTGTGATGTCTGTCATTATCCTCTCATCACGTCATGTTTTATCTCTTGTTTCTTCAAGGTCACAGTGACCTTGAAAAGTACAAAATCTGAATTTTCTGAAAATTGTTTTGTATGGGAAAAAAAAGGATAGTTCGAATGACTTGACCGTCTTGTTGATACGTCACACCGACTTGAAAAGTACAAAATTTGGATTTTCTGTATATTTGTTTTTCATAGATAAGCCGGAGATTGTTAGAATGGCTTGACCGTCTTGCTGATATGTCAACCAACCCTGAAAAGTACAAAATTTGGATTTTCTGTGATATTTTTATATAGAAAAATATAGATTTTTAGAATGGCTTGACCATCCTGTTCAATATGATCACCTGTTATGGTTGTTATTATCGTGATCATGATGACTGTCGTTGCAGACGGGTTACTGAGCCAGGAGAGGGAGGACCTGGTGGACAGGGTGGCCTATTTGGAGAAGAAGGTGACAGTACAGGAAGATGAAATCGTCTGTCTCAAGTCAGCCCTGGCTGACGTCATCCGGCGGCTGGCCACGGTGGAATCAGGTAAGTGTCAGAGACTTTGGAATGACGTCACTGGTTTGTGTGTGTGTGTGTGTGTGTGTGTGTGTGTGTGTGTGTGTGTGTGTGTGTGTGTGTGTGTGTGTGTGTGTGAGTGTGTGTGTGTGTGTGTGGTTAGGTGTTGTGTGTGTGTGTGTGTTGTGTTTGTTGTGTGTCATGTTGTGTCTGTATTATATACGTGTATCAGGTCTGTGAGACGTCATGCGATGTCAGTGTTAAGCGTGTCAGTTGCAAGATTGTTGTGTGTGACGTCATGTTGATCGTGACGTCTATTTTTGTGACGTATTATTACATTAAGTTGTTTTTATAGGCATACACAGTTCAGTTTCTTAAAACAGGGAGTGGGGGTGACAATTTTGATAACTTCAAATGGCTCATGTCTTGAGAATGCAATAGACTTTGATGATTTTTGGTATCATTGGAAATAGAATTAACTTAAATGCTCAGTACGGTGATATAAATCTCAAAATGATCCACTGAAACAATGGGGCTCATTCAGAAGCTATGGTCACATATTGAAGATGTATAATTTTGAGTTTTCTGTGTTACGTTTAATAGTTCTGTCGAAAAGTTTATTTCTGCCTTCCTCCCTCCAGCTGCACAGACACAGAACAGCATCCTCCATCCAAGCCAACGTTCCGAACTCCGGGAGCTAAACGTTCCATACCGCCTCGCCGCACAGCCCTGGACAACGTGAACATGGCGGGGTCTTCCACACGTAGTGGTGCCCCCCTGTCCTCCATGAGGTCCCCACGGTCTGCCACGAGCTCCCATTCCGCGTCTTCGGGAGGCTCGTCGCAACAGTTGAAGAAGTGGGCGTCCTTGTCCAACTCCACGGAGATGTCTAACTCACAGCTGACGCCCAACAGGTGAGTGGTTGGTATTTTGATGTTAAGATGTTTTGTTTATGGTTTTTTTTCGTTTTGGTTTTGTCATTTTGTGTGTATGGTAGGGACGGGGGATGGCAGGAGAAGTTGTGTGTGCTATGGTTTTTTGGTTGTTTATTGTTTTGCGTCTTTGTGTTTGTCTTACTGGAGTTGATTTTTTTTTTTTTTCATTTGTCATTTTTTTGTTCTGTGCTTTTTGTGTCGGTTAATACTGATATTTGATGTACCTGTTTACTTCATCTTAGCGTTTTTTTTATTGTATTTTTTTTTCTCCTTTTTTCCTTTAAATGTATCTGTAAATTGTTGTTGTTGTTGTACTCTTGTTTTAGATTATTTTGTGGTCTGTAGAATTTGTCGTAAGTCAGCAGTTTTCTTGAGTTGTGTCATTGTGTAGATTTTGATGCAGTTTGATACATAAAGATCATTTGATTAGTGAAACACTATAATCACAATATATTGGATTGACTTAAAAGGTAGTTGACTACTACATGTAGAGTACCCTGTGAGAAGAGGAAAAGAGCGTGTAGAGATGGGAAGAGGGGAAGAAACTTCAATGCATTGCTGAACATCATTCACTGAATTGCTTCCCTTTAAAACAAGTCTTGTTTTGCGTGTTTGTTGTGTATTTTGTTTTTCATTCTTAATAGACATTTAAAATTGTCAGTTTTTCTTATGATTTGTTTTGTTGATTTTTTCGTCAATTATAAATCACATTCATTCTTGTTTTGCGTAATTTCAGTATGATAGGATCAGGATCATATTGACTGTTTATTTATTAGATTTTTGGCCATCTTGTTCCTTTGTTGTAGTTTATGAAGTTGAATTGTCATGATTTTGCTGTTTTATCATAGATGTAGTTGATTAGGTTTTTAAGTCTTCTCGTTCGTTCTTTTATTGGTTTATTTTGTAGTGCTTGTCAAAAGAATGTGTTCCCTTTTAGTTAGGTAAGCACATCCTTAGCAGTCTAGGTGTGTGTGTGTCAAGATTTTCGCTTGCTTGTCACTTCCCTTCCCCCGGTCTAGATTTATAGATATCATTCATCTCTTTAACAGTCATGCGTTTTGTGTGTGTGACTAACAACGTTTTTTTTTTAGATCACCGTCTTCCTAATGTCCATTTTGTCTCTTGATCATTTTTGTCTTATGTCATTCTGATCATTTTCCTCCGTGCTCATTTTGATTCAAACATCCACACTACCTTTCAAATGCTTTTCCCCCAAAATTCTTATTTGTTTTTTTCGTAATATGCCATTGTAAGTTAGCTGTCCACGTTGTTAGTGGTGTTGGTGTTGGCTATTGCATTTCGCAACATCGCTTCAACGTGATTTGTGTTTTATCAGGTGTTGATGTTCCTACAAGCTTTTTGTCAGAATCATTCTCTGGCCTCATCGTGTGTTTGCAGCTTTTGCTGTGTGTGTAGTGTCCAGATCTTGAGCTGTTCCTGATCGCCATTCCCCTTGTGTCCGTTGTACGATACAAATGTGCCCTGTTGTGTTGAAAGTTGCCAGTGTAACATTTTTTTCATCATGTAGAAAAAGAGCGTCTGCAAGCGAGATGATGAACTGATTTGGAAAAAAAAATGACAAAAAGAGAGAAAAGAAAAAGAAATGTACTGGATAGAAAAAAGAAGAAAAAGAAATGTGCTGTAATCATTTAGGACTTGAGGTGACAATACTCACAGACGAGACATATACCCAAAAGTAGGTATCTGTGCTTTCATCCTGAGTCTGTGATTATTGTTTTCATCCCGAGTTTTGATGTTTGATTTTATTAATCATCAGCGTCATCTCGTTCTGATGGAATATTCTAGATTATAGGTGAATGTGGTCATCCTGTTTCATTCTCATTACTTCCATGTTCATGCTGTTTTAGTCTCTGTTGACTGAGCCTTAGAAATCACCGTGTCGGATAAATTTCAGTTTCCTGCCAAATTGTGTCGTCACTTTTACTTTTTCCTTAAGATCTCCCATGTTTCATTGTCATTCACACACCATCCTTTTCCCCCTACGTCATTATCTTCTGTACACTGTTGTGTAGATGTCTGTATAATCCATTCACTCCCTCACCCTATCCACCAGCTTCACATGCCAATGTTTTTTCATTTAGCTTTCTGCAGGGGATTGTTGGATCTAGTCTGGAGTTTCTGCAAGAAGTAATCATCGGACATGGACGTTTCCATATGCGCTCTACCCAAATCTACCACTATATATCTGGCAGCCTCCTTAAGCCTACGCAAAACCTTGTGCGCCGCAGGCCCTTGAAATAGGGAAGGCGAGTTGGGATGGCAGTGTGTGTGCTGGGTGATTTGGTATTGAACAACAACACGGCTTACAGGATCTGTAACATGCGTATTTGATATTTCGCGTGCATTTATGTGTGAAGGGGTTTCAGGCACTAGCAGATCTGCACACGTGTTGTTCTGGAAGATCCGAAAAAAATATTCATGGAAAAATTCTCCACCCTTTACCCTACTATGGGGGAAGGCACACAGGTAGGGTGGAACAAAGAAGTCAATGGGGTGAGGAAGTGACGGGGTTATGATTATCTTTTTTGTCCATGTTAGTGCTGGCTTGTGTGTGACCTTGTCACTGACCTCTTCATTGACCTTGTGGATGTGTGTTCATGTGCAGATTGTTGCCAGATCGTCGCGGGCGATTGGTTAGGTGTGTCTGTCACTTTACATCTCTCTCTCTCTCTCTCTCTCTCTCTCTCTCCCCTCCTCTTTCTTTTTTCCTTCTTTCTTTCCCCGTCTGTCCCTCTCCAGTCTGTGTTCCTCTTCCCTCTGTCTCTCTCTCTCTCTTCGTCCCTTTCCACTTTGTTCTCTTTGTGAATGCTCAAGTTTGGTGAAGTCCATATCCTCTGTTCTCCGTGCACATGTTGGTTCGTCCGTACTCGGTTTCATTACTGATTCGTTTTTTTGTTTTTTTTTCCAAAGGTTTGTTGCTTTTTCTTTTCTCTCTTTTTTTTCAGCAGAAAAGAAAACGAAATAAGATGCAAGCTTTGCATCCGAGAATGAAATAAATTACAGGTTTTTACATCCAAGAATGAAATAGATTACAGGCTTTACATCCCTTCCGTCGGCTTCGGTTTAAGAATAAGGAAGTGTCCTTTCCCAACTGAAGAATGTGACCGTTTTATTGAGTCTGTCCACACACCATCTCATTAAGATTATCAGAAAATAATTGTATTACAAGCTGCTTTTTTAATGTGCGAAACTTGCATGCAAAAGTCATAAAAGAA
The DNA here is from genome assembly GCA_030674185.1 of Monoplex corrugatus. Classification (NCBI taxonomy): domain Eukaryota; kingdom Metazoa; phylum Mollusca; class Gastropoda; order Littorinimorpha; family Ranellidae; genus Monoplex; species Monoplex corrugatus. The sequence continues at coordinate 14,123,725 of JAPXFY010000012.1, forward strand.
AAGAATGAGAATGGATGAATAGATTTTTTCTTACAAAATACCCTTCTACACAGGTATATATATATATACACACACACTATGGAGGCGGCACGCGCACGCACACACACACCGACACACACACAAGCGCTTCTGCGTGTATGCATATTATGTTGCCTACACATGTGCAGTGTGCACATCATTCCGTCTTCGGTGCATACGGGATGTGTTCGTTCACAATATGGTTTAGATTGTATCAGTGACAGATCGATGCAAAAATGACATAAAATACCAGATCTAGGTAAGACCTCGAAACCTTGTCAGCGCGTAGGTCTTATGTGCTAGGCTTAAGATTTATACCATAATCATTTTGGATCTTCTCCATCACTTGGCACTCTCTGGCTCTGCTTAGTGGATTTGGACTTTATTCCAAATGCAGAGACGCTTCCTTGAGAAACTGAAACATAAGCACCGGACTCTGAAAGTACTTACAAGCCTTTTAATGCGTGTAATTGATGTTCTGCTTGCGTATACACATGAAGGGGTGTTATTAGTCGCAATTGACATACAGGAGGTCTGCACACACATTGACTTGGGAGATTGGAAAAATGTAAAATCTCCACCCTTTACCCAGTTTCAGTTTCGAAAGATAACGTTTCCGCACTACCCGGTTTCAGTTTATAAACTTTTAATTCGACCTCTTACCCACCGGAATATCGCAGCTCGTTGCATCATTTTCAAAAAGACACTGCAAATGAAACATACGTAATAGTGATCATCTCGTTGACTTGTCTTCTGTTAATAAATTGATTTCCAACCAATGCGAGACAGACAAGGGAGCGAACTCCCAACCAACATGAGCTGGAAAGAGCAGACGATGTGGATTTCACCTTTTCTAGATCTGCGCATCGATCGATATGTATACCAGTGGGATGCATGCTGCTTCTGGACATACTCATGATTCTGGTCAGTGCATGCGTAACCATCTTGTGTAATCTTGGACGGAATTAGACAAGGAATGATAATTAATCATCTCTCCCCCATAGAAACCAGGAACACACGAAAGGGGAAACGGTTTATCCACAAAACAAGACAGGCGCACTTTGGGGGCGAACTGGCCTTTGTCAAGTGTATAGTAAAGACAACAGAGAAACAAGTACACACAGCTAAGGAAAGAAACCAACAACAGACTTTCCTTGATGTTTTGTTGAGCTGGAGAAAAATCACGAATTAAGTAGATCTAAAAACGAATTGAATAGATCTAATCACGAATTAAATAGGTCTGATCACGAATTAAGTAGATCCATGCGTTGTCATTCAGTCTTCGTGTGTTCCTGGTTTTCCGTTTGCTTTTACGCTAGTACAGTAGTGGTCATTTTGATTTACTTCTCTCCTCTGATAATTGATTACAGCCTTCCATGCCCTCGTCCTGTGCATCGTGAAAGAAAGAAAGAGAAGAAAAAAGCTTAATGATATAAAAACCTCTATGCATAATCCTTTCACTTCACATCACTGTTAACTGTATCCACCAGTTAGTTTATACTGCAACCTGGTGGGTAGGGTGAGGGAGTGAAAGGGTTGCTGTAGCGTGTGAGAAAATGACTTTAAACCCTTTTCATGTTTGGTACTCGGTTGATTTAGTTTTTACGTTCTTTTGCATGTTTTGGGAGTTGAATTTCGGGATATCACTTACTTTGTTTTAACCCACTATTCTGTCTGTCTTTGTCTCTGTGTCTGTCAGTCTCTCTGTTCCTTGTGTTTGTATACATGTATTTATGTATGTGTCTTGCTCTCTCTGTCTCTGTCTATCTCAGTGTCAGTGTCTGTCTCTGTCTTTCTGTCTCTGTCTCTGTCTGTCTCTCTCTCTCTCTTTGTCTCTGTCTCTCTCTCCCTCTCCCGCTGTTTGTCTCTTTGTGTCAGTCTCCACCCCCACCCCACCCCCACCCCACCCCGATCCCTGTCCATCTCTTCTTTAAAAATCTGTGTGTTCTGTTTGTTTGTGTTACATTAGAGTTATTCACAGTAGAAGCAGATTCACAGTTTTTCAGACATGAGAACACTTATTCAACTATTTTCGCCATTTATGGTTGTAGTTATGTCTTTGATAACTGGAGACCGTATCTTGACAGCAAACATAACAGAAGGCTGAGAGTGAGAAGCTGCTTTAAAGACAAAATATATTATTCTATCCGTGCTGCACCATCTTCCGTGCCACTCCTGCCTGTGTCACTCTCTCTCTCTCTCATACTGCTCAGTTTGGCTGTATAACACCCCTCCAAACCCACTGAAACGGGTAGATGGGTAGGTTTTTAATCCACGACCTCTCTGTCTTTGTCTCTGTCTCTCTCTGTCTCTCCTCTGTCTCTCTCTGTCTATCTATCTATCATCTCGTCTTGTCAGTCTGTCTCTGTCTCTGTCTCTCTCTCTCTCTTTCTTTCTTTCTTTCTCTGTCGCTCTCTCTCGCTCTCCCTCTCATCTCTCTCTGTCTCTCTCTGTCTCTGTCTCTGTCTCTCTTTGTCTCTGTCTGTCTCTCTCTCTCCCTCCCTCCCTCTCTGTGTCTCTGTCAGTCTCTCTCTCTCTCTCTGTCTACTCTATCTCTCTCTGTCTCTGTCTCTGTCTCTGTCTCTCTCTCTCTCTCTCTTTATTTCTTTCTCTGTCGCTCTCTCTCGCTCTCTCCCTCTCTGTCTCTCTCTCTCTGTCTCTGTCTCTCTTTGTCTCTCTCTCTCTCTCCCTCCCTCCCTCTCTGTGTCTCTGTCAGTCTCTCTCTCTCTCTCTCTCTCTCTCTCCCTCCCTCCCTCCCTCTCTCGCCCTCTCTTCCCCCCCTCCATTGTGCTGACTAACCATTTCATCACGTTGATAGGTTATATTTGAAGATTTTTCTTCTTTTATTCATTCATGCCATTTTAACGTTTGTTGGTTTGCTTTCAAGTCGTTCATGTATTGTTGATGAGTATAAAATGGGTTGTTATATATGACGGGAGAAGGTGACGGTCAGTATTGAGTTTCTTTTGTTATTTTCTGTCGCGTGGACTAAGAGAGTCAGTTTTTAACCAGGTAAGGCCCAACGGTCAGTATTGAGTGCCTCAGCTCAGTGTGTGTGTTGGGGGGGGGGGGACGATGGAATTAAAGGACAGTATCGCAGTATCATAAGACAAGAATATGAGACGACACTTAGCCGGCCAAGGTGTCCCTGTGGGATAGACAGGGCGGTGGTACTAATCAGCTTTGTCCGCCATAGTCATAGTGAGTGATACTGATAGTGGGGTGTAGTTGTGGTGATGGTGGTAATGGTGGTAGTGATGATGGTAGTGACGTGACAGTGGTGGTGATAATGGTGATGTGGAAGTGGTGATGTATTAGTGGTGGTGGTTGTGGTGATAGCAGATAGTGTTCTCATCGTACTGATGAAGATCTTGCTAATGAGGTGTCGCATTAGTTGCTGATGGTGGAAATTGGGACTGATTTGTCGAGATGAAAGTGGGAAAACCCAAATCAATCAATAGAAAAACCCACACCAGTCAACCAACCAACCAACCAATCATCCAAGAGTAACCACGCCAACAAACCACAAGTGTTGAACCAACTAAACAATCAACCAATCAATCAACTAACCTAAGAGTGCATTTTTTATTCACCATCTGTCTTTCTCTCTTTCTCTCTTACCATCTCTCTCCCTCACTCTGTCTCTTGTGTGTGTGTGTGTGTCTGTCTGTCTGTCTCTCTCTCTCTGTCTCTCTCTGGTCTCTCTCCTCTCTCTCCTCTCTCTCTCTCTCTCTCTCTCTCTCTCTCTCTCAAGTCTTGTTTCTTTTTTTAATGTATTTTTATACATTCATATTGTGTGTGAAGAGAGCAAGGACTAGCTGTGATACAGATCCAGTGGGACATAATGCTACTATCCTTGAGCAATAAATTATAATTATTAAGTTCTGAAGAAGTTCTCTCTCTCTGTCTCTTCTCTCTCTTTTCTCTCTCTCTCTCTCTCTCTCTCTCTTTTCTCTCTCTCTCTCTCTCTCTCTCTCTCTTCTCTCTCTCTCTCTCTCTCTCTCAGGATGTGTTTTTCTCGTAAAGGGAGACATGAGAACATCACGCCACTGGCAAGAGTGGGTTGGGACTGGGGGAGGGCGTGGGATCTTTCCGGCGCATAACTTGTGTGTATGTGTGTGTGGTTGCCATTTCCTTCCCCCTCTCCCCCCCCCCCCCCCCCCGTCTCATGGTTCTGCACGTGCCCTGGGAACGTACGAGCGGGCGTTTGCATGTATGATGTTTTTGTTTGTTTGTTTTGTTTTGTTTATTTTCAGTTTTATTTTGTTTGGTTAATTTTTGTTACTCCTTTATTAAGGCAGTCATATATCGTTTTCGAGGTTGAACACTCAAATGTTTTTATGTTTCCATACGCCACCGAACATTGACGTGACCTCCCCCCCCCCCCCCCCCCCCCAACTTAGACTAGATATTGGATGCTCTGTCTGCATATATGCACTCGAACAAAGGGGGCTCAGGCACTCGCCTGATTGTGCTGACTCGGCAATCAGAAAAAAAATTCCCACCCTTTTACATACGAGACTGTACATAAGCAGGTTCAAACCCAGGCACTCCCATTGCAAGGCCGTTGTCTTATCACTGGACTATCACAGCCCATCTCGTCGTCTAGCTGATAGCACAGCTGTTGCGGAGAAGCAGCGAGGTTGGGTCACACACACAGTATGCAAAACGACAGGGGTCATGCAAAACGACAGGCTGCATTCTAAATGGTTTTTCCCTCTACCAGACTTTCTTTTTGTTTACTGCCTTGGTGCCTGTAAATGTGGCTGTGTCTGTGTTGTGACTCGAGTTCTCTCTCTCTCTCTCTCTCTCTCTCTCTCTCTCTCTCTCTCTCTCCTCTCTCTCTCTCTCTCTCTCTCCTCTCTCTCTCTCTCTCTCTCAGTCTCTTGTCTCTCTGTCTCTCTCGCTCTGTGTGTGTGTGTGTCTATGCATGTGTCTGTTTGTCTGTCTGCCGGCCTGTGTGACTGTGTGTGTGTGTGAGAGAGAGAGGGGGGTAGGGAGAGAGAGACTTTCTAAATATGCTTTAAATCAACAAAACCCCGATGCCATCCCATTGTTTGTACTGTGGCCCCGGGCTGATGTCCATCAGTAAACTTTCCAGGTTCTGGATTCTCTCTCTCTCTCTCTCTCTCTCTCTCTCTCTCTCTCTCTCTCTCTCTCTCTCTCTCTCTCTCTCTCTCTTTCTTCAGTGTGGCATTGTTTTGATGCATCATTGCTTTCACCCCTTCAAGTGGAGCTCTTTTTTTTAATAGATTGTGTATTCTGTGTTCTCTCTAGCTCTCTGTCTCTCTTGTCTTTGTTTGCGTGATCCCGTGTATGTGTGCGTTAGAGAGAGAGACAGAGACAGAAAGACAGAGAAAGAGAGAGAAACGAGAGGATGCGGTTGGAGTTCTGGGTGTGTTTGGTGTGTGTGTGTGTGTGTGCGCGCGCGCGCGCGTGTGTGTGTGTGTGTGTGTGTGTGTGTGTGTGTGTGTGTGTGCGCGCGCGCCCGCCCGCCCGCTCTCTCACGCGCACAAACGTATTATACTGTGTTGTGATGCTGTCGCTATCACATAATATTCACTAGTGTGCTTCCTGGTGTGTGAAAGTGAGAAGCTGGGACAGGAAGGGAGACAAGTGGCGCTTGGCGGGCGAGCTGAGCCCCTCACTCTGATCGTCTTAGCAAAGAGACCAGGGATAGTGAATAGAGACACTGGTGTGGACTAGTACTTTTCTTTCCAACCTTGTGTCAGTATTTTGCTATTTTTTACTGGTCAGCTTACGGTTTGCTGCTGTCGTGAAGATCACCTTCCTTCTTCGTTTGTCAAGGTTTGCTTCAGTGCAAGTTGGGACCAAATCTGGAACGGGTTTGGTGTCATTCTGTTGAGTGTGTTCAGAAATCTTTGTTGTGTGTTTAAAAAAAAAGTGGAGCTGCTTGTTTTGTCGTATGTTGTGGTTTTAGTTAAAGTCTTTGGCTTCCTCGCCTTGTTGTCTTATTGCAGAGAAAAGACGCTTCGTTCTTTATCGGGTTTATTACAGAAACTTTCAGGAATCGACTGTTAGACAGGTCCAGTTTAACCTAATGCTGTTATCCTTAAGTAATAAGGTCTTTTGAAGTTTGAAGTTTGTTTTGAAGTTTCAGCTGCCAGAGTAATTCGTAAAATAGGTTTGGAGGACGCGTTGATCTAGACCGGTATTATTCTGTAGTTTGTTTTCTGAAATTGATACATAATGTTTGTGGAAAAAGAAGAGCAATGTTTTTAGGTCGTGTTTTTAGCCGTACCGAAATTTGTTGCATCCCATTCACTCCCTCACTTTGTCGCCTTTATGACAACAAAGTGAATATCCTTACGTTTTTGGTGAGACTGTCTATGACGGATTAGGCCTATTGTGTATCACAGCAATTGGGACAGAGTTCGTCAAGGTTTGCCTCAGTTACCGTGGAATAAAAATAGGCTTGAAACTGGAAAGACGTTTAGAATTTGTATCGGTATTATAGTTATTCCGTCTGTTTAGATTATAGTCTGAATGCCACGTTCTGAAAAATCTTAGATGTGTGCATACCAAGCGCAAATATGATTGGAAGGAGAATGGCGTCAGGTTGACTTTCTTATGATGCCAGTTAGTTGGAAGAGAGCTCAGTTTGACAAATCAGCAACACATTTCAAAGACAAGCATCGACTTCATTACGAATTGTCACTTTAAGAAATTTGACGTCTTTTTTTATATCTTTTTATAAGAAATAAGAAATCGTTTGACAGAGATGTTACCACAACTTCTTACTTCTGCCTCAGGCTTCGAGGAATCGCGAATATATTTCAGGAGGTAGAGTTGGAGCACTTATCTCAACTGATTGCTTGAATAACGGACGGACGGCGCTTTTTTTTTTTTTTTTTTTTTTTCTTTTCTCTCCACATGGTTGCAAGTTTGAGAAACGGGGAACAGGCTATGAATGTCATGTAAAAGACAAACAGTAACAGCTTTACCTATACCTCTTTCTCTTGCAAGTTACACGGAGGTCTGGCCTGTCTGTCATGGACATGTTGATCCAGGCCTCTGGTCGTGTTGCTGCAGTTAACGACCAAACTGGCACTAGGCCTAGTGGCAGCTTGAAACTGAAAGGCGTCCCTGTCCGCTAGCAAGCGTTTGACGCGTTATGTCTGAAGTTCAGCTTCACGCTGCCAGAACTTGCTGTTCATGCGTTTCTCTCATTAGCTGCAAATAAACCAGAGCGAGGTGAGTCACTTCTGTATGCAGGCTGCTGATACAGGCCTATCACACTGCACTCGGCTCCACCGCTCTTTTAAATTGCCTGCTCATGCTGCATTCTGCCGACAGTAGCTCGACTGAAGACTGACGGTATTCGTGTGTGAGTGTGTGTTGATGCTGTTCTACAGTATGTATTTTTCAGCGTTAATTAAGTGACGAGTGTTAGGCATACAGTATACACTTACTGTTTTTATCAAATAATGGATATATATACACATTGGGGGGTATTTGAGTAACGAATAATGCAGTCAGTGCAGTCAATACATTCTCAATTCTAATTAAGCAACGAATATTATTTCTTTTAATTAAGTAAAGAATATTACATGTTCTGTTTTAATCAAGTAACGATATTACGTTTTTTTCTGCTGAAATTAAAAAAGGAATGTTCCAAGTTGTTAAGTGGGTGTAGTAGTGTGTTGTGTTTATCGTCAGGCTTATGGCAGATTAGTTCGTCAGTTATCAGACTTGTTGCATCATTAGTTGCAACGGTCGCACTGGCACACAGAGAGGCGTGCAGTGGTGTGCTGAAGTTGTCAGATAACGGTTGTGTTCCTGGGTCCCTTTGCAGTTGTCGTTTGTAGGCTAATTTGAAGTCTGTAGTTTGCCTTTTATAGTCTCTCGTTTGTAGGCTAATTTGAAGTCTGTAGTTCGTCTTTAATAGTCTTTCGTTTGTAGTTTATTTATAATCTGTTGTTTGTTTGTTTGTTGTTTTAGTCGTTGTTGTTGTAGTTGTTTGTCTTTTGTAGTCTGTAGTTTGTAGTCTATAGTTTGTTGTTTGTAGTCTCTTGTTTGTAGCTGTTTGTCTTTTGTAGTCTGTAGTTTGTTTGTAATCTGTGTAATTTTGTTGTTTGTGGTCTTGTTTGTCGCAGTCTGTCTTTTGTCGTCTGTAGTTGTCTGTAGTTTGTAATAATTTAGTCTTTAGTTTGTAATTTGTAGCTTTTGGTCTTTAGTTTGTAATCGGTAGTGTGTAATCTGCTGCTTGTTGTCTATCATCTGTAATTTGTTGTCTGTAGTCTGTTGTGGCTGTAGTAGGTGAAAAGTCACCGAAACATTACTGGTACTGCGTAAGCAGTGTTTTGTCGTGCTGTGGCCAACTGCCTTAGTTTTGTGATATCTTCTTTGTTGATAATGCAGATTTTATATCAGTTGTACTTGCTGTATCGAACAGCTTACGACTCTCAAACAGACAACCGACAGTGCGTAGGTGTACGTATGTCAGACACACCTTTCTGTTGCAGCCACTTTCTCTGTTGCAGCGTCGTTTGATGCTAACTACTGGACTTCTGGTAGTTGCTGCAGTCTCAGAAAGCAGTCTTCATAGATACAGTATTTTGTCATGCTGGAAAAAAACGTATTATGTTACTGCACTGTGTTTGTAACGGTTCGCGATTCATTCGCTTCCTTGTGTGGTATAGCAGACTCTCCGTCAGTGCTCTGAGAAGTAGACAGACAAAGTAGAATATATAAGTTTGTTAGGACAATGCCTTAGCCGATCAGTTTCACTTCGTTTTCGAATATTCTGAATTCCGGGCTGACTGAACGGAAACGCGTTTTGAATAGACGAAGCAAGACAAGCGCTAATTTTCGGCCAGCTGGCCTTTGTCGAGCCGTACAAGAAAAACAGCAAAGAAATAAGTTTACCAGATTTAGGGGTAAACAACAACAACAACAATGACAACAACAACAATAATAACACAGATCAGCTAATTTCACTGATAGACGTACTCATTGATTCAAGTCGCTGTTGGTTTTCATCTTCAATATTGCAGTAACAGCGTTAAGTTCACTGTCACGAGAGTTAGCATTACCAAACAGAAAAACTGACTGATATTTTATAGAGACACGTATTTGTGGATTTCTTACAAACGCTTTAGCAGTACAGTAAGCAGGCTGTAAGTCCTAAGAAAAAGAAAGAGCTAGGACAGTGAGAGAAGTTACCGCGTCACACTGAAGTGACACTTGGACAGAGCTGGTATGCTGCATCAGTCAGACCTTTCTTTTCCGTGACATCACATCAACATTCCACTTCCCTGAACACTGGGCTTTTTGTCCACTGGGGCTGTGGTGTGCTTGTTTTCAAAGTTAGTGTGCAACTAGTATATTGGTGGTTTTCAAACGGTTGTTTTTGAAAGTTAGTGTGCAGCTAGTATATTGGTGGTTTTTCAAACGGTTGTTTTCAACGTTAGTGTACAACTAGTATATTGGTGGTTTTCAAACGGTTGTTTTCAAAGATAGTGTGCAACTAGTGTATTGTTCTGATTGGTATCAGTGTGACACAGGAAAGAGCCTGTTATTTTTATCAACCGCCGGTGGCGTGTGTTAGTGTCAAGGTGAAAACGTACCGGTTAGTGTCATCGACCGAATCAGGAACCTTGACTTTCTTTAAACTAAAAGTGACGGCCGGTCAGCGTAACAAAACGTTCATTATCAGCAGCTGTAGTCTTGTTGTCAACGTTACAAAACGTTTCATGAACAGCTATGGTTTTGTTATAATCTTGTCAGCTTCGCACCATACCAGGACGAGTGTTAGGATACTGTCTCAACATAAAAATTATCTGGGTACGACGTTTAGAAAAAAAAGATGCATGCTCTGTCAAAGTAGGCCACAACTCTGTGTAATTAAGCGTTTATCATTTTGACATTGGGAGATGTGTTGGGGAAAATGAAGCTGCCAGCCTTCACCTGGACGGGAAACCGGTTCAAGTCATATGATATTGATGTAGGAAGTCTGGCACTCCATCTTTCCAGTGCCCGTGGTCTTCCTCTGGCTCTGAAGCCCCCGAGCATCTGGTGTTGTAAGCCCAAAGGGCTGGCTGAATGACTAGCATCCTGGTCAGCCTTCCAAACCACGTGATCCGTTGTTGTGTGATGTAACGGTTGACAGGTGTTGTTCCAACCATTTCTTGGATCACTTCGTTTCTTATCGAGTCTCTGCTTGGTCTTGCCTGCTACTTTTCTGAGACATCTCCTCTCATTTCACAGGTTGTGGTCAAAGGGTTTTTTGTTTAATGTCTGGGTCTGGCATTGGTAAACCAGTATAGGTACACGGATTAGATTGTACTGAGTAATGTCTGGTCTGCATTGTAAACCATAAGTACAAGATTAATGTACTGATAATGTCTGGGTCTGGCATTGTAACAGTATAGATACACAGATTAGATTGTCTGAGTATGTCTGGTCTGCATTGGTAAACTAAGTACACAGATTAGATTGTACTGATTATGTCTGGTCTGGCATTGGTAAACAGTATAGGTACACAGATTAGATGTACCGATTGCTCTCTTCGTTGGCCGCCTGCATGATAAAGCGACATGCTGCGATGCATGTGACCGTTTTTCCTCTTCCTGTCGTCTGCCGTGGAGCTTGGTGGTCAACGGAGGCGTAGTCAGTTGTACTGAGAAGCCTAGCTTTAGTTTCTGTAGTAATGTTTGGCTTTTTAAAGAAGGGGTGAAAGTTGGTAGCTGACAGCAGTTGCCTTTTGGACTCTGTTCTCAGTCAAATTTTCCATCTTGGTACTTCCCAAGTATGTTAACATTCTGTATCTCGCTGAAGTTTTCACCCTTTCGCCAGTAGCTAATACTTTTTCCGTACGGGGGAAAAAAAAAGAAGAAAACTTTTACATGGATTTGGACATGTTTGCCCGACATGGCAGCCGTGTTCAAACACCATCCTAACGTTTATTGTATTTTATTTCTTTCACTCACCAGAAGTGTCAGTGTCAGTGCCAGTGTCAGGATCCAACAAAAACTTGTTTTTCAACTTGCTACCAGTGACCGTGTCAAAGTGTCGGCATCAGCATAACCAGGACTGGCCACTGGAGTCTTTTCCCCCCTCATAACCATCAGAAAAACTACAGTGTGCTGTCATCAGGGCTTCGGTGACGCTGTACCGTCAAGATGAGTTTCGCAGGCCCGAGTAAAAGGAGGAGGTAAGACACTGTCATGATGAATGATGATTTCGGTAGAGGAAAAAGTTGACTTTTCTAAAATGAAAAGTAAAGGAGATGAAAGGAGAGAGAGAGAGAGAGAGAGAGAGAGAGAGAGGAGAGAGGAGAGAGAGAGAGAGAGAGTTGAAAAACCATTTACACAACGATTGATAAAATGAAATGGAACGGAGAGAGAGAGAGAGAGAGAGAGAGAGAGAGCGAGCTGAATAACTATTTACAAAATTGTGTAATAAAAACGAAATTGAACGAGAGAGAAAGAGAGACACACAGAGAGAAATGAATAATCATTTACAAAACGGTATAGAAAAGTGAAGTTGAACGAGAGATAGGGGGGGGGGGGGGTGGGGGGTGGGCGAGGAATAATTGTTTGCAAAACGAGACAGAGCGGGGAGAGAGACAAAGAGAGAGAGCGCGCGCGCGCGCGTGTGTGTGTGTGTGTGTGAGAGAGAGAGAGAGAGAGAGAGAGAGAACCATTTACAAAACTATTTGTATGAGTGAAATTGAGAGAGAGAGAGAGAGAGAGCCTCGTTTTGTCCACACTTTGCAGGCGGTATGTTGCTGCGCAGTCTACGTACTTTTCCTTCGCATGCTGGTTGTTTAGTTTTCATGCATTAACCGTACGCTGACATGCTTTACAAGATCTTTAACGTGCGATTAGATGTTATGCATGCGTATACACACGAAGGAGCACAGGTCTGCAAATTCGTCGTGTTGATGTGGCAGATCAGAAAATTCTCCACCCTTCATAGTGGACATAGTATGTAACTCGAGTATGTTTTATTGAAATCATACAAATGTAGGCTCGTGTATGCCGGAATTTATACTTTGTTCAGGAGGGATTTATCGCAATCGAACAGTTCCATATGCGCTCCACCCAAATCTGCTAGCAGTTGTCTGGAGGATTCCCTGAACCTGCACAAAACCCCACGTAATCGGGTGGGTGGTGAGTGATGGAGAAGTGACCCTTGAAACTCTAGTCTGACACCACCAGAATGACGGAAACAATAAGATGGACAGCCAACAAGCCAGTTGTTAATGTCGCGGGCTGGGATTGAACTGGATATATGAGATCTTGAGTCCTTGGCTCTGTCAATAGAACCAACCGGCTCACTTAAAAAATGCACACATTGTACATATGACATGCAGACACACACACACACACACACACACACACACACACACACACACACACACACACACACACACACACACACACAGAGAGAAGAGAGAGAGAGAGAGTTCTTACATCTACAGTAAGACCAACGTTTTGTAGGTCCTGTTCTCCATCCCTAGTTCAAGACCCTGCCGGCGCGTTGGGTTTTGCACAGGCACAAGGATTCTTCCAACGTTTAGATGGAGCGCATATGGAATTGTTTTGAGTACGATGACTCCCTTTGAACAAACTCCTGACACCAGGGAATTGCACATGTTGGAAAAGGTCCCACTCGGAGCATCATGCGCCTGTCATTCTACTCCCCCGTATCTCCAGCCTGTTCCCACCTCCCATGCTCCTTACCCCCCCCTCCCCCCCCCCACC
>JAPXFY010000012.1:14143973-14181473 GCA_030674185.1 Monoplex corrugatus
AAAAACCAAACAAGCTTAGGTAGCGCCAGACTACGGCGACCGCCTTTTTGGAGAGAGAGCAACCTATACTGTCTGTCTCTCTCTTTTTCCATCTGTCTGGCTCTGGCTCTCTTTCTCGGTCTCTGTCTGTCTGTCTGTCTGTCTGTCTGTCTGTCTGTTTCTCTCTCTCTCTCTCTCTCTCTCTCTCTCTCTCTCTCTCTCACTCACTCTTTATATGTCTATCTGTTTATCTATCTCTGTCCCCCCCCCCCTCTCTCTGTGTCCCATCCTCTCTCCCTATGTATGTATGTATGTATGTATGTACGGATGGATGGATGGATGGATGGATCTGTTTATCTGTCTGTCTGTCTCACCCACTCTCCCTGCTCCCTCCCCCCTCTCTCTCTCTCTTTTCCATACATATTTCCTCTATCTGATATTCATCCTCTTCTTATTAACATAACAACGTTTCTGACCATTGAAGTCCCGATTTTCATAACAAAAACACGTAGGCACAAACAGTGGCTTAGAGTCAGCTGACACTTTTTCCCTGTCTACCGTTTTGTGCCTACACGCACTTTTGGCAGCTGACACAGCCTGCAAAATGTCACTTCATGAATAGTTATTGCATCGAAAATGAATAATTAATAGATCCCCACATGTTGCAGAATTAGCTTGGGAATTATGTTCGGGATTGGATGGCATATGGCTAGCACCCCTGTCTTTGCAAAAAGCAGTACAGAACAAAACAAAACAAATAACACTTTTTTACACAGGGATAGTTGCATAAGATCCCACTGGATCTACTTCACAGCTAGTCTTTGCTACCCTACGCACATAAGCATAGTAAGCAAACAAAGAAACAAAAAAACGGATGGAACATAATAAATACAGCGTGAAAGAAGTTTTTAAAATGAGTTGTAATAGAATATGGATTTTTAAGTGTCACTGTGACAGATGAAACATAATAGGCCTAAATGCAATGTGAAAGAAGTTTTTTTTTAAATGAGTTGTAATAAAATATGGACTTTTATATGTCAGTTTGTCAAATGGTTTACAAAAATATTTGAGACAATAGCAGATGCATACAAAGATGCATACGTATATACACGTCAACCCCTTACAATAACAACAAAGCAACAAGAACAACATAACAATCATGTAGTTGTAGCAGGACCTTGTACATTTTTGAGAAAAGAAAAAAAAGTATAACCCTTGACAGTGACATTGAAGCAGTAGTACAACATAAAAATTGTATTAGTTGTAGCAGTAACATGTACATTTTGAGAAAAGAAAAAAAAAAGTAAAGTTACAGACATAGAATCAAAGGAAAAGAAGAGTGTAAAGGAAGTAGTAGGAACAAATAGGGGAGGGGAGGGGTGGGCGAGACATGTCAGCTAATGCTGTGAGGAAAATAGATGAACCACAACACATCCAACGTCCAAGAAGTTATGAAAATGAATTCTAATGAAATATCGACTTTTATGTATCAGTCGATCAAATCCATTACAACAAAAGCATAAAAGATAAAGGCAGTTACACATAAATTAGATAATGTCAACCCTTAACAACAACAATAGCAACAACAACAACAGTAGCACAATAGTAGTAGTAGTAGTTGTTGTAGTAGTAGTAGTGGTAGCAGCAGCAGTAGAATTAGTAGTTGTTTTAGCGGCAGGGTTTTTGTTGTTTTTTTTTTAGAAGAAATTGAACTTACAGCCTCCTTAATACCTAGTTGCGGATGAGCACCCGGTCCTGTTCAGGATTGTGGAAGGTAAAGCAGCGAGGGGGGGAACCACCCAACAAGGCTGACTTTCTTCCTCACTTCACTTTCCAGAGCCGTGGAGTTAAGATCTAATGTTTTGGGTTCAATCTCAGCTCAAAGCATTAAAAGAATAAGGGAAAAAAAGAAGAAGAAAAAAGAAAGAAAGAAAGAAAAGAAGAGAAAGTGCAAAAGAAAAAAAAACTACGCTGTTCGCTGCCCATCTTAATGCTTTAACTGTTCTAGAACCGATAATGGATACGGTTGTGAGGCGTGGACAGTTAACAGGCAAAGCCAGAACAAGATTGAGGCAGCCGAGATGTGGTTTCTAAGAAGAATGTGAGAGTTCCAAGGACAGCAAAGAAAACAACCGAGACAATCTTGATTGAGGCAGACACAAGAAGATCATTCATAAGGAAGATTAGGAAAGACAGGCAACATTTATAAGTCATTTTATGGGGAAAGGGGAATTAGGGAAAGAGAGTCACCAGGTAGACCCAGGGAAAAATATTGGACAGACGTGCTGAGTGGTTGAGGACAGAGAGGGTGGAAGATGTGCCTGCGGCAACAAGGGATAAGGTGCATATGGAGGGCTATGATCGCCAACGCCATGTGGCAGGGCATTTGATGATGATGAGTGGTGTCAATATTTCATGGATCCCTTCCTCCCCTGCCACCTGCTGGCATCCATTTCAAGACCATGCCAGCGTGTAGGTTTTTTCGTAGGCTCAAGGATTTCACAAAATGATCACTCGGTAGACTTTGGCGGAGGGCATATGGCTTTGTCCGAGCGCATTCAATCCCGCTTGAATAAACTCAAATTCAAACTTACTTCCCAGCAGTGATCCTAGAGTATGAGACTTCTTTTTTCTTTTTACAATTATGAAACGTGTACGTGTGTGTGTCTGTGTGTGCGTGCGTGCTGGAGCGTGTGTGTGCAATAGTTATCAGCATTATTAGAGTACACCCCCATCACACACACGAGTACACAGAGAGCCGGGCCACAAACACCACACAAAAACAGCTAATCAGTTAATGGGACCACAACCAGCGGGTCCCCTGGCATTTTCTACCGTCATCCTTCCCACATTAATATTCATTTTCTGTTAGTCTGGTTGGCGTAGATGTAGAGCTCCCATCTTCCAATCTAACTAGTAAAAGGTTCGACTCCGACTTGAGAGCAATTTTGTGTATGTAACCTCCGGTCCACCCAGCTGTGAATGGATACCTGATCCCTTTCAGAGTTAGATAAAACAGTGAGAGAGAGAGAGAGAGAGAGAGAGAGAGAGGAGTGAGTGAGAGTGTATTTGCCCTGCGGTGATTTTGCCTGAAAAGTTATGTATTCATAAGTATATGGACGTAGCATTAGGTGTGAATGCAATTCGCATATTTTTGCGTGGAATTCTGGTTCACACACACACGCATACACGCATGCACACACACGCACATATACATCACACAGCACATACAAATGCACATAAATAAACAGGCATTCTCTCTCTCCCTCCCCCCCCCTCTCTCTGTCACTCTCTTATTCTCTCTGTCTTATTCTCTCTCTCTCTCTCTGTCTCTGTATGAAGAGGTGTGCTTATGTATGGAAGGAATGCCTTTGTAAGGTCAAATGGCAACGGAAATGTGGTTTCTAAGAATAACGTTGACAATTCCATGGGCAGCGAAGAAAACAAACAAGATGGTCATGAAGGAAACAGACACAAGAAGATCATTAATAAAGAAGATTAGGAAAAGACAAGCAACATTTTTAGGGCATTTTACCAGGAAAGAGAAATTAGAGCACCTGGTCACAACGGGAAAGTTGGAGGGTAAGAGAGCACCAGGTAGGCCCAGGGAGAAAATATTAGACGGATTTGCAGGGTGGCTGAGGACAGAGAGGGTAGGAGATGCACTTTCAGTGACAAGGGATAGATTCGTATGGAGGGCCATGATTGCCACACGGCAGGGCACATCATGATGATGATGATGATGGTATATTGACAAAGGCCAGTTGGCCAAAGTATTGCGCGTATCTCTGTTTCGTAAAAGAAAGATTGTGCTCTTATTCTATTGTAGTTTTATTCAGTTTGCTTGAATGCTGGCTGTATCGATTGATTCAGTTCATGTATGAAGAATTTCTGCATCTTGTTCTTGTTGTCTCACCTCCACCTTCTGTTCATGTCATATCATTTTTGCATCTTGCGTATCTCATGCTAGCACTTTCAACAACTGTTTTCCTTTATCAACTGTGTCTGTTTTTGCCTTCCCTTCATCTCTTCATGCTGTGTAGCAATCTTGCATCGTGTTGTCACTGCTATTTTTTTTTCTCTCGTGTGTAATGAAATTATTCAGCATCCTGCATCTTTTTTTCAGCATCTCATCCTGTTTTTGTACTTATACTTCAGTACTGAGTTCCTTTGAAAATGTTAACATTAAACCAGGTCTGTTTTTGCAATGTCTAAGCTGTAAGATTTTATATAACTTTTGTTAGTGTTTTATCTAAACAGCATACAAGTCTGTTTTAAATATGACAAGTATTGGCAAAAGTTCATATGTATGACGAGTTCATATTAAAAGATAAAATATGACAATTTTGTGCAAAAGATGAAATATGACGAGTTTTGTGCAAAAGACCAACACTTTGCAATAGCGTCATTCAGCAAAAGATGATATAACACAAGATCGTCGTTTGTGGTGTCTGATAACATATTTCAAATAGTTTCTATTTCTGCATTATTTTAAAGGAACTTAGTATATGCTCATATACATTCTTGCATGTTGTGTTTTATTGTTTCATCCTCCAAGCATTCCTGTGTCTTCTTTTTCATTTATAAATATCCGGTGCATTTCAGTAACCTGTCGATTCACCTCTTTTGGACAAAGGAGTAGAAGGTAGATTTGGGGGATACTAGTACTTGGTGGTAGGTTTTTTTGTTTTGTTTTGTTTTGAGGTTTGTTTTTTTTTTTTTTTTTTTTTTTATTTCAGACCTTTGTAGAGCTGCACCGTCCATATCCCTGTATTTCTGTAGTCTGGAATAGTAATAGTAGCAGGCAGACTATGCTGACTTTGCCATATAACACTATTGTATTCATCAGATATATACATGTGTTTGTCCATTAATTTTTATTATTATTGTATTTAGAGTTAATGCCGTTTACATTTGTTGCATTTATAATTTTCACTTGAGGTTTCACGCTGTTTGAATAAATGTTTCTTATCCATTGGCTTGTTTGTTTGTATGAAGGTCTTTTCATCCTGCAGACTATGTCACATGTTACTTTATATGTGTGTGAAAGTTAGTCATTTGTTTTATTCCTCTATTTAGAAAATAATTTGTAAACCTTCAGTCTGGTGAGTTTCATTTTATATGCGATGTGAGTAGGTAAAACAACAGAGAAAAGTAAAACTGCAGTGGAAACTAAGTGCAAGTGTTAATATATATATCTGTATGTATATATATGTATGTATGTATTCTTTGTATGTATATGTATGTTTGTTGTGTATTTTCCACAGTATGTATATTAGACATTTCTCGATGATATTATCGACGAAGGAAGATAATTGATGCATGTGCAATATAACCATGAGGGAAAGTGCTTAAATTAAGTTAGAAATGTCACACTGTGATATTCTCATTAATATTTATTGTTTATCATTGTCGTATTAACATATGTTTCATTAATCCTGTACAACATGACCATGTATGTTATTGTTCGATTATCAGTATTAATCGCATCCTTGTGCATTTTGTGGTGTATAATTTTGTTGTGTTTTGATTTTGTTCTCTCCACCCACCAGACGTAGCGTATCTCACGGAAACCTGTTGGCTAGGTTTCCCAGCATACGAGGGTAACTCACGACACATTTTACCATATGTAACATTATATTCTCTAGTCACTAGCGTGTGGTACTACCTTCTCGGCAGTCTCTCTTGCCATATGTAGCCCCCACTGTCTTCATTCTCAACGAGGCGAGCAGTACAACAGCCCGTTTGTCCTCACCGCCTAATTCTTTTTTTGTTTTTTGTTTGGTTGGTTTTTGTTTTGATTTGAGGGCGTGTGGCTTTGATTGTTTTTTTTGTGTGACGTAATTTTGATTTTGCAAGCCAGAAGCGGTGGGTTGAAGTCAGCATGCCCAATACCATTTTGTGCAGTTATTTGATTATTATTCAGTCAGGTTACTGTTTTTAACGCAGAGTTCAAGTTGATTAACAGTAGGTTAGTGATGTAGCTATACTAGGGAGATTGTAGTCTGAGATTGTTTTCCTTTTTTTAGAATTGATTCTTCAAATGATTCCTTTTTGTTTTATCATTTAGACTTTTATCAAAGTTTCTGTTTACCATCCTGATTTATCTTTTCATAACCATCATTATATTTTTTGTAGGCAGTTTCATCATATTAATATTCTGCTGGGCAGCCTTTGTAACATTCAAAGAACAAAATTGACTTTATGAATTAATATGATGGATTTGTTTCAAAGAGCATGAGAAGATGTTGAATTTATTTTTATATGTTAGTCAACGATATTTCTTCTAAATGATGGATTTTTGTCAGGGATTATGGTATGCTGAATTCATTTTCATATGTAAGCCAAAGATATTTCTTTTTTCCGATTTCTCTATCACCTGCATCAGACCCCATCCCTGTCATTTCCCCTTTTCGGTGGCTTCCTTTTATTTTATAGCACTGTATGCAAGCATCAGTTCCTTTTATTTCATGGTACTGTATACAAGCAATTGATCTTTTTGAGTTTTGTTTCTTTTCATTTACTTTTACGCTGTATGATTATTTTGTGGTCACATCGCATTTTCTCATTGTGGTTTGTGTTTATTCCATATTCTGTGGAGGGAGATTGTAGAGTATAGAAGCAGAATTTGATAGTAAACTAGCCATGGGGGAGTAGTAAACTAGCCATGGGGGAGTATTCATCAACTTTGAAGGGTATTGGTGTGTGTAATATGTGATAGAAGTGTGGCTGCCCGATGTGATCAGTGTGTGTGTGTGGTTGAGTTAACATGATGGCGATTGTGTATGATTATTGTGTGACAGAGTGTATGGTTAATTGATTGTGATTATTGTTTATATGTCTGTGACAGAGATTATATTTTATTTTGGTTATGATAGGCCTACTCTCTTAAGAATTGTTTTCCATAGAAAATTGATTTCAAGTTTTTTTTCCGTTTTGTTTTCATATTGTTTATCCATTTTATTTTATTTTATTTTATTTTATTGATTGATTTATTTATTGATCTATTTATTTATTTATTTTGTATGTGTGTGTGGTTGTTTTTTTGTTTTTGTTCTCGTGTTTTGTTTTTTGTTTTTTTTATTGATGATTTCAAAATTCTTGTGATAGTCTTCATGTACACAAAAACATAAGCTGCGAGTAAGAACTAAGATGCAGAATCATTCATCACCATTTTTAGTTGAAACGCTGTGCTTTAAGTGAAAGCTGTATATTAGTAAACATTGCTTTTCCGACAAAAGTGTTTTGTCTTGATGCTGATGCATTTTTGCTGGTACGATATAGTCATTTAATGTCAATGTATTCGCAGAACATTTTTCAGTTTTGTCGCAAAAGTTGACACAACTCCAGAGCTTTCATTATCACTTTCACATGAGGTCTAGTTGTTAAATAATGTGAATAGAAAATGTCTGTTTCTGGTTGTTAAATAATGTGAATAGAAAATGGCTGTTTGAATTTTATTTTTATGCTATAGTGTGAACAGAAAATGGCTTTTTGATTTTGATTTTTGTATTGTAGTATGGGTGTCCTCTCTGCTGACAGGACAGTATAAAATCAGAAATGTGGTGTGTTGTTGTTGAAGAAGATACTTTTGTGAACAGAGTTTTAGTCCAGCAAAGAGATTCTATTTGTTGTAATTGTTTTATATATATATCTCATTCTTTATCTTAAATGACTGCTGTTCAGTTTATCTTGCATAACATTTTCCTGATTTCTGGATTATACTAGTAATAGTAGTATTACATTATTTTTATATATTCTTCAATTATGTAAACATAATATGTTTATGATATATTGAAACAAATATAATAATCGTGTAAATCTACATGTACATTGAACATTGTTGTCATTTGACTGCAAAACATGTATACAGTGTACTGTACTATAACTAATCTGTTCTGTGCTGCTTGTCAGTGCCAGATCCAAAAATAGGCTGATGTGTATACTATAGCTGCTGTGATTTTTTCATTATATAATTGTGTACGTGTGTGTACGTGTGTGTGTGTGTGTGTGTGTGTGTGTGTGTGTGTGTGTGTGTGTGTGTGTGTGTGTGTGTGTTCATTTTTTTTTTATTATAAGTATTATTTGTCAAGCTCAGTTCGTAAGCCTTTTTTTAAAAAAATCTTTGTGTTTGAATGGTAAGTTAGTGTGAGAAATTGTGTGTGTGTGTGTGTGTGTGTGTGTGTGTGTGTGTGTGTGTGTGTGTGTTCGTGCAAATGGGAAGGAGAGGAGGAATGAGTAAGGTCAGTGTGTGAAATGGTCACATGTTTAAGATTCACATGTCAAGTCACGGGATTGGTTACAAAGCACACTATGTTCGTTTCATTCACTTCCATGAAGATCAGAAGACTAGTTATATATGCACACGACTTTGCTGAGTTTATGCGTACATGCTGTGTGGGATGTTCGCACATTTCTCAGACCTGAGTATTGCATCTCTCCCATTTTAAACATAGTGGTTTTAAAACTGAACAGATTTAAGATGCATTTTCAAAGCTGAATTTTCTCTCTTCCATGATGTCAAGAATCTTGAATATTGTCATGAACTTATGTTTGAAACAGATTTCAGACCTATTTTTAGGATTAACTATTCACTCTTCCTTGATGTCAAAAAATTTTTTTTTTTTAAAAAGTCATGAATTTAACTTTGTTGTTGTTGTCGTTGTTGTTGTTGGTGCATCAAGGTGAATGTAATCATATTTTGATGAACAAGATTGAATTGTAGTGATGAGTTGTGAAGTTGGAATGAATGGCATGGGATCAAACGCTTCTGAGGTGACACAGAGAGATAGATAAACAAAAACAAAGTATGAATCATGAAAGATGCACATGCTGTTGAGGTTTTAAGGATCATCGTGAACGTACATGTTATTTGGGTTAGGCATGTAGGCCTACTGCTGAAGCAACATGAACAAGGCCTAGATCATTAGATACATATATGTTGTGGAAGTTTCACTTACCATCTTGAAGCTATTTGAAGTATTGTGATGCTTAGTCTTCAAGTGTAATTCATTGCAGAGTTATCCTAGATCTAGACCATTAAACCTGCTATGCAAAGCTTAGATCATTGAATAGGTTGTGGAAGTTTCACTTATCGCCTGGAAGCCACTCGAAATATGTAATGATACTTAAGTCTTCAAACATAATTACGTGCTTAGTTATCCTACATCCTATCCATTAAATGTTTACATAAGCTACTAAACCCTCACCAACCATCAAAACTTTTAAGACAAGTTTTTGTGTTCTGCATTTAATCAGTGAAAGTAATCCTTGTAAATTAACAAGTTATTACGAACCTTATGAGTCAAGTTTTTGTGTCCTGCATTTAATCAGTGTAATCCTTTTAACAGGATATGATTTGTTACTAATGTCAAGGTAATTATAAACAGTTGTTACTAATGTTGAGGAAATTAAAAACTTCAGGTGTCGTGGTTAAAGTCTGAATTTATGTGCTGTCTATTCTGATGACATGAAATGAACGAGTTTGATGTTTGACTAACAAGTTTGAAACCAATACAGATTTACAAATTCTTATTGGAGTTTCGTGTACACTGATGCACCTGTTAACATGACAATAAGTAGGCTACAAATGGGATTTTTTTGTCTTCATGATATGTGTTGCACTGGGATCTACAGTCAGTAATACTTTGATTTTCTCACTTATCTGTCCGCTTCCTGTTGTGAGCTTAGGACTTTGTGGTTGAAGTGTCTGCATAGGACCTGAGAACCTGGGTTTTAATCACAGATCAGACAGAGATTTTCAGTCTCCTGCCCCCCTCTACTGCATCTTAAATGGTGACCTAGATGATTATCTCTTGAATGAGATGATAACTGAGTGCCCTATGATGCATGCATGCAGCAAAAAAGTTTTCTCTGGTCAAGTTCTGCAGCAAATTCCCTCTTTCATAGGGTGAACTGAAATGCACGCAGCCCAAAATTCACATGGTCAATCCAGTGCAATGCAAGAAAAGAAAAGAAACCAGTCGCCATGGCGTAGTGGTTAATGCAACAGATTACCCACTGGAAGGTTGTGGGTTCAAATCCCTATCAGTCCTTAAAAAATATATCGTTGTGGGATATTTCGGCTGTAACCAGCTCTTACCCAGAGTTGGGCATGCTATGGGCTCACTGGGAAAACTTGGACCACACAGTCGAGTCTCATCCATTTCACGGATGCGTCACTGAAGGTGATGCTCAAATCTTCTGACCAGCACCGCAGGTGTCTGTATCTCTCGGGCCTGGTTGACGCCAGGATATATTATGACAGTAAGCGTAGAGTACAGTCCTGTCTTGCAGTTTCAATCCTAGATGGAACTCCATAGCATCATAATTATCATCCTCATCGCCATCTTTATCATCGCATTGTAAATACTGTGCCAGCTTCTGTGGCCATTAAGATGGTGTAGAAAATGGAACGGGGGGGGGGGGGGGGGGGGGGGGGGGGGGGGGGGATGAGCACAAAGATAATCTCCCTGAGTGGGATGATCTTTCAAAAAAAGACAAGAAAAGAAAAATAGAAACAAATAGTCTGAGAGAGTTTGAGTTAATCACGGTCCTAGGATGGACTAATGAATTCAAGCGATCTCTTGAAGACAAAGGGAATAGGTGGCACTATGACATACACTGCACATTTTGGCTGTGGTGTTGATCTTGCGATATTTATACTGGTGTTAATCATTTGACTCCCTTGCCTTACCCATAAGCTTCCTGCAGAGATCTCAAAGCTAGTGGATAGGTGAGGGGGTGAAGGATAAATGGCAGGAAACTGGTAAAATTGTGGGTGTCAAAGGGTTAAATAAGGAATATCCACATTGAATAATATCCAACTACATAAATGTATACTGTAAGATACATCCATTGACCTACTGATTGATTGATTGACAGAGAGAGGGGGAGAGTGAGTTCAAAATTCATAAACTTTGATGTAAGACCTATGTATGTATCATTGTATGTACATGTACATATGAATATACATTGATTATATATATATATATACAGATTGATATATATAGATATATATATACGAGTATATAGATAGATAGATAGATAGATATGATAGATATTTATACATTTAACCTGAATTATTTGTGGCACAGAAAGAAAGTTTAAAAGTCAGGAACCAAACATTCACCATCGCAGTTATCCAAGAGGAAAGAGAGAGCGTGAGAGAGAGAGAGAGAGAGACAGAGAGCGAGAGAGAGAGAGAGACTATATACTACAAATCTTTCCCAAGAGACATGATTGATGGATATGATGATTAATATAACTTTTTTTTTAATTGAAAGAGAGGGTGTGTTAAAAGGTAGGAGCAAATTATCATAGAAACATAGGATGGACAGGGATAAAATGTTTGTGCTGGGGTGGTTCGATATGAAAAAACAAACAAACAAAACAACAAAGCAAAGAACGTCAAGATACCGTGATGCCACTTGCATACATGCATCTATAGACTTCATCAAGCCATGTTGTTGAGACGAAGGGAAGCTACTCTCTTTTGCTTTTGCCGGGGAAGGGGCGGAATTACACTGGGAAGGGCAGGCATTCTTAACTCCCTTGAATGAGCAATCCCTCACCATTTCTATTACCGCCTGGTAAAAGAAGGCTTTCTGATTCGGCAAAAATGTCAGTACTTCTACAAACATACTGTGTGGTCTTTGTGACAAAGTTGTCAGAAATCGAGAGTGAGAGGAGAAAGAAAGAGAGAGAGAGAGAGAGAGAGGAGTCAAGTATGAAATGGAGAGAATGTGAGGTGTCTTATCTCAATCAGATTTATTTTTTTATCTGTGTGTGTGTGTGTGTGTGTGTGTGTGTGTGTGTGTGTGTGTGTGTGTGTTGCTGTTGTTGGTGGTTATGGTGCTGGTGTGTGTGTGTGTGTGTGTGTGTGTGTGTGTGTGTGTGTGTGTGTGTGTGTGTGTGTGTAGACATGCATGTGTGCCTGTGTGTATATATCTGTGCCTGTCCACTCTCTGTCTCTGTCAGTCTGTCTGTCTGTCTGTCTCTCTCTCTCTCTCTCTCTCTCTCTCTCTCTCTTGTGTCAGTCTGTCTGTCTGTCTGCTCTCTCTCTCTCTCTCTCTCTCTCTCTCTCTCTCTCTCTCTTGTCTATCTATCTGTCTATCTATCTGTCTGTTTTCCCTGTCTGTTCTTTTTATGTCTATTTTGGTAAATCTATTAAATTGGTACACAATTTGTATGTTTTAACAATTTTTTGTTTTGTTTTCAGTTCCAGAGAACCAGTATGGAGCCCAGGTAATCTCCACCCCACCCTCCCCTTTTACTCTATTTCTCTCAGTCTCACTCATGCCACCCATCATTCTTTGTCTCCTCTGTCCTCCTTCTCCTACCCTCCTCTTGACTGTGTCTGTGTCTGAGTTACCTTCCTCTGCCTACTGACACCTCTCCCCAGTGTTCTTTCATCTGTTTTGTTTTTGGGTTACAAGACTATCATTGAACCACACAACCCTGACCCCAATCTTCCCCCAGCTCTGACCTTGATTCCATCGTTGACTTTGGTCTAAACCTCACCCAGGACCCTGACAGACCCTAACCTTAACCTTAACTTCCCTTTTAACCTGATCCTAGTTTTACCCTCTGACCCTAATCCTGACTCCTGCCCTTGACCTTAGCTTTACTTCACAGTTTTACCCATATCTTACTCTAGACCTTGATCCAGTTTTTAGCTTGTGTTGTTCTTTTTTCTGTAGCATAAAGATTCTCAGAAAAATGCCTACAAGTACAAGTTTCGTGGCCGAGTCCTGATTTGGTTTAGAAATATTAAATTTCATTCTCCGCTTTGAACTTGTTCAGTGTTTTTATTGATTGAAAATATAATCTTAAACAAATGTGAAGCAAGTAGGAACCAGAGAAACACAAAAATTCGAATCAAATGTGTATTTTATACAAGAAGATAAGACAGGCATAAATTTTCAGCCAGCTGGCCTTTGTCAGACATAAACATAAAACAACAAAGAACAAACTACAGAGAACAAGGACAAAAATTACCTGAAATATAGCAAAACTTCCCTGATGTTTGGTCAAGTTGGAGAAAGTGAATGAGTTATGGTAACTGGGAAGTAGGGGAGGCAAATATTGAAATATGTAATAGTGAGTTATGGTAACTGGGAAGTAGGGGAGGCAAATATCAGAAAATGTAATAGTGAGTTATGGTAACTGGTAAGTAGGGGAGGCAAATATCAAATATGTGAGTTATGGTAACTGGGAAGTAGGGGAGACAAATATCAGAATATGTAATAGTGAGTTATGGTAACTGGGAAGTAGGGGAGGCAAATATTGAAATATGTAACTGGGAAGTAGGGGAGGCAAATATCAGAATATGTAATAGTACCCATTCAGATTGATCTGAATCCAAATTCCCTTCACTTTCATTGATTAAAAGAGATAGGTATGTGTGACTTGCCTCCACAAAGGGTACATTAAATCACTGGAAGCCTTGGTCCCCACATGAATGTGATGTCTTGGCCTCTTGGCCTACATTTATTGTTTCATTTTTTGTGTGTTTTTTTTTCTTTTTCCACTTCTTTAGACATTGTTTGATCACATCTCAAAATATCTAGTCTTGTGTTACTCAATAAATATGTTAGATTTACTTTTCATTATATAGATTGTTGATGTAACTGTGGGTGATCTTGGTAATGAAACAGATGCTAGTCCATTTCAAATTGTCTGTTGAATTCTTGTAAGAATGATTCTTTCTTACCACATGAGATTTGTCATTATTATTAATACTTTTCTGCCACTTAACATGTACTGTACATACAGATGTATGATGAATATAAACATATTATTGCTGCTATCTGTGAAATCTGTTTATTTGATTGTTATGTTTTGTGACTGTGTTGTTCCACAAATTACAGTAATAATAATAATAAAAATGAAAAATAAGTAAACAAATAAATGAATAAATAAACAAATAAGTAAATATAACAAAACAATTTACATTTTTATATGACAACATAAGTAACATTTATTATCTCTTTTCTCATTCTAAATAACAATTTCGCTGAAATGTCAACATGCCAATAGCCAATTTTAGACTACTATAACACACATTCTTAGTGTCCTACAAGAAATCTTCTTATATCATTATCAAAGCTTATTTCATCTCATTTGTAACAATACAAACAGCTTCAAATTTTAAGAAGACATTTAATGTACGCTTTGTCTGTACACACCATATAATTATGTGAGATGTACTTTAAAGTTTGTAAAGATAGACACAGTTGGTATACTTACAGATGGCATTGATACTTTTACCCTCATGTGTATATAAAGGTAATCAAGATAATGATAATGAAGATGATGATGGTAACAGTAATCATGATGATGATGTTGATAATAAGAATAGTAATGATAGTAATAATGGTGATGATAAAACAAATAATGATGATGATGATGATAAATCATTCTTCTGTAATATTGTTTTTCAAACTCATTTGGACTTGCTAGTATATATTACACATTTAAATAAACCAGCAGTGGTACTTGTGATGGTATTTGATGTTATTTGTGCACATGTTCATAACTGCTTTATTGTTGATTTTTATGGCACCAATTGTAGGCAGCGGTAAGTTCTTGTGCATGAGAGGTTTCATTTTTGTTTATCTTGAAGGAGTTGTTGACATTTTTAGAAATTTTTGTTTACATGACCATTAAAAGCAAAGATTCCTGTTTGTAACAAAACAAAACAAAAAAACAGGTAAGCAATGACTGTTTACAAGATGACGAAAGTGGTGAACATTTCATTCTTAAAATGGATCATGAGAGAAATTCATATATGTGTGCATGCTTGCGTGTGTGTGTGTGTGTGTGTGTGTGTGTATGTGTGTGTGTGTGTGTGTGTGTGTGTGTGTGTGTGTGTGTGTGTGTGTGTGTGTGCACTGATGTGTGTTTTTGTTTGATTAACTGTGTTCACTATAACTGATATTGGGACTGTATGTGTGTGTAGGAAAAATCAAGCATATGTGTGTGTACTTATACATGCATGGGAGAGAGAGAGAGAGGTGTGGTGTGTGTGTGTGTGTGTGTGTGTGTGTGTGTGTGTGTGTGTGGTGTGTGTGTGTGTGTGTGTGTGTGTGTGTGTGTGTGTGTGTGCCTGTGCATGCATGTGAGTGAATGTGTGTGTGTGTATGTGTGTGCATGCGTGTGTGTATGTGTGTGCATGCGTGTGTGTATGTGTGTGCATGCGTGTGTGCATGTTCTTCATTTTCTGGTGGAGGTGTGAATGATTAATTGTCTGAACATCAGTTTTTGTATGGTACTTCTAGGTTTTGATTGCTCGGGGGTTGTTTATTGATTTCAGAATGAAAAGCAGAATGAGACAGAGTATGAAACTTCTTTTTTGAGGATCATTTCTAGTATAATCATGCTATTTAGTGCATGTCCAATACTCACACATATGCACATGCACACATACACTCATACACGTACATACACACACACATGCGCGCATGCATGCATGCATGCACACTTGCGCGCGCGCGCGCACACACACACACACACACACGCACACACACACACACACACACACACACACACACACACACACATCTATCTTGTCACCACCAGTAACTGCCACCACTCTCAGTACCAGTTTCAGTTTCAGATTTCTCAAGCCAATATCTCCAGACACTTCAAATGAATTCCACATGCACCAAACACTACAAATGACATGTGATGGGAAAAGATCCAAAATCCTCCATAGCATCAGCCCCTGTGCTTGCAAGGTTTTGAGGTCCTTATCTAACCTGTGGGTTCATGATTGCCTATTGTTTAATCAGTCTGCCATTATCTAACAATACACCAGACTGACAAACAAGCAGAGGTGATAGACAGGCAGAGAGACAGACTGACCAGACAGTTTAGAACCACAAATGACCAGTATCATCACCAGAAATAGCATAATTGTATTATTTTCTTCTGTTTAGTTTGCTCTTCTCTTTTTTGGTTTTGTTTTTATTTCTTTGTTTACTTTTGCATGTTTCTCTTCTGTTTTTGTTTTCTGTTTTTTGTTGTTTTTTTTCTTTTCAACATGATCTGCTTTAGGTTTCATTTCATGATTTATGGAATAACAGATCGCAACATCAGCATCCTTTCATCTAAACTGTATGAAATTTACATCCTGTTCAGAAAAAAATGTTCATTGCTTTATTCATATTTTCTCACAACAATGATATGCTTTTTAGAGACAGGAGAGAGAGAGAGGGGGGGAGAGAGAGAAAGAGGGGGGGAGAGAGAGAGAGATTTTAGGGTGTCGTTTGAAGGTAGGTAGACTTTTTTAAAAATCAAAGCACGCCTGATGTCATTCCCACACCACGTTGTCACAGATATATTCATTTCATATTATTAGTGTATGTATATATAAATAGATACATGTACATATATATATATATATGTATATATATATATATATATATATATATATATACATATATATATATATATATATATGTGTGTGTGTGTGTGTGTGTGTGTGTGTATGTATGTATGTATGTATATATATATACATATATAGATAGATATATGTATATAGGTACGTACATAGATGTGCGTATATATAATGTAAGCCTTTTATTGACTTAATCCCATAATTTGACTTATCTATCAGTTTGGTGATATGTTGTTACTGTCATCATCATGGTCCTCTCTGTCTGCTGTTATGTAATTAATTGAACTTAGAATTTAAGTGAGATGCTGTCATCATCATCATCACCACCATCTTCACTCTTAAATGAAATATCATCACCATCACAATTACCACCACCACCACCACCACCTTCACCGTCGTCGTAGTTAATTGAACAAAGTCAGATAGTGTGATCGAATCCCTCTCAAAGTCAAAGCAAGGTTTTGACTTAAAGAACAGTAAATATGTTGATATAAAACAATATGGAGAAACATGAACCATTATGTGTACTTGATGAATGAATTTCTTTCTTAACTAACTGTCCATTGTCTGTTTTGTTTTTGAATTGACTGTGGTTTTTTATTAACTAACAACTGGTTTACGTTTCCTTCTGTGTCACTGTTTATGATCTTGAGAGTTGAATTTCATCAGTTCCAGTTCTAACATGCCATTGTCCCTGAGACAGCCTTTGTGGACTGCCACCCCAATTTTTGCTCATGGCCACCCATGAAGAAGGCCATGGTTTCGGTCATTCATTCGTCGTTTGTTCATTTGTGCATTTTATTTATTCATTCATTTATTCATTGATTCCTTGATTCTTTCGATCATTCATTTATTCATTTGTTCATTTATTCATTGGTTTGTTTAATTCAGTCCGTTGATTTATATTGTTCATTCATTTGTATCATTCATCCATTCATTTGTTCATTAATAAGTTGATTTGTATTATTTGTCCATTCATATCATTCATTCATTCATTCATTCATTCTGGCCCAGGTGCCCAAGACATTTCAATCTCCAAGCTGCAGTCTAAATGTTAAGATTATTTAAGTAACTGCACAAGGTCGAGAGCATATGAAAAATTCAAATGATTTTAACATTTAAAACACTTCCAGGAGACCAAAACATGTCCTGCCTCTTGGCCCTGAGTGTTTCTTTATTGCTTTCTGTACTTATCTATATCTTCATTATTGTGCTGAACTGATGGATTCAGTGATGTGTTTGTGTTTGCAGAAGAGGCTTCCCTGAAGATCTACATCAAAGGGAGAGCAGTCAACATGTACGCTCCTTCCTCTGTCTCCGACTACAATATCTCTAAACCAGGAGAGCTGCCCGCTGAAAAACTGCGGCTGGAATGGGTGTATCCTTCTTGTGCTTTATTGCTCTTGTGTGAGGGTGCGGTTGGGGTGATGGGGTGATGAGGTGGCCGTGTGCATGCATGTGTGTGAATGTGTGCATGTGTGTTTGTGTGTGTGTGTGTGTGCGCGCGCGCGTGCGAGCGTTTATGTGTGTGCACATACACATGCATGTGTGAAGGAGAGGGGTGTGGGTATGTGCAGATCATTTGCGTGTGTGTGTCTCTGTATGTCTGTTTGTGTCTGTGTGTAGTGGAGGATGTTCAGCTATGTGCTAACCATTCGTAACTTAACCACATTTAGCACTAAACAAAATCCACATTCTACAACTACTCTCTTAAACTTTGGTTTGTGATTATGTTTGTTGTGAAATGTGTATTAGGACCCCCCCCCCCCCCCCCACCCCCGGACCCTTTGAATCCACTGTCTGTTAAATCCATGATTTGTTCCTATGAAGTTGTGGTGTAGAGCTTTGAAAAAGCAACTGTTACTTGTTGTGCTTGTTTGCTTTGTTGCTATTGATATCTGTGAGGATGTGAGGGGTTTTCTTATCTCCAACAGGAATAACTGCAGATTTAGTGTTGTTTCAGAGAAAAGTTTTGTTCTTATTGTGACATCTGTGGCGTCAGTGCTTATGGAATTTCATCTGAGCTTGGAAACAGTGCCCAAACCCATTGACTCTTGCACCCCATCCGCCAACTGCAAAAACTTAACCCTTTGATTCCATCACTCTGTCCACCAGTTTCCTGTAGGAAGCTGGTGGATGAGGTGAGGAAATTAAAGAGTTAAGTTTTTACTTTGCAAGCATGGTTGGCAATGCAGGATCCTGGTGAACAGGGTGCGGGAGCGAGAGGGTTAAAAATGAGAAGCTATGGTGTTCGCCCTTTTGGGGGGGAGGGGGGGGGTTTGCTTTTTACCTAGTAGGGGGTTTGCTGCCCCATCATCTGCACCATACCTATGCCACTACCTTTACATCGTTCATTTCAGTTAATCAGCACACCTCAAAACTTGAGACAATTTTTTTACATTGCTATGACAATGACAATGGATGACTATTCTGATGATGCAATGAGTTTTAGTTGGATCGAGACCTGTATGATTGGACTATACTCTGCACTTATCGTCCAGTCTGAGAGATGCACACACATGCTGGTTTGGTGAGGAAAATTGAGCAGCACCCTCATTGATGTATTCACAATGTGGATGATACTGGACTGTGTGGTCACAGTCTTCCAAGTGAGCCCAAAGCACTCTCACAGCTCTGGATAGGAGGTTGTCTGTGCTGAAAAATCCCAGAATAGTTTTGATATTTGTTTGTTTGTTTGTTGTTTTTTGGGGGTGGTGGTGAGGTGGGTGGTTTTGTTTGTATATTTTTGACTGATGAAGGCTGGAATCCATAACCTTCAGGTCAGTTGTCTGTCTGCTCATTTTAAAGTTGCTATATAAATTGGGATATGAAGTCTGCACAACCACAATTCCACATAGCATATGAACAGATGGAAATTTCCTGTTGATGACTGCTACCCAAGGCATGCAGCGAACTAATAGAGCTCGGAAATTCCTTTTAATGCCGGCTACCCAGAGTAGTGAAAACACTTAATCATCAACTACATGTTGGCCTTGCCCACAAACATCTTGACCTTATGTGCTTAAGCTGATAGTCACTAAACTCTCATCTCAAGAACAGCAACAACCAGAAAAGTGAAAACAAGGCAACCAACCAGTAGTAAATGTTGACCTTAACCAGACCCTAGCTATGGTTATCGTGGTCGTGACTGTCGGTCCAACCTGTATTACCTTCCCACGGGGGAGCTTGTCTACTTCTCCGCTGCTGTCGTCGTCCTCTACAATGCTGAGGAGCAGACGCAGAGACATTATCTGGGCCATAATGATGACGTCAAGTGGTGAGTCGGGTTGTGTCCCTTTTGATGCTCTTGTTTTAAAGGGAATGACGGGGGGAGGGTGATGGATTGACGTTTTCTTGTAGTTGGGCTTGGTTTTATTGTTTTCAGTGTTCCATTGAAAATGAAAAAAATGTGAGTCCAGGAGTTTCAGGAGTAGAGGTGGCTGAGGGATGTGGAACCAGATGAAGGTTTAACTATTAAGTGATCAGACTGAGTACATCCTGGATTACCTGCCAGAATGGTGTATCTCGGAAAGTATAAAGAAAGGAGATACTCCAATCTGGTATAAAGTCCTCATGTATTTCCTGATCAGTGTTCCATTTGTGCATGTGCCTATATTCTGTGCGTATGTCTACCACCACCAACCCATGTCTTTTTTCATGATGCACTAATCAGATAATTGAGTTACTGAATTCCATTCCCTGTGGCGATGTCCACATTGTGGAAATTCTGTGCTGGAAGTTTCCTCTTTTCTATCACGCTCTTTGTTTCTGCCTTGCTCTGTCGCTTTCCGTCATCTCATCCTGTCATTTTCTGCCTTGTTGGTTTATTCATCTGTATGTGTTCTATAAAGCCTTATGTACTTTGTGTTAGGATTGCAAGTGGATACATTTGGTAACTGAATTTTCAGCTCTAAAGAAGTGTGATGTGCAGAAACATTTTTAGGTAATCAATGCCAGTTTTTACATGTTTCAATGTACCTAATCATGTTTATGCATTTATATTCAGGTTTTTTTTTTTAAGCCCATGGTGATAAATTTGGTGGAATGATTAGTACTGGGGGCATTTCTTTAGATTATGTGCACAAATGCATTGATGTATGTACTTAATTTTCTTTTCCATGAGTGGATTTTTTTGTTTGTCATCGAAGTGTTGTGCATGTTTTGAGATAGTTATAGCCCTGACATGGTTCTGCACAGTTGGCTGGGCTTTAAACAGTAGGAATGATAAAAAGTAATTTGTTCCCTTTAGTATTCCATGTATGTGTGCTTCTGTACTCTGTGCATCTTCCATCTACCACAACCCATTTTGATTTTGTATGGTGCATTAGTCAGACAGCTGAGTTGTTAAATTCCATGTATTTCTTGTTGTTTTTTTTCTCTTCATTGCTGTACAAAAATCTTAATTTGCTTCACCATTGAATTCCATTGTGTTATGGTCATATTCAATGCCTCTATTTGTACATTGTTGCACAGAAATCATATCCAGATTATAGAACAGTGATTGCTTTACGTCACTTGGATTGTGAACATTGGATTGTGAACATTGATATTTTTCTGTCTCTGTATTCAAACAGCTTAGCGGTGCATCCTGACAAGATTCATATCGCCACTGGACAGGTGGCCGGTCATGATCGCAGAGAAGGAAGGGTATGTTTTGCATTCTTTTGTCTCTTGTTAATTTATTCATTTCTTCGTTTATCATTATTTCATAAATCTTTCACTCTTTATTTTGCCTGTCTTGTGGTCACGTGTGGTGCTGCATGGGAAAATCAGTAAAGTTATCATGTCTTCTGTCAACACATCATTTTTACGTCTTTGTAATGTAATGAACAACTCATACCAGGAGTTCAGTCCATACAGTGATTTCATTTTTCAAGATTTTGATTATAATCTATTGCGGTTTAATCTGGGACTATTATGATATGAACGTAAAATGAGAAGTGTGTCAGCAAAGATTCAGATTAGCTCCTATCATTTCTCTTTATGTGCATGTCTTGTGACAAGTCAGGTAGAGTTTTTCTGATATTTTTGATAACTTGCTTATTCAGTTTGAATTACAATTATATCTAGCACACAGAGAAGTCATGATTATTTACGTTTGAGTGGGAAGGGAGGGTGCATAATCAAAAAATGTATATAATTGTGGAAAAAGTAGCTGTGTTGAAGAGAGAGAACTCTTACACAATGACACGTAAAGCATTACATGATTTAGTTCCCTTGTGTCAGGATTTCCTATCTCAGCTTTGTTTTACCTCCTCTCTGCTCTTCCCCCCAACAAACAAAACATTGTGAATATTCATTGTGTGTGTTTTTTTTTTAACTATTCAGGTGTTAGTGGTGACAGAGACATTTAACAGTTGTAACAAAACCTGATCATCTGACTGGGTTTTCCTATGCAGCATGATGTCTAGCAGAACTGTTTGGATTTTTTTCCCTCTTTCTTTTTCAGCTGGAATGTTGTTTCATTCCTTCTGAAGCTCAATTTGAGGTGTCACTGGTGCTGATTTTTGCTTTAGAATGTGATGCTTAGTTTATTTCATTTATATCACTGTTTCATGGGTGTTGTTTCGTATCATTTCTTCTTAATGGGCTGTTTTTTAGATATTGAGGAATTACTTTTTGTATATTGTTTAGTGGTTGTTGTCTAAGTGTAGACAGATATTGTGGAATCAGTTTGGCAAAGTTGTTCAGTAATTGTTGTCCAAACAAAAATGAAAATGGTTCCTTGTTGTGGTATACGTTAGTTTATTTGGATACTATGATGTGTGTGAATGTGAAACACAGAGGTTCTGTGTTGCCTTTTGCTGATTTTCAAAGTTTACAGAACATGTAGAAAATCAAACTGATATCCTAGATCTTTGTCAGAATCTGTAAAACATCAGTGAGAAATTTAAAGATAATGGAAGTGCAAGGTTGTCATTTGCTGGTTTTCAAAGTAGCCGTGTACTGATTTTCAAAATTTACACAAAACTGTAGAAACTTGTACCGTCAGATGATGTAGAAAATCAAATCAAAGTTGCACAATTTTGTCATATTCTGTAAAGAATTTGTCATAAATCTGAAACAATGGCAGGGCCAGTTTGTCAATCTGTAGACTTTGCGCATGAGAATCAAGTGTTAAAATCACAAAAGTGATAAAGTTTTTTTCACTTAAGTCTATCATCTTATCATCTGCTTTGTTGAATCAAGAAAACTCCAGTACCAAAACGAAGTGGTAAACAGAACAAGGTAGTGTGCTGTTTTTTGTTGTTTGTTGTGTTTTTTGTTTGTTTTATATTTTAAGGCGTTTTCTAAAATAATTTAGTTTGAGCTTTGTGGCTCAAATTTCTTGTGATTGCACTGTTCAGTTTCACTCCAGTCAAAATGAATTCCTTTGAACAGTTCCAGTTTCTTTGACACAGTTTTGAAACAGATGTGAAGTTTAACAAAATAAGAAAGAAAGAAAGACGTCCAGGGTCCTATGAGTTAGTTGAACAGTTTTGATACATTTAAAAAGAAAAGATGTTCAAAGGCCTATGAGTTTTGTGGGTGTTTCATATTATTTCTTCTTGATAGGCTATTTTGTAGATATTGAGGAATTACATTTTGTAATATTGTTAAGTGGATGTTGTCTAAATGTAGACAGATATTATGGAATCAGTGTGGTAAAGTTGTTCAACGACTTGTCCAAACACAGATGAAATCAGTTCCTTGTTGTGGTATACATTAGTTTATTTGGATACTCTTGCTATGTGTGAATATGTGAAAAACAGAGGTTCTGTGTTGCCTTTTACTGATTTCAAAGTTTACAGATCATGTACAAAATCAAATTGATATCCTAGACCTTTGTCAGAATCTGTAAAACATCAGTGAGAAATTTAAAGATAATGGAAGTGCAAGGTTGTCATTTGCTGGTTTTCAAAGTAGCCATGTACTGATTTTCAAAGTTTACACAAAACTGTAGAAACTTGTACCGTCAGATGATGTAGAAAATCAAATCAAAGTTGCACAATTTTGTCATATTCTGTAAAGAATTTGTGATAAATCTGAAACAATGGCAGGGCCAGTTTTTCAGTCTGTAGATTTTGTGCATGAAAATCAAGTGTTAAAATCACAAAAGTGCAAAAGTTTTTTTCACTTAAGTCTATCATCTTATCATCTGCTTTGTTGAATCAAGAGTAGTCCACCACAGAAACGAAGTGGTAAAGAGAGTGAGGTAGTGTGGTTGATTTTTATTGGTTGTTTGTTGTGGGGGCTTTTTTTTGTTTGTTTGTTTGTTTTATATTTTAAGGCATTTATTTTTTAATTTGGTTTGAGCTTTGTGGCTCAAATTTCTTGTGATTGCGCTGTTCAGTTCCACAGCCTTTTTACTGGGCCCCAGTCAAAATGAATTCCTTTAAACAGTTTCAATTTCTTTGAAACAGTTTTGATACAGATGTTAAGATTTAAAAATAAAAAAAAGATGTCCAGGGTCGTATGAGTTAATTGAACAGTTTTGATATGTTTAGAAAGAAAAGACTTCGGGGCCTATGAATAGGTTCCTTGAACAGTTTTGATTAATTTAAAAAGAAAAGATGATCAGGGGCCTATGAGTTCTTTTGAACAGTTTTGATACAGACGTTTAGATTTCAAAAAGAAAAGACATCCAGGAGCTGTAATTTCAAGGAGAGTAAATGTTGGTATTTGCCCTCAGCCCGCCCACCCCCCACCCTCACCCCAAGAGATAGAAAGCAGGGTTGTCTTCCTTGTAATGGTAAGATCAAAGAGGAAAACGACCAAAACAGGCAAATAAGTAAGACCTTTTACTGGGTAGACACTGTTTGATTTGAAACACACACACCACACACCACACACACACCACACACACACACAACACACACACACACACACACACACACACACACACACACACACACAACACACACACACACACACACATACACACACACACACACACACACACACAAAGGACGCTGAGGTAGGGCACACTCATCCTGCTGGCATGTGACCCTGGTCCCTCTCTTGAAACACACAACACACACACACAACACACACTCACACACCACACAACACACACACACACACACACACACACACACACACACATACACACGCACACATACATACACACCACCACACACACACACACACACACACACACAGCACGCACGCACGCACGCACACACACACACCACACACATCACACACACACACACACACACACACACACACACACACACACACACACACACACACACACAGAGGATGCTAGACAAGGGGACACTCACCTTGTTAGGTGTGTGACCCTTGATCCAAGTTGTCATCCTGTCTCTGTCACACCTACATACAGTATACCCAGCATACCTGCATTTACTCCCATAGATGTAGGATTAACAGTTGTTTCTAAGCATGTGAATCTTATTGTTTTTGTCTTCTTCAGTATTTGCCAATCCCAGTACCGTACTGGTAGTCAGAAACCAGTGCTTCAAGTAGTTTTAACCCTTTGACACCCTCCCTCAAGTTGGTCAGTAGGACGAGGGAATCAAGGGGTTATGATAGGGGACGAGCATTTCTCGAAGTTTTATGACTACCAGGAGCAAATTGTTGCATACTGAAGAACAAAATCAGATTGCACTTTCAAAAGTATGGTAACTTACGATTTCATGATACTACATTCTGCAACCCATCTGAATGGCAATTTCCATGCATTGTGAGGTTACACATATCACCAGTAAATAGTTTAATGCTTGATGGGTCCTTTGTTGCAAATTGTTTTCTCTGAAGCAGCAGTTGAGCTCATCTTATCGTGGTAAAAGGGGGAATTACTGAGTTAATGAGTTGGGGGAGGGGGGAGGGGGGTTTAAAAAGATCAACCCTAGAAAATTTTATGAATGAATGCATGCTTGAAAGCAGCTTTCTTTAGACATATATAAGATGTTTACTCCACAAAGTGACCAAAAATTTATTTTGATAATGGGTGAGCCCAGAAATGAGGCCATAATCTTAGTGCTTTTCGCTTAGTTTTTTGTTCTTGTTATGTAACTCTTTCATTCCAGCCTATTCACCAGATTCTTGTCAGGAATTTGGAATTTGTTCAAGAGGGATTTATCGCACTTAGACATTTTCATCCTCGCTCTGCTTAATCTGCCAACAGTTATCT
Organism: Monoplex corrugatus; assembly: GCA_030674185.1. Taxonomy (NCBI): domain Eukaryota; kingdom Metazoa; phylum Mollusca; class Gastropoda; order Littorinimorpha; family Ranellidae; genus Monoplex; species Monoplex corrugatus. The sequence continues at coordinate 14,169,494 of JAPXFY010000012.1, forward strand.
GCCAGACTCTGTGCAAGCTCTTGAAATGGGGAGGGGAGTAAGAGGGATCTATGAAACACTAAACTGACACCACCAGAATGATGGAAGCATTAAGATGGGCAGCAAAAAAGAAGTTTTTCATGTTTGCTGGCTGGGATTGAACTCGAGATGTTAGATCTTGAGTCCACGGCTCTATCACAAAACCCAGCCAGCCTATATAAAACCATGACCCGCCCAAGGGTCAGACCCACAATCTCTGTGTTATGAGCATGCATTGTTCTTTAACAGTTGGGCTTATGCACCGCTGGAAAAATGATTGAGGCACGCTGGAGAGCCGAACTCAAAGCCCATGAGTTAGTAGCATGGCACTTAAACCAATTGAGATAAGGAGCCATTAAAACAAAACAAAACACAAGGTACACACTGCATTTTTAACATGGCATTCTAGCAACTGAGCTTGTGGGTCACAAAAAAGAAGGAAAAAAGAAACCTGGTGGATTGGGTGACAGGAATGAAAAAGTTATTCTGCAGTTTTTCACAAATTTATTTTTATGATGGGTGAGCCCAGCTAAGGGAGCATATTGTTGCTTTGCCCTTATATTTTTTATATTTGTTTTTTAATTTGGTTGTTGTTTTGAAGCATTGCTGAGGCGTCAGCGGCTTTCATTTTTGGCTGTGTTGTGATGGCTGGTGTTGTAGCTTTTTTGTTGAATGGCTTGTGTTTTGTTTCTTGTTGCACGGGGGTGTAGCGAAAGCGTGCGGGTAGCGCCAATGGTAAACACGAAGAACTGAGCGAGACATTGGTAAGTAGCCATCTGCTGATCCTGCTGTGTAGTGCTGTGTGCGTTTTACACTTGTGCTTCTGTGTTATTGTCATTAAAATTGTTTCATATTTTGGATTACAATATTTTTGTTTCTTCCTAAATTATAGACATTCTTGTGTTGTAAGTAAATTATGGCTGGTCTTATCATTACTGAAATTATGGCTGTTCATGTTGTCATATTTAAAATTATGGCTGGTCCTGTGTTATCATAATTAAAAACAGAGTTATGTTTATATTATTGCCATGGTTCATGTCATCATAATTAGAATTATAACTGTTATATTTAAAAGTGTAAATGTCTTTGTGTTGATGTCATTAAGATTATGATTGACCTCATTTTGTTGTAATTAAAACTGTGGCTACTTCTGGGGTATAATTATCATTATGGCTGGTTTTGTTTTGCATTTAAAACTATTTGTGGTTAGTATCTGTTTGTATTTATATAATTGCAGCCTTGTATATATATGTGTGTGTGTGTGTGTGTGTGTGTGTGTGTGTGTGTGTTTATAAATATGTATTTGCGTGTGTGTGTAGTGGTGGTCTTTGATTTAATGTCTATTCACTGAAGTGATTTTAGACAAAAGTGTGTGTGTGTGTGTGTGTTGTGTGTGTGTGTGTGTGTGTCTGTGTGTGTGTGTGTGTTCATGTTTATAACTTGCCTACTTTCAAAAATTCTGGGCATATGTACCAAACAACCATTTCTATGAAAAGAAATGTTTCCAGTCTCTTCAGACATTTCATTTTGGATTTTGTCATTAAAACTGTATTTAATTTTAGGAATGAAAATAGATTTATGTATAGCTGATGTGATGGTTTCTGTGCGTATCTTTCTGGAAGTTTACAATGACAAGAGGACACACGGTGGGTCTTCTGTGTTTTCACGGAAATAGAAAGCTGCTTGATTCCTCCTTTTGTTGTTGTTGGGGATTCCTCTTCCTCCCTTTCATCACCGCCTCATTCACCAACTGCACATCCACATCTCCCTTTTCCATGTATAAGTTCCTCGTCCTCTTCTTCTTTCTTCTTTGTGTTTTGATCTCCCTTTTAAAAAGAAGGGAGATTGTTCTGTATTACCTGTGTGTGTGTATGTTTGTGTGTGTGTGTGTGTGTGTGTGTGTGTGTGTGTGTGTGTGTGTTACATGCACACTGTATGTGTGTGCATGGTGCGTGCGTGTGTGCGTGTGTGTGTGTGTGTGTGTGTGTGTGTGTGTGTGTGCAAGTGTCTGTGTCTTTGACAGAAATATACTGGTAAGGTTTTCCGTTCAGGACTCGTGAATGCATAAGTTTAGAGGTCATGGCATCAAGGCAAGGTCACACAGACAAAAAATGCACCTGAAATTAGCGCTTTTGAAAACCCTTTGGCTCCTGCAGTTTGTCCACCCACTGCAAAAACTTAGCCTTTTGATCCCTGCACCCTATGTAGCAGCTTCCTGCAGGAAGCTGCTGGATAGGGTGAGAGAGTCAAAAGGTTAAGTTTTTGCTTTGCAAGCAAGGTTAACAATGCAATGGACAGGGGGCAGGAGTCAAAGGGTTAAGGAAAGTGTGTGAACAGCACTTTCGTAAAAACTTCTAACAAAATTTACATTCTGTTTTCACTGTTGTGATAGTCTACCATTGTCCTAGATGTTCATCAAGTTTTGTTTCAAACAAAATTTACTTCAAGATTACGATGACCTTGAAAAGTACAAAATTGGGATGTTCTTTATTTTCTTGAAAGAGGGAGATTGTTGGAATGGCATATATCTATACTGGGTTTATTTGTTTGTTTGTTTGTTTGTGTACTTGTTTGTTTGTTTGTTCTCTGTCACTTTTTCTTCTTTGTTTGGTTTATCCTCGTCTTCTTCCTCTTCATTGTCATCTTCATGTACTTCTGTTCATCATCACCAATCAGCGTTCTCCTTTCACTGCACCCCCTCTTGTTCCCACTGTCCAGCTCTATCCCCTGCCCCGTCTTCTCCAGAAATTTTATATTTGCTTGAACCATTTGATTTGCTTTCACGATGAAGTGCTTTTGAAAAAGATAATGATACAGTATTATGAAAGGCAATCTATACCTCACAGTGATATTGATTTAATCTCTAGAATTGGTTGTATCAGCGTAATTAGGAGCATACGGTTATGAAAGGCAGTGCATACATTATTGTGATATTGATTTAATCTTTAGAAATTGAATGTATCTGATGCCATGAAACAGCCAAGCCTTGACCTGGATCACTGTGACATTGAAGCCCTGTAGTTGTGCTTTTATGATATTTTTTTTAGAACATATTCACCTGATACATTCAGTAACCAGTATCTGTTGTTGACTCAACAGTTAGCTTGTATTCATTTACTTCATCTTCAATATTTCTCTATTGAAAGTTGCCAGGGACAGTTCTATTGTGGGAATCTTCAACGAGTTTTGAATGAGTTCTTCGTTTGGGACCTCAATTCATTGGACTCAATTCATTGTCTTATCTGAAAGACCTGAAAGTTTTGAGTTCTTTCCATCTGCACCTTGATATATCTGAAGGACATAGAGTCATCATCTCTTTTGCGATTGTCTAGTTTCTTATCAAGAAAAATTCTTTAAAGTCTGGTTTTGTTGTAGACTGCTCTACTTGTGCTTGTAGAGAAGGAGTCATGATAGCACCTGCTTGTAGAGACAGAATTATGATTTATTAGCTGATATGATTTGTAGTTTCTCTTTGAGCTGTGAGGTATACTGAATATGCCCAGCTTGCTATCAGTTGTCAGTGTTGTGTTGGAGGTGTGCAACCTAGTAACACTTTTTTGCTTACACTCGTTAACTCTTTTCACAGCCAGTTCTTTCCCTTTGTAAAAGTTTCCCCTAATTAACTGTGTCTGAATATGCTGCAATGATATACTTCCTAACACATTAATCACAGTTCAGTCTTATCAACAGCTGGATTTTGTGCATAACTGCCATTTTGATTGAATGATTTGTGAGCATTTTGCTATTTCGGTCAGCTCGGACGTCTTTGTACCAGTCATTGCCAACACGATTAATTGAAATTTATCCTTAGGAACTACCCCACTAGTGGTATTGCCAATGAAGACCCAAAACAGTCATGACAAGATGTCATGTATTGAGTGAACACTGCATATAATCCTGAGCATTGTGTGAACTGCAGTTCAAATCAGCAGTATGTTTAATTAATATGTACATAATATATGAGTGCACTTTTTTTGTTGGAATGAAAAGTACACTTAAGAAAGTTTGGACTAATACTTTTTCTAGTAAGATGGCTTTGAAATGTGCCTGGTGTAATTCCACCTGAAGTAGTTTGGCTTGAATTGCTTGACATGACATGAAGTGCCTTGACTTTGTACGCATTGTGGTATATTTTCGGTTTTGAGGATACATTTGGAAGGGATTCAAGATATATGCGAAATGGGTCAGACTTCAGTGGTAGAGAGCTATACAGTTATTGGTTGAGGTTACCCAGATCTGTATTTATTTTGGCACTGTAATGGAGTTGGACTGCTTGTCTGTTCAGCTTTATTGTAGATTCCTTGTACTCTTCATGGCCAGTAGTGTTACATTTATGATTATTATTTATTACATAGTAAGTGGTTTTTCTTACTGTTCCAATGCTTTAGTAATATGCCTCTCTCTAGCTCTTTGCCAGTGAGTTTTGTTGTCTGTCATTTCTATCAAGAGCCACGACAGATCAACCCTTTGACTCCCGTACCCTGTCCACTAGCATCCTGCATTGTCAACCATGCTAGAAAAGCAAAAATGTAACCATTTGACTCTCTCACTCTATCCACCAGCTTCCTGCAGGTTAATATTTTTGCAGTTGATGGATAGTGTGTGGGAGTGAAAGGGTTAACATGCTGACTTCTCTTTGTGTATGGGTTGGCTGTTCTTGTGTAGCCTGACAATGCTTATATTATGACAGTAACAGGCCTATTCAAGGGTTAACGATTTTATTCATTTTGGGTGCAAGGTATTGAATTACAAACACAGATCAAGCTTGAATAGCAAACTACATGACACACTGAAAAAGAAGTATGTGTGACCATCTAGGTAACAATGAGACACGCAAGGTGATAAAACGTCCTGTCTCAACATCTTCACACAACAAGCAGACCGAAAGATCAGCTAGAAAGAACTGGACTGAACATCCAGTCCAAACAGATGAAGAGACAGACCTGTAGCCGATTAGTTAACTTTCCAAAGTCAAAGGAAGTATTGTCTGACGTGATGAAGGAGCAGGCCCTGGTCTCAAAATCCATCTCAGCTAAGCAAGAAACACCTTCACAATGTTGACGACTGTGTCAAGGTCCTTCCAGTACAACACCAACACCAGGCCAAGACTGTACTATTTCATAATCTTGAGTGAAGCATGAGAATTCACGAAGTAACTTCTGGAGACATAGCGTCGAGTCCCCCATTAGTTTCCAACAACTCTTTGCTGAGCTGAACTCAGAAGTCGTCAGAACGAGGCTATCAGAGTAATTCCTTTCATCATATGCATCTTAGTTGTACAATAGTAACTAAATGTACAGATAGGCTACTATAGAAACAGTACCAGAGTTGTGTTATTTACGCCCTACTTTACGGCTTGGAGTGCTAGAGGATGACAGAAAGCAATCTTATAATCTGTCAACCTTCCACAAAGGATCTGTGAAAAATCATACGAGTATTCTGGCTCAAAACCACCTGCCAACCAACTCATCCATTTGCCCAGTGCTGTCAAGAGAGCATGGACATCATCATGATGAAAAGATGATGGAGATGGTCTGGGGCACATCATATGAAGAGAGAGGATAACATCACCATTAGCCCTTCATGGACACCAAAAGGAAACCATAAGAGAAGACCCAAGAACACCTAGCGATGAACAACAAAAGGAGAGACCTCAAGGCCAGAAACACACCTGGGGATTGTTCAGAGGCTGGTCCAGCACAGACAGGAATGAGAACCTTCATTGCTACTATACATGTATTATGATGTGAAGGGCAGTAAATGAGTAAACCAAAACAAAAATGTCAACCTCATATTGTTTAATCATGAAAATGATGTGAACAAAGTTATGCAAAGTGATTTAATTTTCAGATTCTATGAACCAGTCAAAACGATGTTACAGTCACACCCATCGTTGTCATTTGATCTAAATAAATTCCATCTGCATTGGCATTCAAACATGGTGGTAAACTAGACAACATTTATTTAAAAGTATACATATATAACAGAAGCAGTCAAGCTGTAATGTATAAGTGGAACATTGGCTTCATGTTTAAAAGTTGTGACAGGGAGTAGTGTGTTATGGAGCCGGAATCAGCTGTTAGGATCAATACCACTGTGGCGGTGCTGAATTTGTGACAGAAATAAAAGTTGTGGCAGGGATTTTTTCCCCTCCCTTCATCACTAGACCTTGACCGGTGGTCTGGGTGCTAGTCCTTAGGGTTATACCATAAGGTAAGGTCCAGTTTGCTGCATGAACTTTACACATATGAGAATGTACCAGTCGCGTGGTGTAGTAGTAGTAGTAGTAGGCCTCCCTCGGTCATGGCTGACCATGGACAAAGTACATCCATTCTACAGCTCCTAGTTTCGAGTTTATTCAAGAGGGATTCATTACACTTGGACAATTTCCTTTGGACAATGTGATTACATACTATCCTTGGAGAGGGCAGCCCAAATTTCACACAGACAATCTATTGCACAGTGTTTAGCACAATGGACTACCAACTGTAAGGTTGTGGGTTTGAGTCCCGTCTGTCCTGTCAGAATTATCATGGGATTTTTTGGCCCCAGCCTGCTCCTACCCAGAATTTAGCATGTTATGAGCTCCAGGTACTCTAGTTAGAACCGGGGAGAAAATATTGGACGGACATGCAGGGTGGCTGTGGATGGAGAGGGTGGGAGATGTACTTTGCAGCGACAAGGGATAGATTCGTATGGAGGGCCATGATCGCCAACACCATGCGGCATGGCACATCATGATGATGATGATGATGATGATGATATCTCCTTGCAAAAAGTAGAACAACACAGTTGAATCTCTTCCACTTCTCACTGAATCGTCATAGAGGATGTTGCTCATATGTTTTGACCAGCGCTACAGGTATCTGTTTCTCTCAGGCCTGGTTGATGCCAGGACATATTATGATAGTAAGTGTAAAGTACTGTGCCTCTTTCACATAGCCTAATTTCAGAACTCCATAGCATCATGATTATCATCTCCATCATTATTATCATCATGGCATTGTGAAAAATTGTCCCCTATTCTGTAGCCATTAATGTGATGCTGGAAATGGAACCAAAAAAAAATGAAGTAAAAATATAACTGATATAGGTATTTGTACTTGATTTGAACGAGTCAGTGTGATGTGTGCAGCCCCATGTCAGGATCTGGGACTCTGTCAGTCTGAACACGCTTCACGTGCTGGGTCTGGGTGACTTTGACCGTGCCGTGTGTTGTATCTCCTTCTCCAGTATGGTCAGTATACGGTCTGTGTGTGTGTGTGTGTGTGTGTGTGTGTGTGTGTGTGTGTGTGTGTGTTTGTGTGTGTGTGTGTGTGTGTGAGTGTGTGAGTGAGATTCCTTCTCTAGTATGGTCAATATACAGTCTGTGAGTGTGTGTGTGCATGTGCGCGCGCATGTGTGTGTGTGTGTTTTATTCCTTCTCCAGTATGGTCAGTATACTGTGTTGTGTGTGTGTGTGTGTGTGTGTGTGTGTGTGTGTGTGTGTGTGTGTGTGTGTGTGTGTGTGTGTATGTGTGTGATTATCACACAAGTTGGTTAATGTATCGTGTTGGTGTCATTTGGGTTGTGCATTCTTGTTTTCTGTTTACATATTTTGGTTACTGTTATCGCTTCAGGCATTTTGCTTTTTTTTTTTTTTTTTTTAAGATTAGGCACCATAAATGTTCTTTATTGTTATTTTATTGTATTGTATTTAATATTAGTATATATTGCATTGTGACAGGACAGTGGCCAGCACCTGTGGCAGTGGACGAAGCAACGAACATGCCATCTCTGTGTGGGACTCAGTCGTGACAAACACCCACAGATTACTGAAACAAGGTATGTAGATGATATCTCCGTGTGGATCTCAGTTGTGACAACCCGCAACTCACTGAAACAAAGGTATGTAGATTGATATCTCCGTGTGGATCTATCGTGACAAAGCCGCAACATCACATGAAACAAAGGTATGTAGATGATATCTCTGTGTGGGATCTCAGTCGTGACAAACCCCGCAACATCACTGAAACAAAGGTATGTAGATGATATCTTTGTGTGGGATTTCAGTTGTGACAAACCCCACAGATTGCTGAAACAAAGGTACATAGATATATCTCTGTGTGGGATCTCAGTCGTGACAAACCCGCAAATCACTGAAACAAAGTATGTAGATGATATCTTTGTGTGGGATTTTCATTGTGAACAACACCCACAGATTGCTGAAACAAGGTACATAGATGTATCTCTGTGTGGGATCTCAGTCGTGACAAACCCGCAACATCACTGAAACAAAGGTATGTAGATGATATCTTTGTGTGGGATTTCAGTTGTGACAAACCCCACAAGATTGCTGAAACAAAGGTACATAGATGATATCTTTGTGTGGGATTTCAGTTGTGACAAACCCCACAAGATTACTGAAACAAAGGTACGTAGATGATATCTTGTGTGGGATTTCAGTTGTGAAACCCCGCAACATCATGAAACAAAGGTACGTAGATGATATCTTTGTGTGGATTTCAGTCGTGACAAACCCCACAAGATTACTGAAACAAAGGTACGTAGATGATATCTTTGTGTGGGATTTCAGTTGTGACAAACCCCACAAGATTACTGAAACAAAGGTATGTAGATGATATCTTGTGTGGGATTTCAGTTGTGACAAACCCCACAAGATTACTGAAACAAAGGTACGTAGATGATATCTTTGTGTGGGATTTCAGTTGTGACAAACCCCACAAGATTACTGAAACAAAGGTACGTAGATGATATCTTGTGTGGGATTTCAGTTGTGACAAACCCACAAGATTACTGAAACAAAGGTTGTAGATGATATCTTGTGTGGGATCTCAGTCGTGACAAACCCCACAAGATTGTGAAACAAAGGTACGTAGCTTATCTCTTTGTCTAGAATTTGCCATGATGATTTTTTCTGTCCCATTTTCTGTGCCATACTTACGGCCACAGAATCTGGGACAGTTTTTCACATGCTATGAGTGTGATAACTACCGTAAAACCTGGACTATAAGCTGCAACTATTTCCCTCAGCTTTCACCCCTTCAGCTCAAACAATGATATCGGCTTATTTGTGGAATTCCCGATTCTTTGTTTAGCAGCATTTTCAAATCTATTAAATACAGCATTTTCCATTCTGTAGTTAGCTTCATTTTAACTCTCCGAACAGATTTTGACTGTTCATGAATTCTTCATGAATGAGCTCACTATAAAAGTGTTAACTGATCACATTTTTTATCCAAATTTGCATACCCATTCAGTTCTGCATCATTTTTACCCACAACGCTGACGTCATCAGACTGCAGAGTGGCTGAGGACAGAGAGGGTGGGAGATGTACTTGCAGCAACAAGGAGTAGATTGATATGGAGAGCCATGATCACCAACGCCATGTGACAGGGCACATGATGATGATGATGATGACTGCCATCATGCCGAAAACGTGACAAAATGCTTACAATCCAACATTCACGTTGAAGGCAACTGATCTGGCCTGCTTAATTCCATATGTTTTTGCACATTAATTTTTTGTTCAATTTCTGCCGCTTATAAATGTTGTGGTTTGTGTGTGAATAAATTTCTTATTTTTTGAAAAATTTAGGGGATGTGTGCACAAAGTAGACCGAATATTACAGTGTGGGGCTGATTGTTATGATGCTGTGGCATTCCGATTATTATTCAAAGTAAATGCATGTAGATAACAATGTCAAAAAGTCATGTTTATTTTTCAATGTGTGCGCACTTGAATGAAAATGTCAAGAAAGTTCTCTTTATTTTTCAGAGTGTGTGCACAAGGATAACAATGTTAAGAAGGCCTTGTTAATTTTGAGTGTGTGTGCTCGTCAGTAACAATGTCAAGAAGGCCATGTTTATTTTTCAGTGTGTATACACCTGGATAACTATGTCAGGACTTCCATATTTATTTTCCAGAGTTCCACAGAGCCAGTCCTGGCAGTGGAGTTCCATCCTTCAGAGAAAAACAGCATCATCAGCTGTGGCAAGGGGCAGATAACTTTCTGGACATTTGAAGGGGGAGCACTGGCTAAGAAACAGGGCATCTATGATGTAAGGCTTGCATCTTTTTTTTATTCTTTAAGCGTCACAATCTTTTTTTGTATATGTGTTGTTTTTGACACACTGCTGCACAGTTTGCATATTCCATCAACAGTGGGCGTGTGTGCTGGTGTTTTCCTGTTTCCTTAAGCCATTGGACAAGGTCATGAGTTGCGGGATCTTTAACCCTTCAATTCCCGCACCCTATCCACCAACTGCAAAATCTTAACCCTTTGACTCCTTCACCCTGTCGACCAGCTTCCTGCAGGAAGCTGGTGAATAGGGTGAGGGGGTCGAGGGGTTCAGTTTTTGCTCAGCTAATATGACTGACAATGCAGGAAGCTGAGATACCGGGTGCGGGTGTCAAAGGGATAAGAAGAACAAGTGACAGAAGTAGACATAGCACAGCAAGTTTCTGAGACGGTCACTTGTTGCCAGTGTGTGAACATTGGCTCTTACTTTTCAACACTCGATCTCCACCCATTGTCCTCCAGCATTTACATGTTGTGTGATGTATGCATGTTTTTAAAACTTTATTATTATCAGCAACACACAGTTCCAGAAAAGATTGGTGCAGGTGTGCTAGTATGTTAGTTATGGAGGTCAGTGTCACGATATGTAGGGTGGAGTCTGTGAGGCAGGAAGGGAAGGAGAGGGAGGGAGGGGTATAATTTGTCCGTTTAGTTCTTACATCCTTAGGCATCAGTATCCTCATATAGCATTGATAGAGAGTGTACAACCTGTTCGGCATTTTTTTTTTTATTTCTTTTTTTTTAAGCTGAAAATGTTTTCTGTGCTGGATCTAATGTGTTTGTAATCTGTTCAAGATTTCTTTCAAACAGAATAAAATGTTAATATTGTAAGCCATAGAACGTGTAGTGCGTCCCAAGGCTGTAAATGCTGGGGCTACATATGTTCACATATTCGTTCTGAAGTTGAATGAATGAAGCTGGATTTCTTTCTTCATCCATGAGATTTATAAGGTGCCAGATCTTGATTTACAAATCAAGTCCAAGTGCACACTCTTATCATTCACCAAAGCACTTACAGTGACAAAAACGTTAAGGTGTAAGCACATGTGTGCTTGGAGGGGGAGGACAGAAGGGGAGTGGGACAAAGAGGTGGGCACATAGCGGGGCAAATCACTGATGGACAAAGAAGCATGTCTTTAAGTTAGACTTGAGGGAAGACAGATGAACTTCTAGAGCTACTGCTGCCAAGACACACACAAGCAAACTTGCCATGATCCAGAACACTGGAAGGATGATCATCATAGGCAGATTGAAAACCACTCCCATCAGTGCCATGCCGAAATCATCACAGGCAGATTGAAAACCACTCCCATCAGTGCCATGCCGAAATCATCACAGGCAGATTGAAAACCACTCCCATCAGTGCCATGCCGAAATCATCACAGGCAGATTGAAAACCACTCCCATCAGTGCCATGCCGAAATCATCACAGGCAGATTGAAAACCACTCCCATCAGTGCCATGCCGAAATCATCACAGGCAGATTGAAAACCACTCCCATCAGTGCCATGCCGAAATCATCACAGGCAGATTGAAAACCACTCCCATCAGTGCCATGCCGAAATCATCACAGACAGATTGAAAACCACTCCCATCAGTGCCATGCCGAAGACCATAGCATAGCACTTATTCCACTTGATACTCTAAGAGAAGAGAATGTAATACTTCATAAGAGAAGAGAATGTAATACTTCACAGTGAGAAGCTGTGAAGACTTCCATTTCATCATGCACATAAACAACTTTTGTAACAAAGTGAAAACCACCTCAAGGGGAGCAGTGTGAACCGCCTTGTGAACAACTGAGGGAAAAACTTGCTCCCACCCAGCATGCTAATGAAGACGAAATAGGATCACTCTAAGACGTTGAAGACTGGAATAA
>JAPXFY010000012.1:14186473-14208973 GCA_030674185.1 Monoplex corrugatus
ATAGCATTGGATAGAAAGATAGCATTGGACAGAATAATAGCATTAGATAGAATAATAGCATTAGATAGAATGATAGCATTAGATAGAATAATAGCATTGGATAGAATAATACTTAATAGCATTAGATAGAATAATAGATAGCATAATAGCATTGGATAGAAAGATAGCATTGGACAGAATAATAGCATTAGATAGAATAATAGCATTAGATAGAATGATAGCATTAGATAGAATAATAGCATTGGATAGAATAATACTTAATAGCATTAGATAGAATAATAGCATTAGATAGAAAGATAGCATTGGATAGAATAATAGCATTGGATAGAATAATAGCATTGGATAGAATAATAGCATTGGATAGAAAGATAGCATTGGACAGAATAATAGCATTGGATAGAATGATAGCATTGGATAGAATAATAGCATTGGATAGAATAATAGCATTGGATAGAAAGATAGCATTGGATAGAACAATAGCAAAGTGACAGTGTGTAAAAAATGTATTTATCCCCCATTCCAGGAACCAACCGCATCTCGCAGGCAGTGTTGGGCGCCCATGAGGGAGGAGTGTTCTCCCTGTGCTCGACCAAAGATGGCAACTTGCTGTCAGGGGGCGGCAAGGATCGTAAAGTCATCGAGTGGGACAGCTCCTACAGCAAGACTGGGAGGGAAATGGAGGTCAGTTGGACATTGTTTTAACATTCAAGGAATGCTGTTTCAGTATTGTGTGTGTGCATGGTATTTGGGTTGTTTGGCCCACAGCACAAGTGCTGTGGTCTGTTTTGGATTATGTGTGCTGTGTATGTGTGATGTGTATGTATGCCATGTGTACATTGTGTTTGTCATTTGGGTTTGTGTACAGGTGAAAGAGTCGTACGGCCCTGTGCGTACCCTGAACCAAGGGAAGGGAGGGCTGGTGCTGATCGGAACCACCAAGAACTGTATCCTGCAAGGATCCCTGGACCTGGAGTTCTCTCCCATCATGCAGGTCTGATAATAATAAAAATGATAATGATAATAGTAATGAAAAATAATGATAATAATAATCTTATTTTTCTTATTATTATTATTGATAATAACAACAATAACAATAACATCAACGATGGAAATATTGATAATGATTGTTTGTCCCCCTAGGATGAGACTTAAACTACTCCGACTTTTCTCATTGTACAGTGTTCAGTTGTAGGAATGATGGTGAACAGTTCTCTTGTACTGAATGCCTCACATTGACAGCCATAAGTGGATTGTATTGTTGATTTAATTTAGCTCCTATCTTATGCCTGGTTATTACATGCTAGGTAGGAGGGTTTCTTACTTCCACCTAGCAGTATTGAGAGGATCTTGCCGGCAAGGTAAAGATGGTGGCCATGCAAGTCACCTTTTTGTTTGATGATGTTTCTATCTTATGTTGTGAAATAAGCCTTGCACATTGGCTGAAATGTACTTCTGTCTCGCATCCATATCATAGCACTCTTTTTGTCTTGCCCTCGCAACTTTTGAGCGAGCATGCTAGTACGTAAGAAAAGTATTTTTGTGTTTGTTTATCCTATAGGTTTATTGTTCTTTCTTTAGAGTGCAGTGTATATTTAATATGTATGTATAGTGGCGTTGTAACTAAAAGGAACAATAAAAAAGACAGTTTGAGAATAAAAAGATGATAATGGTTACAACAGTGATGATGATGATGATGATGAGAATATGAACCACCAAGATTTTATCCTACAGGAGTCTCCTCCCTGATGTGGATTGTGTGCTGCTTGCTTTAACAATAGTATATGATAATAATGGGGGATAAGTGTGAGTTTGTGGAGACCATCAGGGTTTGTTTTTTTCTCAGATTCTTCTTCTAATGGTGATAAGTGTGAGTGTGTGAAGACCATCAGGGTTTGTTTTTTTTCAGATTCTTCTTCTAATGCCTGGTGTTCGTAGTACGTCTGATTCTGAAACCATAGGCGTTTTTGTTGTAAACTTTGGTCGTCACACTCTGATTCAACTCTGTGGCTTGTGTCTTTTAGTACAAGTACAAGGGAAACAACTCAACTCTTAGTGGAATGTTTATTCCACTAATGCATGTATGCATGCAAGCACGCACGCACGCACACATGCACGCACGCACACACACACACACACACACACACACACACACACACACACACACACACACACACACACACACACACACACACACACACACACACACACACACACACACACACAAGGGGGGGAAGGTGCTGGGCATTAACCGATAATGATAGGGTGTGTGCATGTCTGTATGTGACAGATTGCATATATTTGAATACTGTATTTTGTTGGAAACAGAGTCACACAGATGAGCTGTGGGGGCTGGCCACTCACCCATCTCAGCACCAGTTCCTGACTTGTGGCTCTGACCGTAACGTCTACCTGTGGGACAGTCAGTCTCGCTCTGTCGTCTGGACCAAGGAGCTCAATGTAAAGACATCTGTCTGGCTGTCTATCTTTCTATCTGTCTTTCTGTCTTTCTCTGTCTGCCTTGCTCTCTCTCTCTCTCTCTCTCTTCTTTCTCCCCCCTCCCCCCCCCCCCCCCCGTACTTTGTCTCTCTGCCTGCTTTTGTCTGTGTTTCCTCTCTTGTATCTTTCTCGTTTTGTACAAAACTGGATCTCAGATGTGGAAAGCAATGCAGAGTATGTTTAGTTTTATTCCCTGAAAGATGTATTTCATCCTGAAAAATACCTTATGAGTATTACAAACAGATACTTGAAAAATGCTCTTGCAAACTTTAATTCAAGGTTTTTAAAATGATACTCAGTGGTGTTTTTCGACTAAAGATAATGTGTAAAATGGCAGGGAAAATGAAGTACATTTTTCTTTCTCTATGTGTTTCTTACACTAATATGACATCATTTTGCAATATTCTCACCCACCAAGGAGATATGAACAAAGTCTTTTCCTTATTTAGAGCAGATGATGACATTAGTATTCTTCCTCTGGCAAAATTTGCCTTTGACGCTTTTGAAATATGGAAAATTCAAGCTTAATTAACAATGGGTATGATGTCTCTTTAACAAATGATTTAATATGTTTCTTTAAACTGTAAATTGTTATTCAAATACTTTGACAGAAGTACTGCACTATTCCATCTTTTGATGTACTGAAATTTGGAACACAGTTCATGTCGCGTGAATGGTGTGTGGGTGTGTGCACATAGACCATGTGCATGTAAACGCTCCATTGATATCTCTAAAGCTAAAGTACATGCTTTGTTAGTTGCATCAGAATAGATAACAGATTTGATCCCCAAATAATCTGCGTATTTTAGACCAGACGTTTTATTCTGTTGAGTGAAAAGTGTATTTTTTCTCTTTTTTTTGTCTTCTGGTATTATTTATTCCACGTTTGCAAGGGAAACAACCCTTCATTCCTTCTCTTGAGGCTATGGCAATCTATCCACATTTGCCGTCCTTGATATACGAATCAAATTGATGCACACACTCTCACCATTCACTGAAAACATTCACTCACAATGACAAAAGTTCTAGAGCATGAAGCACATTTATACTGGGAGGGGGAGATAACACAGGGGTTTGACGAAGGGATGAGTGTATAGAGGGGGAAATCATTGCTGGACAAAAAGGTATGTTAGACTTGAAGGAAGACATATAGACTTCTTACTTATTTTGACTGTTGTGCCCATCGTTACAGTTACCTATATATTCTGTACAAATGTCACCTTTACCATCATTGACCTTGCTTGAGTTAATACAGTAGTATAGTATTTATTCTTTATGAAAGTTGTGTTGACTATCAAATACTTTGCTATGTTAGGATGGTGCAGTAGTATTTATATATACTATACAAATCTCATTTTACTGTGATATATTTATGTGCGTGAATGCATTGATATGTGTACTTAATTTTCTTTTCTTTTTTTTTTTTTTTTTTTCTGTTGAAGTTTTGTATGTTTTGAGGCGGTTATAGCCCTGATATGCTCTACCAGTCAGCATATGGCTCTAACGCGGTCACCGGCTTAAACAACAATAACTATGTTATACATGTTGCTGTGTTAGGATGATACTACAGTACTTGTTCTGTGCAAATCACATATTTACTATGAAATACTTTAATGTGTTCAATACTTTGTTGTATTAGGATGGGGCTCACTGCTGCTGTTTCTATCCTGATGCCAGCATCGTGGCTATCGGAACCATGGTGGCTCGCTGGGTGGTGCTGGACCTGGCCACTCCATGAGATCATCTCAGTGCACACGGACGGCAATGAACAGATTGAGTGCATCGCTTACTCCCCAGGTGACCTATTCCGTCCTCACCTTCTTCTGGTTATTTTTCCCGCAATCCTTCCCCTTTCTTCTCCGGACATGAAAACAACTTTACATTTGTCGAGTACAGTTTGGAGTTGGTTCAAGAGGCATTCATTGCAGTTCCATATGAGCTACACCCAGACCTGCCAGGAATTGTCAGGCAAACTCCTTGATCCTGGGCAAAACCCCTATGCGCTGGCATGGTCTTGAATTACGGAGGGGAAGGGGAAGGAAAAAAATGGGACCTATGTTTGTGTGGAGTTATTCCAAGAGGGATTCACCGCGCTCGGACAACTCCATATGCGCTCCACCCAAATCTGCCAACAATTATCTGACAGACTTCATGAGCCTGTACAAAACCCTATGCGCTGGGACTTATGAAACGCTGACACCACCAGGATGACTGGAGTGTTAAGATGGGCAGCAAACAAGCCAGCTTTAGTGTTGTGGGCTGGGATTGAACTGGAAATATGAGATCTGAAGTCCTTGGCTTTATCAAAAACACCAGGCATCCCAGAAAATGCGCTTTGACCAGGGATTGAACTTGGGTCACCAGTATGGCAAGCGAGTCTTCTGCCACAGTTGATTGTTGTAATGTTGTTAAGTTGTTTTAGTAGGGTTGTTGTGGTGTTAACGTTAATCCTTTGTGTTGTTACAGATGGGAACTACATTGCCCTAGGTTCCAGAGACAACTATATCTATGTGTATCAGGTCGGTGACAAAGGACGCAAGTACAACCGAGTGGGTCGTTGCTCTGTGAGTTTTCATCGTTTTGTCTCTTTTGTAATACTGTGGTCTCCTGTGTTGATGCTAGGGGCTCTTTCAGTGTGAATAGTATCCCCACCTTCTGGAAGTTCTGTGATAGAAATTTTCCCGTTTCTGTCTCTCTTTGTATCTGCCTTGCTCTTTTGCTTCTCTCATCTCTTCCTGTCATTTTCTGCTTGGCTGGTCACTTGTATGTTTTCCATAAAGCCTTCCATACTTTCTCTTATGATTGATAATTTCTCTTATGATTGATAATTGGGCATATATATTAACTGCATTTTTGGCTTTAAAGAAATGTGATATGCAGAAGCAATTTTTGATAATTTAGGCCACTTTAACATGTATGTTTTAGTGTCTTCAGTAATATATACATTTTTGATCCCTTGGTCATAAATTTTACAAAATGGTCAGTGCAGGGGTGTATCCTTTGATTATATGCATGAACACACTGACATGTCTACTTAATTTTCTTGCCAGTTTTTTTTATTCTCCAGGGTGAATGAGATATTGTGTATGCTTTGAGATGGTTGTAGAACTGGTAAAGCTCTGTCATTCCGAAACGGCAGGTAATTCATTCCCCCTGTCACTGCCATGATCACCCTTCAGGAATATCAGTCACGTATCTCGATCTCTTGAAAGTTCAGACTTTGTTCAGGAATCATAAACGTGGTAGCTTTAGACCTACCAAGGTTAATTTCTAACTAATAATTACTGGGAAACCCACTACACTACTCAGAAACAAGCAGAATTGTGAAACCTCACCCGAGCATGAGTATGAGCTGCAAACAACATCCCTGAGTCATGTGTTTAGCTTCTATTTAGTGAGAATGAGAGCAAATGCTTTACAAAGATAAAAAATAATCTGCAGTCTGATGATTCTTTGGAAGAGGAAGATGAGGAATATAAGCCTCTTGTTCCTACTTTTGACCCAGAGAGCTAAACTGAGTTTAATGCGGTTGCTAAATATTCTTGATCATAATCTGAACTAACATACCTACAAACATTTTTTTGGCGGAAAATGAATGGACAGTTGTTTTCGCATATGTTAGTCCAGAAATTAATCAGGAAAATGTATTTTCCAACAACATCCTGATTTTTTTTTTCCTGAAAATTCCTCTCACGGCTGTTTAAACCGGCCGCCGGGCGATCACTTAGTTTTCGGACACGGTACCAGCGATTCGCACGCGAGAGGCGTGTTTTCCTGCTTACACGCTGCGCTACACGGCCCGTCAGCGGTTTTGAGCTGTGAGTCATCGGTAGCAAGTGGGACTGTGTGGATGCCTTTCTGTGCCGTGATTACTATTGTTTCTACATTTCCCGCAATACTGCTTTGGTCATTTAGCCATATATGTAATTATCAATCTTACCGAAAAGTAGACTCTCTCCCCTACACATAGATATCAAACACGAACTGGTTTGTTGCCATAATGTGTAACGGGATTACACAGAAAAGGAGGAGAACGATTCTGAAAATATTGCGCCTTCACTGTTTCATGAGAAAAATAAGCCAACTTCCAACAACGAAAACAAGAGTTCACCAGTTATTACAGCAGAAAAAAAAACATACAGAGGAAGAGTAAAGTATTTTTAACAGACTGACTTATCAAACGGATCTTTTTTGGCTTCTTGTGGAGGTAGCGGTGGGTAAACCGAGATCACTGATAATGGCATAGACTCCATTATCTTGCACACTAGCACCAACATTTCACTGATAGTCTGGTATAACGCAGTCTCCTTACTGCCATAGTAGGAACGTATACACACATGTCCGTGCAAGAGTCAAGATTGGGATCACAATACTGAGACGACCATTCATAAAAAAAATGGAAAGACACAGAGAGCGATAGAGAGAGAGAGAGAGAGGGGGGTGGGGGAGGGAGAGAAAAACTTAATACATTTACGAGAACTTTAGGTTCACTGGTATTAAAAAGAAAAAAAAAAACTCCTGAATATCATACCCACTTAACTACACTGAAATCTTTCTGTCTGCCTGTCTGTCGCTCTCTCTCTCTCTACACACACACCACACACACACACACCACACACACACACACAACACAACAAACAAACACACACAACAAACAAACAAAAAGAAACAAACAAAAAACAAACACACACACAAGAATACTATGTATTTTGCTTAACAATGATAATAATACTCAAAAGTATTTAATTACTTATTTCACTCATGAAATGCATACACATAAACATCAGCAGCAGACAACGACAGACAGACAGACAGAGCAGACAGACAGAGAGAGGAGAGGGGGAGAGAGAGAGAGAGAGAGAGAGAGAGAGAGAAAAATACTTTGCACTTCGCTTATTGTCTTTGGACCCTTATTAATTGTCTCATGAAATGTGCAGCACACACCACCACACACACACACACACACACACACACACACACACACACCACACACACACCAACCACACACACACACACACACACACACACACACCACCAAAACAAAAGAAAATAGAGATAATCAACAACTACAACATGAAAACCTGACTCTGGTGGTCTCAGTACACTGATATTTCAAACGAAAATGTCCAAGGCAAACACTATACACAATTAATAAGCACAAAGGAAATTCTGCCCAGTGTTACATGGTAAGCGTTATCCAGAGGACTGAAATGATACCAACATTCACTGAAACTCTAAAGATTAAATGAGCTGCCAGAACCAGTAACCACCAACTGCCCGCCGCAACCCTTTTACCTTAGTGTCACATGTGTTATTCGACACGCTGTACGTGGCCCTCCTGAAGCCGGAAATATGAAAAATGAAAAACAGCTGTCCTCTACAGACAACATTCTTCTAATGTGTGCTTTACTTTTATTCGAGAACTGGCAATTGGATTTTACGGCGTTGGAACATTGATCATTTCACGGTCGAAGATTGAAAATCATGTCAGCACCATCTTCTTCTCTCTTCTCTGTGCGTTTAGTTGGACACTTACATGCACGTAACGTGTTGAGTTACATATCATTTTGTTGAGAAAAATCTCAGCTTTTTAATGATGCACATTACAGACCAATACAAACAAAGCTCTTGAGAAAATTAGTGGAAAACTGAAGTTACTTGTTTATAACAGTTACTACTGCGCTTATACGGCGTAGCGAGATCGCCGTACAAGCGAGCCAGCTCGTATTTCTAGGTCAGGGCAGCACTAAGTGGGCTTCGCGCTGCTACAGCTGCCGCGCGCGGGACGAAACTAAGTGATCACCCTTAAACAGCCGTACTCTGTAAATAAGTTTTGGATATCTGTCAAATTCCACGACAAGTTAAGAGTATTGTCGTATCAGCATGTTGTGGAGGAAACAGTATCACACCAGTTTCTTTCTTTCATTTTTTTTTCTTTTGAAATCTCTACCTTAGCTATCTGTATGTTTTGCTGAAACTTGTGTGAGGGCCATAGTGATTGCACAGAAATGTCGCTGCATATCTGGTAAATGAAAAGACTTCTTTTCAAATGCCTATTTTGGGTATTGTTAAATGCCTGATCTTTACTTTGTTTAGATACTTTTTTAGTTCCGTTTAAACTAATGTGGTATGGAAAGGCAGTGTTACATGTATTATTAAGAATGATAATGATACTAATGATACATTACTGGCATTTCTAGAATTTTTTTGCACTCTTGGTTTTACAGATAGATGTGTGTGATATGCTCATACTGTAAATTTCAGAATATGATTTGAGCATGAAGTCCTCTTTAACATGTGCACACAAGCATGCTTATGGACAGGCTTAAGCACGTGCACATGAATTTAGATACATGTGAACTTGCACATCTGTTCTCATGTACACACTGGGGACATGGAATATGAGTGACATGGAATATAAGTGGCTTTGTTTAGTTAATGTTTCAACAGGATAATGAATAAAATTTTAAGTTTGTAAATCATAGCAGAATCAATCAAATATCAGTTTTCATTCCTAACATGTTTACAGGGTCACTCCAGTTTTATCTTTGTGTACATGTTTATGGGGTCACTGTTTGTTTATGTTTACAAGATCACTGCAGTTTAACCATGTATGTATGTGTTTACAGGGTCATTCTAGTTTTATTCTGTATGTACATTTTACAGGGTCACTCCATGTACACGTTTACAGGTTATTCCATGTACATGTTTACAGGGTCATTCCATGTAGATGTTTACAGGGTCACTCCATGTACATGTTTACAGGGTCATTCCATGTAGATGTTTACAGGGTCACTCCATGTACATGTTTACAGAGTCACTCCATGTACATGTTTACAGGGTCACTCCATGTAGATGTTTACAGTCACTCCATGTACATGTTTACAGGGTCACTCCATGTAGATGTTTACAGGGTCACTCCATGTACATGTTTACAGAGTCACTCCATGTACATGTTTACAGTCACTCCATGTACATGTTTACAGGGTCACTCCATGTAGATGTTTACAGGGTCATTCCATGTAGATGTTTACAGGGTCACTCCATGTAGATGTTTACAGGGTCATTCCATGTAGATGTTTACAGGGTCACTCCATGTAGATGTTTACAGGGTCATTCCATGTAGATGTTTACAGGGTCACTCCATGTACATGTTTACAGGGTCACTCCATGTAGATGTTTACAGGATCATTCCATATACATGTTTACAGGGTCACTCCATATACATGTTTACAGGGTCACTCCATATACATGTTTACAGGGTCACTCCATGTACATGTTTACAGGGTCATTCCATGTACATGTTTACAGGGTCACTCCATGTACATGTTTACAGGGTCACTCCATGTACATGTTTACAGGGTCACTCCATGTACATGTTTACAGGGTCACTCCATGTACATGTTTACAGGGTCACTCCATGTACATGTTTACAGGGTCACTCCATGTACATGTTTACAGGGTCATTCAGCTGAACTCTCACCTGTCTGCCAACAATCTCCTCAATCCTTTCCAGTCAGCCTACCGCCAGTGCCATAGCACTGAAACTGCCCTACTACACATTCTCAACAATCTCCTCCTTGCAACTGATACTGGCAAAGTCTCTCTCCTCACACTCCTTGATCTGTCTGCAGCTTTCGATACCATTGACCATGGTATTCTCCTTTCTAGACTTCATCATACTTTTGGCATCTCTGACATTGCTCTCTCCTTTTTCACTTTGTATTTATCAAACAGAAAACAAACTGTTCTCATCAATGGCACTTACTCTCAACCTGCATACCTGACCTGTGGTGTTCCACAAGGATCTGTCCTTGGCCCTGTTCTTTTCACTCTTTATACCTCCCCCCTGTCCACCATCATCAACTCCCACTCTATAAAACACCACTTCTATGCTGATGACACCCAACTTCAAGATAGTGACTCACCTGATAATATACAGCGCCTGTTGACTCGCACCACTGAGTGTTACTCGGACATTAAGAACTGGATGACACACAATAGACTTCAGCTTAATGACGACAAGACAGAAGCTATCCTCATTGGCACCCGTCAGAAACTTTCCCAGCTGCCTCCTCTTTCTCTCCCATTATGTAACACATCAGTCCCAATTTCTGATTCAGCTAAAAACCTTGGTGTCTGCATTGACTCTACCCTGTCCATGAACAACTTTGTTTCTCAAACTGCCAGATCTTGCTACTATCATCTCCATCGTATAAGCCTGATCAGGAAGTATCTCTCTGTCGAAACAACTGCAAAACTCGTTCTCTCCTTCATAATGTCTCGCATTGACTATTGCAATTCACTCCTGTCTGGTCTTCCTGCCTCCACCATTCACATCCTACAGCGCATTCAAAACAATGCTGTACGCCTTGTACTCAAAAAGAAAAAAGCTGACCACATATCTCCTCTCCTGGCACAACTTCACTGGCTCCCTGTATCAAAGCGCATACAGTACAAACTAGACACCATGTGCTACAAAAGCCTCAATAACGCAGCCCCCGATTACCTGTCAAGCCTACTTGAGATCTATGTTCCCTCACGTACCCTCCGCTCGGCCTCCGATCCTCTGACTTTTCGCTTTCCACGCACTAAGCTCAATACCTATGGTCCACGAGCCTTCTCTGTTTCTGGTCCACTCTCCTGGAACAAACTTCCTCTCTCAGTCCGTCAGCAACCTACTTTTGCCTCCTTCAAGTCCGCTCTCAAAACTCACCTTTTCTCCTCTGCATAAAATCCTAACCTCACTCAACCCCCCTCTGCAGCCTGTCTCCGCTCGGAGGGGAATCACTTTGTTTTAATATATAATTGTATATGATGTGCTCTCTGTGGTTTTCCATTGGTTTTATTCTTGCTTTTATTGCTTTTATTCTTTTCTCCCCATTTGTGGCCATGCATGTGTGTGTGTGTGTGTGTGTGTGTGTGTGTGTGTGTGTGTGTGTGGTGTGTGTGTGTGTGTGTGTGTGTGTGTGTGTGTGTGTGTGTGTGTGTGTGTGTGTGTGTGTGTGTGTGTGTGTGTGTGTGTGTGTGTGTGTGCGTGCGTGCGTGTGTGCGTGTGTGTCTTTTCGGCGCTTGGATTTGATTTTGTCGAGATTTGCGCTATATAAATATTGTAATTATTATGTATGCATGTGCGTACGTATGTATGTATGTATGTATGTATGTATGTATACGCTTAGATTTATGTATGTATGTATGTATGTATGCATGTATACGCTCAGCTTAGATTTATGTATGTAAGTATGTAAGCATGTATGTATGCATGTATACGCTCATATGTATGTAGGTATGTATGCATGTATACGCTCAGCGCTTAGATTTGATTTTGTCAAGATTTTGCGCTATATAAATAAAATATATTATTATTATTATTATATGTTTACAGGGTCACTCCATGTACATGTTTACAGGGTCACTCCATGTAGATGTTTACAGGGTCACTCCATGTACATGTTTACAGGGTCACTCCATGTACATGTTTACAGGGTCACTCCATGTACATGTTTACAGGGTCATTCCATGTACATGTTTACAGGGTTATTTCATGTACATGTTTACAGGGTCACTCCATGTACATGTTTACAGGGTTATTTCATGTACATGTTTACAGTCATTCCATGTACATGTTTACAGGGTCACTCCATGTATATGTTTACAGGGTCATTCCATGTATATGTTTACAGGGTCACTCCATGTACATGCTTACAGGGTCACTCCATGTACATGCTTACAGGGCATTCCATGTACATGTTTACAGGGTCACTCCATGTACTTGTTTACAGGGTCACTCCATGTACATGTTTACAGGGTCACTCCATGTACTTGTTTACAGGGTCACTCCATGTACATGTTTACAGGGTCACTTGATGTACATGTTTACAGGGTCATTCCATGTACATGTTTACAGGGTCACTCCATGTACATGTTTACAGGGTCATTCCATGTACATGTTTACAGGGTCACTCCATGTAGATGTTTACAGGGTCACTCCATGTAGATGTTTACAGGTCACTCCATGTAGATGTTTACAGGGTCATTCCATGTACATGTTTACAGGGTCACTCCATGTACATGTTTACAGGGTCACTCCATGTACATGTTTACAGGGTCACTCCATGTACATGTTTACAGGGTCACTCCATGTACATGTTTACAGGGTCATTCCATGTACATGTTTACAGGGTCACTCCAGTTTCATCACCCATGTAGACTGGTCCCAGGACAGTCAGTATTTGGCCTCCAACTCCGGTGACTACGAAGTGCTCTACTGTGAGTAATTGTGTACAAATGTAGGGGGGACTCTGCAATACAATACTACATAGCACAGTACAATACAATAATACAATACTACATAGCATAGTACAATACAATACTGTACAGTACAGTACAATACAACACAATACAATACTTCTGTATGAATTTTTCACTCTCCATTTCAAAACCTTGCCAGTGCTTGGGGTTTTGTGCAGGCTCAAGGAATCTGCCCGAAATTTACTTGGAACTAACAAACACACTCACACACACACACACACACACACACACACCACACACACACACACGCATGCACGCACGCACGCACGCACGCACATGACACTAACACACACGCATGCATGCTAGCAAATTTTAAATTCGGTGCCTCTTCGCCTCTTCATCATTTTCATTATACATTCCATTACTGTCTTCACTGTTCTCTATATCATTTAGGAAAATCAAGAACTGAAGATCTGGAGCACACCCAAGACAACAGTCAGAGCAAAGGAATTAGAAAAAATTTTAAAAACTGTAAATATCAGGAAGCATCATCTCTGCAGACAACAGCATCAAGAAAGAAGTATCTGCAAGAATTGTAACGATAGTGATAATAATGATAACAACAATGATTATGATTACAATAATGATAATAATGTGACGTTTATGTGATATTTGTAAGGCACGGAATCTTGATGTATAAATCAAATTGAAAGGCATGATCTCATCATCACTTAACATTCACTCACAGTGACAAGAAAAAAAATGAAGGATGCAGAGCACATGCGTATTGGGAGGGGGAGAAGAGAAGGGAATGAGATGAAGGGGTGGATGCTTAAAAGGAGCAGTCACTGCTGGACAAGTACGTATGTCTTCAAGCAAGTCTTGAAGGAAGACAGAGTATATGACTGTCAAAGAAACAGAGGAAGCTCATATCAGTTGTAAGGACTGGACACAGACAGTGAACAGTGACTGACTCTGGAACATCTGTATCAAAGATGTTTTACTTCCTGTGTTATTGGGATATATTGATCCAGATGGCATAAATCGTACGGAATGGTCCTACGCCGGGGGCATATCCTTAGATTATGTGCATGAATGCATTGATATGTGTACTTAATTTTCTTTTCTTTTTTTTTTTTCCTGTTGAAGTTTTGTGTATTTTGAAGCGGTTATAGCCCTGATATGGCTCTGCGCAGTCGGCTGGGCTTTAAACAACAATAAAAGAAAGAAAGATCCTGATGGCAGCTTAGGCATTCAACAGTTTGAGCAGTGTCTGGAAATCTTCCGTCGTCCACATCAGTACCAAGCTGAAGATTTTCAACTCCAGTATCTGATCAGTCCAGCAGTATGCTTCGGAGACATGGCAAACAGAGTGTAAGATTGAATGTCACCTGAGGGTTCACAGAAGATATATACAATGGATTCTGAAAATTAGATGGGAGCAGTTCATCTTTAAGAAGGAGGCAGCCAGATGATTGGCATCAGCAGCAGTGTCAATGAAATTCAGAGGAGGAGATGGACATGTCAGGACCACGTCCTCAGGATAGACAAAAACAGACACCCTAACACTGTTCTTTCATGGGCAGCACCTTGGGAAAGAAATTTCTGTCCAGGCATGCTGAAGACTGACATGCTGGAGATTGGTTGATGGCTTGTGCTCCACCAGGTGAGAAGGGATTGAGTGTGTGAGTGAATTGTACACACTGAGGTGGTGGTATAATCGCTGTGTTGGGTGTATTTCCAGTTACGGCTAGTACCTGTAAAAGTGAATTCTGTCACACTGAGGTGATGGTATAATCGCTGTGTTGGGTGTATTTCTCAGGGACGGCCAGTACCTGTAAACAGTTGACCACGCCCACCACTGTCCGAGACATCGAGTGGGCCTCCCAGTCCTGCACTCTGGGCTTCAACGCCGCTGGTAGGTCTGGAGTTTGAATATGAATGTACACACGTCTGTGTTTGCACTGATGTATGAAGAAATACTAGCATGCACGTCTGTACATGCACACACACACACACACAGTCACATACACAAACACTTACCAAACATAGACTCAGACACACACAAACACACACACAGTTTACACACACACACACAGAGTATCTGTGAGAGAATGCATGGATGTAGTACATGATGTGATATATGTATTATATATATATATATATATATATATACAAATGTATAATTATGCATGAGTATGTGTAAGGAAATGCATGCATGGGTACATGTATATACACAACTGGGAGAGAGAGAGATATTATGTTGACCCATTGAACTGAACTGGTTTATGCAGTAAAGTTTCTAACTTCTGAGCACACACAGATGCAGACATGTACATACACACGTTTTGTTCACAAACACACACACACATCCCACATACAGGCACACAGAAACACACACACACACAAACACACACATACACACACACAAACACATCCCACAACACACACAGAAACAACACACACCACACACACGCACACATGCACCACACACACACACACACACACACACACACACACACACACACACACACACACAAACACACCACACACCACACACACACACATATCGCACATATGTGCACAGAGAAAACAGACTTGTGTCTCAGACACAGGAAGAGGGCACAGAGACTAATGAAGCCCTGTCACTGTTCACCAGGCATATGGCCAGAGGGAGCGGACGGTACAGATGTCAACAGTTGTAACCGTAACCACAAGCAGACTCTGCTGTCCACAGCTGATGACTTTGGCAAGGTCAACCTGTACCAGTACCCCTGTTCACAACCCAGGGTAAGTATCACATACTACAGCATGCCAATTTTTGTCAGAGCTGCCATTTCTTGAGCAGAATGAACCAATTTCCTTAGATTACATGGGCCCTTTACTTAGAAAATCCATATCCACCTACACACACACAAGCATACACACACCTCTAGTTCATAAGAAACAGCCTACTTCTTTCTAAAAATCTGATTCCCTTTTTTTTTTCTTAAGTTTACATCCATTTTCAGCAATTATATTAGCTCTTGTTATTCAGTTAATATAGATGTGGCTCTCAGTATTTCTTTGGTTTGTTCACTTTGGATGTAGTTGTCAATATCTGTGTGGATTTTTGTTTTGGGTTTTTGTTTATAAGGATCATCACACTCAGGGAGATTTCCTTTGTGCTCACATTTTCTGCGCCACCTTGATGGCCGGGAAGCTGGACAGTTTTTACAATGATATGATGATGATGACGATGAGGATGATAATCATGATGCTATGGAGTTCATCTGCATGGGTGCAACTTTTTCTATTTGACGATGGAGTCCGTTTTTTTCAAAAGAGTCAGAAACGGAAAATCCATTTTTTGAGAAAGCTTCAGCGTCTGGGGGACTGTGTCCCCCAGACCCCCCCCTACGGGGTGCTGCTGGCCCCTGGACCCCTTTTAGTTCTTTGACTTTTTCTAAGTTGCACCCTTGCATCTAGGATTGAGACTGCGTAATAAGGCTTGTACACTACGCTTACTATCATCGTATATCCTGGCATCAACTAGGCCTGAGAGATACAGACACATGTAGTGTTGGTCAGAAGATATGAGCAACATCCTCAGTGATACATCCATGAAGTGGATGAGACTCGGCTGTTTGATACCAAGTCTTTCCAACAAGCCCATGACTTGATCAACTCTGGGTAGGAATCGGTGGGATCAAAACAAACCCATAATGATTTTTAAAGGGACTGACGGGGATTTGAACCCACAACCTTACAGTTGATAGTCCGCTGTGCTAACCACTACACCAGGGCGACTGGTTGGATATAGTTGTTGATATCTCTGTCTCTCTCTCTCTGTTTCAGTCTCCCTGTCACAGCTTCAAAGGACACAGCAGTCATGTGACCAATGTCAACTTCCTGTTCGACGATTCCCGCCTGTTGTCAACAGGTGGGCGTGACATGGCCATTCTGCAGTGGCAGGTTGTGTAACGGTCATCTGTCTGAGGCGACACCAACACTGCAACATTCTTCTGCGTCTGTTCTTCTTCTTCTGAAACATCGTGTCATCTATCTCTCTCTCTTTTTTTTTCTTTATGATTAACCCTTCAATCTCTGACTCTGTCAACCATACAGAGAGACTGTGTATGTGCTCCACAACATGGTGTCTGTGGTTGCCTTGCTTCAACAGCTTGCGGCCTGTCATCCAGCTCTGCAGAGGGCTTGAGACAATCCAGACCTAGAGATTTTTGTGACTGCGAGATGTATTGCATATTCGCAGGTGACTTCACGTTGATCAAGCAAGGTCATGATGGCCAAAAAGGTCATGCAGTTGTCATTCTCTCTGTCATGTCTCTGTGTCATGCCAGAAGTTGGGGAGGTATTGAAAGAGTTAAAATGAAGTGAGAAAAAGAGTGGGGCCAGTATAATCGTGACTGTCAGTACTGGAGCTGAAGAAGTCTTGTTTCGCAGTTGAAGGAGTCTTGTTTTGGAGTTGAAGGAGTCTTGTTTTGGCGTTAGAGGAATCATATTTTCTCATAGGTGTTGCCAGAAACCTTTCTGGTGCTGGTTTCTGAGTAATGGCAGTTTGATTGATCCTGGTACCTTTGGTTTGAATGAATTCTCTGGAGTATTTCTCAACTTGTATTTGCATTTGTAGGATAGTGAAAAAAAAAAGAAAAGATTTTATTGTGGTTTTATATTATTGTACAGATTCGGTTTATCAGTCAGCATGCTTTATTACCAGAAATGATTCTGATGTTTTAATGAATTGTTTTTAAGTTGCCAGCTCTAAGTTGTATGGAAGAGCAAAAATGTTGTGTGGCAGAGGGCAGGAATAAATGGATTGTGGAATATAGAAGTTCAAAGATGGACGAGATCCATTACAGAAACAACATGCCTGTCTGCTTGCTTATTTGAAGTTGATCCATTGATGGAGTATGACACAGTAGAACTTGGTTCAATAGATATGGGTGTGTTAAGTGTGAACAGAGGTAACGCATTGTGCTTGGAATATAAGGACACAGATATGAGTGTAATACTTTTGTCAATGAATTGCTTCAAGAATGGATTGCTAAATATGCTACCTGCGAAAGAGGCACGCAGTACATTGCGCTTGGAATCAAAGAATTTAGATTAGAGCAAGGATGTCTGCTACGCATTGTCAACAGCACAACTGTAGAATAGATTCAGGGACAGATTTCTTCTCAAGATAGAGCAATTGTAGCTTTTTTTTTTTGATAATGCATTTTTGGCTTTGATATTGTAATGGGTATTTTTGATTATCTGCAGTAAAGAATAGTTCTGGCGCTGTGTTAGTAAATTGCAACACTGAATTAAATTTGTACAGATTAGTCGCCATTTCCAGGAGTTGAGTATTTCTGTTAGATATGTTTTAACAAATTTTGTAGATGTTATGTGTTTATGATGTCGCAAACATTATTGAGGTTGAAAGATTTATAGAATTTATGTTTCAAACAATCAGATATCTTTGTTCGTTGCCCAAAGACAAAAATACAGCAATTTTAAGTCTTGTTTTTATTGGAATGATTTTATTTCTGGTGTAGATTCAGCAGGGCTTTTGACTCTTAGCTGACAAGGGCCCTCTCTGTATGAGTTGTACTGTTTGGCATGCAGTCATATTGATGTACCTCAATATCTGATGTTGATTCTGTTTGTTGTGATGGTCTGTTATGGTATGTTATCTCTGTTATATATATTTGAGAACTGTGTGATTTTTATGTGTCACAGCGACCACTCATGATCTCTTTCACTTTGTGTTGGCCTCTCTCTGTCTCTGTCTCTCTCTGTCTCTCTCTCTCTCTCTCTCTCTCTCTCTCTCTCTCTCTCTCTCTCTCTCTCTCTCTCTCTCTCTCTCTCTCTCTCTCTGCCCTTCCCACCCTCTGTCTCTCATTTTGTCTCCCTATACTTTTCTTTTCACTATGTTTCATCCCCCCCCCCCCCCCCCCCCCCCCATGTTTCTGTTGTAGTGCAAGCTGGTTAACAAGACTGTATGTGTGTACGTATGTGTGTGCATATATGTATTTGTGTGGGTCCATTTGTGTGTTTTATTCTTTTGTTTGTTTGCTGTGTGTCTGTGTCTTTTTGTGTG
The DNA here is from genome assembly GCA_030674185.1 of Monoplex corrugatus. Lineage (NCBI taxonomy): Eukaryota > Metazoa > Mollusca > Gastropoda > Littorinimorpha > Ranellidae > Monoplex > Monoplex corrugatus. The sequence continues at coordinate 14,205,303 of JAPXFY010000012.1, forward strand.
TGTGTGTGTGTTGTGTGTGTGTGCATACATGTATGTGTTTGTTTGTGTAAGCTTCATGAGATACTGCGTATGAACATGAAGTTGATCATCTTCTTCTTCTTCTTCTTCTTCTTCTTCTTCTTCTTCTTCTTCTTCTTCTTCTTCTTCTTCTTCTTCTTCTTCTTCTTCTTCTTCAGTGTATTCCGTTCTATGTTTTGTTGTTGTTGTTGGTTCTTGTGTATGTTTGATATGCATATGTCCTTCCATTCTGTTTTCATCCGGTTGAATAACAAAATGTGATGAATGAAGCAATCTCTTTTTGGCTGTTATATTGCTGTCTCTCTTTCTCTCTGTCTGTCTGTCTCTGTCTGTCTGTCTCTCTCTCTCTCTCTCTCTCTCTCTCTCTCCCCTCTCCCTCCCTCCCTCCTCTCTCTCTCTCTCTCTCTCTCTCTGCCCTCCCTCTCTCTCTGTCTCTCTCTACCCCCTTCTCTCTCTCTGTCTCTCTCTCCTTCTCTGTCTCTTATTATATATATATATCTCTCTCTCCCTCTCCTCTCTCTCTCATCTTTTCACTATTTGATAATATGTAAATTCCTGTCATCACAGTTCATTAAAACCAATTTAATCATGGAATGATTTTTAAGTACACCAAATCTTTTATGAGTTGGAGTTTTTTTGTTTATTTGGTTAGAAAAACGGATTGCTACATGTATGCATGAAACACGATTATATGTGCTCAGATGTTCTCCTGCACTTGTATTATTTTAGATGTTTTTGTTTGGTGTTGCTTTGGAAATGGACTTTTTTTGTGTGGTTGTTTTCTGTTGTTCTTTGCTTTATTTTCTTGTTGTTTTTTCTGTTGATGTTGTTCTTGGTTTTTTGTATTATTAAGTTTGACTTTTTTTGCCGTGTTCAGTGTGTATTATATATTCTTTCAGTTGTTAGTGGGGGTTTTCTATTATCATTTGTTTTGTTTTGTGTTTTGTTTTATTTATGTATCTGATTGAATTTATTTGTATATTATAGTTTTTATAGGCAGGTGGAAGTGCTGGAGTGTATGTATGTGATCTTTTTTCTCTAACATTTTGTTTCTGCAAGAAATTCTATGACCAAGGATTTTTTTGAAATTATGTTTGTGTGTTTATTCATGGATTTATACATGTATTATGGTGTTTAGAAGGAGAGAGTGTATGTGTGTGTATTGTTTACCTATATTTTTGTTGTTGTCAGTAGTTTTGTGTGTGGAGGATTTGTGAAGAGTTTCTGTTCATTTATCTGTATTTCATTTGTTTATTTATTCATTTTATTTATCTATTTATTTTTCTGTTGAAATTCTGTTGCTGTTGTGTTACTGTCTCGATTTTTGTGTTTACATTTCTTGATTTAGAAAAAAAAAAAATTTTAATTATTCAATCTCAGGCATCAGAACTGCACAAAATTGTGCGTCTAACAAATGTTCTAAGTCATGATGCAAATTTTGCTTGAGAGCTGAATTATTCATACACATTGTGGAGCATTAACTGTGCACGTAAACACAATAAACTATGTGCATGGAAGTTTTTTGATGGAATCATTATAAGCATTGGTAAACGATGTTTCTAGTATTATGAGAAGTCTAGATTTTTACAGTATTTTCATTTCTGTTGTATTTTATTCCAGTTTGGTGAACTTTTGCATATATGCATGTTTCGGTGTGTAGCATATTTGATTCGTTTTTTCTTTTGCATCTGTCTAAAACTTCCTGATTCATCTTTCTCAGACCCCTCTCTCTCTGTCTGTCTCCTTTTCTCTGTCTCTCTCTCTCTGTCTTTCTCTCTGTCTTTCTCTCTCCTCTTCTCTCTCTCTCCTCTCTCTCTCTCCTCTCTCTCTCTCTCTCTCTCTCTCTCTCTCTCTCTCTTCTTTGGAGAATCGTTCTTTCACTGTGTGTGTTTGAATGTTTGAATTTGGGGCAAAACTGGAGTTTCGGGTCCTCCTGTATTTGACACCGATTTTGATCATGGATTGACTTATTTCTTTATTCTCTTTTTAGATTTGTTCTTTGTACTGTTGAACATCTCTTCGTGGTATAGATTTTATGAAGTCCCCTTTTTTATATTGTCTGATTGTTGTGACTTTGTGGTGTTGTGAAGATTGTGATGATGATGTGACTGTGAACAATAATTATGGTCGGTGATGAAAAACAGACATGGCAGTCACCACCCCTTCTCCCATTTGAATGTGGTCAGCATAGATTTTTATCCTTTTTCAACATTTTAAAAGAGACCGACTGTGTAGAGTTTTAGAGGGCCACCCCCATCCTCCCCCTCTCACCAAAGGGGAAAGCTGTTTCTGTGTGAATCAGTGTTTCTCCTTTAATTATGAGCCAACGAGCCCCAGTTGGTTAGAGTACCATGCTCATAAGCCAGGGTCTTGGGTTTAACCTCCCAGGCTGGCCTGAATTTATTCCAAGCATGGAAACCTACCATGAGAAACTGAAACTGAAAGTAATAATTATTTTGAAATGCACCAACCTAGTTTTTGTGTTTTGTAGTGGTCTCTTTTTCTGTTGGTTTCTTTTTCCAAAGCAGTGTAAGTACTGTATTCCAGTAACTTGAAAATGTTGATTTCCTTACGAAAGTAAAAAAATCCAGGCACACTTCTATATGTTTTGAACTCCAAATCTTGTGATGTGATCGTAACTGTGTTTTGCCAACAAAGCATATTGATGTTCTTGATTTTGAAATGAACAAAGGCGAGTTTGGTGAGAAAAAAAATCCCGGTACAGCAAAATGTCTGACATTAAATGACAAAGAAAAAAAAAAACGTTAGAAATGAAAAAAATAAATAACACAATCTGAAATGTTTTTGTTCATTCAACACTTGCTCATTTTCCAGTCTGTTTCAAATCGGAAAAAAAAAATATTGTTTACTTTTTCCATCTGCTTGTACTGAGAGGTCTAGTGGTGAGATGAATCTGGCTTTCTGAAACTAGAAGTATAGGTAATTGTATTATTGTATTTTTTCCTTATTGATTTCCCATGAAAACCTTTTACAATGTCATATACAGAACAATAAATGACATTGCTTCCATTGTCTGTGTCATGACTGTACAGTTTATTTACAGTATTGTTTTCAAGCAATAATAACTGTTTTGTCGTTTGGTTATTTGCATGCATATTGATTAGTTTGAGAAACAATTTGGCAAAGCCGGCAAGTCCCATTTTCAGACTGCAATGCATTCTGAATAAAAATGTTTTGTGAGCAGCGAAAATGTTGCACATTTACATCAGTGACTGTACCTGGTATGCTTATGATCCTGAAAGATTACATTTTGGTGAAAAAAACACTTTCAGCAGTCCTTTCCTTTCCCTTGGGTTCAGAATTCAGTCAGCACAAACTGAAACAACATTAATAAGTAATGCATACATATGATAAGTAATATAAACAAATGAATAAGCAATAACAACATTTGAAAAGTAAATACGTACAATTGAACAAGTAATACATAACAACATTGTATAAGTAAATACATAAAATGAATACGTGAATACAACAAATTGAATAAGTAAACATAACACATTGAATAAGTAATAAAAGTCATAATTTAATTATAGTAGACTCTCGGTTGAAAACATAAATAATAATGCATAACAAATGAATAAGTAATATACAACATTGAATAAGCGAATAACAACAACTTTGAAATAATACGT
>JAPXFY010000012.1:14213973-14216473 GCA_030674185.1 Monoplex corrugatus
GTGAGGGTGTCAAAGGGTTAATACCAGGTGTGTATCAGTTGTACGGGCCCATGGATCAATCTATAATGATTTAGTCGTCAAGGAAAGAGCGGGTCGATAAATCTGTACAGGCTGATCATGTAGTCCACTCGCTTTATTGTGGTTTTCACATAACTGAAGCCGTTGGGCACGTGTGCCTGTACAAAAACACCACCAAACCACACACACAACACACACACCACACACCACACACACACACACACACACACACACACACACACACACACACACACACACACACACACACACACACACACACACACACACACACACACACACACACACACTCATCACCACACCCACCACACACTTTATTTCACTTGTTCACTGTTAGGTTAGTTAATGTTTATTTTATTTATGTATTATATTTATTTATTTATTTATTTATTTATTATTCATTTATTTATTTTTGTTTAAATCTAAATTATGGTAACGTTGTTAGTTAGTTTTTCCTTCCCCTCCTCGAAACAGTTATCTTCTGGATCATCTTTTCTCAAGATCAACATTTACTATTTTCAAATGTCCTCTTCACTCCTTTATCTTCCTCCTCCCCCCTTTTTTATTAGTTTTTTTTTTAAATCACTTTAGTGAACAGACATCAAATCAAAGACCACCACCACACACACGTTCACACACACTCACACACACACACACACACACACACCACACACACACACACAAGCACACACACACACAAGCACACACACACACAAGCACACACACACACACTCACACACAACACACACACAAAACACACACAAAACACACACACACACACACACACACACCACGCACACACACACACACACACACACACACACACACACACACACACACACACACACACACACACACACACACACACACGAAACACATACAAAACACACACACACGAAACACATACAAAACACACACACACACACACACAAACACACACACACACACACACGAAACACATACAAAACACACACACACGAAACACATACAAAACACACACACACACACAAACACACACACACACACACACACACATGTACACACATAGACATACAACAGATGTTTGAAATCTCAAGTACACGTTTAAAAAAAACAAAAGTGAAAATATGAATGCACAATAAATAAGGTTAGATTAAAGGATAAAGAAGAATACAAGCTTGACTTCAAATTCTAGTATACAATAACGCTAGAGAATATTCATAGAAGATTAAAACGACAAATTACTGACTATTTCATCAAGTATGTATTAAGACCAATCCTATACTAAGTACATTGAATCACCTGCCTGAGTCCAGGCTTTAGTGGTGACTGAATTGAACCGTCCGTTCAATATATTTATCTATCTTTGTCTGTTTCTCTGTCTTTTGTGTCTCCTCTCTGTCTCTGTCTCTCCGTCGTTTTTCTCTCTCTGTCTGTCTCTGTCTCTCTTTCTCTGTGTCTTTATCTGTCTCTGTGTCTCTGTCTCTGTCTCTGTCTCTCTCTCTCTCTCTTTCTTTTCTCTCTCACTATTTCTCTCTTTTATCTCTTTCTCTCTCTCTTTTATTTTCCTCTCTTTTTCTCTCTCCCTCTCCCCTCCCCCTCCTCTCTCTCTCTCTCTCTCACTCTTTCTTTGACCCCCCCTCTTCTCTCTCTCTCGCTCTCTCTCTGTCTCTGTCTCCTCTGTTCTCTGTTCTTATCTTCTCTGTCTGTGTCCTCTGTCTCTTTCTCTCTTCTCTCTTCTCTCTTTCTTCTCTCCTATGTCTCTCTTTTATCTCTTTCTCTTCTCTTCTTCATTCTTCTCTCTTTTTCTCTCGCTCCCTCTCCCCTCCCCTGTCTTCTTTTCTCACTCCTCTTTCTTTCTTTGACCTCTCTCTTCTCTCTTCTCTCTCTCTCTCTCTCTCTTCTCTCTCTCTCAGAGGACTTGTTTCAATCGAGATAGCCTAACAGCTGTTGCCACACGGAAAGGTCTCTCACGCAGACAATAAATTAATTATTATTTGACTGATGGTTCGTGTGCTGGCCAGATTTGAGTGGATCTGTCTGCGGAAGAGGGAAAGAAACTTTGAAACCACTTCAGTTACTAATATCAATGATAATGACGATGACGACGACGACGACGACGATGATGATGATATTTATAATGATGATGACGACGACGACGATGATGATGATATAAATCATCATCATCGTCGTCATCATCATCATAACAATGACAACAACAATAACAATAATGATAATGATAATAATAGTAATAATAATAATATTATTAATAATATTAATAATAATAATGATAAACTATTAGTCCAGGTCTTCCTTGGTTTGACTCTCTCTCTATAAATTCCAGATATCTAATTGTTTAGGGATATGCTTGTTTAGCCATTTGGCGTGATGGCATTCTATCAGATGACCAAGTCACCTAAAAGCGAAGTGCATTAAACTTTCAAAAACAGAGAAGTAAAGTACAAACACATTGTAAAAGAAAGAA
>JAPXFY010000012.1:14221473-14223973 GCA_030674185.1 Monoplex corrugatus
TAATATTTCATGAACAGGAAAATCAACTGTGTACACATGGCTGTCATTTAAGAGATTTACATGAATTGTGTGTTCTAAGAGAGTAAATAGTTTTGAATGGATGAACTGATCATAATTTCAGCAGGAATATAATCATGTTATTAAAAATCACACCACAATACCTGGAGGATAGTTGGCAATACACTTAATTATAAATGAAATCATTTTCATTCGGCTGAAAGGTTCATGAATTATTGTAAACATGTTTTCGTTAACTTTTGTCGTTAGAGCCATACCACCAAAAAGTTAAACAAAGACAGAGATCTGGTGTTGGGGAAGATTATGGATAGTGTCGTCTCATTAAACACAATTCTTCTTCTTCTTCTTCTTCTTCTTCTTCTTCTTCTTCTTCTTCTTCTTCTTCTTCTTCTTCTTCTTCTTTTTCTTTTCTTTCTTCTTTTCTTCTTCTTCTTCTTCTTCTTCTTCTTTTCTTCTTCTTCTTCTTCTTTTTCTTCTTCTTCTTCTTCTTCTTCTTCTTCTTCTCTTCTTCTTCTGTTTTTCTTCTCTCTTCTTCCTTCTTCTTCTTCTTCTTTTTTTCTTTTCTTCTTCTTTCTTCTTCTTTCTTCTTCTTCTTCTTTCTTCTTCTTTCTTCTTCTTTTTCTTCTTTTCTTCTTCTTCTTTTTCTTTCTTTTCTTCTTCTTCTTTCTTCTTCTTCTTCTTCTTCTTTCTTCTTCTTCTTTCTTCTTCTTTTCTTCTTCTTCTTCTTCTTCTTCTTCTTCTTCTTTCTTCTCTCTTCTTCTTCTCTTTTCTTCTTCTCTTCTTCTTCTTCTCTCCTTCTTCTTCTTTTCTCTCCTTCTTCTTTTCCTTCTCTTCTTCTTCTTCTCTCTCCTCCTTCTTCTTCTTCTTCTTCTCCTCCTTCTTCTTCTCTCCTTCTTCTTCCTCCTTTTCTCTCCTCCTCCTCTTCTTTTTCTTCCTCCTCCTCTTCCTCCTCTCCTCCTTCTTCTTCTTGTTGTTTTTTCTCCTGGTACCTATCATCAGCAAAAACAGCCAATCCCCTACCAATTTTAAATATTTGTTACTTTAAACCAGCAGCGACACATCAATACAACATACTTAAACAGAGCACCCAACCACCACCACCACCACCACCACCGGCAATGACAACACAAACTCTAGCGACAAACCCTGGTACCAAGAGGTCTGGTTCGTCATCGTCATCATCGTCGTCATTCTCATCATCCTTTTCATCGTCATGCTCCTCCTCCTTCGTCGCTGCTCCCCGCGTGAGCCTTACGTCCGGCAGCGGATGCCACTCGCTCCTCCCCAGTACAAACTGCCCAGGGATCTTTTCCTTGTGGATGCTGAAGATGGAAGTGTAGTGGACGTGGTGAGTATCTGCCATGTTAACCTTTTTGACTTCCCTGACCCTGTTTACCAGCTGTGAAAACGTGTTTTTTAAAATTTTTTTTAACGATTATCGCACTTACGCAGTTTCCTTTTTCTCATCTTTTTTGTGAGTGTGTGTGTGTGTGTGTGTGTGTGTGTGTGTGTGTGTGTGTGTGTGTGTGTGTGTGTGTGTTTGTGTGTGTGTGTGTGTGTGTGTGTGTGTGTGTGTGTGTGTGTTCGTGTGTTTATGTGTGTGTGTGTTTGTGTGTGTGTGTGCGTGTGTGTGTTCGTGTTTGTGTGTGTGTGTGCGTGTGTGTGCGTGTGTGAATGTGTGTGTGCATGTGTGTGTGTGCGTGTGTGCATGTGTGTGTGTGTGTGTGTGCATGTGTGTGTGCGTGTGTGTGTGTGTGCATGTGTGTATGTGTGTGTCTGTGTGTGTATGTATGTGTTTTTCTCTCTCTCTTTCTCTCTCTCTCTCTCTCTCTTTCTCTCTGTATGCATGTGTGTTTGTGTGTGTTTGTGTGTGTATGTCTTTTTGTGTGTATATGTGTTTGTGCGTGTGTGTGTGTGTGTGAATGTATATGTATGTGTGTGTGCGTGTGCGTGCGTGCGTGCGTGCGTGCGTGCGTGCGTGTGTGTTAATTTTTTCCACCACCTTAATAGCCATAGAAGCTGGGACAGTGCAATGATGATGATGACGATGAGGATGACAATCATGATGTTATGGAGTTCCATCTAGGACTGAGACTGCGTGACAGAGCTGTACTCTACGCTTACTGTCATAATATATTCTGGCGTCAACCAGGCTCGAGGGATACAGACACCTCCAGTGGTGGATCAGGAGATTTGAACACCGCCTCAATGATCAATCCTTTAAGTGGGTAAGAATCGTCTGTGTGGTCCCAGTCTGAGCGGGTTGGGGACGAAAAATCCCACATTGAAGTTGACAGGACTCATGGGGATTCGAACCCACAACCTTTCAGTCATTAGTCCGCTGCGTTAACCACTACACCATGGCAACTGGTTCCAGCTTCGAAAACTTAACCCTTTGTCTCCTCAACGTGTCCCTCACTTACAAAAAAATTAACTCTTTCTATCCCCCAGCCACCACAAACAAAAAACGTAACTCTTTCTC
>JAPXFY010000012.1:14228973-14253973 GCA_030674185.1 Monoplex corrugatus
CTTTCTTCCTTCTTCTTCTTCTCCTTTGTCTCATTCGCCGTCGCGCATCGGAGTTTAAGTCTCGAGGGTGATATAGGTCGTCATCTGTGGCACATCCACAGGCCTGTACAGCTTCTCCCGCAGACTTGAGGATGTCGGCCAGATCTCCTTCATCAGCGATTGCTAGTTCTGGGAGTCCTGGAGGATGTGTTGTGCTGTCTCGTCACCTTCTTCATAGGGGCACCATAGGGGATGTGACAGTTCGGGAGCTCATGTCCATGTGGTGGTTGCACCGTAAAAGCTGACCTGTTCCAATGCTCATCTTAATGCTCCAGTCTGTCATTGTGGAGGTGTCAAGTGCTTCTTAAGTTCCGTTTCCCTTCCCCCGCTGGTTCAAGACCTTGCCCCTAGCGTACAGAATTTTGCGCAGACTTAAGGAGTCTGCTGATTGATGATTACTGTCAGGATTAGGGTGGAGTGTCTATGGAGTTACCCGAGTGTGATGAATCCATTTTGAACGAACTCTGCAACCGCAGATCGTACCTGATGACCTGAACGAAAATTCTCAAAATGCAGCACTTTGTGTAGGTGTCTGTGTGTGTGGACCTAACGTGGGTACTCGAACATTGATCTCAGCACAATTTAGAATGTGCATAATCTGATGAACCCTTTGACTCCCTCGCCCCATCCAGGAGCTACAAAAAAAATTAACCTTTTCACTCCTTCGCCCTCTCTATCAGTGTCTTGCAGAACGTCTTGCTTGTCCTTCACGGCTGATAGTATAGGAACTTGGTGGACAGGGTGAGGGGCTGATGGGGTCAAGTTTTGGCTTTGTTTTCATGGCTGATATATGTGTATTACAGACACACACACATTCACACACACACACGCACATGCACACACACACACACACGCACACATTCACACACACATACACACATGTATATGACAACAGGATGATATCTAGGGACATAATATGGATGTGGCCCGGCCCCCTTAGAATGAATAGAGTTAAGATGGACACATACACACATACACACACACATACGCACGCACACACACACACACACACACACACACACACACATACACACACACACACACACATGTATACGGCGACAACAGAATGATATCTAGGGACATAATCTGGATGTGGCCAGGCCACCTTAGAATGAATAGAGTTAAGATGGACACATACACACATACACACACACATACGCACGCACACACACACACACACACACACACACACACACATACACACACACACACACACATGTATATGACGACAACAGAATGACATCTAGGGACATAATCTGGATGTGGCCTGGCCCCCTTAGAATGTACAGAGTTAAAAGCCGAAACACTTGCTTGAAGAAGGCTTGTCCTTCTAGGACCTTCTGCTGTCCAGCTGTCCCTTGAGTTTCTTGAAGCTGGTAGATAGGGCGAGGAAATCAAAGGTTTAACTACGATGAGTGTGAATAATAATGAAATACATTCAATGTTTTTAAGGGTTCTTTGGTGCTCACAATGATCTGTCTATAATGAAAATGTACATAACTTGTATATAACTTGTAGTAATTTTGTGCAATTAAAATGTTTATGTCAGCACTTATTCGGCTGTAATATTTGTAACACGTGCGTGTATGTGTGTGTGTGTGTGTGTGTGTGTGTGTGTGTGTGTGTGTGGTTGTGTGTGTGTGTGTGTGTGTGTGTGCGCGTGCGTGCGTGTATGTGTGTGTGTGTGCGCGTGCGTGCGTGTGTGTGTGTGTGTGTGTGTATGTGTGTGTGTGTGTGTGTGTGTGTGTGTGTGTGTGTGTATGTGTGTGTGTGTGTGTGTGTGTGTGTGTGTGTGTGTGTATGTGTGTGTGTGTAATGAATTCAAGTTTCCATATATGGTTCACGCGCCTGTATATAGATCTATCTATTGTATATACATACATAGATCGATATATATATATAATCCTTATGCGAGTGTGTGCGTGTGTGTCTTTGTGTGTGTGTGTGTATGTGAGAGAGAGTGTGTATATGGTTGTGTGTGTGGTTGTGTGTGTGTGTGTGTGTGTGGTTGTGTGTGTGTGTGTGTGTGTGTGTGTGTGTGGTTGTGTGTGTGTGTGAGAATGTGTGTGTGTGTTTGTGTGTGTAATGAATTCAAGTTCCCATATATGGTGCATACGCCTGTGTATAGATCTATCTATTGTACATGTATAATACATAGATCGATATAATTATATATATAGAGATATACTTATGCGAGTGTGTGTGTGTGCACGCACATGCGTTTGTACGTCCATGTCGGTATTATAGTCTGTGTGTGAGTGTGTGTAGTTTATGTGAACAAAATACAGTACAGTTTACCATCCATAAAGTTTTCATGTCCTCAGCAGGTGTGCCCACGACAGGGAGGGAGAGAGAGAGAGAGAGAGAGAGAGAGAGAGAGAGAGAGAGAGAGAGACTTTGTTGTGTGTGTGTGTGTATGTGTGTGTACGTGCACACGGATGTGTGTGTGTGTGTGTGTGTGTGTGTGTGTGTGTGTGTGTGTGTGTGTGCGCGCGCGCGCGCATGCATACACGCGCACACGTGGCAGAGAAAAGTAGAGTAAGAAACAGAGGCAGAAAAACAGTGGTTGAATGTCAAAGAATATAACACACACACACACACACACGCACACACACACACACACACACACACAAAGATCGTGTTTTGAGAATGTCAGATAATAAATCTGTAAATATTAGATAAAACAAAGAAATAAAAAGATTAAAATGAATAAATAAATAAATATATAAACAAACAAAAAAGCAGACAAACAAATAAATGAATAAATAAATAGATAAATGGACAAAGACAAAACACTTAGTATAAGAGATTAACGGTTGGATGAAACGAAGCGAGTGGACAATGAAGACTAATTGTCTCCCTTAGATCGCTCCGTGGACTCCCTCTTTGCTCTCGGGGCTCTGCTGTCATGACACACACACAAACACACACAAAATATCAACACTACCACATAGGTAAGCACACACACACACACATGCACACACACACACACCGACACAAATCAACACACGACACACACACAAACGTACGCACATGCACACATAGACACAGACACAGACACAGACAGAAAAATGGTATTTTGAGAATCTCGATAATTATATGAATATTGAATAAATAAATAAATGATTGATTGCATGAATGAATGAATAAAGAAAATAAAGAAGGAAATAAATAAACAGATAACTAAATGAATATGTAACTGAATAAACATAAATAAATGAATAAATAAATAAATAAATAATTGAATAGATAAATAAACAAATGTACAAAGGGAGAAAGTATGTAGAAAAGAGATTAACAGCGGGATGAAATGAAGCGAGTGGGCAATGTGGACTAAGTGAGGTAACTGTCGCAAATGTACGTTTTTATGAAAGGCTGTGGTTGTCTCCCTTCAATCGCTCCGTCGACTCCCTCTGCTCTCGGGGCTCCGCTGTCACAACAAATACACTAAAACATGCACATTACCACATAGGTGTGCACATGCGTGTGTGAGAGTGAGTGTGTGAGTGTGAGTGTGTGTGTGTGTGTGTGTGTGTGTGTGTGTGTGTGTGTGTGTGTGTGTGTGTGTGTGTGCACGCGCGCGCGCGCGCGTGTACGCATACACAAACATCCACAAATGGTGTTTTGAGAATCTCTGTAAATAAATGTCAATATAAAATAAATGAATAAATGAATCGATAAAAGAATAAACTAACAACAAATACATAAACAAATAAATAAACAAACAGATGAATAAATAAATACATAAGTAAATGTGTAAATATATAGATAAGTGGGGAGAAACGAAAAGAAAAGAGATTAGCAGTTGGATGTAAGAAGGCAATCAGGACAAAGAGAGATAACTGTCACAAATGGACCTGATTGCGAAAAGCTGTGGTTGTCTCCCGTGTACACAGCTCCGTGGCCTTTCTCTTTGCTCTCGGTGGGTTCTGCCGTCATGACACACACACTAAAACATGCACACGAACACACACACACGGGCGCACACACACATTCTAACACACACACACATTCTAACACACACACACACACACACACACACAACATACAAACTAATAACAACACACAAACAACAACAAACAGCCACGCTCTCTGTGTGTGTCTCTCTCATACAGACACACACACACAGACACACGTACGCACTCACAAATACACACACAAGCACGGACACATATGCAAGCACACACGCACACATACGCCATCACACACACGCGCGCGCATACACACACACACACACACGGTCACACACACACATGGTATTTGGAGAATCTCCTTGAATATGTGAATATTATATAAACGATTAAATGAATAAGAAAATGAATGAATGAATGAATAAGTACATGCTAAAATAAGCAAATAAGTAGATAAATAAATAAATGAATAAGCGGGACAAAGAAACAAAGTACATAGAACAAAGAACAACAGGTGGATGTAACAAAGCGAGTTGGCAGTAAGGACTAAGTGAGATAACTGTCCCAAATGTACGTGATTGCAAAACACTGTTGTTGCCTCCCTTACACCGCTCCATATCCTCTCTCTTTGCGCTCAGGGCTACGTTGTTTTGACACACACAACAAAACATGCACACTACCACCACACAGGCGCGCATATGTGTGTATTCGCGTGCGCACGCACCTACACGCGCTCGCTCGCACACACACATACACACGCACGATATATCTGCTTTTGGATATACCTACCCATATACAGAGACATATACACGGACACAGACACACACACATATACAAGCACACGAGCACCGAGTACGCGCACACACACATACACATACCATAACACACATTACAACACACACACATGTACACTTACTACAAAATGCACACTAACAGTAACAACAACAACACACACTATCAACTCTCTCTCTGTGTCACACACACACATACACACAGAGACACACACGCAAGCACACAGGCACACGCACACAAACACACGCGCGCATACACACACACGCGCGCGCGCGAGCACACACACACACACACACACACACACAGAGAAAATGCTGAACAATGTACACTCAGCCTGTTGGGCGTGTGACCCTTGATCCAAGTTCATCGTCTTTCTGTCAACACACACACACACACACACACACATACAGCAGAGAAGAGAGAGAAGGAAGAGAGAGAGGGAGAAGAGAGAGAGAAGAGAACAAACAAAAAACAAAACACACACACCATACCAAAACAAATCAAACACACACGCACACAAACCATACACGAAAACACACAACAAATCACCCACCATCACCACACACATCATCAAACAAACACACAACACAACACACACACACACACAACACACACACACACACACACACACACACAACTACACACAAAGAGAAGTCAAGAATACAGGAGTTCACCGATTACATTATAATTTCTGTGTCAACGATCAACAGCAAAAGTCTTGCAACTGTCCCACCTCGCCGTCCTGAAACTCACAACTGAGAAAACGGAGAAAAATAAATGATCCCAGTGAAGTTTAAAAAGGTATATGGAGGGGGAAACAGCAAAAAATACAATACCAAAAACAAAACAAAACATCATCACAACAACAGAAAAGATGAAGATGAGAAAAAAATAAACAATAAAGTGAACAAACACACAACCAACCAACCAACACACCAAACCATCACAGACAACAACAACCAACCAACAGAACAACACACCAACAACCAACCAACACACCAACCAACCACCAACACACCAACCAACCAAACCAACAACCAACAACAACCAACCAACCACCAACACACCAACCAACAATCAATCAATCAGCCAACCACCCAACCAACCACACAACGAACCACACACCAACACCACCAACCACACAACAAACAAACAAACAAACAACAACAAAAAGATGACGAATAAGAAACTACCAACAAACAGACGAACAAACAGACGAACAAACGAACTAACGAACAAACAAACAGACAAACAAACAAACACAAATGAAAAATAAAAACAAAAAAGTCAAGGAGAAGCAAAGAAGGACAAGGAAGATTATTCCCATCCTCAGTCAAAATAGCCATAAGTAAATGAAGACCCCCCCCCCCACACACACACACACACACGTACACCGAAGAAATAAAAGACAGTAAAGAAAGAAAGAAAGTAAAATTAAAAACAGAAATAAAGAAAGAAAGAACCAGAAGCCAAGAAAGTAGGGAAGAAAGAACAAAAAATTAATGAAAGAAAACGGAAAGAAAGAAAAAAGAAAGAACAAATAAAAAGGAAAGAACGAATGAAAAGTGCAAGAAGAGGGAAAGAAAACAGAATGAAAGAAAGAAAGATCAGAATAGAAATAAAGAAAGAAAGAAGGTAAAGAAGGAAAGAGAGAGAGAGAGAGACAGACAGACAGAGACAGAGAGAGAGAGAGAGAGACAGACAGAGACAGAGAGACAGAGGAGACAAAGAGAGAGATAGAGAGAGAGAAAGAGAGAGACAGAGACAGAGAGAGACAGAGAGAGATAGATAGAGAGAAAGAGACAGAGACAGAGAGAGACACAGAGAGAGACACAGAAAGAGATAGACAGAAAAAGAGAGAGAGAGAGAAAGAGAGAGAGACAGAGAGAGACACAGAAAGAGATAGACAGAAAAAGAGAGAGAGAGAGAGAAAGAGAGAGAGACAGAGACAGACAGAGACATAGAGAGAGACAGACAGAAAGAGAGAGACAGAGACACAGAGAGACACACACACACAGACACAGAGAGAGACAGAGACACAGAGAGACAGAGACAGAGACACACACACACAGCGACATGGAGAGAGACAGAGAGAGACAGAGACAGAGAGGGAGAGACAGAGACACAGAGAGAGACAGAGACAGACATAGACAGAGAGACAGAGACAGACACAGAGAAAGACAGAGACACAGAGAGACAGAGACAGAGAGAGACAGACAGAAAGAGAGAGAGAGAGAGAGAAACAAAAGGGCTCAACCACATTCTTACAGGAGAAGAGGGTAAACCAACCAACCAACCAACCAACCAACCAGTCAACCAACCAACCAACCAACCGACCAGTCAACCAACCAACCAACCAACCAACTAACCAATCAACCGAACAACCAAACCAACCAACCAACCAACCAACCAACCAACCAACCAACCGAACAAACAAACGAACAAATGAACGAGCGAATGAAAGAACAGACAAACAAATAAAGAAACAAAAAGAACGAATAAACGAACGAAAGAACGAACGAACAAACAAACAAAAATGTTCAAACTCAAATCCTCGGATGCAAAAAAAAAAAAAAAAAAAAAAAATTGCCGTCACTGAAAGTGTTAAAATGTTGGGGTTTTTTTTCTTTCTTTTTCTTTTTTTTTTTTTTTTTTTTGTGGGGGGTATGTGGGAACTCTGAATTCAAAAGAACAAACAAACAAACAAATAAACAAACAAACAAACAAATGAAACATCAAAGAATTATGAATTTCATTTCTGAAGAAAAAAGAACGAGAAAAAATATACATATTTGTATACACGGGGTGGGAGAGAGAAAACCTCCAAACTGTGTTCTTCCTACGCTAAGGTGTCCAAAAACCTTCCCGTCTTCCTCACGAATCCAGCACAAAGTCCCACAGAGCAGACGCTTCCCTTAAAACACCTACATCACCCCTCCCCCCTCTTCCAAAACTCTATATATACATGTTTGCTCCGCCAAATGATACAGTCAACAACAACATTCAGACGCGACAGTGGGACGTCAAAAATCACGATGCACGTGTAACACGTGAAAAAAATGAGGTCACGTCTACTGCTTGCTTGCTTGCTTGCTTTTTCGTTTGGTTCTCGCCTCGTTTCCGCTGTTGAGTCCAAAAATAGATTGGTTGTTTTCCGCCATCGCTTCCAGTTCCGGTTCAGCAAACCTGCGTAGAACAACAGAAAAAAACAACAACGTGTTATTCATTAGCGGAGCAGAAATATTACATTCATGTGAGAGGAGCTGAGAGAAGAAGAAGAAGAAGAAGAAGAAGAAGAAGAAGAAGAAGAGAGAGAAAAGAGAGAGAGAGAGAGAGAGAGAGAAAAGACAGACAAACAGACAGACAGACAGACAGAGAACAGACAGACATACAGAAAGACAACGAGAGAAACAGACAGAAACAAGAAGACAGAAGAAGAGAAACAAGACAGAGGGACAAAGAGAGAACAGAGACAGAGACGGAGAAGAAAAAGACAGAACAAAGCAAAGGATAGAAAGGACATGAAAGAGACAAACAGACAGAAACAAATATGAAAACTAAAAACATGAAAACACTTTTATTTATGATTCAGCGATAGTGGCATTGGGTTCTGGCATTTCCAACAGACAGGCAGACAGACAGAAGGAAAAGAGGCAGACAGGCAAAACAACAGCCACATACGTAGAAACACATGTAAAACAAGACAGACAGACAGACGACAGACGGACGGACGGACCAATAAATGATAAAATGTAATACAGCTTGTACCATATGAGGGCAAAACAACATCAACAAAACAAATCAAAAACATACAAACAAAACCGCCAGGATACAAACAAACATCATACAAACACACAAACAAACACACACTAACAAATCAACAAACATACATACAAACACATAAACAAATAAACAAACACACACTAACAAACCAACAAACATCAAACAAACACATAAAAAATAACAAATAAACACACACAACAAACCAACAAACTACAAACAAACACATAAGCAAATAAACAAACACACTAACAAACAAAAAACATCAACAAACACATAAACAAATAAACAAACACACTAACAAACCAACAAAACAACAAACACATAACAAATAAACAAACACACATAACAACAACAAACATACAAACACAAAAAATAAGCAAATAAACAAACATAACACACAAACAAAACATAACAAAACAAACACACATCAACCAACACTAACGAATAAACAAACACATACATCAACAAACACATACAAACACATAAGAAAAAAAATAAACAAACAACACACTAAACAAAACCAACAAAACATACAAACACATAAACAAATAAACACACTAACAAACCAACAAACAAACACGTAAACAAATAAACAAACACACCCTAACAAACCAACAATGGAATGCCAAACAAGAAGTTAGAAATCCGGCAGAAGGCCACCGGATCAGCAATAGCCACGAGACACGGAAACGTAAAAGCAAAAAGGAGATCGTTAACATGAAACGACAACCCGGCCCAGCAGTAATTTGCATCTGAAACCACGTAGAAAATGATATTAATACAAATATTTCAGGCACGAGAAGACAACTTGGCCAGGGATAATTTACAACCGCTCCCGGAGTAAAATGAAACAGTCATGCCATATTACATTCATATGAAAGGAGTTGAGAAAGACAGACAGAGAAGAGACAGACACAGATACAGACAGAGAGGAAGACAGACACAGATACAGACAGAAATACAGAGATAGATACAGAAGAGACAGAGAAGAGAAAGAGAGCAGAGACAGAGAGAGACGAGAGAGACAGAGAGAATAGAACAGAGACAGACAGAGAGAGAGAGAGAAGAAAGAGAGAGAGAGAGAGAGAGACAGAAGACAGACAGACAGAGACAGAGAAATGTGGTGTGAGAGAGAGAGAGAGATAGGGAGAGAGAGAGAGACAGAGGAGAGAAGGGAGAGAGAGAGAAGAGAGAGAGAGAGACAGAGAGAGAGAGAGAGAGAGAGAGAGAGAGAGAGAGAGAGAGAGAGAGTAGAAGGATGAGAAAGAGAAGAAGAAGACGAAGACTTTTTTAACTTTCTAAATTTTATACCCGATGTACAGATATTACGTGGGTTTTTTTTTTTCAAGAGAAGATGTTTGGTACACATTTTTACTGTTTATATATATGACATCAGTGTGGTTATAACTTTGGGCTTGCGGTCACAATGTTGATGGCCACCATCTTCTCCTGCTAATCAAAACGTCAAAGAAATCGTCAACTGTATTTTTTTAACTACGTTTTGTGCATTTACTCTGTATTCAATCACAAAAAAGAACAGCAATAAAGAAGATGAAGAAAAGGCAAACAACATTTAGCGGACATTTTATGAGGCAAGAAAATTTGAGCACCTGGTCACAACAGGAAAGCTGGAGAGAAACAGAGCACCAGATAGACCCAGGGGAAAATACTGGACGGATTTGCAGAGTGGAGGAAACAGAGAGGGTGGGAGAAGTGCTTGCAATGACAAAAGACAGATTCGTATGGAGGGCCATGATGGCCAACGCCATGCGACACGGCACCTGATGATGACAATAATAGACGACGACGACGATGATGATGAATGGTGATGAATCTGTATTGTCTTTTGTATACGCCTGACAAAGGCCAGCTGGCCGAAAATCTGCGCCTGTCTTGTTTTGTTATACTTAACGTGCGTTCTGACTCTATTCTTGTGTATTTCTTGTTAAGTTTGAAGATATCTGTACAGTTTCCTTCAAAGTGTGTTTTGGTTATTTTCAAAGTTGAGGTGTGTGTATTTTTATATGTAAGAATAACTTTACTGTAAACCTGATAATAAAAGGTTGATAATGATGGTGAGGGTGGTGGTGGTGGTGGTAGTGGTGACGGTAATGACGATGATGATGATATGATGATGATGATGACGAATGACGACGACGACAATGCTGCTGCTGCTGCTACTAATGATGATGGTGGTAGTGGTGGTTGGTGATGATGATGATGGTGGTGGTGATGATGACGACAACAACGACGACGACGACGATGATGATGATGATGACGACAACATCGACGATGATTATGGTGAAGAACAAGAATATTGTCAAAAATCCACCTTGAATACAATAATCAATTATTTTTCCCCCAGGAAGCAAAATATGTTATGCCAAATGAACGTGATACAACGTTCTGTCTTGATGATCGACTTCAGAGTCTTTATGAGTTACACATGTTACTGATGTTATTGTCTATCATGGTTTTGTCAGTTTGCATCTGCATGTATCTTTTTTCATGTTGTGGAATTTGTAAAGATGATGACGACAACAGTGATGACGATGGTGGTGACCATTCCTCCCATTTTATCACCAGGAGGATTAGAAAAACAAAGATGAGTACAAACGCATAAGCATATGTAAGTACACAGAAGCATGTATAAAAACTTACCTCAGTATGTAACACTGACACTAAGTAGTTCACATTTCCTAAGAGCTAAAAATGCACTTAATATATGCACACGATGATCCATCCTAATGGAAAATATATTTAAGCTTTATGGAAAACTGGTGAATGGATCAGCAAGGCAGAAATGAAAAAAGAAGAGACGACAAAAAGCAAAGGAGCAATGCAGAAACAAAGAGAATGGCAGACATGAGGAAATGTTTAGCATAAAGTTTCCAAAAGGTGAGGACACTGTTTATAGAGAGAAAAAAAACGCCAGCATCCTTACGGGAGAAACTGTGTGCACTTGGGAACACCTACAATACTAGATATTCAACTCAATTTCAAATAATAAAAAAAATCAACAAAGCTTAGAAATTCTCTGTCTACGTCTGTCTGTCTGTCTGTCTGTCTCTTCTCTCTGTCTCTCCCTTTTGGGGCCTCAGGACCTGGCCAGATCATGGGTTTATGTGTGCAGGCTTAAGGTTTATGCCATGATCACCATACACATGGCACCTGCATATGGAATTCGTTCCGAGAGCGCAGACGTCATCTTGAGAAACTGAAACTGAAAATCTCTCTCTCTCTCTCTCTCTCTCTCTCTCTCTCTCTCTCTCTCTCTCTCTCTCTCTCTCTCTCTCTCTCTCTCGTGAGTCAAATTTGCTGTACTGCCAGTCTGAGAAACAGCATGTTCGGCAGGGAGTGACTGAGCGAGTGTGTCAGAGGAGGAGAGATATTATCACAAATCATTCTTGTACAGATAGTGTTATTCTCCAAACTCATTTGTACACACTTTCGTCTAATATCACATTATGTGGATAGACATTAAATGAAATTGAGACAGACACACACACACACACACACACACACACACACACACACACAACACACACGCACACCACACACACACACACACACACACACACACACACACACACGCACGCCAGGGTTCAATCTGATTTATGCATTTATAAAACAAAAGCACAGATAGTGTTGTGAAAAACAACACGAAGACACACAAGGAAGGGACAGGGCTTCGGGCCATGGAGACACTCCGTAAAACCTGAATCAAACTGTCAGGCACACTCCGGATATTCAAACTCCCCGAATTCAATGTTTTCGTCAAATCGCATTCTGGTGGGAAAGAAAGCACCGCCTACATGCGGCCAGATCAACAAGAACTTTTTTCCTCTATAGCTGGCAGATTCATGTCATGCGGGGAAATTAATTACATGTTTATTAATGAAATTGAATTGAACGTGCGTGTGTGTTTGTGTGCACATGTGCGTGCGTGTGTGTGTGCGTGCGTGCGTGTCTGTGAGCGTGCGCGCGGGTGTGTGTGTTTGAGCGAGAGAAAGAAAGAGAGAGAGAGAGAGAATGACAGAGAGAGAGAGAGAGAGAGAGAGAGAATGAGAGAAAGAAGAGAGAGAGGAGAGAGAGGGAGAGAGAAAGAGACAGAGAAAAAGAGAGAGGGGGGAGAGAGAGAGAAAGAGAGAGAAAGAGAAAGGAGAGAGAGAAAGAAGGAGAGAGAAAGAGAAAGAGAGAGAGTGAGACAGAGAGAGAGAGAGAGAGAGAGTGCTCTCAGTCTTTAAGACATAAGAACTCTATTATTCATGGATGGTAGCATTAGATCCCACTGGACCTGTGTTACAGCTGTTTCTTGCTACTTTACACACAAAAGTTATAAGGATATTTAAAAAAAATCAGAGGTAGAGAGAGAGTGTGTGCGTGTTCACGTTCAAGTTCAAGTTGATATTGCTTATAGCCCAGCCGACTACTAGAGCCATATCAGGGCTAACTCCACGTCAAAAATGACAACCCGTTAAGATAAAAGACAACAGTTAAAAACCATGCTCACCGTTAACCTCGCCAGTCTAAAATGCAATTAACGCTTTGACTCTCGCGCCCAATCCACCAACTGCAAAACCTTAACCTTTAAGTCCCTCACCCTTTATCCACCAACTTCCTGCAGGAAGCTGGTGAATAGGGTGAGGGAACTACGGGGTTAAGTTTTTGCTTTGCTAGCATGGTTGACAGTGCAGGATGCTGGTGCACAGGGTGCGGAGTTAAAGGGTTAAAGAAAAACAGAAACAGACGTAAAATCATATCAGGTGAAATCTATTGACCTCTTGTAAAAACTGGAAAATTGTATCAAGAAGGGACATCTCGGAAGAGATTCTTTAAGGAATCCGCCGTGTAGTGCTTTTGTCTCACATCGTACAAGTCCCAGCAATCAAGGAGGAGGTGTCTGAAGCTGAACGGCTCGTCACACGGTGTACACCATGGTGCTTCTTCATTTTCTAAAGGGTACGAATGAGTGTAGGATGTGTGACCCGTACGTAATCTACATAACACTATTTCTTACGGTTCCCTGCAGCAGATGGCAGAATTTATTTCAGGCTTGGGCAGAATTGGAAAAAGTGAGTGAGTGACTGAGCGAGTGTGTAAGAGATTGAGAAATACAGGGGGTGCAAAAGTAGGCATACAGTTATGAAAAAAGAAAACACATACAATACTCAATGCATTTATTATACAAACAAATGAATATTGCATATACATGTAATAACAAGCACAGCCTTAATCCCTCAGATACTCAAACTGCTTGCCGTCGGTATTCACACACTCCTCTAATCGAGAGCTGAATTAAGCATTATAATAATGATGTGATACTTACTGTATACCTACTTTTGCACCCCCCTGTATTATCACAAATCATTCTTGTACAGATAGCATTTTCTCCAGACTCATTTGTACACACTGCATTTACACATAATCAGACTTTAAATAATAATAATAATAATAATATATTTTATTTATATAGCGCAAAATCTTGATAAAATCAAATCTAAGCGTATACATGCATACATACCTACATACATATGAGCGTATACATGCATACATACATGCATACATACTTACATACATAAATCTAAGCTGAGCGTATACATGCATACATACATAAATCTAAGCGTATACATACATACATACATACATACATACATACATACATACATACATACATACATACATACATACATACATACGTACGCACATGCATACATAATAATTACAATATTTATATAGCGCAAAATCTCGACAAAATCAAATCCAAGCGCCGAAAAGACACACACGCACACACGCACGCACGCATACACACGCGCGCACACACACACACACACACACACACACACACACACACACACATGCATGGCCACAAATGGGGAGAAAAGAATAAAAGCAATAAAAGCAAGAATAAAACCAATGGAAAACCACAGAGAGCACATCATATACAATTATATATTAAAACAAAATGATTCCCCTCCGAGCGGAGACAGGCTGCAGAGGGGGGTTGAGTGAGGTTAGGATTTTTTACAGAGGAGAAAAGGTGAGTTTTGAGAGCGGACTTGAAGGAGACAAAAGTAGGTTGCTGACGGACTGAGAGAGGAAGTTTGTTCCAGGAGAGTGGACCAGAAACAGAGAAGGCTCGTGGACCATAGGTATTGAGCTTAGTGCGTGGAAAGCGAAAAGTCAGAGGATCGGAGGCAGAGCGGAGGGTACGTGAGGGAACATAGATCTCAAGTAGGCTTGACAGGTAATCGGGGCTGCGTTATTGAGGCTTTTGTAGCACATGGTGTCTAGTTTGTACTGTATGCGCTTTGATACAGGGAGCCAGTGAAGTTGTGCCAGGAGAGGAGATATGTGGTCAGCTTTTTTTTTTTTTGAGTACAAGGCGTACAGCATTGTTTTGAATGCGCTGTAGGATATGAATGGTGGAGGCAGGAAGACCAGACAGGAGTGAATTGCAATTGTCAATGCGAGACATTATGAAGGAGAGAACGAGTTTTGCAGTTGTTTCGACAGAGAGATACTTCCTGATCAGGCTTATACGATGGAGATGATAGTAGCAAGATCTGGCAGTTTGAGAAACAAAGTTGTTCATGGACAGGGTAGAGTCAATGCAGACACCAAGGTTTTTAGCTGAATCAGAAATTGGGACTGATGTGTTACATAATGGGAGAGAAAGAGGAGGCAGCTGGGAAAGTTTCTGACGGGTGCCAATGAGGATAGCTTCTGTCTTGTCGTCATTAAGCTGAAGTCTATTGTGTGTCATCCAGTTCTTAATGTCCGAGTAACACTCAGTGGTGCGAGTCAACAGGCGCTGTATATTATCAGGTGAGTCACTGTCTTGAAGTTGGGTGTCATCAGCATAGAAGTGGTGTTTTATAGAGTGGGAGTTGATGATGGTGGACAGGGTGAGGTATAAAGAGTGATATAACATTAATTTTTTTTCGTAAGAGTGACAGAAAAGTCTTGGGGTGCTGTTTTTTGTTTTTGTTCGTTTGTTTTCTGTTTCTTTTTTATTATAATTATTATTTTTTATCTTGCCTTCGCCCAAAGTGGGATTACACTACACACTGTAAGAAATCAATGTCTAAAGATGCTTGTAATAATTTCTCTCACTTCACAACATACAAACAAACAAACAAACGAGCGAATAAACAAACAAAAAACACAAACCAGTAAACAAGTAAACAAGCAAACAAACAAACAAACAAACAAAAACGAAACATACAAGACAAAACGCTAGTTGCAAAGAATCTTCGAGTCAGTTCTGGCCATCAATCGGTTCATTTTTGCCAACACAGACTGACGGATACAGATGGAGGCCATGGGTCGATCAAAGCCAATCTCCCTTTAATCCAAACCAGACGAGAATAAAAAGAAAATCCCCCCCCAAAAAAACCACAAAAAAACCCAACAACAACCAAATAAAACCAAAACAAACCAACTCAGTCCCCACCCCTTCAAAAAAAAAAAGAAGGCTAAATTCACACACGTATCAACATGTGTGTGTGTGTGAATGAATGTGTGTGTGTGTGTGGTGTGTGTGTGTGTGTGTGTGTGTGTGTGTGTGGTGTGTGTGTTTTGTGTTTCGTGTGTGTGTGTGTGTGTTTTGTGTGTGTTTATATGTGTGTGAGTGGGTGAGTGAGTGAGAAGCGAGACAGAGAGAGAGAGAGAGAGAGAGTGAGTGTGTGTGTGTGGTGTGTGCGCTTTAGTATATATATATGTATATATATATATTATATATATATATGTGTGTGGTGTGTGTGTTGTGTGTGTGTGTGTTTTTGCCTGCCTGACCTCCCTTCTCCCATCTTCTCTCAATTCCCCTTCCCTCCTCTCTCTCTCTCTTTGTGTCTTTCTTCTCTGTCCCTCTCTCTCTCTCTTCAACCCCTCGTTCTGTATCTGTCCGAGCGGAACAAAAACAAAACAAACACACAAACAAGCAACAAATCAAAGAAACAATAAACTAAAAAGAGAAGATGAACGGACCGCCCACATAAAAACACAATCTCTGGATTCGCTGAGTAGGCGATAAAAGTGGGCTGAAAAAGAGCGACAGAGAGAGACAGAGAGGGAGAGAGAGAAGAGAGAGAGAGAGAGAGAGAGAGAGAGAGAGAGAGAGAGAGAGAAGAGAGAAAAAGAGCAGAGATGAGAGAGAGAGAGAGAGAGAGCAAAGAGAGAGAGAGAGAGAAGCAGAGAGACAGACAGACAAGCGTACAGAGGGAAAGACAGAGAGACAGTGAGCGGATGAGAGATGATCAAAAGCATCGGACATAAAAATAGTGATAGAACGAGAGAAGAGAGGAGAGAGAGAGAGAGAGAGAGAGAAGACAGACAGACAGACGACAGACACACAGAAACGGATAGACAGAGAGAGAGAGTGGGCTGGATAATCAAAAGGATCGGGGGGAGGAGAGAGAGAGAGAGAGAGAGAGAGAGAGAGAGACAGACAGACAAACAGAGACAGACAGAGAGAAAGACAAAGACACAGAGAGAGACACGAGAGGGTGAATAGATAGACAGACGAACCAATCAATCCCGTTCTCATAGGAAGTCATCAGACTGAAACAGGACTCTCTCTCTCACTCTCTCTCACTCTCTCTCTCTCTCTCTCTCTCTCTCTCTCTCTCAACTCAGACTCAGACTCGTCACCGGTGCAATGAAGTATATACGTAGCCACAAAGAAGGGACACAAGAATCCAGCCTCTCAACGACAGAAACAAAACAAAAGAACAGATGCTGACTAAGAAGTTCAGGCGTTTGACAGATTATCTCATGAAGCACAAGTTGGATGGGTCTCACCAAAAATCGCCAGAGAGAGAGAACAGGAGACTATTTACCGAAACATCAGCAAACCCTAACGAAAGGAAACACTCTCACCGTCTCTTTTGCAGCTGCCAGAACCGTGGTCACCAGAACAGCTAAACGTTGAAATCCGAACAAATGTCCCCTCGTATCATCTCAGCAGAAGTACAAGATGACACAGTACGCTGGGTTGTCAAGGTGACCATGACAGAAGAGCGTTACCCACAGCAGACATGTACACATGATGAGAGTCAGCCACCGATGCTGTTATCAGCAGAGGAGCTGGTATCCTCATCAACTTCCAAGGACGGACTCAAGCCACAAGTGCCAGTGTTCGTACTGGCAAACACTGCACAAGTTTTGTAGTTTGGAGTTTGTTCAAGAGGAAATTATCGCACTTGGAGAATTCCATATGTGCTCCACCTTAATCTGCTACCAGTTATCTGACAAGACTTCCTGAGCCCGCACAAAATTTATGTGCTGACATGACCTTGAACTGAGGAGCGGAAAGGGAAAATGGGGAGGGGGGGGGAGATATTTGAAACACTAAACTGACACCGCCAGGATGAAGAAAACATTAACATGATCAACAAACTGGCCAGTGTTTATGTTGCGGGCTGGGACTGAACTCAAGATATCAGATCATGAGTCCACGGCTCTATCAACAGAACCAACCCGCCCAGTCACAGAGCAGAAACAGAGGCATTCTTGTGAGCACTTGTCCATGTTTCACGATACAGATGACACACGAAATCCAGTGGTCGTCCTCACAGCTGTCCTCTGTTCTCCGGCTCTGAAAGAATTACATGATTCCTTCACCTGATCCAGGTATTGCAGTAAGTCAAAAGAACCACAAGAGTAGTTCTTCCGGTGGATCCCTGTCCACTAGGACGTATCAGGAACCAGACAACAGACGACTAGCAAAACCAGGAGCCTAAAAAAGACCAACCTGACAAAAGCGTCTGCTACAGGCAGACGAGGAGCATCATCAGATCACTCCTTAAGCCATGAACAGAGAGGGACGACTACCACCTTCTGTCCAGAGAGCAGCAAGTGGTTTTGTATGACGCTCCTCGCTAACCACAACTGGTCTCAACGCCCATATGAATCGCAAGTTCAAACTGACCTGTATGTTTTTGATAAAGTCTTGCGTACTTTCTCTTAGGATTGATAATTGAGTACATGCATTAAGCGCATTTTTGGCTCTAAGGAAATGAGATATGTGGAAGCAGTTTCAGTTAATTTATGCCCGTTTTTATATATGTTTTAGTGTCCTTATTATGTTTAAATTTGTATTCAGGTTGTTTTTTTTAAATCCCCTGTGTGATAGATTGGACGGAGAGTCAACGCCAGGGCATGTTCTTAGATTATGTGCGCGAATGCACTGATATGTGTACTTAATGTTCTTTTCATTTTTTCTTTTTGAAGTATTGTTATGTTATGAAATAGTTATAGCCTATGCTGATCATCGTGGGCTTTAAACAAAAATAACAATAACAATGTTAATCAAAGGACATAACTCTTGAGAACCATCCCTTATAAAAATTCTCCTGCTTCCCTCTTCTTTCTTTGTATTACCTATATGCCTTGGAAGCAACCCTGTATATGTTCTGTCTTGTCTATGTGTGTGTGTTTGGTCAGCTTCAAGAATAAAAGACTATGTCAATCTTGAACATAAGACCAATATATTGTATGTATTTCTCTCCTCTCTCATAGTTGTGTGTAGGGTAGTTGCAGAGTATAAAGGTAGGCTTGGGCGCTCCTTTTTTGAGGAGTGTTCTGAGCCTACATGTACTGTTTCTGTACTTTGTGTCTGCTTCTACGCTGGCTGGATGGATAGCGCAAACTGTTAGATTTGAGAGGTACAACATGGGAGATGGTTCTCAAGAGTTATGTCCTTTGATTAATATTATAAAAATTCTCCCTGCTTCCCTCTTATTTCTTTGGAATTAACAATAACAATGACATACATATTGCAGCGATGTCATCTCTGTCAAGTGGATGGACAGAAGACATGGCCGACTACAACTGCTCTGACCATCCAGCTCTGTGGCAGTAGGCAAGAGTTGGAAAATAAGGTCACAGTCATTGGTAAATGTTTCCTGACCATGTAGACTACGTAGGAAGGAAGGAAGGAAGGAGAAAATGGAAGGAGGAAAGAAGAAAGCGAGGAAGGAAGAAAGAAAAGGACGAAGGAAGGAATAAAGGAAAGAAGGAAAGAATAAAGGAAGAAAGGAAGGAAGAAACGAAGGAGGGAGGAAGAAAGGAAGGAAGGAAGAATAAAAGAAGGAAGGAAGAAATAAAGGAATGAAGGAAGAAATAAAGGAAGGAAGGAAGAATAAAGGAATGAAGGAAGAAATAAAGGAAGGAAGAAATAAAAGAAGGAAGGAAGAAATAAAGATGAAGGAAGGAAGAAATAAAGGAAGGAAGGAAGAAATAAAGGAAGGAAGAATAAAGGAAGGAGGAAGAAATAAAGGAATGAAGGAAGAAATAAAGGAAGGAAGAAATAAGGAAGGAAAAATAAAGGAAGGAAGAAATAAAGGAAGAAAGAATGAAGGAAGAAATAAGGAATGAAGGAAGAAATAAAGGAAGGAAGGAAGGAAGAATAAGGAATGAAGAAGAATAAAGGAAGGAAGGAAGAAATAAAGAAGGAAGGAAGAAATAAAGGAATGAGAAGAAATAAAGGAATAAGAAGAAATAAAGGAAGGAAGAAATAAAGGAAGGAAGAAAAAGGAAGGAAGGAAGGAAGAAAAAAAGGAAGGAAGGAAGAAATAAAGGAATGAAGGAAGAAATAAAGGAAGGAAGGAAGAAATAAAGAAGGAAGGAAGAAATAAAGGATGAAGGAAGAAATAAGGAAGGAAGGAAGGAAGAATAAAGGAAGGAAGAAATAAAGGAATGAAGGAAGAAATAAAGAAGGAAGGAAGAAATAAAGGAAGAAGGAAGAAATAAAGGAAGGAAGAAAATAAAGGAAGGAAGAAATAAAGGAAGGAAAGGAATGAAGAAGGAAGAAAAAAGGGAAGGAAGGAAGGAAGGAAGTAAGAAAGAGGGAGCAGAAGAAGAAGGAGAGAAGAAGAAGAAGAAAAGAGAGGAGGAGGAGGAGGAGGAGGAGGAGAAAACCTAACCCTTTCACTGCATGACACTAACAACACCTTAACCCTTTACCTCCATCAACTAACAACACCTTAACCCTTTACCTCCATCACACTAACAGCACCTTAACCCTTTACCTCCATCACACTAACGACACCTTAACCCTTTACCTCCATCACACTAACAACACCTTAACCCTTTACCTCCATCACACTAACAACACCTCAACCCTTTACCTCCATCACACTAACAGCACCTTAACCTTTACCTCCATCACACTAACAACACCTTAACCCTTTACCTCCATCACACTAACAACACCATAACCCTTTACCTCCATCACACTAAAACACCTTAACCCTTTACCTCCATCACACTAACGACACCTTAACCCTTTACCTCCATCACACTAACAACACCTTAACCCTTTACCTCCATCACACTAACAACACCTTAACCCTTTACCTCCATCACACTAACGACACCTTAACCCTTTCATTCCATCACACTAACAACACCTTAACCCTTTACCTCCATCACACTAACAACACCTTAACCCTTTACCTCCATCACACTAACAACACTTTAACCCTTTACCTCCATCACACTAACACCTTAACCCTTTACCTCCATCACACTAACAACACTTTAACTTTACCTCCATCACACTAACACACCTTAACCCTTTACCTTCCATCACACTAACAACATTACTTACACACCTATTAACCTTCTCCATCACATATTAACTATCTTAACACACCTTACCTCCATCACACTAACATCTTAACCCTTTACCTCCATCACACCAACAGCACCTTATCCCTTTCTATCACACTAACAACACCTTAACCCTTTACCTCCATCACACTAACACCACCTTAACCCTTTACCTCCATCACACTAACGATACCTTAACCCTTTACCCATCACATCACACTTAACCCCCCATCACACTCAACCCTTTACCTCCATCACACTAACAACACTTAACCCTTTACCTCACTCAACATCACCTTACCCAACAAACACCTTAACCCTTTCACTGCATCACAGTAACAACACCTTAACCCTTTCACTTCACACTAACACCTTAACCCTTTCACTCCATCACCCCCATCCACCAACTTCCTTAACCCTTTCATTTCCCCATTGTACACTCACACACACACACACACACCAGCTTCTTGCTAATGGGAGTGAAAGGGTCAATTTATTCCTCTTGGTCTGGGAGACCGGGAAATCAGAGCGTTGTGGTTCTTTTTGCTGTAGTTATATTTCGGGTCCATCAGTGTTCTAAAAACCATGCACTTCCATTCACTCTCCCCCCCCTCCCTCTCCCTCTTAACGGGGACATAACCCTTATCTCTTCGTGTTCCATTTCCCTACCACCCCCCCCCCCCCCCAAAAAAAAAAAAAGAGGTGACCGACTCCAATCGATTCACCGACATTTTCATTCTTACTTCATCTGTGTCCGTCTTTCTCTTCTTCTTCTTCTCTCTCCCGTATTTTGTCTGTCTTCTCCTCTTTCTCTTTTCATACTCTCTCTCTCTCTCTCTTTCTTTCTTTCAAACTGTCTCCTTCTCCTTCATACACTGTCTGTCTCTCCTTCTCTGTCTCTCACAATCTGTCCATGTCTCATTCTCTCTTTCATGCTCTGTTCTTTTTCCCTTTTTTTATATACTGTTTTTCCTTTTCTCTTTTTCATATTCTGTCTCTCCTTGTCTTTCAAATGGTCTGTCTCTCCCTCGCTCTCATACTCTGTCCTTCTCTCTCTTTTATACACTCTTCTCCTCTCTTGAAACGGTGATCGCCTTCATATGGGTCTACGCATCGGCTGGACTTTAATTAAACGAGAATAACAATCACAATAACTCTTTCATTATCTTCCTGTCTCTCCTTCTCACTCTCTCTTTCACACTGTCTGTCTGTCTCTCCCCTCTCTCAAACGCAGTCCCCCTTCCCTGTCTTTCTCCATTTCTGATTTTCTCGCTTGTTCGCTGTCTGTCTGTCTGTCGTCTGTTTCTCTCTCTCTCTGCCTCTACCTACCTCTGTGTATGTGTGTGTGTGTGTGTGTGTGTGTGTGTGTGTGTGTGTGTGTGTGTGTGTGTGTTCTCTCTCTCTCTCCACACACACACATTCTGTCTCTGTGCATGTGCGGGCGTGTGTGTAAATGTGTTTAACTTTGGTGCAAACAAGTTATACACTGTTTTTGCATCTAGCTGTTTCTTTGCTTGAATTGCTTGATTCGACCGTGTTCTTGTGCGTTTATTTCATTTGGCCGTTCGTCTGTTTGTTTGCCCAACTTTTTATCGGTTCGTTTACTTGACTGTCCTGTTTCTTTCCTTGTTTTGTTGACGTGTGTATGTGTGCGTGTGTACCTAGCCTACAAGCACACGTTTAAAATACGTGTATCATCATCATATTATGAACGTGCATGTTGTGTTGCATATTGTGTGTATATGTATGTATGTATGTATAAACACAAATATATATATATACTATATATAACATATATATAATATATATATATATATATATATGTGTGTGTGTGTGTGTATGTTGTGTGTGTGTGTGTGTGTGGTGTGGGTGTGTGTGTGTGTGTGTGTGTGTGTGTGTGTGTTGTGTGTGTGTGAGTGTTTTGTGTAGTGTTGTGTGTGTGTGTGTTTTTTTGTGTGTGTGTGTGTGTGTGTGTAATTCGAGGCATGCCTTTGCTGTGCATGCATCGTCTTCATTATGATGTAATGTGTATGTGCGCCTTTGTCTGTTATATATATATAATATATATAAAAATAATATAATATATATATATATGTTTGTGTGTGTATGCCATCTATGTGTGTGTGTGTGTGTGTGTGTGTGTGTGTGTGTGTGTGTGTGTGTGTGTATTTGTTTTTTGGCAGCGTTTCCCTACAGGCCCTTAATATTGTGTTGAGTGCTGGTGGGCTAATTAGGACAAGTGGGCAGATGAAAGAACAGAGACGCACGTGCGCGCGCGCATACGCCACACACACCCCACAAAGGGAAGACAAGACAGAAAGACAGACGCAGAAGACAGTCTCACATTCAGAGTTAGGAAGAGAGATAAAAAGGAAGGGGGAAGAGGAAAAAGAGAGAGAGAGAGGCACACACACACACACATACAGAGAGAAGAGAGAGAGAGAGAGAGAGAGAGAGAAGAGAGAAGAGAGAGAGAGAGGAGGAGAGGAGAGAGAGAGAGAGAGAGAGAGAGAGAGAGAGAGAGAAGATGCGAATACAAAATTTAATTATCTGATCGACGATTACGCCACTGTCCCATTTGAAAGGATGTAAACAAGCCATTTCTTTCTTTCTTTCTTTCTTTCTTATTTCTGTCTTCCTTTTTGTTTGTTTGTTTGCTTTGAGATCAACTTTTCCCACTGTTGTCCACAATGCATGTAGGTGCAGAACGCCTGTTATTTCGCTCCTGTAGAATGGAAGAGGATCTTAGCTTCATTTTTTACGGTTCTTATATGCAAAACATGGCGCACGCTCCTCTTCTCTCTTTCCTCACTCAGCTCTCTTTCTCTCTCTTATCTCTCTCCCTTCTCTCTCTCTCTTTCTCTCTTCGTCTTTACGCTGTTTAATATGGCTCTTTTTCTCTCTCTCTCTCTCTCTTTCCCTCACTCACTCTCTTTCTCTCTCTTTATCTCTCTCCCTCCTCTCTTCTCTCTTCTCTCTGTCGTCTTTGACACTGTGTTAATAGTGGGCTCTTTGCTTCTCTCCTCTTTCCTCTCCTTTTTCTCTCTCTTATCTCCTCTCCTCCCTCTCTCTTCTCTCTGTCGCTTGACATGTGTAATATGGCTGTCCTGCTCTTTGATCGTTTCTGACTTTGCTAAGTGCTCTGGGCGTGATTCGGGATTTGTGTGGCGCGCCATGCTTCTGTGTTGGTTTTGTTGGGTCCTGTCTCTGTCCCGTTCTGTGTGTCGTTAACATTCCTGGTTCATACTTTTCCGTGTGCTGTCTGTTGGTCCTGGTGAATGCGCTTGCTGCTTCTGGTGATGCGTGGTCGGTTTTTGCGCACCTATCATTCAAACTATCTCCATATTTATTCGTTTTCTTGAGACTAATTTGTACATCATTTAAACTTAATCATCTTCATTGTTTTCTAGTCATTTTCATGATTAGATTCCCATTATCACCATGTCTTCTTTTATTTGTTTTTTTCCCTGTTATTAGTATTGTCCATCCTATCAGCATGAAGCTTTTGATATGGTGAATTATTCAAGAGTGTTGATAATGATAAGATGCACAGCTACCCAATTTTTAAATCGGTCTGAATACATTTTCCCACTAGAGGGGTACATGTGATATTATCATCAACAACAGAAATGGTAGTCGCAGTAACAGCAATGATAATAGTCACAAGACAAGAAATAATGAAAACAATCATCAACGTCATCAGTAGTGTTACTATTTCCCATTTCCCTGCTTTTCGATTGCTCTCTCTCTGTCTCTCTCTCTCTCTCTCTCCTCTCTCTCTCTCTCTGTCTCTCTCTCTCTCTCTCTGTGCCTCTCTTTTAGTGTTCATATTTCCGTCTTTCCCTGATTTGGGGTCAACA
>JAPXFY010000012.1:14258973-14268973 GCA_030674185.1 Monoplex corrugatus
GTTAAGAATGATTGTCATTTTCTTGAATGCTGTTTTGGCTTGGCCGATTCTGCCGGCTATTTCTGATGTGCATCTGCCGTCTGATGAAATGATTGTTCCCAGATATTTGAATTTATCAACCTGTGTCAAGGTTGTGCCATTTGCTGTTATTTTGCATGAGGGGATTTCATGTTTTTTACTTATCACCATGACTTCAGTCTTCCTGCTGTTTAGTTCCAGCCCCTTACCTTTGCTTTCTCTAGACCTTTACATCACGTTAACCCTATTTAACTATACTCTTTTGTACAGCATCTAAAACTCCCAAACATATAATTTCGCCATGGGCAATAAACGAATACTTTTTTTTATCTTTATAGTGTCTGCAGCAATCGTGCCTATGTCAACGTGACATTGGTGTATAGTATTTTCTTTGCATGACCATGACAGATTAAGGACTTTGAGCCCAACTCTGAGTCAGTACCAAAAAACAGTGTCCTCAATTTTGTGGGGAACTAAATAGAATAAGGAAGGCGGATGAAACAGACTTTACATTGCCATGGGGCGTTCATTACAGTAGAGCAAGTGGCAGAGAGGCAGGGGTAGTTATGAACGTCTGTAGCTTGTAGGCAGTGGAACCGTCAATGATCGTTGATGAATACGGTATTAGTGGCTGGTGAGTGAGTGAAAAGTGACTGTGCGCGTGCCTACGTGCGTGAGAGAGAGAGAGAGAGAGAGAGAGAGAGAGAGAGAGAGAGAGAGAAACTGAAACTGAAACTGAAACTGAAAATGGTTTATTGCCATTGACATTTTTGTCCTTGTGGCAAAGAGCATAAAACAAATTCATTAAATTTTTCGGCGACGTTTTCTCGAAACAAAGATTTATAAATATAGTCAAGGCTGACATTAAATCCATTTAAAAATTTTTCCTAAAGATGAAAAAAACAAAAAATTGAACGGAAAAAGTTGAACAAAATGTTGAACAAAAAATTGAAGAAACAGTTGACCACCCGACGTAAATTAGTCATATAAGTAAGAGGAAGACCCAAATCCGGCAAATAAACATAAGACCAGTACAAATTGATGTCTTCACTGGAAATAAACTAACAGTAATTTAAAAAGTTGAACAAAGAGAGAGAGAGAGAGAGAGAGAGAGAGAGAGAGAGAGAGAGAGAGAGAGAGAGAGAGAGAGAGAGAGGCAGACAGACAGACAGACAGATCTGATTTATTTCCAGTCTTTTACAGCCTTGTGTTAAAATTCCTCTGTTCTCATTTACTTCCAGTCTGATTTTTTTTCTTCAACCTTGCGTTCATTCCTCCGTTCTATTTCCGATCTGATTTTTGTTCACTTCAGCCTTGTGTTCGTTTATCTACGTTTTCATTTATTTCCGATCTGATTTTTTTTTCTTCTTCAGTCTGAGTTCATTTCTCCATTCTATTTCCGATCTGATTTTTTCTTCTTCTCTTCAGTCTTGTGTTAATTCCTTCGTTCTATTTCCGATTTATTTTTTTCTTTTCTTCAACTTTGTGTTCATTTCTCCGTTCTCATTATTTCCGGCTTGATTTTTTTGCTTCTTCAGTCTTGTGTCCATTTCTCCATTCTATGTTGATATAATTTTTGTTCACTTCATCTTGGTGTTTATTTCTCCGTTCTCATTTATTTCCGGTCTGAATTTTTTCTTGGTCAGTCTTTTTTTTTTAATTCATCCGACATATTTCCGATCTACTTTGTTCTCTTCTGCCTTGTGTACATTTCTCCATTCTATTTTCGATCTAATGTTTGTTCTCTTCAGCTTTGTGTTTATTTCTCCGTTATCATTTATTTCTCATCCGATTTCTATTTTCTTCTTCAGCCTTGTGTCATTCTTCCGTTTTCATTTATTACCAGTCTGATTTTTTGTCTTTTTGGACCTTGTGTTATTTTTCTCCATTCTCAATTATTTCTGATTTAATTTTTGTCCTCATCAACTTTGTATTCATTTCTCCATTCTATTTAGGATCTAAGTTTTGTCCTGTTTAGCCACGTGTTCATTCCTCCATTCTTATTTTTTTCCAGTATGATTTTTTTTTCTTTTTCAGTCTCGTGTCATTTCTCCATTCTTTATTCTTTCCAATCTAATTTTTGTTCTTTTCAGAGTTGTGTTCATTTTTTCATTTTTGTTTATTTCCGATTTGATTGATTGTTTTCTTCAGCTTTGTGTTCATTCCTCTGTCCTCATCTATTTCTGATCGTTTTTTTTTTTTCGTTTTTTTCCCTTTTTCTTCTTCTCCAGTCTTGTGTCCATTCCTCCGTTCTATTTCCGATCTAATATTTGTTGAAGAATTTTGTGTCCATTCCTCCGTTCTAAATTATTTCATATTTGATTTCTTTCTTCTTCATCCTTGTATTCTTATCTTCCTTCTAGTGTCGATACAATTTTTGTTCTCTTCAAGCTTGTGTGGTATTCATTCCTTCGTTCTCACTTATTTCTGATCTAAGTTGTTCTTTCTTTTCAGAGCCGCGTTCATTCCTCCGTTTTCATTTATTTCCTGTGTAATTGTTTTTTCTCTCTCTTCAGCTTTCAGTGTTCATTTCTCTTTTCTCGTTTACTTCAGATCTTTTTCTCTCTTTCAAACCTTGCAGCCATTCGTCCATTCTCCCACCATCCCCCTCCCCTCGTTTGCCCAATCTTTCAGCTCGTTTCGTCATCTGCAGCACCAAGATAAATCAGATAAAGTAAGTTGAAGACAATGACCGTAACAGGAGCCGTTCTATTTGTGCCTCTCACTTTGTGTGTCTCTCTCCATCTGTCTCATGTTCTGGTCATAAAATGTTGTTTGTTTTTTTTCATCTGTGTGTGTGTTTTTTTTTAATAATTCCAACTTTTGAAAAGTAATATTCTGGTTTGTCTTTAATGCACCTGTCCACAAGCTGTTTTCTTTTTCTTCATCATCTTTTACTTTTCCCCCTTCTTCTTCAGGAGAAACGCAGTTTCGCAGTTTCCCTTCATCATCATCGCCATCGTTGTCATTGTCATCATCATCAGCAGCAGCAGCATCGTAGCCATTATCACCATTTTCATCATCATCGTCAACAACATCATAATCATCATCACCACCACCACCATCATCATCGCGGTCATCGTCCATCTTTTCATCATAATCATCATACTAATCATCGTCATTACTATCACTCTGTCACCATCCTCCTCCTCCTCATCATCATCATCGTCGTCGTCATCTCGTCCTCAATGTCGTCATCATTACTCCTGCCATCATCATCATTAATTGACGTGTCACTATTGTCATCATCATTGATAACGTGTCACCATCATCATAATCGTCATTATCACTATCACTGATAATGTGTCGTCGACCTCGTCATTATCCCACTATCATAATCATCATCATCAAAAATATTATCGACGTCATCATCCGTCTTGTCGTCGTCGTCACATGGAATTCGATTCACTACTAACTGCATCTGCAGACATGTCATCAACTTACTGATTTCAAACCTTTCACAGTCTCACTCACTACACACTGTGACAATGTCCGGGCACTGGGCTCTCTCACTGTAACATAACATGCTTCTTTGATTTCTTAGCTAAACGTTCCTCTCACCACACACACGCACACACACACACCTTTTTTTTTAAAACAGTAAAGTGATAACAGATAAACGAGACAGGGAGGGAGGGAGGAGAGAGACAGAGACAAAGAGAGAGAGAGACAGGTGGGAGAGAAGAGAAACAGAGAGAGAGAGAGACAGACAGACAGACAGAACAGAGAAACAGAGATAGAGACAGAGAGACACCGATTGAGAGAAACTGAGAGCGAGAGCGAGAGAGAAAGGGAGAAAGCGAGAGCGAGAAGAGAAAGGGAGAGAGAGAGAGAGAGCGAGAGAGAAAGGGAGAGAGAGAGAGAGCGAGAGAGAAAGGGAGAGAGCGAGAGAGAGAGAGAGAGAGAGAGAGATTACTATTTAATTAAAGTAAGTAAATGAGTCAGTAGGTCAGTAAACAGGTAAGTAAATAAGTAATTAAGTAAGCAAGCAAGCAAGCAAATCGGTCAGTCAGTCAGTCGGGAGTCAGTCAGTCAGTCAGTCGGTGAGTCAGTCAGTCGGTGAGTCAGTCAGTCGGTTAGTCAGTCAGTCGGTGAGTCAGTCAGTCAGTCGGTGAGTCAGTCAGTCAGTCAGTCGGTGAGTCAGTCAGTCAGTCGGTGAGTCAGTCAGTCAGTCAGTCAGTCAGTCAGTCAGTCAGTCGGTGAAGTATTGTTATTGTTGTCAGCGAAGTATTATCATTGTTGTTTAAAGCCCAGCCGACTGCGCAGAACCACATCAGGGCTATAACCATATCAAAACGTAGACTACACCTCAGAGGGAAAACACAAAAAAATCTTTAAAAAGCGAAAAGAAAATTAAGTACACAAATCAATATATTCGTGCACATAATCTAAGGATACGCCCTTGGCGCTGACCACTCCGTTCAATTACCACCGGGGGGATATTAAAAAACAGGAATACAAATTCAAACATAACTAAGGACACTAAAAACAGACATAAAATTGGCCTGAATTACCCAAAATTGCTTCAGCACACCATATTTCCTCACAGCCAATAATGCAGTTAACACATTTAGGCAAATATCAGTCCTAACAGAATGTGTGTAAAGCTTTATAGAACACGTACAGGCGAACAAACCAGCAACACAGAAATGATAGGAAGAGATGACGAAAAGCAAAGTAGCAAAACAAAATCAAACAGAGCGACAGAAAAGTAGCACAGAATTTCCAGAAAGTGGGACTGTTGATACAGAAAGAACCATGGCATCCCCACAGGGGTGTGGTGGTGGGTGGTGGTGGTGGTGTTGGATATTAACGACTGTGTGAAAAATGTACGCCAATAATGTTAAGAATTACATAGGATGATTTGAAAATTATTCCATAGATATACCCCACTGCACTACATAGTGGATATTAACAGTTGTGTGAAAAGATGTATGCAAATAATGCTATCAATTACAAAGGATGACTTGAAAATTATTGCATAGATATACCCCACTGCCCTACATAGTGGATATTAACAATTGTTTGAAAAATGTATGCAAATAATGCTATGAATTACATAGGATGATTTGAAAATTATTACATAGATATACCCCACTGCCCTACATAGTGGATATCAACAGTTGTGTGAAAAGATGTATACAAATAATATTATGAATTAGAAAGGATGATTCAAAAATTATTCCATGGATATACCCCACTGCCCTACATAAGGCTTATCTGTCTGGTCGACTTATTTCGTGTCAAGGTCTGAATCCTCTGCTTGTAAATTGGACACACGTTTTCCTGTGGACATGTTGACTTGCTGGCTTTTGCTTTGTTTAAAAACCTCTCCAATTTTTCTCTCGCTACGATTAGACACTTTGGTTCTCTTTTAAGCATTCCGACCGGCCCGCGGTTTCTCGGTATGTGCGTCTTGTATTTATCTGTCTGTCTGTCTGTCTGTCTGCCTGCCTGTTGGTCTTTCTCCTGCATGTTGAGGGCACAGAGGCAGAGAGACAAAGAGAAATGGAATTAAGTGGAGAAAAAGAGAGAGAGGGGGGGGGGCGAAAGCGAGAGAAGAGAATGAGGGGATAGGAAAGACAGAGGGAAAGAGAAGGAGACAGAGAGGGAGAGAGAGAGAGAGAGAGAGAGAGAGAGAGAGAAGGGAGAGAGAGAGAGAGAGAGAAACTGAGAGAGAGAAAGAGAAAGAACAAAAGAGAAAGAGAGAGGGAGAGAGAGAGAGACAAAGAGAAAGAGAAAAAAAATAGAAACAGAGAGAGAGAGAGAGAGAAAGAGAAAGAACGAGAAAGAGAGAGAGAGGAGAGAGAGAGGGAGAGAGATAGAGACAGAGAGATACACAGAAAGACTGTAAGAGTCTGTCACAGAACATCCAAAGCTTACGAGCAATGATAAAAAAAATAAAAAAAAAAAAAATAAAAACGAGAATGATAAATCTCACCCAATCCACGAAGATAGAATAATATAAAAGTTCAGTTTCAGTATTCATTTCTGAAGACAGCCTTTCTGCCCTCGAAAGAAATTCCATATACAGCCAACACGGTAAATGCCATGTGATGGGAAAAAACATCCAAAACGGCCATGGCTTACGACATAAGCTTGCGCATAAATCAAAATCGCTGATAAGGTCATGAGATTGTACCTAACTTAGGGGTTCTACCTACTCTTGTGTAGACGTGTATTGATATATAATAATAATTAATAATTACAATATTTATATAGCGCAAAATCTTGATAAAATCAAATCTAAGCGCTGAACAGACACACGCACGCACGCACACACATGCACACACACACACACACACACACACACACACACACACACACACACACACAATGGCCATAAATGGGGAGAAAGAATAAAAGCAATGGAAAATTATAGAGAGCATATTATATACAATTATATATTACAATGTGATTCCACACCGAGTGGAGACAGACTGCAGAGGGGGTTGAATGAGGTCAGGATTTTATGCAGAGGAGAAAAGGTGAGTTTTGAGAGCGGACTTGAAGGAGACAAAAGTAGGTTGCTGACGGACTGAGAGAGGAAGTTTGTTCCAGTAGAGTGGACCAGAAACAGAGAAGGCTCGTGGACCATAGGTGTTGAGCTTAGTGCGTGGAAAGCGAAAAGTCAGAGGACCGGAGGCATTGAAACACACTTGAGTTATCGGAAATGTCCTTGTTGGGTGCCTGCCAAAAACGATACGAAAGCTCACAACCCCTAAAATATCAACTCACCTAATGACTCTCGCGTCCTCATTCCTTCTTAGTACTTAAAGCCCAGCCGACTGTGCAGAGCCATATCAGGGTTAAACCCATTTAAAAAAACGTACACAACACCGGTGAAAAAATAGGAAAGAAAATTAAGTACAGATGTCAATGAGTTCGTGCACATAATCTAAGAATGTGCCCCTGGCGTTGACCGTTCTGTCCAATTTATTACCAGCGGTTTAAGAAACTGAATACAAATGTAAACTTAGCTAAGATACTAAAACATGTAAAAACTGGCTTAAATTACCTAAAATTGTTTCTGCAGATCAAATTTCCTTTGGGCCAAAAATGCAGTCAATACATGTACCTAGTTATCAATCCTAAGACAAGGTATGTATGGATTTACAGAACAAATACAGGTGAATTGACCAGCAAGGCATAAAACAACAGGAACAGATGACAGAAAGCAAAGGGGCAAGGCAGGAGCAAAGACTGTGACAGAAAAAAAGGAAATTTCTAGAATAGAATTTCCAGAAGGTGGAGATACAATTTTCACTGAAAGAGCCCCCTACATCCCTACAAGGGTACTCCCACGTCTGAAGACCCATGAAGAAGTCAGGGTGATCCAACAGCGCCTATACTTGGCAAGGGCAGACACATCTCTCCATGGGCGATTCAGCGGTTGTAGGTCCTGGTCGATGTTATGCTGCCATTTCATCTTCATCCTTCCCGTTTTCCTGCGACCTTTTGTGGTCCCAGCGCAGAAAGTAATCAGTGGGTCTTGACAGAGGATGCCTGAACGAAAGGCCCAACCAGCTCAAGCGTCGCCTGCAGATTGTGGATGCTACTAAAGGTTGTCCTGACTGCTCTATGTTATCTTCAGGAACAGAAAACTGAAACGTGAGTGGTCCACGTAGCAGTATAGCAAGGATCAGTCCGCGCGATCTCGGATCGGCAAATCAATAATCAAGTCAAACGTTTATCGTCTGTTCCCTACGTCCAGTGTGGACACAAGTCTTCACACGTGAGGACACGAAGCGTGGTAAATGTTCAACACACAAAACTAAGGACTACCATCCTCAATGGTTCATAGCGGCCAAGAATAAACACAAAGTGTCACACGTCGACAAACCCTTCATCAACAGACGCTCGAGAGAAACTCTCCAAGTTCGATATGTCTCCTTCCCCATCACCCCTACTCCCAATCACAAGACTGTCGAGCTATTCCAAAAATCTTCCTTTTCACACAAAACTCATTGGAGAAAGTCTAGATTTTGTACATCTTAGGGACTCGGTGGCCTGAAAGAAGCATAAACTGAAATAAAGCTTGATGTAGTTCAT
The DNA here is from genome assembly GCA_030674185.1 of Monoplex corrugatus. Lineage (NCBI taxonomy): Eukaryota > Metazoa > Mollusca > Gastropoda > Littorinimorpha > Ranellidae > Monoplex > Monoplex corrugatus. The sequence goes on from JAPXFY010000012.1 coordinate 14,267,044, forward strand.
TTTGCAGCCAACTTCAACATCTCAAGGTCATCCACCATCTGCCTGCTGTGACCCACTCGCTTGGAGATGGTCACCCCACTAACATGTTGGAGGTAGTCTTTGCCAGTTGACATCCCCTTAATGTTGGAGGTAGTCTTTGCCAGTTGATATCCCCTTAATGTTGGAGTAGTCTTTGCCAGTTGATATCCCCTTAATGTTGGAGTAGTCTTTGCCAGTTGACATCCCTTAATGTTGGAGTAGTCTTTGCCAGTTGACATCCCCTTAATGTTGGAGTAGTCTTTGCCAGTTGATATCCCCTTAATGTTGGAGGTAGTCTTTGCCAGTTGACATCCCCTTAATGTTGGAGTAGTCTTTGCCAGTTGACATCCCCTTAATGTTGGAGTAGTCTTTGCCAGTTGATATCCCCTTAATGTTGGAGGTAGTCTTTGCCAGTTGATATCCCCTTAATGTTGGAGTAGTCTTTGCCAGCTGACATCCCCTTAATGTTGGAGTAGTCTTTGCCAGTTGATATCCCCTTAATGTTGGAGGTAGTCTTTGCCAGTTGACATCCCCTTAATGTTGGAGTAGTCTTTGCCAGTTGACATCCCCTTAATGTTGGAGTAGTCTTTGCCAGTTGACATCCCCTTAATGTTGGAGTAGTCTTTGCCAGTTGACATCCCCTTAATGTTGGAGTAGTCTTTGCCAGTTGATATCCCCTTAATGTTGGAGGTAGTCTTTGCCAGTTGACATCCCCTTAATGTTGGAGGTAGTCTTTGCCAGTTGACATCCCCTTAATGTTGGAGGTAGTCTTTGCCAGTTGATATCCCCTTAATGTTGGAGGTAGTCTTTGCCAGTTGACATCCCCTTAATGTTGGAGGTAGTCTTTGCTAGTTGACATCCCCTTAATGTTGGAGGTAGTCTTTGCTAGTTGACATCCCCTTAACTCAAAACGGGGCTCAAACATGAACTTTTCGTATCTTTGGCCAGCAATCTGACCATTGTGCCTTAATAACACTTCACGTTGTATAAAATACAACAAAAATCAAATGAAAACCTAAAACAACAACAACAATTTCACCTACATACATACATACATACACATACACACACACACACACACACACACAACCACATACACACACACACACACACACACAAAAAAAACCCACTGCTCTGAAAGACCCAAGCGCTCTGCAAATTTTGGAGGGGAGACGTTCTGACCTGAAATCATGTTGACATTGTATTCAAATTTATACACGGAGAGCAAAGCGGGGGGGGGGGGGGGGGGGGTTAACTTTATACTCAATTCGTGCTTGGACTGGAAGCCATTGCAGTTTCTCAAAAAACGCTTTTGCATTGCACCAATTGCTCTCCTACTGCACGTATCCAGCACCACTGTTTTCCATTCCCTCAAGTTTGGATAGTTTGTTATCAGAAAGATTGAAGGCTGAAAGGTTGAAAGCCTCCATGCAAAGAAGTGAAGACAGATACGCTGGTGAGATTTACCCATCCCATGGCGGGTGAAATCTTTTCCATTAGTAAAACTCACAGACCCACTGACTCTCTCCTGCTGGAAAGAATAACAAGCCGATGATCAAGCCATATGATTACCTCTCTTTTACTGCATATTTAAACACTTTTTATATAGGAGAGTACTCTCGTGTGAAATGAGAGCTTCTTCATCATCATCTTCTTCTTTTCTTTCTTCTTGTTTTTCTTCTTCCTCAAATCCGTGAAGAGCCACTGGGGCGCTGCTCTGAACTGTTCACTAGATCCTTCCAGCTCTGTCGGTTGTGTGTCAAAGCTTGGGTCTCTGGAAATGGTTCCTATGTCCATTCCGCAATGTTATCTATCAGACTATCGTTTTTTTTCCTGTCTTTCCCTCCGTCTCCTCCTCCCCCCTCAACAGTTTCCTGGAAGAATGATTTAACAAAGCCATCACATCTTGTTA
>JAPXFY010000012.1:14273973-14276473 GCA_030674185.1 Monoplex corrugatus
TCATCCCTTTTCTGCGAGCTCGCTTTTCTGCTGCAGCAGCTGACAGTTTGTCTTCACCAATCCGCAGCTGTTTCTTGAGAGTGCTTCTCCAGCTGTTGCGGTCATCTGCGAGGTCCTCCCAGGACTCAGTGTTGATCTCAAGCACCTTCATGTCACGCTTGCAAACGTCTTTGTATCTCAGATGTGGGCGGCCAATGTTTCTCTGCCCTGTGGCAAGCTCACCATAAAGGATGTCTTTTGGAATGCGACCATCTTCCATGCGGTGAACGTGACCCAGCCAGCGCAGCCGACGCTGTCTCAGCATGGTATACATGGTTGGGAGGCCAGCGCGGGTCAGGATCATAATTTTTTCCCCTATGTATGGGTATATCATGTAAAAACCTATACACGCTCAATCTCTCTCTCTTTCATACACACATACACAAAACACACACATACAATATATATATATATATATATATATATATATATATATATATATATATATATATATATGTATGTATATATGTATATTTAAAAAACACACAATTTTTCTGTCTCCCCCCTCTCTCTCTACACACATACATACACACACACAAACGCACACACACATATACAAACATAAATACAGACATACAAACAGACACACACTCTCTCTCTCACCCCACGTACACAAACACACACGACACACACATAGACACAATCTCTCTCTCTCTCTCCTCTCTCTGTGTGTCACACACACACACACACACACACACACACACACACACACACACACACACACACACACACACACACACACAAACACAAGAGAGAGACAGAGACCAATCTTAACCATCACCATCTTCTTTCAAAAAAGCAAGACTGAACAAATGTAGGCGAACGAAAACGAATACTACATGAAAAAAATAAAATAAAATGCCAGACATTACGAAAGCTGTATATCATGATACCCCTTCACAAATACGTTTAAGGAAAGTTTGAATCCTCAGAGAGAGAAAAGTTATGATTTCTGCTTTTCAGTGGGCAGACTTTACTGATCTAACAGCTCTTGGCGTGGTCGGCTGGGTGTGGGTGGGTATGACACAAATCTATTTAAGGCAAAGAAATATATTCTGGAGGTAAGACGTGACAGTGTTTTGCAAAGGTAATGTCAGACTTTGTGTGTATGTGTGTGTGTGTGTAGTATGTGTGGTGTGTGTGTGGTGTGTGTGTGTGTGTGTGTGTGCTGTTTGTGTGTGTGTGTGTGTGGTGGGGGGGGTGGGTGTGTGGGCACTCATCTTTCGTTTGAAAAATAGGGTGCTGTTCAGATCGATGTATGGCTTAAGTGTGCTTGCGTGTATGTGTGTGAGCGTATAGGACAAAGAGAGAGAGAGAGAGAGAGTACGAGGGGTGTGTGTGTGTGTGTGTGTGTCGTGGGGGAGAGAGAGAGAGCGAGAGACGAGAGAGAGAGACAGAGAGGAGAGTGTGTGTGTGTGTAGTGTGTATGCATGCACGCACAATCGTGTGTGTGTGTGCGTGTGTGTCGTGTGTGTGTGCGTGTGTGTGTGTGCGTTGTGTATATGCGCGCACGCGCGTGTATGTGTCGTCTCTTTCATGTGTGTGGATATATACATATATACATATATATATATATTTATATATATATATATATATATGTATTTATATATATATATATATAATATATATGTTGTGTGTGTGTGTGTGTGTGTGCGGTGTGTCCGTGTGTCTGTATGTCATGTGTGTGTGTATGCATGCTTTGTGCACGCGCTTACGCGAGTGCGAGTGTTTCTTTTGTGATACATGTAAGAAGACGAGTGACAGGAATGCCTGGGCTGTTTATGAGTAGGTCTTAACAGAACTCAACTGTGGTCACGTTTTGTGAAGTCAGGTAGTTATATAGCATTTATAAATGCTCCAAGTCTTGATTCAAGAATCAAACCAAGGCGTGCACTCTCACCAATCACCAAAGCAATCACCAACAACGACGAAATCTCCGGGCACAAAGCACATACGCAAACTGAAGGGGAGGGGGAGGGGGGAGAGCTAGGGGGGGGGGAAGAGTAAGGTGTGTGACCCCTGACCCGAGCCGTCGTCCTCCCTCTGTCTCACCCACCCAGGCACACAAGATGCTGAGCTAGGGTACACTTAAAATATGTTCGGCGAATGACCTTTGAAGCAGGTTCTCATATTCTCTATTACACACACACACACACACACACACACACACAACACAAACACACACACAAACACAACACACACACACACACACACACACACACACACACACACACACACACACACACACACACACACACACACACACTGTTCCAAGAAGTATTTTCACAAGACTTCAAAAAAATAAGAGGGCTAATTGGGCTTCAAGGGGACGGGCCCTGGGAAATCAACCGATCTCTCCAATATTTTTACGCCAGGGTCAAAGAGCCATGTTGATAATGTGGCGCCCGTAGGTTCCATTCCCAAGATCTTTTACAAGACAAATGGCTGGCTTCTTCCACAC
>JAPXFY010000012.1:14281473-14283973 GCA_030674185.1 Monoplex corrugatus
AAAACGATCTTTATCGAAACGAAACCCACCATGAAGCAGCAGCGATTTTCCACACAAAGCACTTGCGGAGTGTACCGCGCAAAGTTCCCGCGAGGCCAAACCCCACAAGACTCGTTTCACGGGCGGTTACTCTTGTCTGCCAAAGAGTGTGTGGCCATGGATCAAGGAGTTAATGTTCGTGATCTGGCAGAGCGGTATGAACAAGGAAAGCAATGGTCTATGAACAGAGAGCACACAGCTGTCCAGGGACTTGTCTGAACCCCAGTCCGCCATGTCTCAAAGGTTATAAGCAATTACAGTAGACTGTGTTCCGGATTCGCTTAGTGGCCAAGTGACTGTTGTTCACGGGATGGCTTTGATCGTGTGTGACAATATCCTGCTGTGCATTTCTTGCTATTGTTGTGTGTGTCTATCAGTGTGTATATCTAAGTTATGTGTTATGTATGTATGTATGTATGTATGTATGTATGTGTGTATGTATGTATGTACGTACGTATGTACGTACGTATGTGTGTGTATGTGTGTGTGTGTATGTATGTATATATGTATGTGTGTATATTGTGTGTGTATGTATGTATGTATGTATGTATGTATGTATGTGTGTATGTATGTATGTGTGCATGTATGTATGTATGTATGTGTGTATGTATGTATGTGTGTATGTATGTGTGTATGTATGTATGTATGTATGTATGTGTGTATGTATGTATGTATGTATGTATGTATGTATGTATGTATGTATGTATGTATGTGTGTGTGATGTATGTATGTATGTATGTATGTATGTATTGTATTTTTATGTATGTATGTATGTATGTGTGTGTGTATGTATGTATGTATGTATGTTGTGTGTATGTATGATGTATGTATGTATGTTGTATGTATGTATGTATGTATGTTGTATGTATGTATGTATGTATGTATGTATGTATGTATGTATGTATGTTGTATGTATGTAGTATGTATGTATGTATGTATGTGTATGTGTATGTATGTATGTTGTATGTATCATGTAATGTATGTATGTAGTATGTATGTATGTCTGTGTATGATGTTGTATGTATGTATGTACTGTATGTATGTATGTACGTATCTACGCTGTTGTCTGTATGTATGCATGTATGTATCATAGATAGCTAGCTAACTAGGTTTGCTGTCTGTCTATCTGTATACAAAGAGAAAGAAAGAAACAGAGACAGACAGACGGAGAGGCAGAGAAAAAGAAAATCAGAAAGACAGAGAAGAGAAGAAGAGAGAGGGAGGAAGTGAAAGAGAGACAGAAAGGAATAGAGATAGACATACACAGTGACAAAGACAGAAAGAGATAGACATAGAAGAGAAAGTGAAAGATATAGAAAGAGATATAGAGAAAACGGAGGTACCAGACAGAGACAGGAAAAAGGGAAGACGGAACTATGATGATGTAGGAACAGACAACGAGACAGAGACAGGCATTCAAATAGACAGGCAAACAGAAAAACACACAGCAAAATGACAACTAGACAGACAGACACACACACAGACAGATAGAAACAGAAGTTACGTGACAGAGAACGACAGAGACAGACAGAAGAACAGACATTAAAAAGAAGCCACGTGACAGACAATGATAGAGAGACAGACATAAAAAAACACTATCTGACAGAGAGTGACAAAGACAGACAGAAAAAGAAGCAAAGGGCAGTGACAGACAGACAGACAGACAGACAGAAAAAGCAGCATAGCAACAGACAGAAAGACAGACACAGACAGTCCAACAAATAAATTTAAAAGCAAAGTGACACAGACAGACAGACAGCAGAAAACCAAGCAAACTGACAGAGGCAGACAGACAGACAGACAGAAAACAAGCAAAGTGAACAAAAGACAGACAGAGACAGACAGACAGAAAACCAAGCAAAGTGACAGAGGCAGGACAGACAGACAGACAGAAAACAAGCAAAGTGACAGAGATAGACAGAGACAGAGATCAGACAGACAGACAGAACAGAAAACAAGCAAAGTGACAGAGGCAGACAGACAGACAGACAGAAAACCAAGCAAAGTGACAGAGAAAGAAAGACAGACAGACAGAAAACAAGCAAAGTGACAGAGACAGACAGACAGACAGAAAACAAGCAAAGTGACAGAGATAGACAGACAGAAAACAAGCAAAGTGACAGAGACAGACAGACAAACAGACAGAAAACAAGCAAAGTGACGAGACAGAAGAAGACAAACAGACAGAAAAACAAGCAAAGTGACAGAAGACAGACAGACAAACAGACAGAAAAACAAGCAAAGTGACTGAGACAGACAGACAGACAAACAGACAGAAAAACAAGCAAAGTGACACAGACAGACACAGACAGAAAAATCAAGCAAAGTGACGAGATAGACAGACAGACAGACAGAAAACAAGCAAAGTGACAGAGATAGACAGACAGAAGAAAACAGCAAAGTGACAGAAAACAGACAGAGACAAACAACAAAGTGACAGAGACAGACAGACAGACAGAAA
>JAPXFY010000012.1:14293973-14296473 GCA_030674185.1 Monoplex corrugatus
AACCTATGCCCTTGACAAGGACTTTAGGAAGAAAAATACAAAGGAAAGACAGAAAAAAGAAAAATGAATGAATGAAAGAAAAAAAAAGGGTGGAAGGAAGGAAGGAAGAAAGAAAGAACGAAAAGAAGGAAGGAAGAAAGAAAGAAAAAAAAAAAACAAAGGAAGAAAGAAGAAAAGAAAACAAGGGAGAGAGTATGACAGATAGACAGACAGACAGGAAAAAAAGAACAAAAGAAACACAGAGAGACAGAAAAGAACAACGAACGAAAGAAAGAAAAGAGACGACGAAAGAAGAAGAAAGGAAAACGAACGAAAGAAAGAAAAAAGACAAGAAAGACAGACAGAAAGGAAGAAAGAACGAATGAAAAAAAAAAGAAAGAAAGACAGAAAGGAAGAAAGAACGAAAGATAGAAAGACAGACAGAAAGCAGGAAAAAGAAAAAATAAAAAAGAAAGAAAGAAGGTCAATAAAGTTCTTTGAGTCTCGAGTCTCAATCACACACACACACACACACACACACACACACACACACACACACACACACACACACACACACACACACACACACACTACACACACACTACACACACAACACACACACACACACACACACACACACACACACACACACGCATGCACGCACGCACGTATATACTATACACATATACATACATTTTTCCGGTCTCTCTCTCTCTCTCTCTCTCTCTCTCTCTCTCACACACACACACACACACACACACAGAGTACACACACACACACACAAACACATACAGACACAGACACACACATACAGACAGACACATGCATACTGACACAGATACACACAGACACATACACACTTACAACACACTTACACTACACATACACACACACTTGTGTGTGTATGTGTGTGTGTGTGTGTGAGTATGTATGTAAATGTGTGTAAATGTGTGTGTGTGTGTGTGTGTGTGTGTGTGTGTGTGTGTGTGTGTGTGTGTGTGTGTGTGTGTGTGTGTGTGTGTGTGTGTGTGTGTGTTGTGTGTTCGTTCTGTTCGTTCTTTGATTTAACGTCTTTTCACTACGATGATATTAGAAGAAAGAACGAAAGATAGAAAGACAGGCAGAAAGGAAGAAAGAACGAAAGACAGAAAGACAGACAGTGTGTGTGTGTGTGTGTAAGTGTGTGTAAATGCGTGTAAGTGTGTGTAAATGTGTGTGTGGCTAAGTGTGTGTGTTTGTAAGTGTCTGTGTAAGTGTTGTGTATATGTTGTGTGTGTGTTTGTATATGTGTAATATGTATGTATGTGTAGTGTGTATGTGTAGTGTGTGTGTGGTGCGTGCGTGGTGCGTGCGTGCGTGCGTGGTGAGTGCGTGCGTGCGTGCTGCGTGCATTATCAAGATGTCTGTTGTTTCTGGATCGTTACCAAAATTGCCTCAAAAGTTTCCCTGTTTAGAATACAGAATACATAAGTTAGAAGATAAGGACTTCTGGTCAAGGTCACGGATATCAAGAACAAACAGAACAAACAAATAAAACAAACAAACAACCTAAAAACAACAACAGCAATAACAACAACAAACATGACAGAAAATCCTAAAATTAGCACTTTTGATAAAGACATGTGAACTGCGTTTTCTTAAGAATTTCTGACAATATTTACAATCTGTTTGCATGATTGTTATTATATCTATTATTGCCCTCGCTTTTCGTCAAGGTTTAAGTCATCTTGAAAAATGAAAAACTCGGGATTTAAAATAAACTAAAACGTTTTTTACATATTGTCGGAAAGTTTGACCAGATCCTTGAAAAGTTACAAGGTTTGACTAGACCTTGAAAATAAAAGTCGGGATTTTCAAAAAAATGAAATGAAATACATTTTTTAAAAAAAAGGGGAAAAAGGGAGAAACGAAAGAAAAATTTTTTTATCTAAAAAGGGAGATTATCGGAAGGATTTAGACCAGCCTTGAAAACTACAAACACGAGTGAAAAAGAAAAAAAAAAGAAAAAAAAAAAACAAAAAAGAAAAGAAAAAGAAAAGATAAAAAAAAAAAAACACGAGTCATGTATAAAATGGAGTTTGTCAGAATGGCTTGACACTCTTGCTTACTTTCCCTTTTCTGGTACCCTTTATTCCTTCAATCGTTGTTTTTCTTTCTTTCTTGGTTGCTTTCTTTCCCCCTCTTCTTCTTTGTTCCCTTGTTCTCGTCACTCCATCATCCCTGTTCCAGCCTATGTTGGTCCCAGTGGTGCATGTCGCCTGTCGTGGGGTGATGAAATATGAGCGGTCAGCACACTATAAAGGACCCAGGTTCCATCCGTCAATGCCGCTGGTGATGCACTTTATGGCGGTTTATTACCCAAAGGCGCCCCCATGGCCAAGCGGTCAAGATGTCGAATTCCGAGATGAAGGTTTGAGTTCGAGACTGCCTGGGTTAGCCTTGATGGGGTAAACAGTGACGCTGTTTTTGTTTGTTGTTGTTGTTTCCAGTCTTCCATCTTAATGTACCGCAGACATGATAG
>JAPXFY010000012.1:14311473-14313973 GCA_030674185.1 Monoplex corrugatus
AGACTTGATTGATTTACACTCTTTCATCGTCTCTATTCCGTAGGTAATTTTGTGTTGTACCTTTTCCTCCTTCCTTTTTTCCTTGTTTCTTTCCTTTCTTTTTCCTTACTTATTGATTACGTTGATGTCCTTTTCATTGATCTCTCTGATTGATGTCCCGACTTCAGGTAGTTATTTCTCTTTATCATTCTTTCTTTTCTGTTCATTTTTTTGGGTAACTTTCTTTATATTCTTTTCTTTGTTTCTTTTTTACCTTTCTTTCTTCTGTCTTTCTTCTTTAGTCTCTTTATTTATTGGTTACTTTTTTATTTTCTTCTTAGTTTCTTTCTCTGCTGTACGTAAGTCTTCTCCCTTTGGCTTATTCATTTTTTGTTGCCTTTTTTCCTTTTTCTTAGTGTAAAGTTTGCTATCTGTTTATCTCTCCTGTTTTTGTCACTTAATTAGTCTTTTCTTTGCTTTTTTATTTCTCCTTTAGTTTCTTTCTCTTTTGGTATCTGTCTGTCTTTCTTTCTTCCTGCCTTTCTTCTTTAGCTTCTTCTTTTTTTTGATGTCTTCTATTTTTCCTTTCTCTTTTAGCTAATTCTTATCTTTATTGTCTTTCTCTCGTTCTGTCTGGCTCCTTCAGCATATTGTTATCCTTGCTGTCTTTCTTTCTTTTTGTCTTTCTCTTTTAGTATATTCTTTTGTTTTTCCGTCTTTTCCCCCTGTTATTCTCCTCTAACTTATTCTTTTTCTTTGCTGTCTTTCAAGCTCTCTTCCTGTCTTTCTCCTTTAGCTTATTCTTTTCTTTGCTGTTTTTCTCTCAGTCTTCTTGTCTTTCTTCTTCAGCTTATCTTATTTTTCTCCTTTCATCTTATTTTTTTCTTTGCTGTGTTTTTCTTAATTCTTCTTGTCTTTCTCTTTTACCGTATGCTGTCTTTCTTTCTTCCTGTCTTTCTTCTTTGACTTATTCTTTTCTTTGTTGTTTTTCTTTCCTTCTTCCTGTCTTTCTCCTTTAGTTTGTTCTTTTATTTGCTGTTTTTTTTTTCTTCTTGTCTTTCTCGTTTACCTTATGCTTTTCTTTACTGTTTTCTTTCTTCTGTCTTTCTTCTTTAGCTTATTCTTTTCTTGGCTATCTTTCTTTCTTTTTTTCTTGTCTTTCTTCTTTAGCTTATTCTTTTCTTGGCTATCTTTCTTTCTTTTTTCTTGTCTTTCTTCTTTAGCTTATTCTTTTCTTTCGGCATTTTTCTGTTTTTTCTTTAGCTTTTCTTTTTCTTCTGTCTTTCTTTAGCTTATTCTTTTCTCGGCAATTTTTCTTTGTTTTCTTGTTTTCTTCTTTAGCTTATTCTTTTTCTCGGCAATTTTTCTTTGTTTTTTCTTGTTTTCTTCTTTAGACTTATTCTTTTCTCGGCAATTTTTTCTTTGTTTTTTCTTGTTTTTCTTCTTTAGCTTATTCTTTTCTCGGCAATTTTCTTTGTTTTTCTTGTTTTTTCTTTAGCTTATTCTTTTCTCGGCATTTTTGTCTTTGTTTTTTTCTTGTTTTTTCTTCTTTAGCTTATTCTTTTCTCGGCAATTTTTCTTGTTTTTCTTGTTTTTCTTCTTTAGCTTATTCTTTTCTCGGTTATTCTTTGTTCTTTCTTGTTTTTCTTCTTTAGCTTATTCTTTTCTCGGCTATCTTTTTCTTGTCTTTCTTCTTTAGCTTATTCTTTTCTTGGCTATCTTTTGTCTTGTCTTTCTTCTTTAGCTTATTCTTTTCTTGGCTATCTTTGTCTTGTCTTTCTTCTTTAGCTTATTCTTTTCTCGGCTATCTTTGTCTTGTCTTTCTTCTTTAGCTTATTCTTTTCTCGGCTATCTTTGTCTTGTCTTTCTTCTTTAGCTTATTCTTTTCTTGGCTATCTTTGTCTTGTCTTTCTTCTTTAGCTTATTCTTTTCTTGGCTATCTTTGTCTTGTCTTTCTTCTTTAGCTTATTCTTTTCTTGGCTATCTTTGTCTTGTCTTTCTTCTTTAGCTTATTCTTTTCTTGGCTATCTTTGTCTTGTCTTTCTTCTTTAGCTTATTCTTTTCTCGGCTATCTTTGTCTTGTCTTTCTTCTTTAGCTTATTCTTTTCTTGGCTATCTTTTTCTTGTCTTTCTTCTTTAGCTTATTCTTTTCTTGGCTATTTTTTCTTGTCTTTCTTCTTTAGCTTATTCTTTTCTTGGCTATCTTTGTCTTGTCTTTCTTCTTTAGCTTATTCTTTTCTTGGCTATCTTTGTCTTGTCTTTCTTCTTTAGCTTATTCTTTTCTTGGCTATCTTTGTCTTGTCTTTCTTCTTTAGCTTATTCTTTTCTTGGCTATCTTTCTTTCTTTTCTCAAAAGTGGCTATCTTTCTTTCTTTTTTCTTGTCTTTCTTCTTGAACTTATTATTTTCTTGGCTATTTTTCTTTTATCTTGTCTTTCTTCTTGAAGTTATTTTTTTCTCTGCTATCTTTCTTTCATCTTGTCCTTCTCTTTTTTCTCTTCTTTTCTGTTTTTCTCTCTTCC
>JAPXFY010000012.1:14321473-14358973 GCA_030674185.1 Monoplex corrugatus
GCGTGTGTCTGTCTGTACCCGTGTGTGTGTCTGTGTGTGTGGTCTCCTCTGGTGGGTGGCCTGATGGCTACATGGTATTGGTGGACAGTATGGACTTCATGACACAAGACTGTGAATGAATGGACCAGTATTTGGTCGTGTGCTGCAGAGCAAAACTAAACGGCGTTAAAGTTATACCATTCAAGTCTCGCAACAGATGCAGCAATAAACTATATATTAAGTCAGCGACAGAAAGACAGAAAGACAGAGAGACAGAGACAGAGAGAGAAAGACAGAGAGAGAGACAGAGAGAGAGAGAGAGACAGAGACAGAGACAGAGACAGAGAGAGAAAGAGGAAAAAACAAAGACAGACAGAGATACCGAAAGATAAACGTGTGTGTGTGTGTGTGTGTGTGTGTGTGTGTGTGTGTGTGTGTGTGTGTGTGTGTGTGTGTGTGTGTGTGTGTGAGGGCGCACGCGAGAGAGAGAGGGGAGAGAGAGAGAGAGAGAGAGAGAGAGAAAGAGAGAGAGGGAGAGAGAGAGAGAGAGATTTGTTTTAATGGATTTTTTCCCTTATAACAAAACATTCGATAAAATGTTCACTAAATGTACACAAAATTCCACCGGTTTACTTTAAAAACATCAAAACAACAAAACGTGTGAAATCACAAGAGAAGATCAGGGTAAACAACTCTACCTCGGTGCCTCGTTCTTATTTCCCTTGCCACCACAGGAAAGTGGATTCCTGTCTGCGCTGCATCTTGGGAAAAGGGGGAAATTCTTTGTATGGCTTGATCAGCTGGTCTTGTTGTGTCTGAAGTCCATCTCTTCCTTCTATTTGCAATTAATTTCATGATCAGTTTTAATTTTTTTTTAATCTGATGTGTTGTACTGTGGGGTGTGGTGTGTGTGTGTGTGTGTGTGTGTGTGTGTGTGTGTGTGTGTGTGTGTGTTGTGTGTGTGTGTGTGTGGTGTGTGTGTGTGTGTGTGTGTGTGTGTGTGTGTGGTGTGTGTGTGTGTGTGTGTGTGTGTGTGTGTGTGTGTGTGTGTGTGTGTGTGTGTGTGTGTGTGTGTGTGTGTGTGTGTTGTGGTGTGGTGTGTTTTGTGTGTGTTGTGCTGTGTTGTGTGTGTGCGTGTATGCGTGGGCACTTGCGCGTTTGCGTGCTTGTGTGTATATTTTTGTGTAAGTATGTGCATATGCGTCTGTGTGCGCACGCGGTGTGTGTGTGGTGTGTGTGTGTGTGTGTGTGTGTGTGTGTGTGTGTGTGTGTGTGTGTGTGTGTGTGTGTGTGTGTGTGTGCAAATAATCATGACCTTAATTCGAAATTCCGACAGAAACGTCTCCTCTGGAAATGAAGTTTAAACAGCAGAACTATACACGTAAATGGTCATGCCATTTCAATAGTCATCGTTGTCTATTTTAAGTAAAGAAAGAAAAGGGGGATGGACGGAAAAAGGAGGAGTGAAAGAAAGACAAAACCGAAGGATAACAGCAAAGAATAAAGAAATGAATGAAGGATCGAAGGAATAAAGACATATAGAAAGAAATAAAGAAAGAAAGGAGGACAGAAAGGCAGAAAGAAAGAAATCAAGAAAGATAATATGAAAGAAATGAAGAAAGGAAAGGAAGAAAAGAATGAAAAGGAAGAAAGAAAGAAAGGAACAAAGGAAGAAAGAAAGGACAAAGGAAGAAAAAAGACAAATGAAAGAAAAAAAAAAGGAAGAACTAAAAGAAGGAAGGAAGAAAGGAAGGATAATAGAAATATAAAAGAAAGAAAGGAAGGAAAAAATAAGAAAGCAACAAAAAAAGGAAGAAAACGAGGGAAGGAAGGAGAAAGAGCAAAAGAACGAAAACGGCAAACAGAAATGCTGCGCTATTCTTATAATAGACGGATCTAGTCCGTTGTCTAACATTATCATCCACGAAGTGTAAACAAATGTACAGAGCAGGTGTCAAAACATTTTCTATAGCAGCAACGAGACAGAGAAGGGGGAAGGGGCTGGGGGGGGGGGGGGGAGGTCTTCACAAATGACATCAATAATAACTAAAAACTAACAAAACTAAAACCCCTCCACCACCACCACAATCAACAACACTATTTGTTTCCGAGCTTTTTTATTTTCATGAGATTTGTTATTATTCTGGGCGCTCGTATTTCACGAACACAAATTACTTTTTCTTTTGTTCACTTTTTCATTTAAATCGTGGCGGGCTCTCTGGCCATCGCCATCCTTATGATGCTGTCAGTGGTAGCCCACAAAAGAATAGAGATAGCAATTTATTTGTACAGAAGCACACGGCCAGGAAGCGGCGACACACAAAGGGGGATAATTGTTACAGAAAAAACATTTCTACAGTTGCTTCCCTTCGTCATATCGTTTTCTTACCGTCGATGATTTAAAAAAGTGAAATAGAAGGAAATGAAATGACATAAAACACAATGAAATAAGTGAAACGAAATAAAATAAAACAAAATAAATCAAATTAGAGCAACCCAATAAAATATAAGTGGAACATAAACATAAATACCCTAGAATAATATCATCACCCACTTCAAGTTGAACGTTATCAATTTGGCACAGTTTCCATCTCAACATCAGTGTCGTCCTGGTGGTGTCGGTATAGGACTAGAAAAGCCCCACTTCCCTGGGATGGTTATATCCACGCGGGTGTCCACGTAAAAACTTAACCAATCAATCAGCTGCACAAGACGTTTGGATCTTCTAAAGGAATTCTAAAGGTTAAAATCAGTTGTAGTTTTAAGGATGCAATAATCAAGTGGATAAATGTCGAACTACCAATCAGAAGACCCCGAGTTCGATTCGCCTTAACACCTCTGCCTGGTGGGTTGGCGGTGGACATTTTTTTTCCCCGATATACCTGGTCAACATAGGTGGACAGTTTTTTCCGATCTACCAAGTCAACATAGGTGGACAGTTTTTTCTGATCTACCAAGTCAACATAGGTGGACAGTCTTTCCCGATCTACCAAGTCAACATAGGTGGACAGTTTTCCGATCTACCAAGTCAACATAGGTGGACAGTTTTTTCCGATCTACCAAGTCAACATAGGTGGACAGTTTTTTCCGATCCACCAAGTCAACATAGTGGACAGTTTTGTCCGATCTACCAAGTCAACACAGGTGGACAGTTTTTTCCGATCTACCAAGTCAACATAGGTGGACAGTTTTTTCTGATCTACCAAGTCAACATAGGTGGACAGTCTTTCCCGATCTACCAAGTCAACATACGTGGACATTTTTTTCCTATCCACTAAGTCAACATACGTGGACATTTTTTTCCGATCCACCAAGTCAACACAGATGGACATTTTTGTCCGATCCACCAAGTCAACATACGTGGACAGTTTTTTCCCCTGATCTACCAAGTCAACATAGGTGGACAGTTTTTTCCGATCCACCAAGTCAACATAGTGGACATTTTTGTCCGATCTACCAAGTCAACATACGTGGACATTTTTTTCCGATCTACCAAGTCAACACAGGTGGACAGTTTTGTCCGATCTACCAAGTCAACATAGGTGGACAGTGTCGTGTGTCTATTCGCATACAGAACGTCAAACACGCACATCATAAGCCCCGCAATATTCATGGAAATATGAAAACACTCAGCATGCAGTCCACAAAAGATGCAGACTGTGCAACAAAAACATAGTGGTTTATGGTGGTCAGCTCGCCTAACAGCTTGTGTTCTCCGTACTCCACTGAAAATTCTGGTCATGTGTCAAGCGTAGTGAGTCCAAATTAGTTTGGAGAATGGTGCAAAACATAAACGATTTGAAAAATTACTGTTATTGTTATTCTTTAAAGTCCAGCCGATTGCGTAGAGCATTATCACTACATCAAAACATACAAAACTTCAACGGGAAAAAAGAAGAATATCACATTAAGTACACATATCAATGCATTCACCTACATAGTCTAAGGGAATGCCCTGGGCATTGACCAGTCCGTCCAATTTATTGCACAGGGGATTTAAAAACACCTGAATACAAATTCAAGCATACCTAAAGACACCAAAACATAAAATTGGGCGTAAATTACCTAAAATTGCTTCCGCATAGCTCACCTCCATAGAGCCAAAAACGCATTTAATACATGTACCCAATTATCAGTCCTAAGAAAAAAAGTATGTAAGACTTTCTCCAACACACACAGGTGAATGGATCAGCAAGGCAGAAAATGATAGGAAGAAATGACAGAAAGCAAAGGAACAAGGCAGAAACAAACAGAGCGACAGAAACACGAGGAAATTTCTAGCACAGAATTTCCAGAAGGCGGGATACTACTGTTACTGAAAGAGTCCTCGGCAAAATATATAATGATCGTAATTATCATAACAATGAAAACACTATTAGTGCAAACCATAAATAATTTTGATAATAACAAAAAGATAATAATAATAATAACAGCAATAATAGTAATAACTATTATCATTTTTGAAAATACCAACTCAAACACAAACATGGGAATGAGGCGTATAGGTGATATCTGATCACATCAGACAAATTACCCCCTATGCAAACACCCCCAGACACCCCCTTCCGGCACAGACACAGACAGAGACACAGACAGACAGACACGACACACACACACCACACACACACACACACACACACACACACACACACACACACACACACACACACACACACATATATATATAAACACCCCTATCCACACATACACAGACACAGACAGACCACAGACACACACACACACACACACACCCTATCCACACATACACACACACACACATACAAAACCATCACCCACACACACACACACACATAGACACTGACACACACACAAAACCAACACAAACACACACACACACACACACACACACACACACACAAAACCACACACACACACATACATACACACACACACACATACACACCCCTATCCACACATACACATACAAAACCACCACCACCCCCCACACATAGACACTGACACACAAACACAAAACCAACACACACAACACACACACACACACACACACACACACACACACACACACACACACACACACACACACACACACACACACACACACACACACACACACACACACACACACATCCAACTCACCGGCACCATCTCAGGCTTGACGCTGTACATCTTGTGCCTCTCGCCCAGCTCCAGGAGACCCTTGGACAGGTAGGAGGAATCGCCCATGCTGTCCACGGCGTTGTCCAGGGCCGTCATGACGATGTTGGCGTGGTTCCCCAGCTTGTTCCAGTCAAAGTCATACTCACCCGTCTCCGTCTGCGTCATCAGGCGCTTGAAGAACTTCTTGAAGTCACTCTGGAGCTCGAACAGCCTGAAACAAGCCAGCCCACCAACAACATCATTACTGAATCCCAGCCTCCGATTTCAGAATACAGTCATTACCAGTGAATGATAAACTTCCTCCCATTTCAGAATACAGTCATTATCAATGCATGATAAACTTCCTCCCATTTCAGAATACAGTCATTATCAATGAATGATAAACTTCCTCCCATTTCAGAATACAGTCATTATCAATGAATGATAAACTTCCTCCCATTTCAGAATGCAGTCATTATCAATGAATGATAAACTTCCTCCCATTTCAGAATGCAGTCATTATCAATGCATGATAAAGTTCTTTCCATTTCAGAATACAATCATTATCAATGCATGATAAACTTCCTCCCATTTCAGAATACAGTCATTACCAGTGAATGATAAAAATCCTCCCATTTCAGAATACAGTCATTATCAATGCATGATAAAAATCCTCCCATTTCAGAATACAGTCATTACCAGTGAATGATAAACTTCCATTTCAGAATACAGTCATTATCAATGAATGATAAACTTCCATTTCAGAATACAGTCATTACCAGTGAATGATAAACTTCCATTTCAGAATACAGTCATTATCAATGAATGATAAACTTCCATTTCAGAATACAGTCATTATCAGTGAATGATAAACTTCCATTTCAGAATACAGTCATTACCAGTGAATGATAAACTTCCATTTCAGAATACAGTCATTATCAATGAATGATAAACTTCCATTTCAGAATACAGTCATTACCAGTGAATGATAAACTTCCATTTCAGAATACAGTCATTATCAATGAATGATAAAAATCCTCCCATTTCAGAATACAATCATTAAAAAATGCATGATAAACTTCCATTTCAGAATACAATCATTATCAATGAATGATAAACTTCCATTTCAGAATACAGTCATTATCAATGAATGATAAAAATCCTCCCATTTCAGAATACAATCATTAAAAAATGCATGATAAACTTCCATTTCAGAATACAATCATTATCAATGCATGATAAACTTCCATTTCAGAATACAATCATTATCAATGAATGATAAACTTCCATTTCAGAATACAATCATTATCAATGCATGATAAACTTCCTCCCATTTCAGAATACAATCATTATCAATGAATGATAAACTTCCATTTCAGAATACAATCATTATCAATGAATGATAAACTTCCTCCCATTTCAGAATACAGTCATTATCAACGAATGATAAACTTCCATTTCAGAATACAATCATTATCAATGAATGATAAACTTCCATTTCAGAATACAGTCATTATCAATGAATGATAAACTTCCATTTCAGAATACAATCATTATCAATGAATGATAAACTTCCATTTCAGAATACAGTCATTATCAATGAATGATAAAGTTCCTCCCATTTCAGAATACAGTCATTACCAATGAATGATAGACTTCCTCCCATTTCAGAATACAATCATTATCAATGAATGATAGACTTCCTCCCATTTCAGAATACAATCATTATCAATGAATGATAGACTTCCTCCCATTTCAGAATACAATCATTCTCAATGCATGATAAAGTTCCTCCCATTTCAGAATACAGTCATTACCAATGAATGATAAAGTTCCTCCCATTTCAGAATACAGTCATTACCAATGCATGATAAAGTTCCTCCCATTTCAGAATACAGTCATTACCAATGCATGATAAAGTTCCTCCAATTTCAGAATACAGTCATTATCAATGCATGATAAAGTTCCTCCCATTTCAGAATACAGTCATTATCAATGCATGATAAAGTTCCTCCCATTTCAGAATACAATCATTATCAATGCATGATAAAGTTCTTCCCATTTCAGAATACAGTCATTATCAATGCATGATAAAGTTCTTCCCATTTCAGAATACAGTCATTATCAATGAATGATAAAAATCCTCCCATTTCAGAATACAATCATTATCAATGCATGATAAAAAACCCTCCCATTTCAGAATACAATCATTATCAATGCATGATAAAGTTCCTCCCATTTCAGAATACAATCATTACCAATGAATGATAAAAATCCTCCCATTTCAGAATACAATCATTATCAATGCATGATAAAGTTCTTCCCATTTCAGAATACAGTCATTATCAATGAATGATAAAGTTCTTCCCATTTCAGAATACAGTCACTATCAATGAATGATAAAAATCCTCCCATTTCAGAATACAATCATTATCAATGCATGATAAAGTTCCTCCCATTTCAGAATACAATCATTATCAATGAATGATAAAAATCCTCCCATTTCAGAATACAATCATTATCAATGAATGATAAAAATCCTCCCATTTCAGAATACAATCATTATAAATGCATGATAAAGTTCTTTCCATTTCAGAATACAATCATTATCAATGAATGATAAAGTTCCTCCCATTTCAGAATACAGTCATTATCAATGAATGATAAAGTTCTTTCCATTTCAGATTACAATCATTATCAATGAATGATAAAGTTCCTCCTATTTCAGAATACAATCATTATCAATGCATGATAAGTTCCTCCTATTTCAGAATACAATCATTATCAATGAATGATAAAGTTCCTCCGATTTCAGAATACAATCATTATCAATGCATGATAAAGTTCCTCCGATTTCAGAATACAATCATTATCAATGCATGATAAACTTCCTCCCATTTCAGAATACAATCATTATTAATGAATGATAAAGTTCCTCCCATTTCAGAATTCAGTCATTATCAATGAATGATAAAAATCCTCCCATTTCAGAATACAATCATTATCAATGCATGATAAAAATCCTCCCATTTCAGAATACAATCATTATCAATGCATGATAAAAATCCTCCCATTTCAGAATACAGTCATTATCAATGCATGATAAAGTTCCTCCCATTTCAGAATACAATCATTACCAATGAATGATAAAAATCCTCCCATTTCAGAATACAATCATTATCAATGCATGATAAAAATCCTCCCATTTCAGAATACAATCATTATAAATGCATGATAAAAATCCTCCCATTTCACAATACAATCATTATCAATGCATGATAAAGTTCCTCCCATTTCAGAATACAATCATTATCAATGCATGATAAAGTTCCTCCCATTTCAGAATACAATCATTATCAATGCATGATAAAGTTCCTCCCATTTCAAAATGCAGTCATTATCAATGAATGATAAAGTTCTTCCCATTTCAGAATACAGTCATTATCAATGAATGATAAAGTTCTTCCCATTTCAGAATACAGTCATTATCAATGAATGATAAAGTTCTTCCCATTTCAGAATACAGTCATTATCAATGAATGATAAAGTTCTTCCCATTTCAGAATACAGTCATTATCAATGAATGATAAAGTTCTTCCCATTTCAGAATACAGTCATTACCAATGCATGATGAAGTACCTCCCATTTCAGAATACAGTCATTACCAATGAATGATAAAAATCCTCCCATTTCAGAATACAGTCATTACCAATGAATGATAAAAATCCTCCCATTTCAGAATACAGTCATTACCAATGAATGATAAAAATCCTCCCATTTCAGAATACAGTCATTACCAATGAATGATAAAAATCCTCCCATTTCAGAATACAGTCATTACCAATGAATGATGAATTTCCTCCCATTTCAGAATACAGTCATTATCAATGCATGATAAAGTTCTTTCCATTTCAGAATACAATCATTATCAATGCATGATGAAGTTTTCAGTGTCTCACCAAACGCTGTGGTGTAGTCGCCAGCACAACGGACTACACACTGGAATGTTGTGGGTTCGAATCCCTATCAATCCGTTCAAAAATCATTGTGGGTTTTTTCGGCTCCAACCATCTCCTGCCCAGGGTTGAGAGTACTATGGGCTCATTGGGACAATTGGAACCACACAGTCGTGTCTCTCATCAACATCACAGTTGAATAAAGACCTCCCTTCGATTCTGCCCACGGAGCTTGAACGAGAAACCAGTCACCGAGTCAGACACAGACAGAGAGACGGACAGAGAGACATAAAGAGAGAGACAAAGAGAGATAAAGAGAGACAAAGAAAAACAAAGAGACAAAAAGAGTGATGGAGAGAGAGAGAGGAAGGGAAAGGGAGAGGGACAGACGAAGAAAGGGAGGGAGAGAGAGAGGGAGGGAAAGGGAGAGAGAGAGAGAGAGACAACAAAAGACAAGGAGTCGTGGGGGGGGGGGGGGGGGGGAGGCGAGGGACGCAAATGAATTGTTAATGCGTTACAACTTAAGCAGAATAAAGACCTCCCTTCGATTCTGCCCACGGAGCTTGAACGAGAAACCAGACACTTGCAGAAAGAGAACGAATGAACAAACAACCAAAATGTGTTTGATTTCTTTAGAAACTCTCGTTTAAAACTAGGAGAGGAAGAAGAAGAAGTACAACAACAACAACAACGACAACAACAACCACAAGAACAACAACAACAGTAACAAAAACAAAAAAAAGAAGAAAACATAGGAGATGAGTAGAAGAAGCACAAGCTGTCGAAAGCAGAAGAGGAGAACAAAGAGGAAGAACAGACAGAGAAGAACGAAGAAGAAAAAGATTGGTTTAGTTTGGGCACACACACAAAAACTTCACTTGTTTTGTTTTACATGCTTTCATTTATTTTCATATATTAATATAAAATATCTGCAAACATCTTGAAATGTATACTATGCACAATCAACAAGATACATCAAAGCTATCATTACGATGTATTAATACAGTCGAAATAATTGTAGCAGGTAATAATAATAATTACAATATTTATATAGCGCAAAAAATCTTGCACAATCGTACACAAATACAGACATATGAATGTCACAACAGACAAAATACACAACATACAAAAACGTACACTGAACAGACAAACAAAACTAAAAACAAATGGACGAACAATATACAATATAGACATTAAATTACATTGTCCTTTCCATGTTGATTTGAAACACGTCTTTTGTCAATTTCCAGTAAAACTACTAAGTGGGCTGGGGGGTTGTGACCTATCCACAGATGTACAAGTTTTATTTATTTATCTATATTTCGTCATCTATCTATCTATCTATCTATCTATCTGTCTGTCCATTTGTCTGTCTGTGTGTGTCTGCCTATCTGCCTGTCTATCTATTTATCTATCTATCTATCTGTCTGTCTATGTATCTAGTCTGTGTGTGTCTGCCTATCTGCCTGTCTATCTATCTACATATCTATCTGTCTGTCTATGTATCTAACTATCTATCTACCTGCCTATCTATCTATCTACCTGTCTATCTATCTACCTATCTATCGATCGATATGTCTATCTATATATATTTCTGTGTGTGTGGGCAAGCAAGCAAGCGGCAGAAACTCAACACTCAAGATGTTTCAGTTCATAGTGATCGGCCTTTGCAAACCCAATTAACAATTTTTTCATACTTCTACAATGAAAATATAAATTCGAATAAACATGTAACAGACATATCAAATAGCAACAATATCGCTTCCCCTCAGCTGCAGACATTTCACCTATAAGAGCTAAATGCAACGATTTAGAAAGTTGTTTTTTGTTTTTGTTTTTTTTACATCTTCCATAGTTATTAAAGAATCGGAAGGACAGAGAGAGAGAGAGAGAGAGAGAGAGAGAGAGAGAGAGAGAGAGAGAGAGAGAGAGTAGACGACAAGAACGAGAGAATACGACAGAGAGACAAAGACAGAGAGCAGAGAGAGACTAAGACCGACAAAGAAACGAAAGAGTGACAGAGACAGAGAGACAAAGACAGACACGAAGAGACACAGAGAGAGACAGAGACACGTAGAGAATTTTGCACTAAGGTCACAACTCACTGTGCCATGCAAAATGAAAGAAAGAAGATATTTCCTTTCAGTATTGATGCCACAAATATACAGATAGACAGAAAGACTGACAGACAGACAGACGGATAGATAGACTGACAGACAGACAGATGGACAGAAAGACAGACAGACAGATAGGTAGATATAGATGGATTAGATAGACTGACAGACTGACAGAGATAGATGGACAGACAGCTAGCTAGCTAGACAGACAGACACACAGACAGACAGATAGATAGATAGATACAGATAGCTAGATAATAAGATAGATACAGATAGTAGATAGATAGAGATAGAGACACAGACAGACAGGCAGACAAATGACAGATAGATAGATAGACTGACAGACAGAAAGATAGGTAGACAGATGGATAACATACATATTATACATAACATAAATAAATAAATAAGAATAAATAAATACAATAAATACAGCACGTTAATAAATTGAATAAATACATCACGTCAATAAATTTTCCACCCAAAAAATAACGATCAAGAGGTCGCCAAGAAACGAGAATGTCCCGGGGGAGGAAATCTTGCTCCACTCGAGTCGCACAATTTTCTATATTTTGTTGATTGTATTTCATTTCATTTAATATCTTATCCTATTTGTTTTGTTCTGTTCTTAAACTGCAACATGTTTTCACTTCCTGTTGAAGTTCAGTTCATTTTACTTCATTTATTTTATCGTATTTCAGCTTGTTAAACTCTTCTCTCTCTCTCTCTCTCTCTCCTCTCTCTCTCTCTCTCTCTCTCTCTCTCTCTCTCTCTCTCTCTCTCTCTCTCTCTCCTCCCCTTTTTTTCAGTTCGTTCTGTTCTAGTTGCCGTAAACTTTATTCCAAGTTTGCAAGAACATTTCAGATGGTCAAGCCATACTTAAAATATCCCTTTCATCAGTCCCTGTGGTGCCACTGACTATCGACTGGAAAGGTGTAGGTTCGAATGAAGTCAGTCCTGTAAAAATCTTTGTGGAATTTTTCTCTGGCTCCAACCAGCTTTTCCCCAAAGTTGACCGTGCTACGGGCTTATTGGGAAGACCGAAACCACACAGTCGAGTTTCACCAACTTCACGGATACGTCCTGAAGGTGTTGATCAAATCTCCTGACCAACACCTCAGGTATTGATCTCTCAAGCCTGGTTGACGCCAGGACATGTTATGAAATTAAGTGTTAGAGTACGGCCATGTCACGCAGCTTCACTCAAAATGGAACTCCATAGCATTATGATTACCATTCCATCATCATCCTCATCATAGCATTGTGAAAAACTGTCCCAGATTTTGAGGCCGTTAATGAGAGGTAGGAATAGGGCGGGGGGAAAAAACCTGTCTTGTACTTTTAAACATAATTTGTCCATCTATCATATGTCCATGCTATCATAGAATAATTCTCTTTCGGATATTTTATACCCTCCCTTCTATGTTTACGGGATTAAGTAAATAAGTCAGTCGGCCATGATTATTCATTTACTGGAATTATTGGAATTATTTCGAGAGGGATTCATCGCGCTCAGACAGCTCCATATGCGCTCCACCCAAATCCGCCAGCAATTGTCTGACAGATTTCCTGAGCCTGCACAACACTATACGCTGGCAAGGTCTTGAAGCGGGGAAAGGGGAGAAGGGACCTATCAAACACTAAGCTGACACCACCAGAACGATGGAAACATTAAGATGGGCAGTTTAAATGTTGCGGGCTGGGATTGAACTCAAGATACCAGATCTTGAGTCCATGGCTCTACCAAATAGCCGCATGATTATTCATTGGATAAATAATTAGATATCTCAGCTGACTGTGATTATTGATAGGATAATTATCAATAACATCATTGAGAATTTACGCCCACAGCTCCAATCTTACGACACTGATGACCTATTTCTGTCCATGATTATTTCGGATACTTTTCCATCAAATGGTATCTATGGCGTTGGTGTATCTGAAATGTTCTCCACGCAGACACACGTTATCTAGAAAACAAACAATCGAGCAAAACAAAACAAAACAAAAATTAAACAGACATGAAACTGACTTCTTGTTAGATTAAACCGAATGGACATGAAAATCATACCAACACCTGAGCTATTGAAATAAACTCTTCACCATACGACATCTAAATAGTGAAGGAGAGGAATCGGGGAAGGGGTGTGTGTTCGGGAACCAGGTGTCTTCGTGCTCGCACCCTTTGTCTAGACAATCAGGAACAATTACAGGTGTGTGATATTGTGTTGTTTTTCTCCTAATCAGTTATTCCACTTGTAACCTACACTGCATGTAGATGTAGAACATCCACGTGCGCGGTAATCAACTGGGGGTTAACGTCAGTCTTTCGATCAGATAGTTGTTAACCCTCTGACTCCTACACGCTATCCAAAAGCTGCAAAATCTTAACTTTTTGATTTCCTCACCCTACAGGATGAAGTTTTTAGGGTGAGGGAGTAAAAGGGTTAAGTTTTTGTTTTGGCATCATTGATGAAGATGCAGGATGCTAGTGGGCAAGGTGAGGGAGTCGGAGGGTTAATAAAACAACAACAATGATAATGATAAAGATAATAATAACGATAGGATAATAATAAAAATATAGTAATAATAATAATTACAATTATAATAATTATAATGATGATGATGATGATATTAGCAGACAGACAGACAGACACAGACAGACAGAGAGACAGCACAAACAATTCATGTCAGAAAATGCTCGTGGCACCTAAGAAAAAATAATAAAAATAAAAAATGAAGGTGGTGGTGGTACCATATCAATGTACTAACACAGTACAAACACAAGTCAAATAATATGTTCACAAATACAGCCATGCAGCTTAAACATGTTCGTCGGTTTTTTTTTCTTCTCATTTATCAGTGTGGGACTCTTAAATACACACATAAACGAAAATACACACACATGTATGTACGCACGCACGCACACACACACACACACACACACACACACACGTATGCACGCGTACAAATACACAAATACACACATATCTATACGTACACACACACGCTCACTGAGAGAGAGAGAGAGAGAGAGAGAGAGAGAGAGAGAGAGAAACAGAGACAGAGACAGAGACAGACAGACAGAGACAGACAGACAGACAGACAGACAGACAGAGACGAGAGACAGACAGAGAAAGAGAGACAAAATGCAATACAACTGGACCTAGGAGTCTTAAACATCAATTATGAGTTTTGAAGATACGTCGGAAAGGGATGCTCTTTGACGTGCTTTCTGAAACCAGGAAAAAAAAAACGTAAAAAAGAATAAGAACGCGTCTTTAATACAACGAGACAAGACAGGTGCAATTTTTCGGCCAACTGGCCTTTGTCAAGCAAAATAAGATCACAAACAAACAAACACCAGATACAAAAATTAGGAGAAAAAACTGAAACTTTCCTGCTGCTTCGTCCAGTGTGAGAAAAGGAATAAACTATAGGGAGCGAACCCTGGAACATCGAGTTTAGTTATTGGCTACTGGCAGGCGAACGTCTGAACCATTCTGCCACTCTTCTCCCCTGGGCGAAGGACCTACGAAACACCAATCTGGCGCGAAACACTAATCTGGCACCACCAGAATGATCGGAGCATTACGATGGGCAGACAATGACTAATGTTTATATTGCGGGATGGGACTAAACTCGAGACATCGGGTTTCGAGTCCGCAGCTCTATCCACATAACCAACGTGCTTGCAAAGAGAATAAAAGCACATTCATATTCACTATACTCGGTCAGACCAGAAAGGCAAAGTGAGTAATAATCTTGGCAGACGCTGTTTATTGTGTTAGGAGATGTGATTCAGAGTTAAAGTACACTCATAATTCACTATTCTCATTTCTACTACGGTACAGGCGTGGACGTTAACAGATGTAGAAATCAAATTCACCGTGCCAAATGTTTTCTTCTTCCTCATCTTTTTCTTCTTCTAATTCCTCTTCTTCATCCTTCCCCTCCTCTTCTTTTTCTTCCTCTTCTTCTTCCTCCTCCTCCTCCTCTTTTTCTTCTCCTTCTTCTTCCCATTCCTCTTCTTCTTCCTCGTCCTCTTCTTCTTTTTTTTTAATCTTCTTTTTTTTCTTTTTCTTCCTCTTCCTTCATTGGGTCGCCGCATTAAAAAACGGCTCACGAGATTCTTCCAGCTTCGTCGGTTGCGTGCCAAAGCCTGGGATTTTGCAAATGGTTCCTTTGTTCATTGTCGTAAGTCCATCAGTTATTCATGTTTTTCCTTTACCGTCTGCCCCACTGTCTCCCTCCCTCAACAGTTCCCTGGGGGACTGATTTAGCAAAGCGACTGGATCTCCTCACAAGGCCATACCAACACAGTTTTCCTTTCTCACCTGAGGTCAAGAAGATGAAAAGCTTTCTTACCAACAAATGCCCACCAATTAACATCAGGAAGAGAGTTCTTGAATGTTATATAGAACCGATAATGTTATACAGTTGTGAGGCTCGGACAGTCAACAAGCAAAGCCAGAACAAGATTGAGGCAGCCGAGATGTGGTTTCTAAGAAGAAAGTTCCTTGGACAGCAAAGAAAACAAACGAGACAGTCTTGATGGAGGCAGACACAAGAAGATCATTCATAAGAAAGATTAGGAAAAGACAGGCGACATTATAGGCCGTTTTATGAGGAAAGGGGAATTGGAGCACCTGGTCACAACAGGAAAGCTGGAGGGAAAGAGAATACCAGGCAGACCAAGGGAAAAAATGTTGAACGGACTTGCACAGTGGCTGAAAACAGAGAGGGTGGAAGATGTGCTTGCGGCAACAAGGGATAAAATCTAATGGAGGGCCATGATCGCCAACGCCATGTGGCAAGGTACCTGATGATGATGACGTGAGGTCAGCAGACCTTTATGGTCAAACGTGCTGTCTGATGGCTTGACGCACTTGTTCGTTGGCGATACAATCAGCAGAGCCTGGAATTGCTAAGAAAAAAAAAAGAGGAAACTTCTAGGGGGGTCCGGGAGCATGCTCCCCCGGAAAATTTTTAAAATCAAGACTAAAATCTGTGCATTCTGAGGCATTCTGGAGACAAATTAAAGGCATCTAACACACTGAAAATCACAATGAATATCAGTCAAAAGAGTAGGCCTATTTAATAAACATTGGGCACAAGATCAGGATCCATCATACACAGCAGATCGTTTCGCGCGAAAATCATCTGCTCCACCGATCAGCTGTTTTTTTCTTTTCTTTTTTTTAAGTATGGTCGTCGATTTTTTTTTAACGCGAAAAATATTTTTTTGCACGATTTTCGATTTTGATTTCCGAGAAAATCCTCGTTTCCGCGACGAATTCCAGGCTCTGATCAGTGTATCTAATCCAAAACAAGTGCGACTGCCCGCGTTTAAGCAAACAGGAAACAGAAAAATACGAAAATAGAATCAGAACGCGTATATAATACAACCAGACAAGACAGGCGTAAATTTTGTAAAGCGTGAATGCAAACAAACACCAAACACAAAATTAGTAGAAAAAGACTGAAATTTCCCTGCTGCTTCGTCCAGTGGGAGAAGAGGACTAATGTCCTTGTTCTCCCGTACAGGTTTCAGCCTGGACAGTGCTGATGTTGACTTTGCTGCCCTCGAGGGAATTTCTGGTTTGGATCCCTAGTTGCTAACGATGGATCACAGGTAACTGAATTATGTTTTTACCAGGCGATTCAAATGTGAGAGGGAGGGGTGAGGGGAAGAAAGAAGAGAAACTGATATCAATCTAATGTGTTGCGTAAGGAATTAGATTCCCGTACGAATCAGAATTTCATTGCTGGACGAAAAAGTGTGAGGTAATTTAATTTAGTGGATGTGCGTAGGGGAAAAGGACTTTGGTACACTTTGTGTGTGTGTGTGTGTGTGTGTGTGTGTGTGTGTGTGTGTGTGTGTGTGTGTGTGTGTGTGTGTGTGTGTGTGTTTGGTGTGTGTGTGGTGTGTGTGTGTGTGGTGAGTGTGTGTGTGTAGGATTGTGTGCTCAGTGTGTGTGTGTGCTTGTGTGTGTGTGTGTAGGATTGTGTGCCTCAGTGTGTGTTGTGTGTGTGTGTGTTGTGTGTGTGTATGTAGGATTGTGTGCCTCAGTGTGTGTGTGTGTGTGTGTGTGTGTGCTTGTGTGTGTGTGTGTAGGATTGTGTGCCTCAGTGTGTGCTTGTGTGTGTGTGTGTGTGTGTGTAGGATTGTGTGCCTCAGTGTGTGTGTGTGCTTGTGTGTGTGTGTATGTGTGTGTGTGTGTGTGAGTGTGTGTGTGTGTGTGAGTAGGATTGTGTGCCTCAGTGTGTGTGTGTGTGTGCTTGTGTGCGTGTGTGTGTGTGTGTGTGTGCGCGTGCGTGTGTGTGTGTGTGTGTGTAGGATTGTGTGCCTCAGTGTGTGTGTGTGTGTGTGTGTGTGAGTGTGTGTGTGTATGTATGTGTCTGTGTCAGTGAGTGTCTGTGTGTGTGTGTCTGTGTGTTTTCGCGTGTGTGTGTGTGTGGGGGGGGGGGTGTCTGTGTGGGTGTGTGCGTGCGTGTGTGTGTGTGTTTCACTGGCCCCGTCTTCTCCACCGCTCCTGTGTCACAAACCCCACGCCGCTCATTTCGACCTTCCAACATACCTCCAACCCGACACTGAGGTCACCATGACAGCAGGACATGAAGGGCAGGCCACAAAATATGGGAGAGTTTGTTTTTTTCACGACGCTGTGATGGTGAGAATGGAGATGATAGTGATAGTGCTACGGTGTTCCATTTTGGGTTGAGGCTGCGTGGCAGGGTTATACTCTACATTATTATTATTATTATTATTATTGTAGTAGTAGTAGTAGTAGTATTGTTGTCGTTACTATTATCATTATTATCATTATTATTATCATCATTTATTATTATTATTATTATTATTATTATTATTGTTGTTGTTATTATTTGTATAAATATCATGGCGTCAACTAGGCCCGGAGGATACAGAGACACCTGCGCAAACTTAGGCAAACACCCTGAATGAAGTATCCGCAAAAATGCATTCAGTTTTAGTTTCAGTTTCTCAAAATGACGTCTCCACGCTCGGAACGAATTCCACATGCACTAACGTCACAGGTGCCATGTGTATGGTGATCATGGCAGAAGCCTTAAGCCTGCACATAAACCCATGAGCTGGCCAGGTCCTGAGGTCCTACCTAGTCTATGTTTTACTTAGTCTACATTTTTTACTAGTAATACCATGGACCAGTCAGATAATTGCTCTGTGGATATAGGTTTATTTGAGATGTGTTTGTATTGTGTTCTTGTTATAGTTACCATCCGTTTTCATTCCAGTCTAAAATCACGCTTTCTAGCTAAAAATCCAAATATTAAGGGATGAATACATGACAACTTGGGTCCAGGGTCTCTCGCCTAACAGGCTTGAGTGTACCCTACCTCAGCATCTTTGTGTGTATGCGCGTAAGTGTGTGGTGTGTGGTGTGGTGTGGTGTGTTTGTTTGTTAGTTTGTTTGTTTGTATCTGTGTATGTGTGTGTTGGTGTGTGTCTGTGTGTGTATGAACTCATTAATGTAAAGCGCAGTGAGTCCTTACCTATGTGTTGGAGAACAGCGCTATATAAACGTGATTTATTATTACTATTATTATTACTGTATCAGTCTATCATTGGAACAATCTTGGTTACATGAAAGTGACAATGTCTATCTGTGTAAAAGTGAATGAGACTCGACTGATGGTCCCAGTCTTCCCAAAGAGTCAATGGCGCAATCAGCGCGGTATAGGAGCCAGTCGGAGCAAGAAACAACAAACAAAACAAACAAACAAACATCGATTTTTGTTCACTTTGGAGATGGCATGCACATGTTTTAACAGAAAGGGAACATCCAACGTGGTGAGGTGAAAAAAGTCAGGAAAATGGCATGTGGGAGCAGAAAGAGGCAGGCCAAAAAAAAAGGAAACATCATTGTCCAGGTGAAGATATGGAGCGAGCAAGATTAATGGAGGACGATGCCACAGACAGAAGGCTCTAACAGGCAAGGATCCGTATCTAACTCCACGACATAACAGGGAAAATCTGCAGAAAAAGAAGAAGAAAAAGAAAAAGAAGAAGAAGAAGAAAAAGAAGAAAAAGAAGAAAAAGAAGTAGAAGAAGAAGAAGAAGAAAGAAGACAAAGAAGAAGAAAGAAGACAAAGAAGAAGAAGAAGAACACAAAGAAGAAGAACACAAAGAAGAAGAACAAAAGAAGAAGAGGAAGAGGAACAAGAATAAAAGGAACAAGAAGAAAGAGAAGAAGAAGAAGAAGAAAAACAAGAAGAAGAAGAACACAAAGAAGAAGAAGAACACAAAGAAGAAGAGAAAGAGGAACATGGAGAAAAGGAACAAGAAGAAGAAGAAGAGGAATAACAATAATAATAATAAGAAGAAGAAGAACAAGACCAAGAAGAACAAAGAGAACAAGGAAAAGAACAAGAGAAGAAGAAGAGGAAGATTTACAGGGTTTGAACCTACGACCTGTCAATCAGTAGTATGTGACGCTAACCACGTCAGCACGTTGACTTGGTAGAGAGGAGACTGTCTGGTACACTCGTTCTCTTTGTCTGTCTTTTCTACTCTTTGTCCGTCTGTCTGCAAACAGTCTGTTTGCGTCGGTCTGGTACACTCTTCCTCTCTTTTTGTGTCTGTCCTACTCTTTGTCCGGCAGTTTGTCTGTCTCTCTAAAATACTCTCGCTTTGAGTGTTTTTTCCTTCTTTGATCGTCCATCCGTCTACTTGTCTGTCTGTTCGTCTGTCCGTTTGTCTGTCTGTCTGTCTAGCACACTCTCTCTTTGCGTGTCTTTCTTGTTCTTTGTCCTTCCACCTGTGTGTGTGTGTGTGTGTGTGTGTGTGCACACGTGTGTGTGCACACGTGTGTGTGTGTGTGTTTGTGTGTGTGCATGTGTGTGTGTGTGTGTGTGTCTGGAACACTTTCTCTCTTTCCGTGTCTTTCCTTCTCTCTGTCCGTCCGTCCATCTGTCTGTGTGTCCGTTTATCTGTTTGTCCATCTGGTATACTCTTTCTTTGCATCTGTCCTTTTTGTCTGTCCGCTTGCCCAGTCTGTCTGGTATACACACACACACACACACACACTCTATGTCTGTCTGTCTTTCTGTCTGTCTGTCCGTCAGTGTGTCTGTCTGTCTGGTACACACACACACACTCTGTGTCTGTCTGTTCGTCAGTGTGTCTGTCTGTCTGTCTGTTTGCTTGTCTGAAACGCTCTCCGTTTGAGCGTCCTCCTTCTTTTTGTCTGTCCGTCCGTTTATCTGTTTGTTTGTGTCTGTTACGCTTTTGTCTGTTTGAACGTCTGTCGTTCTCTTTGTCCGTCTGTCTGCTTGTCTGCTCCTCCGTCCGTTAGTCTGTCTGCCTGGCACATTCTCTCTTTCCGTGTCTTTCTTGCTCTTTGTTCGCCCGTCTGTCCTGCTCTTTGTTCGCCCGTCTGTCCATCTGTCTGTCTGGTACATTCCTCTTTGCGTGTTTTTCTTTTTGTCCGTCCGCCTTTAGAGTCTGTTTGTCTGTCTGTCTGTTTGTCTGTCTGTCTGTTCCACTTTCTTCGCGTGGTTTCTCTTCTTTGTCCGTCTGTCTGCAGTGTCTGTCAGTCTGGTACACCATTTTTATCTTTGCGCGTCTTTCCTTCTATTTGTCCGCCCATCTGTCTGTTTGTTTGGCTAATACATTCTTAGTTTATTTTCGTGGTTGTTTTTTCAATTTGTCCGTCCGTCTGTCTGTCTCTCTGTCAGTTTGTCTGGTATACTTTCTTTCTTTGTCCACCCGTCAGTCTGTCCGTGTGTGTGTGTGTGTGTGTGTGTGTGTGTGTGTGTGTGTGTGTTTGTCTGTGTGTGTGTGCGTGTGTGAGAGACAGACAGACAGACAGACAGACAGACAGACAGACAGACAGACAGAGAGAGAGAGAGAGAGCGAACGCCTGTGTGTGTTTGGGCCAATGTTTTCAACTGTGTGTGAGCACATATCTGCATGTGTGTGTGTTCATGCTAGGTTGTATTTGGATATGTTCTCCCCCCCCCCCCCTCTCTCTCTCTCTCTTTCTTGTATTTGTTACTGGATTTGTAAGAGCGTTTTTCTGGTGCGTATGGCCTTTTTCTCTCTCCGGGTTTCTTTGTTATTGAAATCCTTGTCCTAGGAGGGCTGAATGCTGAAATGACATTAAATCATCAGATTGTCCAGCGTCCTCTCTCCATCCCTCTCTTTGTCTGTCTCTCTCCTTCTGTCTCTCTCTCTCTCTCTCTGTCTGTCCCTCTCTCTCTCTTCCCTTCCCCTTCTCTCTCTGTTTCTGTCTCTGTCTGGCTGGCTCTCTCTCTCTCTCTCTCTCTCTCTCTCTCTCTCTCTCTGTCTCTCTCCCTCTTGTGTATTGTGAAGCACGGAAGAAGTATAAAAATTATTAAAGACTAAAAAACAGCAGTTTAATAAACAAAAAGCAGAATGCTTAGCCAGAAATATTTCAAATTCATCGCAGTTCTGGACTGAGTTAAGAAATATAGGGTATGGTACCAAAAACAAACTTACTAACGATATAAGTATTGATGAATGGTTCAGTCATTTTAAACACGTATTTCAAGATAACAGATCAACAAATGATGAGCGCTGCATTGTAGAAGTAGATTTAAACGAATCAACAGAACACACATTAAATTCTAAAATAACTGTAGAAGAAGTCAGAGAATCCATCAGAAAATTGAGGATAGGTAAAGCCAGTGGAATAGGCGGTGTTACAGCCGAGATGTTAAAAAATGGTAACACAAATATCCATTTTGAAGCTGTTTAACACTTTATTCGACCGAGGAATTTATCCTCAAGATTGGTCAAAAGCTATTATCATACCAATATTTAAAAAAGGAGATCCTGATAAAGTGAACAATTACAGGGGTGTGTCGTTATTAAGCATTGTTTCAAAATGTTACACATCAATACTGAACACTAGATTGTATGCTTGGTTAGAAAACAATAATTTAATATCAGAAAGTCAGGCAGGTTTTAGGAAAAAAAATATTCTACAGTGGATCAAATTTTCAGTCTGTACGCTATGGTTCAGAAAACTATGTGCAAGAAAGGTAGAAAACTATATGTTGCTTTTGTAGACTTTAAGAAAGCCTTTGATTCGGTTCAGCATGACAAACTCTTAAAGTGTATTCAAAATCAAGGAGTAAAAGGTAAGTTTTTGGCTTCGCTAAAAGCAATGTATGAAGCATTATGTTCATGTATTCGGGCAAACTGGGAATTATCTGAAATATTCGATAACCCCATAGGCGTGAGACAAGGATGTGTCTTAAGCCCTACTTTATTTTCGGTATTAATAAATCAATTAGCCAATTGTATGGATGAAAAGGAGCGACATGGCATCCAGTTGATGCCAGGTTTAATGGAAATATTCATTCTTCTTTTTGCAGATGATGTAGCCCTTCTGCCAACAACACCAAATGGTTTGCAAAACCAGTTAAGAGTCTTGCAGACATACTGTGCCAGCATGAAACTGGAAGTTAATCTTGAAAAAAAAGGTTATGGTTTTCAGAAGAGGGGGCTTCTTAGGACGACATGAACAATGGTTTTACAAAGGGACAAAATTGGAAGTAGTTAGTAAATATTGTTATCTGGGTTTCAATTTCACGACAATGATTAGCACCAAGGCCGGCACAGAACATTTGGGGACAAAAGGTAAAAATGCAACTTTGCTATTAAACAGGACTTTTCAAAAATATAAAGACATGACTATAGAAACTTTCTTCAAGTTGTTTGATGCAAAAATTCAACCTATTTTGTTGTATTCTTCTGAGATATGGGGACTGAACAGACTCGAGCATATAGAGAAAGTACATTTGGTATCGTGCAAAAGACTGTTGGGTGTTCCAGTCAGGACACCTAACAAGATGGTATATGGGGATTTGGGAAGATATCCTCTTTATGTCAACTCCTCAACTACCTGTCTTCGATATTGGTTTCAATTACTGGAAATGAATCCGAATAGGTTACCTTATAAGGCTTACCAAATGTTAGTGGAACTTGACAGGGCTGGGAAAGAATGCTGGGCTTCAAAAATAAGGGAAATTTTGTGTGAAACTGGATTTAATATCGTGTGGCTGCAACAAGGTGTTGGGATGTAAAAGCCTTTTTGCGTGTATTTAAACAGAGACTTGTAGACTTATATATTCAAGAATGGTCTGGGTCACTCAGAGACAGAGATAGGTATGAAAGCTACAGATCATTTAAGACTATCTTTGAAAAAGAGAAGTACATTGACTCTATTGATATATACTGTTTCAGAGTTGCCCTTTCACAAATAAGGTTGAACGCTTTACCACTAAACAATAATATAAATAGAGATAGTGAATCTGATCAAGAAAAGGTGTGTCCATTTTGCAGGACAGAATCTGAAAACGAAGAACACTTATTATTTAGATGTTCCACTTACGCTGACCTCAGGGCGAAATATTTAAAGGATTTAGTCAGCATGCCTATGTGCATACTGCTCCAATCAACAAATAGCCACCGAAGTCACAGCGTATCCAGATACGTTTTCCACGCCATGAATAGGAGAAAAAAATTGTTAAAAGGAGAAGAAAACTAAATAGTTATGTAGATACTAGCACTAGAATTTCAGACATACTTAATTTCAATAGTAAAGATAATAAAAATGTTTATTTGAATATGAAAGGGGTGCTCATATAGACACACATGTGCATATGTGCCTGTGTATTCACGTTGACGTTGGTGTACTTATGTGCATATATAGGTGATAGTATCTACATTATGTATATGTGTGGATACATATGTATATATCTATGTGTATATATGTATGAGTGATTATGTATGTGTGCGTGTATATAGATGTGTATATATATATGTGTGTGTGTGTGTGTGTGTTGTGTGTGTGTGTGTGTGCGTTTATACATAACCTTTAATTCAGTCTATGGCCTGAACCATTGCTGACCGCCGAAGATTGAGTTATCTCTGAACTAAAAGATGCACGAAGTGCTAAATATGCATTGAATGATCATTTGGTATTGTCTCAATGTCAATTGTTTTGGTAAATGAGTGACTGATCTGCGATTAGTCTGATTAATTGATTGGCATTATGAATGTCTGTTTTTGCCAATTAACCGACTGTTTTGGGGTCGAATTGCTCTTATGTCATATTTTTCTTGGTTCATTTCATTGTACATTAATTCCATTGATTGGTTTAGATTCACTGATGAATAAATTGATAAACTGAACGCATGATTAGCTGACAACGGAATGATTATCTGATTTGTTAATTAATGGGTGGCTCACTGACAGATCGATTTATAGATTGATGGTCTTAGCTATTGATCGATCAATGATTGAATTATTGAATGTATGGAATGATTGATTCGCGTTATTTGAAGTAACGATTGCAAATTGATATATCGAACTCAGTTTAATTCTAGGTTATCTGGTCGATTAAGTCACTGGGTGACTGATTAACTGGTTAAATGATTGATCGATTTATTGATTGATTGATTGAGTGAGTGAGTGATTACGTGAAGTGATTGTAACTGAAGTGATATCGATTGTACGGATGGATGATGCATCTGACCCAGTCAATTGAAAGTTGATTTGTCAGTTCATTCACGGGCTGAATGGCGGATTATTTGATTGATCAATTGGTAAATCAGTTGATTGATTGGTTAATTGATTGGTTGACTGATTGATTGATTGGTTGGTTGATCGATTGATGGATTGATTGTTTATGTCAAGTAGCTGTGGTTGAATGTATTGATCAACTGTATGATCACTGAAGGGTACAAGAAATGTCAGATCTGTGCACTAATTGAATGGTTTGTTTGTCTGATAGCCAGTTATTGTAAAATAGACAGTTGGATGAATGATATAGATGCGGTTAATAACAAATATTCTTAGCTGGCCAGTTAAGGAATATGGACTAGAATACAAATGAAAGGACTACTGTAAATGCAAAGATGAATGTATCCCAGCTTATGTGACGGTAAACGATAGAAGGGGACAATGTGACAGAGTTCACTGCAGTTTGAGAGTAGAACTTGTATGAATGTATAAGAAAACCTGATCTCCTCCCCTCCCCTTCCCCATGCATGTATTGTGGCCTAAGGCCGATGTACAATAAACATTTTCTGTGTTCTGAGTTCTCTCTCTCCCTCCCTCCCAACCCCTCGTGTCTCCATCTTTCCTTATCTCCTCATCAAAGCCATCCACAATTTTCTTGTTAACCTAGTTCCTGATTCCTGTTCACCGAAGTCCCCAGTGCCTCCCTGCCTGGCACCGCCCATCATTGAACATACCCCCAAAAAACCTTTGACACACAAACCGCTTCCGGGTCACCATTAGTAGTGCGGGGATGACCAAGACCACAGGCTGGGAACACCAGGACTAATGCAAATGGCGGCGCTTCCGGTACTTGGGGTTGAGTCGACAAGATTACAGCCTGTTCCACTTTGCCTCGTTAGTGACTATCCAAACGAGCTGGCCCACCCTCTGCAGCTGACATCTATTATCACCATCCGTGTTCCGAACTATTCCCGAAACTTCATGTACCCAAGTGATCACGAGTAGAAATTACGTTTGGTTCAGAGGAGTTCAGATACTCAGATACTGGTAATCTTAGTCAGAATTACTCTCGTGTTGAAGTTATTATCATTAGTTGCATTTTTTTTTCTAGTCTTGTAAAATAACTGGGCCACATCAGCAGTAACAGAAATGTCTAAATTTATCAGGGCCTAGAGAATTATCACCACCAACCTACCATCAGTATCAAGGGGAGAAATGCTTGTTGGACCACGCCCATTATCACCAGAAGTATTCATTGGACAGAAACGTGGATGAGGTCATTGAGGACTTCACTCACCTGGGCAGTTCAAAAACAAAACAAACAAAAAAGAGGAGGGGTGGGACACCTTCGCACAGGCAAGGCAAGGACAGCTATCAACAAGCTGTCAAA
Source organism: Monoplex corrugatus (assembly GCA_030674185.1). Classification (NCBI taxonomy): domain Eukaryota; kingdom Metazoa; phylum Mollusca; class Gastropoda; order Littorinimorpha; family Ranellidae; genus Monoplex; species Monoplex corrugatus. The sequence goes on from JAPXFY010000012.1 coordinate 14,347,568, forward strand.
AATCTGGAACAGAAAGAAATCTCTCTCAACCTAAAATTGCTGAATAAAGAAGGAAAAGGCCATGGATATACAGTGGAAACCTGATATAACAGGGATGATGGGACCAAATCAAAATCCCTGTTATATCAGATATCAAGGGAAATAAGGACTGATCAACTAACTCTTGATAAACAGTAGATCTAGGCCTAGATCTGGTCTGGTGTAAGTGTGCAGTAAGCTTACAAACTGAATGATGGCGCAGTCAGTCACTGACTCAGTGGCCTCAGGCCTACACGCTTGCGCGCGCATCTTTCAGTGTACAGTACACAGTATACCAAGGCTAGCCTAGATCTAGATCTAGGCCTACTGCGTGGCGTGCTGAGTCTAGGCCTAGGCCTTTCTGCTGCAGAGCCCGTCTCGGCATCCCTGCTATAACCGATCGAGCCCTCTTGTCTCCCTGTTATTGCCGATAAGTTTTAATAGAGACAAAGAGGAAGAAAAAATGGGGATTGAAAAAAGCCCTGTTATATCCGGATTCCTGTTATAACCGGTCCTGTTATAAATGGTTTCCACTGTATTTAGTTAGGGCTCGATTTTGGCATATCACCAGATAATACATAAGACAGATTGCTGGTTTTTCTGCCAACATTTTTTTTTTTTTTTTTGCAAAATAAAAAAAAATGTACTTAATAATCTTTAAAAAAAAAAGGCCATGGATGTATTTAGTGAGGGCTCGTTTCTGACATATCACCAGCTGATACATAAGACAGATTACTGGCTTTTCCGCCAAAAGTGCAGAACAAATAAATAAAAAAAAGGCCATGGACGTGTTTAGTGAGGGCTCGTTTTTTGACAAATCACCAGATAATATATAAGACAGATTGCTGGTTTTTCTGCCAACATTTTTTTTTTTTTTTTTTGCAAAATAAAAAAAGATGTAATTAATAAATATCTTAAAAAAAGGCCATGGACGTATTTAGTGAGGGCTCGTTTCTAACATATCACCAGCTGATACATAAGTCAAGATTACTGGCTTTTTCCGTTGTTTGACAAAGGACGGAGTACCGGACATGCTGATTACAGGGCTGCCTGCGGAAATGGGTGTGGTACAACTACAGGGGTGATGTCTTTTGTCTGCCGGACATAGTGTAGTAACTGCAGTGGTCGTAATTGTGTCGGGTTGTACTCTACTGTATTGTGTTGTGTTGTAACGTGCTGTACATTAGTACATGACAATATGTTATTGTCGTTTAGTGTTTTTATTGCACTACATTGTACTGTATTGTATCGTTCTGTACTGTGCGGTATCATATTGCATTCTATGTATTGCACTGTACTGTATTGCACTGTACTGTACTGAGATCTATTGCACTGGAGTGTTAAAATTATTAAGTTAAAAAGAAACACCACGAGGGTCTCTCTCTCTCTCTCTCTCTCTCTCTCTCTCTCTCTCTCTCTCTCTCTCTTTCTCTCACGTTCTCAGTCCCCACTTAACCTCAGTCTTTCCCGCCCTCTCTCACTCTTTCTCATTTCTTATCCAACCTCTCTCTCTCTCTCCCTCTGTCTCATACACACACACACACACACACACACACACACACACACACACACACACACACACACACACACACACACACACACATTCTCCCGCAATCCCCAACCATCGTCTTTCTGTCTCCCTACCCTCCTCTTTCTGTTTTTCTCAATCCGTATTCAACCTCTCTGTATCTCTTTGTCTCTGTCTCTCTGCCTCTTTGTCTCTGTCTCTCTCTTTGTCTCTCTATCTCTCTCTCTCTGTCTCCCTCTCTGTCTTACTCAACTCCCGCCAAACTTCTCTCGCTCTCTCTCTCTCCCTCTTCTCTCCCCCCCCCCCTTTCCTCTCGTTTCCTCAAAGGGGAATTAGAAGTGGGACTACACCATTTGAACGGTAGCGAGTGACGCGAAGTGAAAACCCTACAAGTACAAAAGAACCCCCCTGCATCTGTCCCCAGGCTAAACATTTGCAGGGAGCTGTGCAAAGTCAGGAATAAAATCTTCAGACATCCGCCAAGCCAGAGATATGTACGGAGAGATGGGCAACTACACGTGTCTATGTGTGCCATTAAGCCCAGCTTGTTACAGCGCCACATTCGTAACGCAGAGGGTAGTGGGTTTAATTCTCAGGCGGGCCACGGTTTTCAGGATCTGTTCGCTCAGTTTGCTCAACAAATACACCGAAGACCTAGACGGAAAAAGTAAAAAATCGAAAATATAGAGCTAGAAATGGTTGACCACTACATCTACTTAGGTCAACGCATCTCAGCAGAATCCTCCTCCAAAGAGGAAGAAATCAAACGTAGGATAACCCTTGGCTGGCAAGCGTTTGGAAGAGCAAGTTCAGTTTTCAAAAGACAAAATTTCAACTGTCCAGAAATGAAAAGTCTACGGCCAATGCATTTTGCTCACCTACGGTAAAGAAACGTGGAATCTAAAGGAAAAACTCGCTTTGAAACTAAGAACCTCGCAGCGAGCACGTGAAAGAATCATGCTTGGTATCACCTGGATAAATCGCAAAACGGCTCAATTGATTAGAGAAAGAACAAAAGTGCAAGACATCCTGAAAACCATCAACAAACTGAAATGGAACTAGGCAGGACATCTCACCCGGGGAATGGACAATCGTTAAACAAAAACCACGTTCTGGACACCAAGAGACGGCACTGGCAATACAGGAAGACATAAAGCTAGATGGAGAGACGACCTAGATGGATTTGACAAGAACTGGAGAGGAAAGGCGCTGGAACGAAGTGAATGGAAGCAGCTGGGGAAGGCCATTTTCCAACAGACTTTCGATGGCTCAAAGAGAAGCTCAGTTGGTTAGAGCGCCATGCAGATAACGCAAAGATCGTGGGTTCGAATCTCAGGCGGGCGACAGTTTTACATTCAAGTTGATGGTTCTTTTGATATACAGTCACGGACTCAAGATCTGATACCTAGAGATTTCAATATCAGTCTCCCAACGTCATAAACTGTTTTCTGTGTTTTCTTAGGTCCAATGCAAACTTACAAGCAAAGATCGGCTGTGTAGCTGTGCCCGGCCCTTTGAGTACTATGGGGAAAATTTGTCAAATGTTCAAATAAACGGCTGGTTGTTTAAAAGTTGGGGCTTTAGATGTCGACCTAACATTCTGTAACTCTGCAAAAAATCATGATATGTACTCAACTATTTTTTACGAAATGCAGTACCAAAAAACATTTTTTGCGAAATGCAGTACCAAAACAAATTTTTTTATGGGAGGGGGGGGGGGGGGGCAGGGAAATGGGGCAAAACATGCGCTGCACGGCACAAAATTAAGCCCATCCGATACATTGTCATTACTGTTAACATCTGAGCTCTCACACGAAGCTGTGTGCGTCTTGTTCATGAACAAAGCAAGCCGAGTTACTTCGGAACTTTCCGTATCGCATGATGCAGAGTACACACACTGCTAGTCAGTACCGTGCACACAGGCTCTAAACATCCCTACGTATCATATCTATATAGTAGTTTTGAATGCGATACGCCCCCACAGCAGCCGACTTTTCATGGTTATGATCCATATTTGTAGACATCATCATCATCATTATGTGCCCTGCCGCATGGCCGTGGCGGTCATGGCCCTCCATACAAATCTATCCCTTGTCCCTGCAACCACATCTTCCACCCTCTCTGTCCTCAGCCACCCTGTAAGTCCGTCCAATATTTTCTCCCTGGATCTACCTGATGTTCTCTTTCCTTCCAGCTTTCTGTTGTAACCAGGTGCTCTAATTCCCCTTTCCTCATAAAATGGCCTATAAATGTTGCATGTCTTTTCCTAATCTTCCTTGTCAATTATCTCCTTGTGTCTGCCTCCATCAAGACTGTCTTGTTTGTTTTCTTTGCTGTCCATGTCATCGAGTGAGTTAAAGAAACCTTCGCTGCTGCCCAAGTGAACAAGAAACACCCAAAGGTGCTGGATAGGACCTAGAGAACCAATGCTTCACCACTCTCCGAACAATCACCCTCCCCTCCCCCAGCTCCGACGCCACATGGTAGTTATTTCACTAAGCAAAGGGGGTTGTCCACGCTCCCCCCGTGGGATGCCGGTGGCTCTTTCAGTATAAATTGTATCCCCACCTTCTGGAAATTCTGTGTCTAGAAATTTCCTCTATTCTGTCGCTCTCTTTGTTTCTGCTTTATTCCTTTGCTTTCTATCACTTCTTCTTATCATTTTCTGCCTTGCTGGTCCATTCACCTGTATGTGTTCGATAAAGTCTTGCCTACTTTTTCTTAGGATTGATAACTGGGTACATGTTGTAGGCGCATTTTGGCTCTAGGGAAATGATATGCAGAAGCAATTTTAGATAATTAGGCCCGTTTTTATGTATGTTGTAGTGTCCTTAGTTATGTTTAAATTGTGTATCGATGTATGTTTTTTTAAATCCCCTGCGCGATAAATTGTAGGAGTGATCAACGCCAGGGGAATCTCCCTAGATTATGTGCGTGAATGCACTGAAATATGTACATAAGTTTCTTTTCCTTTTTTCCTGTGGAAATATGATGTATGTTTTGAAACGGCTATACCCCTGATATGCCTCTATGCAGTCGGCTGGGCTTTAAACAAAAATGACTATAACTAGGCTGTCCACGCGCTGCATGACTCACTCTGACCCAAACATCAGTTACCTTGTTTACAAACCGAATGACCCTCGTTGCTTCCCCTTCACACCACTGAAATCATGGACAGAAAGCAAGCAAGCAAACAAGCGAGGCCCATAGCGAGTGACCGATCCCTGCGTGTTTGTCTGTATATATACACTCCACACAGCCCAGGACAGAGCACAAAGGGAAGAAGACCCCAGCTCTCAGACATCGCCCTTTACTTCAGGCTTGATGGCAAACACAGTGACTGCCCCTGATTACTGAAGCGTCGTCTGTCTTGCCCTTCATCGGCTCCACATCTACTTGAAGGCCACATGAAGTGAGACATGAGGTGTGGGGGTAGGACCGAGAATGAAAGGAGAAAGAAATGGGGAGGGAGGGATAGCAAAAGACACAGAGGTGGTGGAGGAGAAGTTGGGTTTGTGTGTGTTTTATGTGTGTGTGTGTGTGTGTGTGAGAGAGAGAGAGAGAGAGGGGGGAGGAGAGAGAGAGAGAGAGGGTGTGTGTGTGTGTGTGAGTGGACGCACGCCCTGTGTATTAATTCAGTTACTTAGAACACCATGCTGATAACGCATATTTCACTTTCACATTTTCAAGATGACACATCCACGCTTGAAATTTATTACATACGCACTAGAAACAAAACAAACAAACAAAAAGACAGTAGAATCAGAACGTGTGTGTAATATATCAAGGTAAGACAAATTTTCGGCCAACTGGACTCTCCTGCTCGTCTGGACATCAGGGAAGTTTGGTTGTTTTTTCGACTAGTTCTGTTTGTCGCTTGTCATTGGGTGTCTGACGTTTACGCTTGATAAAGGGCATAGCAGTTGGCGGTAAATTTGCCCCTGTGTTCTCTTGTTATTGTATATGCACGTTCTAATTCTATTTTCGTGTTTTTCTCGTTCATGTCTGTCTGAATGCTGGCGGTCACACTTGGTTTGGGTTTCTTACATATACACTGACGCCACTGGTGCCATGTGATGGAGAAGATCCAAATAATAATAATAATAATGTTTATTTGTACAGCGCATATTCCATATAAAAACATGCTCACCAGCGCTTTACATTTCGCAAGAAAGGCGAAAGGTGATAAAAAGTGTTCACAATTACATACACAATAAGATAACAACTAACATTAAAGCTATACAAGTAAGAAGACATAAGAAACCACAGAATATTAAAATTTAAACACTGACTTATGTAATGAAGAAAGATTAACAGATTTTTCATATGAATAAAGAGGCATACTGTGTTATATATTGCTATATATTATATAAAATGATCATGACACTTAAGCCTGCATATAAACTCATGAGCTGGCCAGGTCCTGAGGTCCTACCCAGCCTACAACGCATAGACCGTGTGTACCACCCTCAGGCAGACTACAGTTTAACGGAGTATCGATGGTCTGGTTATAGGATATTTACCTGCCATACGGGTGACCCATGTTTGAATCCCGGCTGATGCACACCAAAACAGGCTTGCTGATTGATGCAATAGAACCGCAGATGAAGAGCTAATACCTCGAGTTCAATTCCAGCCTGCAACTTAAATACTGGCCGGTCTACTGGCCTGTCCACTGGCCTGTCTACTGGGTTGTATAGTGACGTGTCTACCGGCCTGTCTGCTGGCCTGTATGCTGGCCTACCTGCTGGCCTGACTACTGGCCTGTCTGTCTGCTGGCCTGTCTGCTGCCTGTCTACTGATCTGTCTACTGACCTGTCTACTGGCCTGTCTACTGGCCTGTCTGCTGGCCTGTCTACTGGCCCGTCTACTGATCTGTCTACTGGCCTGTCTGCTGGCCTGTCTGCTGGCCTGTCTGCTGGCCTATCTGTTGGCCTGTCTCTGTCGTCGCTGCTTCGTCTGTGGCCTGTCTACTGGCCTGTTTGCTGGCCTGTCTGTCTGGCCTGTTTGCTGGCCTTTCGTCTGACTGGCCTGTCTACTGGCCTGTTTGCTGACCTGTCTACTGGCCTGTCTGCTGACCTGTCTACTGGCTTGTCTACTGGCCTGTCTACTGGCCTGTCTACTGGCTTGTCTGCTGCCTGTCTACTGGCCTGTCTGATGGTCTGTCTACTGACCTGTCTACTGGCCTGTCTACTGGCCTGTTTGCTGGCCTGTCTACTGGCTGTCTGCTGGCCTGTCTGCGGGCCTGTCTGCTGGTCTGTCTACTGGCCTGTCTACTGACCTGCCCATCTTAATGCCCCAATCATTCTGGCAACGTTTACGTTTCATAAGTCCTGTTCCACCCACCCCCCACCCCACTCCCTCTATTTCAAGACCTTGCCAGAAAGGGTTTTGCACAAGGCAACGAGTCTGCCAGATAACTGCTGGCAATTTGACAGAACGTTTATGGAATGCTCCAGTGCGATAAATCCACTTCCATAAAATCAAAAACTCTACAATCAGGCCAATTTGTCCCCTTTTTGTTCAGAGGAACCTACAACGAACACACTTTAAGTCAAGATCATCAGATCTACAAAATGTACCACCAGAACTCGCTAGGTGCCAAAACTGATAACTGTAGACAGACTGAATAGAGGATCTGTAGATTTGGACAGTATCGAAATAGACAATTTCCCTGTCTGCCACCACAGTTAACGCCTACATCTTGACAATCAGGTGGTACAAAATCAGCAGGCGATTATGACATGTTAACATGAAAAAAAATTAAAATCAGGAAGTTAAGAAAACAGCTGCCCCATCCAGTAAACTACAATAACTACCCGTCCCTTTCAATGACCCATGAAAAAGTATAAGACCCAAAAAAGAAAAACAACTAAAACCTGGACTTGGACCTCACCTGTCAGGAAAACAATAAGAGGGGGCTTCTATTCCGGAATCTACATTAAGCTTGCTTACGGAAAAACAGTAAGTCACCCTCAAGCCAGGAGGGGCCGCCAGAAAGTGTCCAACGAAACGAGACAGATTTTTGGGGGGGGGGGGGGGGGGGGGGGGGGGGGGGGGGGGGGGGGGGGGGGGGGGGGGGGGGGGGGGGGGGGGGGGGGGGGGGGGGGGGGGGGGGGGGGGGGGGGGGGGGGGGGGGGGGGGGGGGGGGGGGGGGGGGAGAAAACAGAAAACAAAAAGAGCAGGACAAGACAGACAAAAAGTGGCAGGACAGAAGGACAGACAAAAAGAAGCAGACGACAGACAAAGAGGCAGAAAGAAGCAAAAAAGAGGCAGAGACAGACAGAGAAAAAGAGGCAGAGACAGACACAGACAACAAAGCAGACAAGACAGCAGAAAAAGAGAGCAGAGACAGACAGACAGACAAAAAGAGGCAGACAGACAGACAGACAAAAAGAGGCAGAGACAGACAGACAAAAAGAGGACAGAACAGACAGACAGACAAAAGAGGACAACACAGACAAAAAAGAGGCAGAGACAGACAGACAGACAAAAAGAGGCAGAGACAGAAGACAAAAAGAGGCAGAGACAGACAAAAAGAGGCAGAGGACAGACAAAAAGAGGACAGACAGACAGACAGACAAAAAAGACAGGACAGACAAAAGAGCGAGACAGACAGACACAAAGAGGCAGAGACAGACAGACAGACAAAAAGAGGCAGACAGACAGACAAAAAGAGGCAAGACAGACAGACAAAAGAGGCAGAGACAGACAGACAGACAAAAAGAGGCAGAGACAGACAGACAAAAAGAGGCAGAGACAACGACAAAAAGAGGCAGAGACAGACAAAAAGAGGCAGGACAGACAGACAGACAAAAAGAGGCAGAGACAGACAGACAGACAAAAGAGCAAGAGACAGACAGACAGACAAAAAGAGGCAGAGACAGACAGACAAAAAGAGGCAGGACAGACAGACAGACAAAAAGAGGCAGAGACAGACAGACAGACAAAAAGGAAGAGACAGACAGACAGACAAAAAGAGGCAGAGCAGGACAGACAAAAAGAGGCAGAGACAGACAAAAAAGGCAAAAGACAGACAGACAAAAAGAGGCAGAGACAGACAGACAAAAAGAGGAGCAGACGACAGACAAAAAGAGGCAGAGACAGACAGACAGACAAAAAGAGGCAGAGACAGACAGACAGACAAAAGAGGACAGAGACAGACAAAAAGAGGCAGAAGACAGACAGAAAAAGGCAGAGCAGACAGACAGACAAAAAGAGGACAGACAGACAGACAAAAAGAGGCAACAGACGACAGACAAAAAGAGGCAGAGACAGACAGACAGACAAAAAGAGGCAGAACAGACAGACAAAAAGAGGCAGAGACAGACACGACAAAAAGAGGCAGACAGACAGACAAAAAGAGGCAGAGACAGACAGACAAAAAGAGAGCAGACAAAGGACAGACAAAAGAGCAGAGACAGACAAAGACAGACAAAAAAGAGGCAGGCAGACGACAGACAAAAAGAGGCAGGACAGACCGACAGACAAAAAGAGGCAGACAGACAGACAGAAAAAAGAGCAGAGACAGACGAAGACAAAAAGAGGCAGGACAGACGACAGACAAAAAGGAGACAGACAGACAAGACAGACAGAAAAGAGGCAGAGACAGACAGACACAAAAAGAGGCAGAGACAGACAAAAAGAGGCAGACAGACAGACAGACAAAAAGAGGCAGACAGACAGACAAAAAAGGCAGAGACAGACAAAAAAAGGCAGACAGAGACAGACAAAGAACAAAAAGAGCAGACAGAGACAGACAAAAAGAGGCAGAGACAGACAGAAGACAAAAAGAGGCAGACAGACAGACAAAAAGAGGCAGACAAAAGACAGACAAAAAGAGACAGACAGAGACAGCAGAGACAGACAAAAAGAGGCAGACAGACAGACAAAAAGAGCAAGACAAAAAGACAGACAAAAAAAGAGACAGAGACAGACAGACAAAAAGAGGCAGACAGACAGACAAAAAGAGGCAGAGACAGACGACAAAAAAAGAGGCAGAGACAGACAGACAAAAAGAGAAGACAGACAGACAAAACAGAAGCAACAAAAAGAGGCAGAGCGACAGACAGACAAAAAGAGGCAGAGACAGACAAAAAGAGGCAGAGACAGACAAAAGAGGCAGAGACAACAGACAAAAAGAGGCAGAGACAGACAGACAAAAAAAGGCAGACAGACAGACAGACAAAAAGAGGCAGAGACAGACAAAAAAGACAAGACAGACAGACAGAAAAAAGGCAGAGACAGACAGACAGACAAAAAGAGGCAGAGACAGACAGACAGACAAAAGACAGCAAAGACAGACAGACAAAAAGAGGCAGAGAGACAGACAAAAGAGCAGAGACGACAGCAAAAAGAGGCAGAGACAGACGACAGACAAAAAGAGACAGACGACAGACAGACAAAAAGAGGCAGACAGACAGACAGACAAAAAGAGGCAGAGGACAGACAAAAGAGCAAGACAGACAAAAAGAGGACAGAAACAGACAAAGAGACAGACAGACAAAAAGAGGCAGAGACAGACAAAAAGAGGCAGACAGACAGACGAAAAAAGGCAAGCACAGACAGACAAAAAGAGGCAGAAGACAACAAAAGAGGCAGAGACAGACAAAAAGAGGCAGAGACAGACAGACAGACAAAAAGAGGCAGAACAGACAGAAACAAAAAGAGCAGACAGACAAAAAGAGCAGAGACAGACAAAAAGAGCAGAACAGACAGACAAAAAGAGGCAGAGACAGACAAAAGAGCAGAGACAGACAAAAGAGGCAGAGACAGACAGACAGACAAAAAGAGGCAGGACAGACGACAGACAAAAAGAGGAAGAGACAGACAGACAAAAAGAGCAGGACAGACAGACAGACAAAAAGAGGCAGAGACAGACAAAAAGAGCAGAGCAGAGACAGACAAAAAGAGGCAGAGACAGACAACAACAAAAGAGACAGAGGACAGACAGACAGACAAAAAGAGGCAGAGCAGACAGACAAAAAGAGGCAGAGACAGACAAAAAGAGGCAAGACAGACAGACAGACAAAAAGAGAGCAGACAGACAGACAAAAAGAAGCAGACAGACAGACAAAAAGAGCAGAGACAGACAAAAAGAGACAGACAGACAAAAAGAGGCAGAGACAGACAGACAGACAAAAAGAGGACAGACAGACAGACAAAAAGAGACAGACAGACAGACAAAAAGAGACAGACAGACAAAAAGAGGCAGAGACAGACAAAAAGGCAGAGACAGACAGACAGACAAAAAGAGGCGACAGACAGACAGACAAAAAGAGGCAGAGACAGACAAAAAAGAGCAGAGACAGACAAAAAGAGGCAGAGACAGACAAAAAGAGACAGACAGACAGACAAAAAGAGCAGACAGACAGACAAAAAGAGGCAGAGACAGACAGACAGACAAAAAGAGGCACACAGACCGACAGACAAAAAGAGGCAGAGACAGACAGACAGACAAAAAGAGGCAGAGACAGACAGACAGACAAAAAGAGGCAGAGACAGCACAGACAAAAGAGACAGACAAAGAGGCAGACACAGACAGACAGACAAAAAGAGGCAGAGACAGACAGACAGACAAAGAGACAGACAGATAAAAAGAGGCAGAGACAGACAGACAAAAAGAGGCAGACAGACCGACAGACAAAAAGAGGCAGAGACAGACCGACAGACAAAAAGAGGCAGAGACAGACCGACAGAGAGATGGGAATTGTGAAAGGGACAGGGTAAAAAGACATGGCTTGGATTGTGGGTGAGAGGGGAGGGTTAGAGTGTGCGTGTGTGGGTGGGTGAGTGGATGGGTGAGAATGGGGGTATGGAAAATGAAGGGAGACGTTGAACCTGTACTGACTACCAGAACT
>JAPXFY010000012.1:14363973-14368973 GCA_030674185.1 Monoplex corrugatus
CACACACACACACACAAAAACGCACACATATACATGCACACATACACACACACATACAACAAACACACACACATACAAACACACACACACACACACACACACACACACACACACACACACACACACACACACACGCCCACGCCCACTCATTCAGAAGAAAGAGAGATAAACAGAAAAAAGCGACAAGAAGAGAGAAAAATATAGAGGGAGAAAAAACAAAACAAAACAAAACAAAACAAAACCAGAAAAACACACACAAAACCACCAACAAATAAACAACAAAGAAAAAAAAAAGCCAGCAATGTCAAAACACACAAAAACAAACAAAAGCGAAAGAGAAACAGAACTGAAACAAACAAAAAATGAAAGGACATCAATGACCGAAAAAGAAGGGGAAAAAAAAGATAGACAAGACATAAAAACGAATGAAGAACGAAAGAATGAAAGAGACGCAAGAATACACTAATGCTCTGATACATCCAAGTTTCGTTGAGAAATCAAGACGGTGTGTGTGTTGTGTGTGTGTGTGTGTGTGTGTGTTCGTTTGTTCGTTCTTTGATTTAACGTCTGTTCACTATGAGTGATATTAGACGGTATGTGTGTGTGTGTTTGTGTGCGCGCGCGCGTGCGTGTGTGTTTGTGTCTGTGGGCGTGTGTGTGTGTGCATGTGCATTTGTGTGTGAATGCGTGTATCTGTATTTGTATGAGTATGTGCACGTGTTTTTGCATATATGCATGTTTGTGTTTTTATATATTTGTGTGTGTGTGTATGTATGTATGTTATGTATGTATATATGTATGTATGTATATATGTATGTATGTATATATGTATGTATGTATGTATGTTTTTATGTATGTATTTGTGTGTGTGTGTGTTTTGTGTATGTATGTTATGTATGTATGTATGTATGTATGTATGTATGTATGTATGTATGTATGTATGTATGTATGCGTGTGTCCATGTTTGTGTGCTTATGCGTCTAAGTGTCCGTGTGTGTTTGCGAGCGTGGAGTATGCGCGACCCCCCCCACACACACACACCCACCCCGTCTTCAAATCCGGCAGAAAGCAAAACCATGAACCTCTGTCTGTGCACACATATGTTTATCAGTAGAACTTTTATGTTAACCTGACCATAAATGTGGGTATGTTTCTATGTTTTAGCGCGTGCATGCATTGAAGCCCACCCTCTCCAACCTCCTCCCCCCCTCCCTCAACATTGTAGAAAGAAAAATGGCAAAAGGAAAGAGATCTCTGGGTCGTGATAGGCGGAGAGGGGTAGTCAAATAATCGACAGAAAAATAGACAACGAAATTTCTCTTGCATTGAGATTGATTACACAGGCTTGTAAATCTCTCTCTCGCTCTCTCTCTCTCTCTGTCTGTCTGTCTGTCTCTGTCTCTCCTCCCCCCTCTGTCTGTCTCTCTGTCTCTGTCTCTGTCTCTCTCTGTCTGTCTCTCTCTGTCTGTCTCTCTCTCTCTCTCTCTCTCTCTTCTCTCTCTCTCTCTCTCTCTCTCCTGTCTGTGCACATGTTGTACATGTATACGTATTGTACTGAAATATATATGTGTGTTAATGTGAAATATGTGTGGAATTGTCAAGACCCGGATCCCTTCCCCCATTTATCCATGCGTTTGTATTGTGGCCTAAGGCCGATGTACAATAAACAATTCTGAGTTCTGAGTTCTCCTGTCTGTCTGTTTGTCTCTCTGTCTGTCTATCTCTCTCTCTCTCGGTATCTTAGATTCTCCTTCCTGTTCTCTGTAGTTTCTCTCCCTCTCCTATTTATATTTCTGTCATTATCTGTAAGAGGAAAGAGAAAGAATCAAAGAGGATAAAAGCTATAAAAACATTAAAGAACAAGACAGAGAGAGAGAAGTGGGGTGAGAAAGAAAAAATGAAATAAGAAAGAAAAGCGTACTCTCTCCTTCCCCTTCTCTCCCTCCCCCTCACTACCTCTCTCTCTCTTGCTCTCTCTCTCTTTCGCTGTCTCTCTCTTTCGCTGTCTCTCTCTCTCTCTAGCACTGACTAGCTGGAAGACAGGTTCAGTGGGACCTTACGCTGCTATCCTTGAGTAATAGTGTTTTCAAGTTTGAAGTTTGTCAATTAGTGCATGCGAGTACGTGTGTGCGTATGTGTCCGAGTGTTCGTTCGCGGGTGCATAGTCTCTCTCTCTCCTCTCTCTCTCTCCTCTCTCTCTCTCTCTGCCTCCTCCTCTCTCTCTCTCCCCACCTCTATTTCCATAAAAGGCAAAACGTTAACAGAAAAACGATTATTGAGTCGTGATAGTTCGAGAGGGCAGTTAACATAATCGACAGAAAAATAGATGGCAACAAATTTCTCTTCAAATAACGTTAGACACACAACTTGTAACACACTCTCTCTGTCCGTCTGTCTGTCTGTCTGTCTGTCTGTCTGTCTGTCTGTCTGTCTCTCTCTCTCTCTCTCTCTCTCTCTCTCTCTCTCTCTCTCTCTGTGTGTGTGTGTGTGTGTGTGTGTGTGTATGTGTTCGAAAGCAGTTTTGTCTGAATTATAAATTATACGTTGCTTTCATTGATTTTGAAAATTAATAGAAGCATACGTTGGTCTTTTTGCTTAAAAAATGGTATCTATGTAATAAATATATCACAAGCATTGTCACAGTGTGACGACAACAGTGTGATATGGCGTTACCTTGACACATCTGGTGTGAAGCAAGGGTGTGTGTGTAGTCCTATTTTATTTTCAGTATTTATCGATGAATTAACTTTCGAAGCTATTCATGAGGCAACATTTACAAACGATCTGCTGGAAAATGTTTATCCTTTTGACTGGTGATGTTGTGCTAACGTCAGTGACAACAGCAGACCTACAAACACACGCAAAATATCTAATTACCTGAATTCAAACAAATAGGAATCAGAAATACACAAAAATAGAACGAGAAAGCGTATTAATAAAAAAATATATAAATAAATAAACGACAGGCGCAAAGTTTTGACCAACTGGCCTTCTTCAAGAACACAATGCAAAAGGAAAGAAGAAAGAAAGAAAGAAAGAAAGAAAGAAAGGCACATAACTTAGTGCAACAAAAGAGAGGGGAGAGAGAGAGACAGACAGACAGACAGACAGGCAGACAGACAGTAGACGGTTTCCCTGACATGGCGCTGAACAAAAGAAAATGGCGGATAAAAGAAATCTACAAAGAGCAGCCTGTTCCCTTCAGGTAAAAATAAACGAGACGAAAAGCAATATTATCGTGGGCGGTTACGTTGTTTGCAAGCTGGGCATAAATAGAACTGCCATGCCCAGAGTAAATATGTACAAATATGAAGGTAAGCTATATAGTTTTGTATGCACAAGGTATATAGTCCTGTACTCGTTCTGAGGCTTGCATTTGCGTGAAACGATCATGACTGCAGAACTAAATATGCATTGTTATGTACCTTGAAAAAAAAATCGCAATGTTTAATTAAAATAACTTGATGTCACGTTCAACCAGTTGTGTTATATGGGGCTGAATTATGGTGTTGATATAATTATCTGCTTTACATTGTGAGAAGACTCACTTAACTCCTTTGAAGAAAGCTTCAGGCCTATCACCACAAAAATTAAATGTTTTAGTGTACGGTGAGACAAACACACACCCCTTCAGTTTGTTTTCTGTTATCAGGGTATTACATACTTGTTAAAGCTGACTCAAATGGAACCACATAGAATGCCCCGTAAGCTTACTGTGTGCTGTTTGATCTAGATGGTAGGGGAAATTGGGCAACAAGGGTAAAAATAAAGTTATTTGAATATGGATTTGATTATGCGTGGCTGAACCAAGATATCAGAGATGCGAATGGTTTTTATTTGTGTCTTTTTCGCAACAAGCTGATTGAACTCAAATGCCAGGTTTGGAATTGTCAAGTTCAGAATAGTAGTAGGTTTGGCTTTTATATATCGTTTCACAATTTGCATAGTACTCATCATCACCATGTGCCCTGCCACATGGCACTGGTGATCATGGCCCTCCATATGAATCTATCCTTTGTCGCTGCGGGTACTTCTCCCACCCTGTCTGTCTTCATCCACTGCGCAAAGTCATCCAATATTTTCTCTCTGGGTCTATCTCGTGTTCTTTTTCCCTCCAGCTTTCCTGTTGTGATCAGGTGTTCTAATTTCTCTTGCCTCATGAAATGTCATGTAAGTATTCTTTCGGCTGGTCATGATACATGGGACAATACGATGGTGGTTCCCCGTTATCTTCCATCGGTTTTTGTATGGACTGTTGGCACAGTACCACTTAATTGTTAGTGCATACTGAAAGAAATGTACAACGTATTGTAATAAGATTTAAATTGGGGATTTCAGATATTTTTTATTCATTACTTCCATTACAGTTTTTTTGTCCATTATGTAAAGAAACACGGGACGCTGAGGTCCATTTACATTACAGTGTCTTTGTCCATTATGTAAAGAAACACGGGACGCTGAGGTCCATTTACATTACAGTGTCTTTGTCCATTATGTAAAGAAACACGGGACGATGAGGTCCATTTACATTACAATGTCTTTGTCCATTATGTAAAGAAACACGGGACGCTGAGGTCTATTTACATTACAATGTCTTTGTCCATTATGTAAAGAAACACGGGACGCTGAGGTCTATTTACATTACAATGTCTTTGTCCATTATGTAAAGAAACACGGGACGCTGAGGTCTATTTACATTACAATGTCTTTGTCCATTATGTAAAGAAACACGGGACGCTGAGGTCTATTCACATTACAATGTCTTTGTCCATTATGTAAAGAAACACGGGACGCTGAGGTCTATTCACATTACAATGTCTTTGTCCATTATGTAAAGAAACACGGGACGATGAGGTCTATTCACATTACAATGTCTTTGTCCATTATGTAAAGAAACACGGGACGATGAGGTCTATTCACATTACAATGTCTTTGTCCATTATGTAAAGAAACACGGGACGATGAGGTCTATTCACATTACAATGTCTTTGTCCATTATG
>JAPXFY010000012.1:14373973-14378973 GCA_030674185.1 Monoplex corrugatus
ACAACAACCACCTCCTCCACACTCCAGACACACTCAAACACCACCCTATTCCCCCCCCCCCCCCCCCGAAAAAAAAATCCTCGATAGCGCATGACCTACATACATCTGAGACTTTAAAAAGATAGATAAAAGGAACCTTCCCCCTCCCTCCCTCTCTCTCTCTCTCGCTATCTCTCTCTCCATTCTGATCCTGACCCCCAACCCTACCCCCTGCCGACACGGTAACGGTGTTGCTGACAGGACGCTTAACCCTTTGACTCTCTCTTCCCATCCACCAGTTTCCTTCAACACCCCTTCACTCCCTCCAGCTTCCTTAACCCTTTTATATCTCACTCCATCCTCCAGTTTCCTTAACCCTTTTATACCTCACTCCATCCTCCAGTTTCCTTAACCCTTTTATACCTCACTCTATCCTCCAGCTTCCTTAACCCTTTATATACCCTCACTCCATCCTCCAGCTTCCTTAACCTTTTAACCCTCACTCCCCTCCAGCTTCCTTAACCCTTTTATATCCACTCCATCCTCCAGCTTTCCTTAACCCTTTATTCCTCACTCCATCCTCCAGCTTCCTTAACCCTTTTATACCCACTCCTATCCTCCAGCTTCCTTAATCCCCTTTTATATCCCACTCCATCCTCCAGCTTCCTTAACCCTTTTATACCTCACTCCATCCTCAGCTTCCTTAACCCTTTTATATCCCACTCCATCCTCCAGCTTCCTTAACCCTTTTATTCCCACTCCATCCTCCAGCTTCCTTAACCCTTTTATATCCCACTCCATCCAGCTTCCTTAACCCTTTTATACCTCACTCCATCCTCCAGCTTCCTTAACCCTTTTATACCCCACTCCATCCTCCCGCTTCCTTAACCCTTTTATACCCACTCCATCCTCCAGCTTCCTTAACCCTTTTATACCCACTCCATCCTCCAGCTTCCTT
Source organism: Monoplex corrugatus (assembly GCA_030674185.1). Taxonomy (NCBI): domain Eukaryota; kingdom Metazoa; phylum Mollusca; class Gastropoda; order Littorinimorpha; family Ranellidae; genus Monoplex; species Monoplex corrugatus. Next base: position 14,374,911 of record JAPXFY010000012.1, read on the forward strand.
AACCCTTTTATACCCACTCCATCTCCAGCTTCCTTAACCCTTTTATACCTCACTCCATCTCCAGCTTCCTTAACCCTTTTATACCCACTCCATCCTCCAGCTTCCTTAACCCTTTTATACCCCACTCCATCCTCCAGCTTCCTTAACCCTTTTATACCCCACTCCATCCTCCAGCTTCCTTAACCTTTTATACCCACTCATTCCAGCTTCCTTAACCCTTATACCCCACTCCATCCTCCAGCTTCCTTAACCCTTTTTTACCCCACTCCATCCTCCAGTTTCTTAACCCTTTTTTACCCTCACTCCATCCTCCAGCTTCCTTAACCCTTGATACCTCACTCCATCCTCCAGCTTCCTTAACCCTTCCACTCCCTCGCTCTCTCTTCTCAGCTATCTTAACAATTCCCTTTCACTCCCTCACCCTACCCCCCCCCACCCCCACCCCAGCGTCCTCAACTCTTTCAATCCCTCGTGGCATCTGCCGGCTTTCTTAACCACATCACACCTTCATCCCTTCCCTTAGCTTTCTTAACCCTTTCATTTCTTCACCCTGCCAGATTTGTTAACCTTTTCACTCCCTCATCCTATCCCCTAGGTTCCTTAACCCTTCAGGCCTTCACCCTATCCTTAGCTATCACCCCCCCCCCCCTTTTCATTCCATCCTATCCCCAGGTTCCTTAACTCTTTCACTCCTTCAACCTATCTTCCGGTTTCCTTAACCCTTTCAGGCCTTCACTTTTCCTCCAGCTTCCTTAACCCTTTCACTCCTTCACCATATCCTCCAGCTTCCTTAACCCTTTCACTCCTTCACCATATCCTCCAGCTTCTTTAACCCATTCACCTTATCCTCCAGCTTCCTTAATCCTTTCACTCCTTCATTATATCCTTCAGCTTCCTTAACCCTTTTTTCTTCTTTACCCATCCATAAGCTTCCTCAATAAACCCCATCATTCCCTCACCCTATCCACCAGCTTCCACAATCTTTTCACTCCCTCACCCTATCCAAGTTTCCTTTTAACCTCTTTCACGCTCTCGCCCTATCCCACAGCTTCCTAAACCCATTCACTCCCTCATTCTACCCCCAACCGCCTTAACGCTTTCACTCCTCCACCCCACCCTCTAGATTCCTCAACTCTTTTTTCACTCCTTCATCCTGGACTCTAGCTTGTGGGACTTTTTCGCCCATTCACCCCATCCTTCAGCTTCCTTAACCATTTCACTTCTTCATCTTGTGTCCAGGGTTCCTGAACACTGTCAGTCCTCATCCTTTCCATCACCTTCGCGCAGAAGGCTTTTGATGTTATCATTATCATTATTACTAAAATCATCATCATCATCATTATAAGTATTATTGTCAATAATCATTGTTTATAGCCTAACCGACAGTACAGAGCCATATCAGGGCGACAACCATCTCAAATCACACACAATATATCACTTGCTGACCCGAGGGGGACAAAACTGGAAAAGAAAATGAAGCACACATATCAATCAATGCATTCGCAGTACACAATACAGGGATATTGTCTTGGGTTTGACCATTCTGACCAATTTATCATCAGGGGGATAAAGAAAATTTCAATACAAATTTTAAACAGAACTAAGTACACTGAAGCAAATATAAAAACTGACTTACAATGCTAAAATTGCTTCTGCACGTCACATTTTCTGAGAAAAAAATGCAATTCATACATGTATCCAAATTTCAATCCTAACAGAGATCAGGTAAGGATTTATACATACAGGTAAATGGATCAGCGAGGCAGAAAATGATACAAAGAGATGGCAGACAGCAGAGGAGCAAGGCAGAAACAAAGAGGACAGACAAAAGGGAATTTGTAGCAGAGAATTTCAAAAAGGTAGGGATACTATTTATACTGAATTTTATCTCAGTTTCTCAAGACAAAGTCCCCGTGCTTGGAATGAATTCCATACATACACTGACGCCACTGATGCCATGTGACACAGATCCATAAAGTCATGAGGTCCTACCTAACGTATAGTACTTGTACTGAAAGAGCCCCCTGCCCTCTCCTCACACCCCCTCCCCCCCCCCCCCCGCATCCTTATGGAGTGGGGGATGGGTGTTGCAGGAAGCTGGTAAGAGGAAAGGTGAGAGAATGAAAAGTTTAAAGGAAGCTGGTTGACAGAGTGAAGGAGTGAAAGGGTTAAGGAACCCCGGAGGAAAGGACAAGGGAGTAAAAAGGGTGAATGCCACAGACACTTATCGGAAACAAGATTTCTCTCCTGACGTTTCTCTATCCGGTGCGGTTCCTTCAGCGCATGCGTAATTCCAAAAACTTCTGTCTGCGCTTCCGGGTTTGTTTTCATTCTTTTATACTGTAACGTCGGTTTTAAATCAGACAGAATAGGATAGACTAGGCTGGGATAGGGCAGATTACATGTATAAATACGAGTAGATCGACTGATTAGATAGACTGATAGATTAGATATTGATAGATTACAGAGATAGACTACTAGATTAAAATAGCCGAAGATTAGATAGATTGTTTGACTGACCTATAGACTGACTGACCGACTTAACTGACTGACTGGCTGACTGACTGACTGATCGGCTAACTGACTGATTGACCGATTAACTTACTGACTGGCTGACCGTGTATGCTACTAAAGACAGTGTATACATCTTCGGTTAAAACACGCACTTTACACACACGCGGACACATACACGTGCGCGCACACAGGTACGTTCACACGCTCTTGCATGCACGTGCTTGTGCACCACACGCATGTGCACTGATGTCCGGTGAATTGGCATCAATTCATCTTTCGTTCTTCGTGCTCTTACAAGCTCGTGGGGTTTTATGTCACATTAATGCCACCTGTCTCAGTGTTATCTCGGATTTCCATCACGTGGTTTCATTCCATTGGGTTTATATATTGTTTATAGATCAGCCGGCCGTTGAGCACTATTTACCTGGATGTAAAGACAGGCATGAGCTCAGCTCTACTCTGTGATCTGATCATACACGTGGATAGAGATACAAGCAGCCAGCTCTGGCGCACTGTTATATGATCATAGACATGGATATGGAGACAGACAACTGGCTCTGGCGCACTGTTATATGATCATAGACATGGATATGGAGACAGACAACTAGCTCTGGCGCACTGTTATATGATCATAGACATGGATATGGAGACAGACAACTGGCTCTGTCACACTGTTATATGATCATAGACATGGATATGGAGACAGACAACTAGCTCTGTCACACTGTCATATGATCATAGACATGGATATGGAGACAGACAACTGGCTCTGTCACACTGTTATATGATCATAGACATGGATATGGAGACAGACAACTAGCTCTGTCACACTGTCATATGATCATAGACATGGATATGGAGACAGGCAACTGGCTCTGTCACACTGTCATATGATCATAGACATGGATATGGAGACAGACAACTGGCTCTGTCACACTGTCATATGATCATAGACATGGATATGGAGACAGACAACTGGCTCTGTCACACTGTTATATGATCATAGACATGGATATGGAGACAGACAACTAGCTCTGTCACACTGTCATATGATCATAGACATGGATATGGAGACAGGCAACTGGCTCTGTCACACTGTCATATGATCATAGACATGGATATGGAGACAGGCAACTGGCTCTGTCACACTGTTATATGATCATAGACATGGATATAGAGACAGACAACTAGCTCTGTCACACTGTCATATGATCATAGACATGGATATGGAGACAGGCAACTAGCTCTGTCACACTGTTATATGATCATAGACATGGATATGGAGACAGACAACTAGCTCTGTCACACTGTTATATGATCATAGACATGGATATGGAGACAGACAACTAGCTCTGTCACGCTCTTTGGTATAATCACAGACATGGATAGGGTGACAGGCAACTGGCTCTATTTCACTCTGTCATATGACCATAGACATGGATATCGAGACCGACAACTAGGTTTATCACACGCTGTGATATGATCATAGAATTGGATAGGAAGACAGGCAACTAACTCTGCCACATTCTTTGATATGTCGCACTCTGTT
>JAPXFY010000012.1:14383973-14386473 GCA_030674185.1 Monoplex corrugatus
GCTCACGCTGAGAGAAAAAAAAGAGAAGAGAAAAAGAAGAAAAATGAAAAGAATAAGACCATTCCGCGCAATGTATCACCAGGGGGGCTATAGAACAAAGTTGAATATAAATGTATATACATGCATAAGCACACGAAAGCATATACTAAACGGGCCTGAATTACTTGAAATTACTTTTGTAGTCACATTTCTTTAGAGGCATAAATGCAGTTGATGCATACATCAAATCATCAATCATAACAGAAGCTATGTAAAGCTTTGTAAAATACGTACACGTGAACAGACAAGCAAGGTAGAAAATGAGAAAGGAAGACATGACAGAAAGCGATGGAGCGAGGCAGAGACAGAGTGAAAGAAGAAAAAAAGGAAATTTCTAGCACTGAATTTCCAAAGGTGGGGAGAGAAGTGAACAGGTCAATTACAGGAATTTAGTGTCTATGGGAGTAAAAGGGTTGTGATAGACAAAAGCTGGTGGACAGGACAATGGAGTGAAAGGGTTAAGTGCTGGAAGCTGGTGGATACGATGATGGAGTTAAAGGAAGAGAAGTAGCAAGGCAAAAACAAAGAAGTGACAGAAAAGAGGAAATTTCACAGGAAGTGTAGGAAGCTGGTGGATAGGATGAGATCGTGAAAGGATTACGTGCAGGAAGCTGGTAGATAGGGGAGGGTGTGAAAGGGTGAAGTGCAGGAAGATGGTGGACATGGTGAGGGTGTGAAAGGGTTAATTGCAGGAGGCTGACGGATAGGGTTACGGTGAGAAAGGGTTAAGTACAGGAAGCTGGTGGACAAGATTAGGGTGGGAAAGGGTAAGGTTGAAAACTGGTGGGTAGGATGAAGGCGTGAAAGGGTTAAACTGGGCTGATCATAGCATGTCTATACCCATTAAGTGAACAGATGCTTTGATGGAAGCTGGTAGACGGGGCAAGGAAATGAAACGGATACTGCTGGAAGCTGATTGATGGAGTGGGTGAATGAAATAGTTAAGGCTGTAAAACTGATGGGCGTGATGAGGAAATGAAAGGGTTAGGTTCATACTGCCTATAACCCAGCTGACTACTAAAGCCATATCAGGGCTAACACCATGTTAAAAACAACACTCAGGTTTAACTAAAAAAGACAACAGTTAAAAACCAAGCTTATCCATTATCCTTTCAAGTCTAAAATGCATTACTTTTTTTCCCCAAAGTAGAATCATATAAAATGAAATCTACTGATCTCATACAAAACTTGAAAACTGCATCTGGTGGAACACCTCTGAAGAGTTTCTTTAAGGAGTCCGCCATATATATAATGCTTATGTCTCATATCGTACAGGTCTAAGCATCCAATAAGAAGAAGGTTCTAAGCTGATGGGCAGGCAAGGGAATAAAAGGGTTAAGGCTGGAAAGTGATGCACAATGGTCAGGAAATGATAGGTTTTAAGACTGTTAGCGATAGGCATGGATGAGGGAATGAAAGAGTTAAGGCTGGAAACTGATGGATGGAGCGAGGAGAGATAAAAGGGTTAAGTGGGGCTGCGGCACTCACACCAATCGTGAATGGCTACTTGGCTGGTCAGCGGCGATTTTTATTTTGCCTGACCGATCAGCCGCACCAGTAATCAATTAATCTGCAGCTGGTCATTCTGCGATCCCTTTCTCCGCCTATTGCTTCCACAAGTACTTCAACACCATTACCACCACCATCAACATCACTACGTACCGCGTACAACGACAGCTATCAACATCACCATCGCCATTACCAACACTGCCACCAAAACCTTCATTACCATCAACATCACCATGCAGCACTACAACGATCGCTATATAACATCATCACCACCACCACCACTACCAACATCACCACACACTGCCACAATGATCGTTATCAACATCACCGTCGCCTCCATCATCATCATCACCATCACCACCACCACCACCACCATACCAACATCACCACACACTGCTTCAATGATCGCTATTAACATCATCGTCGCCTCTCTCATCATCATCATCATCATCATCATCTCACCACCACCACCACCACCACCACCTCAAATCACCATATACTACCACAACGATCGCTATGAACATCATCATCTCCATATCATCCACCACCACCACCACCGACTGGAAGGCCAAGGTTCGAACCTGCTAGTGTACTGTCTGGTGGATAACGGGTGGAGAATCCCCCTCCCTCCCCATCTCTCCAGTCAACGCAATTGCAGACTTTGCTGATGCCTACACCTCCTTAGTGCGAAAGGCACACGGAATTTAAACTTTGCCCAGTAAAGATCCTTATGTAAGACATGTCAGTATTCGGTGGCTTACAGAAACACGCAATACCCAGTATCCATTACCCAGTATTCATTCCCAGCATTCATTCCCAGCATTCATACCCAGCATTCATACCCAGTATTCATATTCTCGAAAATGAGTATGACTGCCTTAATTTAATGGTACGGGAAAAACGAAAACACCATACACGCAAAAGCCCACTCATACTATAGTCAACAGCATGA
>JAPXFY010000012.1:14388973-14401473 GCA_030674185.1 Monoplex corrugatus
ATCTGCAGCTGGGGCAGTGAGAAAGGCACAGTGGGAAAGGCACAGTGGGAAAGACACAGTGGGAAATTAAGAGAAGAAGGGAGTTGGGGAGGCAGCAGCGAAACTGAAGGGGACAATATATTTCAAGTACATAATACTCTCTGTCATACATATGTTTCAAGTGGTAACACGTCATTTCAGCGCCATCATTTTAGCGCCACCAATTTAGCGCCACCATTTCAGCGCGGAACATTTCAACGTCGTACATTTTAGCGCCGTACATTTCAGCGGGGGGGGGGGGGGGGGGGGGGGCATTTGTTTTACGTGGTTTAAGTGATGTGAGTGATCATCTGGCACAGAACGTCTGGCGTCACATTCAAGACAATGGACTCTCAAATGACTACAAAAACGACGAAAATTTCGCGAAATTGATGAGAATGCTGCCGGGTTTGGCATATCTGCCTCCTGGAGACGTCGAGCATGCCTTCGAAACTGTCTTTGATCCTACATCGCCTTTTTATGACGTACGTGGCCAACCAGTATTTGACTACTTCGAGGACACATACATCGGCAGACCTCGTCGTCGTGGCCCCCGTCACTCACCACTTTTCGAAATGGGAATGTGGAATGTGCATGACCGAGTCCTTTCGGATGCAGCGAAGTCCAACAACAGTGTGGAAGGATTTCACAACGCTTTCAAGAACCACGTAGAGGCGTACTCACCAACTTTGTGGAAGCTCATTGCAGTCCTCAAAAAAGAGCAAGCGATGGTTCAAGCTGACGTTACGCGTCTTATTGGAGGTCAGGCTCCTGCCCCGAAGCAGCGAAAGTACAAAGACTTACAAAAGCGTGTGAGAACCATAATCCTGCAGTACAATGCAGGAGATCGTTCTCTCATGGACACGATGGAGGGACTTGCATTTGCGTTCATGTTTTAGGCCAACTAGGCATGTTTTACAATGGAGAGACACCAAGTGATTTTAGTGATTTTAATGGACACCATGGGTTTTAGATGATTTATCATTAAAGTTCAACTTGTTCAAAAAAAAATGTGATTAGCTAGTTTATGTGTTTAGCTAGTTCTCTCTCTCTCTCTCTCTCTCTCTCTCTCTCTCTCTCTCTCTCTCTCTCTCTCTCTATCTCTCTCTCTCTCTCTCTCTCTCTCTCTCTCTCTATCTCTATCTCTCTATCTCGTTTGGCGCTGAAATGTACGGCGCTGAAATGTACGGCGCTGAAAACTCGCCACGCTGAAATGGTGGCGCTGAAATGGTGGCGCTGAAATGGTGGCGCTGAAGTGTCATGGAACCGTTTCAAGTACATAATACTCTCTATCATGCATATGTTTCAAGTACATAATACTCTATCATACATATGTTTCAAGTACATAATACTCTCTATCATACATATGTTTCAAGTACATAATACTCTATCATACATATGTTTCAAGTACATAATACTCTATCATACATATGTTTCAAGTACATAATACTCTCTGTCATACATATGTTTCAAGTACATAATATTCTCTATCATACATATGTTTCAAGTACATAATACTCTATCATACATATGTTTCAAGTACATAATACTCTATCATACATATGTTTCAAGTACATAATACTCTATCATACATATGTTTCAAGTACATAATACTCTATCATACATATGTTTCATGTACATAATACTCTCTGTCATACATATGTTTCAAGTACATAATATTCTCTATCATACATATGTTTCAAGTACATAATACTCTCTATCATGCATATGTTTCAAGTACATAATACTCTCTATCATACATATGTTTCAAGTACATAATACTCTCTATCATGCATATGTTTCAAGTACATAATACTCTCTATCATGCATATGTTTCAAGTACACAATACTCTCTATCATACATATGTTTTAAGTACATAATACTCTCTATTATACATGTTTCAAGTACACAATACTCTCTATCATGCATATGTTTCAAGTACATAATACTCTCTATCATACATATGTTTCAAGTACATAATATTCTCTATCATACATATGTTTCAAGTATATAATATTCTCTATCATACATATGTTTCAAGTACATAATATTCTCTATCATACATATGTTTCAAGTATATAATATTCTCTATCATACATATGTTTCAAGTACATAATATTCTCTATCATACATATGTTTCAAGTACATAATATTCTCTATCATACATGTTTCAAGTACATAATACTCTATATCATACATATGTTTCAAGTATATAATATTCTCTACCATATCTATGTTTCAAGTACATAATACTCTACATCATACATATGTTTCAAGTACATAATATTCTCTATCATACATATGTTTCAAGTACATAATACTCTATCATACATATGTTTCAAGTACATAATACTCTATCATACATATGTTTCAAGTACATAATACTCTCTATCATACATATGTTTCAAGTACATAATACTCTATCATACATATGTTTCAAGTACATAATACTCTATCATACATATGTTTCAAGTACATAATACTCTATCATACATATGTTTCAAGTACATAATACTCTATCATACATATGTTTCAAGTACATAATACTCTCTATCATACATATGTTTCAAGTACATAATACTCTCTATCATGCATATGTTTCAAGTACATAATACTCTCTATCATACATATGTTTCAAGTACATAATACTCTATCATACATATGTTTCAAGTACATAATACTCTCTGTCATACATATGTTTCAAGTACATAATATTCTCTATCATACATATGTTTCAAGTACATAATACTCTCTATCATGCATATGTTTCAAGTACATAATACTCTCTATCATACATATGTTTCAAGTACATAATACTCTCTATCATGCATATGTTTCAAGTACATAATACTCTCTATCATGCATATGTTTCAAGTACACAATACTCTCTATCATACATATGTTTTAAGTACATAATACTCTCTATTATACATGTTTCAAGTACACAATACTCTCTATCATGCATATGTTTCAAGTACATAATACTCTCTATCATACATATGTTTCAAGTACATAATATTCTCTATCATACATATGTTTCAAGTATATAATATTCTCTATCATACATATGTTTCAAGTACATAATATTCTCTATCATACATATGTTTCAAGTACATAATATTCTCTATCATACATATGTTTCAAGTACACAATATTCTCTATCATACATATGTTTCAAGTACATAATACTCTCTATCATACATATGTTTCAAGTACATAATATTCTCTATCATACATATGTTTCAAGTATATAATATTCTCTATCATACATATGTTTCAAGTACATAATATTCTCTATCATACATATGTTTCAAGTACATAATATTCTCTATCATACATGTTTCAAGTACATAATACTCTATATCATACATATGTTTCAAGTATATAATATTCTCTACCATATATATGTTTCACGTACATAATACTCTACATCATACATATGTTTCAAGTACATAATATTCTCTATCATACATATGTTTCAAGTACATAATACTCTATCATACATATGTTTCAAGTACATAATACTCTATCATACATATGTTTCAAGTACATAATACTCTCTATCATACATATGTTTCAAGTACATAATACTCTATCATACATATGTTTCAAGTACATAATACTCTATCATACATATGTTTCAAGTACATAATACTCTATCATACATATGTTTCAAGTACATAATACTCTATCATACATATGTTTCAAGTACATAATACTCTCTATCATACATATGTTTCAAGTACATAATAATCTATCATGCATATGTTTCAAGTACATAATACTCTCTATCATACATATGTTTCAAGTACATAATAATCTATCATGCATATGTTTCAAGTACATAATACTCTCTATCATGCATATGTTTCAAGTACATAATATTCTCTATCATACATATGTTTCAAGTACATAATACTCTCTATCATACATATGTTTCAAGTACATAATACTCTATCATGCATATGTTTCAAGTACATAATACTCTCTATCATACATATGTTTCAAGTACGTAATACTCTCTATCATGCATATGTTTCAAGTACATAATATTCTCTATCATACATATCTTTCAAGTACATATTCTCTATCATACATATGTTTCAAGTACATAATACTCTCTATCATGCATATGTTTCAAGTACATAATATTCTCTATCATACATATGTTTCAAGTACATAATACTCTATCATACATGTTTCAAGTACATAATACTCTCTATAATGCCATATGTTTCAAGTACATGATACTCTCTATAATGCCATATGTTTCAAGTACATAATACTCTCTATAATACATATGTTTCAAGTACATAATACTCTCTATAATGCCGATATCTTTACTAGCCGAGTTCTATTCATGTTCACATTCGTTTCTTTTGTCACAGTGGATTTATTACAAGATCCAAAACAAGTGTGACTGCCCGCGCCCAAGCAAACAGAGCCAGAAGAACAAGAAAACCAATATAAGCGCGTATCCAAAAAACAAAACAAAACAAGCACAAATTTTCGGCCAACTAGCCTTTGCCAAGCGCGAACGCACGGTCACAAACAATTCACAAACACCAAACAATGGATAATAAAAACGGGACTAAAAACTTCCCTGCCGCCTCGTCCAGTGGGTAAGAAGGGGATTTGCCTCGCGCTGCTCTTCCCTGGAAGATTGCGTCACCGAAGGGGAAAGTCAAGGTACACTTCAAGCATGTTCGTGATTAACATGTCATCATCATAATGATTCTCTACTGCACCTTAGAGTTTGGACTTGTTCAGTTGGAAGGGGGGGGGGGGAGAGGATCATCACGCTCAGACAATTACATATACGCACCAACAAATTCTGGCAGCAACGATGTGACAGAGTCCTTGAGCCTGCGCAAAACCCTATGTACTAGCAATGTCGTGAAACAGGGACGTGAACGAGACCTTTGAAACACTGGCATCGCCATAACGTTTGGTGTGATGAGATGGGCAGCAAACAGGATAGTGTTTAGTTTTACAATGTAGGCTGGGACTGAACTCCAGATATCAGGCACTGTGTCCACGAATCCATCAATTAGTCCTTTGACTCCCGCACCCTACCCACCAACTGCCAAAACGTAACCCTTTGACTCCCTTACCCTATCTACCAGCTTCCTGCAGGAACCTGGTGGATAGGGTGAGAGAGTCAAAGGGTTACGTTTTTGCTTTGCTAGCATGGTTGATAATGCAGGATGCTGGTGGACAGGGTGCGGGAGTCAAAGGGTTCAGTTTTTGCTTTGCTAGCATGGTTGATAATGCAGGATGCTGGTGGACAGGGTGCGGGAGTCAAAGGGTTCAGTTTTTGCTTTGCTAGCATGGTTGACAATGCAGGATGCTGGTGGACAGGGTGAGAGAGTCAAAGGGTTGTTTTTGCTTTTCTAGCATGGTTGACAATGCAGGATGCTGGTGGACAGGGTGCGGGAGTCAAAGAGTTAAGTCATTCAGTCTGCATTCCACTTCTACTTTCAATGTTGAAAGCCCAGCCAACTGCACAGAGCCATATCAGGATTATAACCATTTCAAAATCTACACATCTGATTGGACACACACAAAAGCTGGAAACGAAAACTAAGTATCTATACCAATGCATTGGCGCACATGATCTAAGGATATATCCCTGGCATTGACCATTTCGTCCAATTTATCACCAAAGGATGTAAAAAAAATAATCCTGAACACAAATGTGAAAATAACTAAGGACACTAAATTTTAGCATACATAAAAATGGCCTAAATTACCTAAAATTGCTCCTGCTCCTGCACAGCACATTTCCTTACAGCCAAACATGGACTCAAAACATGTAGCCAGTGATCAATCCTATTAGAAAGTATGAAAGGCTTTATAAAACAGATACAGGTGAATGGACCATCAAGGCAAAAATGATAGGAAGAAATGACAGAAAACAAAGGGACAAGACAAAAACAAATAGGGTGACAGAAAAGAGGAAATTTCTAGCACAGAATTTCCAGACGGTGGGGATACTATTTATACTGAAAGAGCACCCAGCATCCCCATGGCGGTGGGGGTGGGGGGGTGGGGGGGGGTGGATAGTCAGTCTGCATAAAATACAAATCGAAACGAAAAAGAAACGTGAGGCCCGCCTGCACAAAGTATAGTAAGGAGAGAAGAGCTGGCGCTGTGCAGGCTGCCCGACAGAGACATGAGGGCCCGGAGAGGGGCAGGGAAGGAGGGCTCTATCTTTGTCTCTTGGTCCGGTAGCTGGGCTGGCCCTGGCTGGTGGACGTTCCATGGCTTTGTCCCGGGGTTTGTCATCTCCCCACTTTGTCATTCGGTTTGTGAAAAAGGCAACTGATGACAGGGTCCCAGTGTATCATGCAGCGCATGGACATCCCTCCTTTACTGGGTGAGATGGTTACCATGTGGCATCAAGACCTAAAAGGTGATTGCTTGGTCAGTGGTGGGGCATTGCTGCTCTGGGTCTCATCCAGCACCTTCAGCTGTTTCTTGTGAACGTATCAGTTAACGTGAGATTACAAAAGTCATTTCTAAACAGAACGTATATTTGTGACCCACCACCACGAAATCAGTCTTAACTCGCAGTCAGTCGAACAGCACTAGGAGCTGAAAAGGTGACTGAGGGTCTATCTGGGGTGTTTTGACTTTTTCTCAAAATTGATTTCTGTAGACTATAATCTATCCCCCACAGAAATTTTTTTTTTGAAAAAATGCTATTAATCAGTTTAAAACGGTATTTTAATACACTAATCTCAACGCAATTTCCTACCAAAAGTACCTATTTTTGTCTCTTATTATGAACCATAACCTGTACAGTACCTTCACATGTAATATACTGATGGAAAGCTCTTTGGTGCACCTTTCAGATAATGACAGCGAAAATTAGAAACAAACTGGGTCAAAGCCACCAAATAAAGAAATTTAAGGAAAATGTGTAGGAGAGCACACAAAAACTTTAGAGGCCGTTTTCTCAAAATGGAAGTCATACAACTTAATGACTTTAGACATACATAACTTCTACATTTTTCCGAGTACAAGCTTCAGTTAAGTACCAAAATAATCAGCAGAATATACACTTCCCAGTGATATGTATATCTCAAAATGCCCAAAATGCTAGTTAAGACTGATTTCGTGGTGGGAGGTCACATTTTCTGCTCCATCTTCTACATCTTCCACACAGGTCTTACGTCACTATACCCACGCCGCTCGCTTCAGCTGTCCAATACTCCTCCAAAGCCATGGAAACAAGAGATCACCATGACAGCAGGGCATAAACGGTCACGACATTCTAATGGAGATTTATTAAGCCGATTTGTTGACTCACTTTCATGAAAAGACCGCTTTAAATGCAAATTGTTAAGGGCCACAGAATTCTGATCAAGATTAATTATCTCAATCTGCTGACGCCCTTTGACAACAAGATCATTTTAAATGTAAATTCCCAGTTATTGGCCAACCCTTGAAGTGTTCTAGGCACAACCACATCTGTAAATTGTTTTTCCTCCGTTGATGGCACGAAAACAAGTTTTGACAGGTTTTGATTTTTTTCCAGCTTTTGTCCAGTTTCCGCGTGCGAGAGAGAGAGAGAGAGAGAAGGAAGACAGACAGACAACAAGACAGAGCAGAGAGGCAGAGAGAGACAGACAGACAGACAAAGAGAGAGAGACAGACAGACAGACAGACAGAGAGACAGAAGACAGAACAAGAGGAGAGGATACAGACAAAGAGAGGCAGACAGACAGACAGACAGACAGACAACAGACAGACAGACAGACAGACAGAGAGGCAGAGAGAGACAGACAAAGAGAGACAGACAGAGAGAGAGGACAATCAGACTGAGAGGCAGAGACAGACAGACAGACAAAGACTGACAGACACAGCGAGACAGAGGGACAGAGAAAAAGACAGACGAAGAAGGATTTTTTTTTTCTCAACGGTAGTAGTCTATTACCTAAAAGCTGTTTTTGCTACTACTTGCATGCTGGGTGTTTCATGTTTCCATAAGCCGGCCAATGACACAAACTAGAGAAGCCTGAATTTGCATATTTGATACTCTGCATGCCTACACACACCAATCGCCTTTAGGCGCTGTCATGTCTCCACACAATGTCATGTTGACCTGGGAAATCAGAGAAAAAATCTCCATCCTTTACCCACCGGATGGAGGTGTCTAGAGGTACTGTACCCAGGATATGAGAGACAGAGTCTGAAATAGAGAAATTAAGAGACAGACAGGCAAACAGACAGACAGGCAGGCAGACAGGCAAAAAAAAAAGAGAAAAACCTAGCATCGATGTTTGCAGGACATGTCAAGATCTTGTAACTGTAAAATGAAGCTCAAGACTCTCTCTCTCTCTGTCTCTCTCTCTGTCTGTCTCTCTCTCTCTCTCTCTCTCTCTGGCGCTCTTTCTCTCTGCGCTCCCCTCTCTCTTCCCCCATCTCTCTCTCTCTCCCTCTTTCGATTTACTATCTGTTAATACAAAGCATTTAAAACTTGACTATGTGTTGTTTTGATGCTTGCATGTTACCCCCTTTCGGAGGTTTATGAATACCCCCCCCCTCTCTCTCTCTCTCCCTCCTTCCCAACTGCATGCCCCCTCTTTCTCTCTTACCCACTCTATCTTTCCCCGAATCAGTTTGGAAACAACACGCATGTGGCCGCCACCTTCAGCAACTGGCCGTTTTCTGCACAGGTTCACGTGTTCAGAAGGAAGATGGGAATGAAGGGGGGGGGGGGGGAGATATATCGCACCAAAAATAAGTTAACCCTTTGACTCCGCACCCTGTCCACCAACTGCAAAAACTTAACTCCTTGACTCCCTCACCCTATCTACCAGCTTCCTTCAGAAAGCTGGTAGATAGAGTGAGGGAGTCAAAGGGTTAAGTCTTTTATTTTTTTTTTGCTTTGCTAACATGGCTGACAATGCAAGATGCTGGTAGACAGGGTACGGGAGTCAAAGGGTTAAACGCAAACCGTATAGAGGTAAATTGCTGTTGAATACTGCACATGTTTTCTTTTGGCTACCATGCCAAAAATGTATTTTCTCTTTAAATTCAATTAGTTACACGTGCGGGTATCTGATGTAATACTGTACTCTTAATCACTTCTTGTTCAACTTTTAACGTCCATTCGCACTGTTAGTGACTGTTAGTGTTGTTTAAAGCCAACCCGATTGCGTAGAGCCATATCAGGGCTATAACCACTTCAAAACACACAAAACTTAAAACAGGAAGAAAAAAAAAAAGAAAACTAAGCACACACATCAATGCATTCGCGCACATAATCTAAGGAGATACTCCTGGCATTGACCATTCCGTCCAATTTATTGCACAGGGGATTTAAAAAACATATCTGAACACAAATCTAAACATGACTAAGGATACTGAAGCATATATAAAAACGGGCCTAAATTACCCAAAATTGCCTCCGCATATCTCATTTCCCTACAGCCAAAAATGCAGTTAAAACATGTACCCAATTATCAATCCTAAGATAAAGTACGTAAGACTTTATCGAACACATACAGGTGAATGGACCAGCAAGGCAGAAAATGGTAAGAAATGACAAAAAGGAAAAGGAGGAAGAAAAAAACAAAGAGTAACAGAAAAGAAAAAATTTCTAGCACAAAATGTCCAGAAGGTGGGGATACTACTTATACTGAAAGAGCCCCCGGCATCCCCACGGGGGGTGGCGCAACTGAGCTAACGTGGACCCCATTATCGTAAATTGTATGATCAAGATGACCATAGAACTCGTTATGGTCGTCAGCCGTGTTCGTGTTCTTAACCTTCGAAGAAACAAATACCAAAAACACAAACCCACCGGCAGGTCTGCTCCTCGGCTTTGTCCAATTATACCATGCAATTAGTTCGAAACATCAGCAAAACTGTAAAGTATATGATGAACACCACAAACTAGCACATCCACCCCCCCCTCACCCCCACCCACCCACACACACACACACAATCACCCACGCATACGGAGAGAGAGAGCGAGAGAGAAAAGAGAGAGAGCGAGAGAGAAAAGAGAGAGAGCGAGAGAGAGCGAGAGAGAGCGAGAGAGAAAGAGAGAGCGAGAGGAGAAAGAGAGAGAGCGAGAGAGAGAAAGAGAGAGAAAGTGGGAGGGGGAAAGAGACAGACGGACGGACAGACAGACAGAGGAGGGGTGGGAGAGAGAGAGAGGGAGAGAGTGAGGGAGACAGGAAGAGAGAGAGGGAGGGAGGAGGGAAGAGAGAGAGAGAGACAGAGACAGAGAGAGACAGACACAGAGAGACAGACAGACAGACAAACAGACAGACAGTGACAGAGACAGACACAGAGATAGACAGACAGACAGAGACAGACAGACAGACAGAAAGAGAGAGCTGGATAATAATACCTTTACGCGTACAGTGTGTTGCTGCTTTAAAATGTAACTATAACTACCCATTCACGGCGGAGGTCTGAGACTGATGCACATAGTTTCCCCATGTCAGTTTTCAATTTTCTCCAAGACAGCTACCACAGCGCGAAGCCGATTTTGCATACAGACTATGGTAATAATGATAATAACGATAGTAGTTGCCCTGCAGTGGGGAAGCAAATGACAGTATGATGTATCAAACAGTGATACACTGATCATCAGAGACAGTGCGGAAATTGGATAGCACAGTCATAGCAACCTCTTCGTCTTGTCCAAGTCTGTGCTGTGAAATCTGGTACCGTACAGTGTACTAAATGACACATTATCAAAATCGATTATCTTCCTACAGTGACACTGGTTTTGTTTTTGTTGTTGTTGTTGTTGTTTTCATTTGGCGTGTGCATGTGTATGTATACGTAAAATGTAATATTCAGAAGGCGCCAAATCTTGATATATAAAACAAACCAAAGCGCACGCTCTCGCTGTGTGGGCATGATCAAACCTCTTTTGATGAAGAGCAAGACGGGCCGCAGAATTCTGAATACGCTGGAGGCACGCTACACAAAAAGGAGGTCATCCAGAGAGCGTGCACGCTTTTTCTTTTTCACTGTTGTGTTGTTTTCTTTTCACTTCTCTCCCCTCCCCCTTCCCTTTCGAGGGCTGCAACTTTCACATGCATTGAGTATAGTACATGTAGAGTGGGCGTTTATGTGTATGGCCGTTTTTCTTTTCTTATTTTTCTTTTCTTTTTTTCCTCGACATTAAGGTAGTCATACTCCGTTTTCGGGATTGCACATGTTGGGCGATTTTTTTTTTCTCGTTTCTAAAAGTCCCTGAACATCGTCATGGCTTACAGAATCTTTAACACGCGTATCTGATGTTCTGCGTGCGTAAACACGCGTACACGGTTCAGACACTAACGATAGCAGGTCTTCATCAACTGAGAGGTTGGGCGACAAAGATCCACCTTTACCTACCGGGTGGGAGGAAACTAACCAGGTTCAAACCCAAAGCTCTGTACTGGAAGACACGTTTCTTACCACTGGACTGTCACCCCTAATTCCACAGCTCTTTAGACAGTTTAGATCTGTTCTGTAAGAGACTGGGGAGACCTTTTGTACCTCTCCACGAAGTTAGGAGTTTGGAGTTTATCAGTGGTTCATCGCATTCAGATGATTCCATATGCGCTTCATCTAAGTCTACCAGCAATTATATGGCAGGCTCATTGGGCCCGCTCAAAACCTTATGCACTGGAAAGATCCGGGAACGGAGGGGGAGGGAGGGAGGATGAGGGAAGGGACTTTTGAAACACCAGACTGATGTCAGCAGAATGATGGACACATGATGGGCAGCGAACATCTGGTTTCATGTTGTGGGCCGGGACTGAACTCGAGATGTCAGATCTGGAGTCCACGGCTCTATCCAAAGAACAAGCCAGCCCGCCCTGTAAGCACAGTTCCACTTAACATCAAGGAAGGCAGCTTTACTGTAGTTGTGTCTGTCCTAAATCAGGCGATTTTGTTTTTCTTCTTCTTGTTTTTTGTGTACGCTTGACCAACGCCACTAGGCCCAAACTATGCACCCGTATTGTTAACCCCTTCATTTTTGCAGCCCGTCCATAAGTTGCAAAAGCTTAACCATTTCACTACCTGACTCTATCTACCAGCTTCATTAAGGATAAGAGACACTGCAATCGACGTCCCGGACACACAAACCTGCCAGCAGTTAGGCTGGCACTCCATGATCCTTCGCAAAATCCCTAATGCACTGGCACGGTCTGGAAATGGGAAAGGATACAGGACCCAGAAAACTGACATACAGATGGTCAGCAAACATATAGACGGTCAGCAAACATACAGACGGTCAGCAAACATACAGACGGTCAGCAAACGGTCAGCAAACATACAGACGGTCAGCAAACCACAGACGGTCAGCAAACATGCAGACGGTCAGCAAACATACAGATGGTCAGCAAACATACAGACGGTCAGCAAACATGTCAGTTTTTATGTTGTGAAGAGGGTTTAACTCCAATCATAAGATCTTGAGTCCATGGCTATGTCAAGACCAAGGCCACCTTTGTAAACT
>JAPXFY010000012.1:14406473-14418973 GCA_030674185.1 Monoplex corrugatus
AAGAGTACATTTCTAGCACAGAATTTCCAGAAAGTGGCGACACACGGGAAGAGCCCCCGGCATGCCCATGGGGTGATGGTGGTGTTGGTGGTGTTGGTGGTGTTGGTGTTGGTGGTTAATCTCGTGTATCTTTTATAGTTTTTGGAGATAAAGGATGACTCAATCACAGTGGTAATACGTGATTTTTTTGTTCATTTTTTCTTTAAAATGTTCTCGCCATATATTGTAGGCAAAAGCACAAGCAACAAAAGGTTAAGGAAACAGCAGTGGTCATAAATGTAATTTACACAGACAAATGATTAAGAGACCAAGCACATAAACGCAATTGTTATTATCATTATTACTATTATTACTATTATTATTACTGTTGTTGTCATCATCATCATCACCTTTATTATTATAATCATTATCATCATCATCATATTATTATCATTATTATTATCATCATCATCATTATCATTATCATTATTGTCATCATCTTCACCATCATCGCCACTTTCATTAGCAGTGGTAGTAGCAGTATTTACAGTTCAGCCAACTGCTGAAAACCATATCAAGGCTTTAACCACCTGAAACAACACACACACACACACACACATGTAAGCCCCATGGAGGTAAACACAGGTGAAAGCAAAGCAAACAAAACAAAAGCCCAGTGCCTACGTCCGTTTATTTGATTAGAGCCCACAGGTTCTGCAGGTGTCCACGATATCAGAGTACCGTGATAGGCATCGATTTTGTTCCACCAAAGGTATTCTCTATTATCCTTCCCATGTTTTGCTCTGATTGCCTGTCTGTGCAGCACCTCTGTCCGTCTGTCTGTCTGTCTGTCTCTCCGTCTGCCGGTCTCTATCTGCCTGTCTGTCTCTGTTGTCTTTTTCTGTCTCCCTGTCTGTCTGCCTGCCTGCCTTCCTGTCCCTCTCTCTCTCTCTCCCCGTCTGTGTCGGTCTCTGTCCGTCTGTCTCTCTGCCTGTCCCTCTGTCTCTGTCTGTCTGTCTCTCTCTCTCTCTCTCTTTCTCCGTCTGTCTGTCGGTCTCCGTCTGTCTGTCGGTCTCTGTCTGTCGGTCGGTCTCTGTCTCTTTGTCAGTCCGTCTCTCTCCCTGTCAGTCTATCTCTTTCTGTTTCTGTCTTTCTGTCTCTCCATCTGTCTGTCTGTCTGTCTCATTTGATTTTGATTCAGTATGTGTCCTCTTATGCACGCATGCGAAAGAAAACGAGATACACTTAACCCCCTGCTGTCGAGCTCTTTGATCAACTTCCGTAAAAGTTTATCCCCACAAAAAAAACTTATTAAAAAATCCAAACATGTCTGAGCTGCGATAATTATTAATCTTAACTCGTTATAATTCTAAAGAATTTGTTTGTTTCTACTTACAGCAGTGCAGCAGATCTTTCCAACGCAGAGGGTTTTGCACAGGCTCAGAGACTCTGTCAGGTAATTGTTGGCAAAATTGAATGGAGCGCTGTCTCCGTCTGTCTGTCTGTCTCTCTTTGTCTCTTGTCTCTCTCTCTCTGCCTTTCTCTCTGTCTCTGTTGTTTGTCTTTCTCAATGTAAGTCTCTCTCTCAGACCCTGCCAGCGCAGATGGTTTTGCTGGCAGAATTGAGTGCAGCTCTCTCTCTCTCTCTGTCTCTCTCTCTGTGTCTGTCTGTCTGTTGTCGGTCTCCGCCTGCCACCCCCCCCCTCTCTGTCTGTCTCTCTCTCTGTCTGTCTCTCTCTGTCTGTCTGCTGTCGGTCTCCGCCTGACCCCCCCTCTCTCTGTCTCTCTCTCTCTCTGTCCCTCTCTCTCTCTCTCTCTCTCCCCTGTGCGATGAATCCCTCTTGAACAAACACAAACAAACCACACACAAAATTTAAATAATATGGGAAACCGCCACGTCCTAAAATGTCTGTTTATTTTGTTGTCAATTGTTATTACTCTTGCTCTCTGACGCAATCGAGTGTTTCTTTTGTAACATATTTCAAGCATCCCTTCCCACGTCAACACATGTTGCAGTTTCCAGTATTACTGGCCCACCTAACACACCACGTGCAGAATATGAAACATGCACGTTACACCTCCTGCAAGTCATTTGAATGGTTGGATTATGGAAACATGAAAAAGTACCCACCATACAAAACGTCAGGAAAAAAACAACCTAAATGGCTTTCAACTGATAAATTTTACCATTGGGAAATAAATTCTCTCTCTCTCTCTCTCTCTCATATCCACCACCACCCACACACACACACACACACACACACGTGCTTAAGCATGTTCTTCGTTATGCAATCTGTAAAAATCGATCAGTCTCACACATTCCAATTTGATCGTCCATTCGTCCTTTGAAATGAAAAAGATTGGAAGGAAAACACGCTCACGTACACACACGTAAACAAAGAAATAGAGAGAGAGGGAGGGAGGAAGGGAGAGAGAGAGAGGGAGGGAGGAAGGGAGAGAGAGTGTGGGTGGATGTGTTGAATAATGAGAGAGAGAGGGAGCGAGACGGAGACGGAGACAGAAACACAAGGAGAAAGAGACAGACAGACAGACAGAGACAGAGCGACGGAGACAGAGACAGAGAGAGACACACACAGAGACAGAGAGAGACGAGATACACACACACACACACACGACACAGAGAGAGACAGAGACAAAGACAGACAAACAGAAAGAGAGACAGAGACAAAGACAGAGACAGAGAGAGAGAGAGAGAGAAGATTGAGCTCTTTCTGTGGGAATTCGAACTAGCTCGAAAACGCAGCAATTTGAATCCTATTGTTCCTCACCAAATCTTGGCCATGTGTATGTAGCCCAGAGCGAAACGGAAGCATTGTAGACCTCTGTGTGTTTGATTGTATTGCATGGATGGACTGGTGGTGGTGGTGGTATGGCGTGCACTGATAGGATTACGCGAAGAAAAATAGAATCGTTTGTATGTGTTGATGTGTGTGTGTGTGTGTGTGGAGTGTGGTGTGTTGTGTGTGTGTGTGTGTGTGTGTGTTGAGGATGTGGTGTGGGTGTGTGTGTGTGTGTATGAGAAGAATGTGTGTGTGTGTGTGTGTGTGTGTGTGTATGAGAAGAATTGTTGTGTGTGTGTGTGTGGTGTGTGTGTATGGAGTGTGTGTGTGTGTGTGTGTGTGTGTGTGTATGAAGAATGTGTGTTGTGAGATGTGTGTGTTGTGTGTGTGTGTGTGTGTGTATGAGAAGAATGTGTGTGTGTGTGTGTGTGTGTGTGTGTGTGTGTTGGAGTGTGTGTGTGTGTGTGTGTTGAGAGATGTGTGTGTGTGTGTGTGTGTGTGTGTGGTATGAGAGAATTGTGTGTGTGTGTGTTGTGTGTGTGTGATGGAAGATGTGTGTGTGTGTGTGTGTGTGTGTGTGTGTGTGTGTGTGTGTGTGTGTGTATGAGAAGAATGTGTGTGTGTGTGTGTGTGTGTGTGTGTGTGTGTGTATGAGAAGAATGTGTGTGTGTGTGTGTGTGTGTGTGTATGAGAAGAATGTGTGTGTGTGTGTGTGTGTATGAGAAGAATGTGTGTGTGTGTGTGTGTGTGTGTGTGTGTGTGTGTGTGTGGGTGTGTGTGGTGTGTGTGTGTGTGTGTTGAGAGATGTGTGTGGTGTGTGTGTGTGTGTGAGAAGAATGTGTGTGTGTGTGTGTGTGTGTGTATGAGAAGAATGTGTGTGTGTGTGTGTGTGTGTGTGTGTGTGTGTGTGTGTGTGTGTTTATGAGAAGAATGTGTGTGTGTGTGTGTGTGTGTGTGTGTGTGTGTGTGTGTAT
Organism: Monoplex corrugatus; assembly: GCA_030674185.1. NCBI lineage: Eukaryota > Metazoa > Mollusca > Gastropoda > Littorinimorpha > Ranellidae > Monoplex > Monoplex corrugatus. Next base: position 14,410,228 of record JAPXFY010000012.1, read on the forward strand.
GAGAAGAATGTGTGTGTGTGTGTGTGTGTGTGTGTGTGTGGTGTGTGTGTGTGTTGTGTGTGTGTGTGTTTGGTGTGTGTGTGTGTGTGTGTGTGTGTGTGTGTGTGTGTGTGTGTGGTTGTGTGTGTGATGTGAGACAGACAGACAGGAGCAGGCTGACAGAGAAAGAGAGAGAAGAAAGAAGAAGAGAGAGAGAGAGAGAGAGAGAAAGAGAAAGAGAGAGAGAGAGATGTAGACAAGAGTTTTTCGTCTCTTTATGAGTGAATCTTTTATTAAAGTTTGGTCAAAGGTATGGTGGACCATTACAGAAGCATGGAGGATAAGTTCAGGGAGTAAGACGCCAAGGTCAAAGTCATGCCGACGAAAAAATTGTTCTACAATCAATACTTCTCTACGAATATGTAGATTCTGTTTTCACTCATGTAACTTTTCACTTATTGTTCTCGCTGCTCGCTAAGTTTAATTGAAATCTTCCCCTGTGGGGATGCCGGGGGGCTCTTTCAGTATATACATTATCCACATTTTCTGTAAATTCTGCGCTAGAAATGTCCTCTTTTTTGTCATTCTCTTTGTTTCTGCCTTGTTCTTTTGCTCTCTGTCATTTCTTCCTATCATGTTCTGCCTTGCTGGTCCATTCACATATATGTGTTCGATAAAGTTTTACATAGTTTCTCTTAGGATCGTTAACTGGGTGCATGTATCAAGTGCATTTTTTGGCTCAGGAAAAAGAAATATGCGAAAGCAATTTCGGGTAATTTAGGCTGGTTTTTTTATATGTTTTAGTGTCCTTAGTTACGTTTACATTTTGTACTCGGGTAAATTTTTTTAAATCTCCTGTGTGATACATTGGACGGAGTGGTCAACGCGAGGGGCATCTCCCTAGATTATATGCGCGAATGCATTAACATGTGTACTTAATTTTCTTCTCCTTTTTCTTTTCTTGTTGAAATATTGTATATGTTTTGAAACGGTTATAGTCCAGATATGGCTCTACACAGTCGGCTGGGCTTTAAACAAAAAAACAACAACAACAAATAAATTAGAATCAAAGCGGCTGCCAGCATTCAAACAAATACGAACCATAAAAACCAGAATAAATGTACAACACTAGACAACACTTAGCTGGACGTTATATTTGGGAAGTTGTCTATTTTTTCCATAGGTGTACATATGACGAATTGTATTGATGTCTAAGCAACATATTACTAATGAAATATAAATAAAAAAAGACTGCCAGCGTTCAAACAGGTAAGGACCATAAGCATCTGACCAAACTACTGCAAGGCTTACAGAAGTCGGGAGAACTCTCCTCAGAACAGTACCGCAGATTGTACCCCTCAGCTACTGATGTGCCTAAGTTCTGTGGACTGCCTAAAGTGCACAAGAAAGATGTACCCCTCCGTCCCATTGTCGCCTCTAGAGGATCCCTGATGTATGAGACGGCCCGCTTCGTTGCAGACATCCTCTCGCCTTTGGTAGGAAAGACAGAACATTCCATTGCAAACAGTGCAGACCTGGTGAAGAAGCTGTCGAAGTTTGTACCACAACCTGATGAGATTCTGGTGTCCTATGACGTCACAGCCCTGTTCACCAGTGTCCCTGTGGACAGCATTGACATCATCATCAGGGGGAGGTTACAGGTCGACAACAGCCTTCGGCAACGCACCAACCTGCCAGTGGAACACATCTGTGAACTGCTATCCTGCTGCCTCAACACCACCTACTTCACCTTTGAAGGACACTTCTACCAACAGACCGAGGGTGCAGCCATGGGGTCCCCCGTGAGACCCATTGTCGCCAACCTCTTTATGGAAAATTTCGAGGAAAAAGCTTTGGCGTCGTTCCACACTCCTCCACGCTACTGGGGCCGCTACATGGACGACACTATGACTGTACTGAAAAGATCGGTGGTCGAACACTTCACGAACCATCTCAACAACCAACACCCTGCCATCAAGTTCACCTATGAGGTAGAAGAGAACGGCAGCATCGCGATGTTGGATACCCGCATCACCCGACGGAGACAGGCCTCGCCTTCTCCGTTTATAGAAAGCCGACCCACACGGACCAGTACTTACAATTTGACAGTCACCAGCCACTGGAACACAAGCTTGGAGTAATCCGCACCCTCACCGAGCGAAGACCATCTGCTCTACTGACACCGCTAGAAAGAAGAGGTGCAGTACATCAAGAAAGTACTCAGTGTGTCGGGATACCAGAAGTGGGCCTGGGATATCCGAGTGGCCTGGATATCCGGGGGGGCAAGAAAACCATACCCCACCCCTCCACTGAACGGCAAACCCCTTCGAGAGGGCACGTCTCCATGCCATACGTCAGCGGCGTCACTGAGGCTCTCAGCAGGAAGATCAGGAAGTTGGGAGTCAGTGTCCACGCCAAGCCCACCAACACCATCAGAAGCCAGTTAGTCCACCCCAAAGACAAAACAGACAAATTGGACAAATCAGGGGTGATATACAAGATAGACTGCCAGGACTGTGACCAAAGTTATATTGGCGAAACTGAGCGCAACTTGCACAAAAGATTAAAAGAACACACAAACTTGAGTCCTCTCCAGTGGAGGAACATCTGACCCACACCCAACACCAATTTGAAAAGGACAGTGTGCAAGTTCTCGACAAAGAAGCAAGATGGTTCCAGGGGGAGTAAAGGAGGCAGTTTACATCGCCGCAAGGAACCCCACCCTCAACCGTGACCAGGGTCGACACAACCTGCCATCGGTGTACTCCTCACTTATTCAGTCGCACTGTCGTGAATTCGCTCACGGCGGTGCGCACTGAAGCCAGCTCTCGACCCAGCAGTTCCGCTGAAGAAGTCGGCCGGATCGCCGATGAAAGCTACGCAGTAAGTAGCTTTTTTTACTGAAAGACAGGTTCAGCCAGGTAGCCATTATACATACAAATGGTACACAATCAGAACGCGCATCTCAATATAACAAAACAAGACAGGCGGAATTTTTTGTCCAACTGACCTTTTATCAAGCGTATACAAGAGACAACAAAGAATAGATATAACACATTTAATGGTGAGAAAAAAAAAACAGTAAAAGACTTCCCTTACGTTTCGGCACTATATCAAATACGTATTCCGATTCTATTTTTTAGTTGTGGTATTAAACGGCGGTGCTTCGTTTGTCAAGTGCACGGGAATTTCCAGTGAGAAATACATTAAAAACGAACATTAGGATTCATATTAATTTTTGTAATGAAAAAAGAACTTTTATTCTTTTTTTTTTATTTGTTTGTTTTACTACTCCTCTATTTATACCGCCTCTTCTGTGCCACTGATCCCAAACCGGGGAACTTCAGCACAACACAAGATGAACCCCAAGCTTAAAATCTCATTACTATAAGGTCCATGACAGTTAACGATGTCAAGACGCCACTGGGTCACTCACCAGAGGAGACTTCGCACCACACTTCGGTGTTCATTAATGACCGTTTTGATTCAACAATGACGAAAATTGCCTGTTAACCACCACCTTCCCCTTAACAAAGTAACACAGTCACTCACTCACTCAGTCGCAGAATCAGACCAAACCAGAGACTCGTCCGACATGATCAAATTTAGATTTGAGATTCGTCCATTTACTTTCGAGAAAGTATGTACGTATCTGTCATTTATATGCACCCTCTCTCTCTCTCTCTCTCTCTCTCTCCTCTCTCTCTCTCTCTCTCCCTCTCTCTGTGGCAAGCACACACACACACATACACACAGAGTCACTTCACACATACAACACAGGCACACGGGCGCGCGCGCCGCACCACACACACACACACAGACGGAGGGAGGGAGAGAGGGGGGAGATAGTTCCACTGACTTTCAAACCAACCTAACAAACACTCCAACTGACTCATTTTGTCTCGGTTTGAAGTTGGAGTCAAAACAAAAGATGTTCACCTAATTCGCACGAAAAACCGTTAAATCTGGCCTGCACGTGCTATACACCACACCTACACGCACGCAGAGAGGGAGAGATGGAGGAGAGAGAGAGAGAGAGGGGGGGGAGAGAGAAAGAGGGAAAGAGAGAGAGGAAGAGGGGGGAGACTGCGCGCGTGCGTGAATGTCAGAGAGAGAGAGAGAGTGAGAGAATGATACTGGTAATGGTAATACTTTTTTTTTTATCCAATGGTAGAAATGTGGAATTATTGAAATATTTTTCAAATTTGCCTTTGTTTGCACGCTCGGCGACTCCATAAACCAGCCACTGAGATGAGTTCCAGGATTTTGTACATGTCTGATATTCTGCATACGTATACACACAAATCGGAATTTATAGCCGGCAGAATCGGCCAAGCCAAAACAGCATTCAAGAAGATGACAAGCATTCTTACCAACAAATGCCTATCAATTAACATCAGGAAGAGAGTTCTTGAATGTTATATAGAACCAATACTGTTGTACGGATGTGAGGCGTGGACAGTCAACAAGCAAAAGCAAGAACAAGATTGAGGCAGCCGAGATGTGGTTTCTAAGAAGGATGTTGACAGTTCCATGGACAGCAAAGAAAACAAACGAGACAGTCTTGATGGAGGCGGACACAAGTAGATCATTCATAAGGAAGATTAGGAAAAGACAGGCAACATTTATAGGCCATTTTATGAGGAAGGGGGGATTTGGAGCACCTGGTCACAACGGGAAAGCTGGAGGGAAAGAGTACCAAGTAGACCCAGGGAGAAAATGCTAGACGGACTTGCGGAGTGGCTGAAGACGAGGAGGGTGGAGGAGATGCTTGGGGCAACAAGAGATAGAGACAGATGAAAGTCCAAAATCGCCAACGCCATGCGGCAGGGCACCTGATGATGATGATGAAACACACAAATGGGGGTTTAGGCACTCGCAGAGATGCACACATGCACACCTGGGAGGGAGGAAAAATCTCCACTCTCTAGCCGTCAGGCGGGAGGGAGTGTCAAGGCACATCGAACCCAAGACCTTCCGACTGGAAGTCAGACGTTTACCCACTTGACCACCGAGGAATGAGAGAAAGAGACAAAGGGGAGAGGGGGAGAGACAGGAAGAGTGAGAGAGAGAGAGAGAGGGAGAGGGAGAGAGGGAGAGAGAGAATGAGAGGGAGGGAGGTAGAGAGTGAATATGAGAAAGGGAGGGAGAGAAAAAGAATATGAGAGAGAGAATATGAGAGAGATTATGAGAGATTATGGATTATGAGAGAAAGAGAATATGAGAGAGATTATGAGAGAGACAGAATATGAGAGACAGAGGGTGGAGAGAGAATGAGAGACAGAATATGAGAGAGAGAAAGAGAGAATATGAGAGAAAGAGAGACTATGAGTGAGGCAGAGAGAGAATATGATGGAAAGAGACAGAGAAAGAGAGAAAATAGAGAAAGACAGAGAGAGAGAGAGAGAATATGAGTGAGTGAGACAGAGAGAGCAAGAACATGAAAGAGAGAAAGAGATAATGTATGAGAGAGAATATGAGAGAAAGAGAATATGAGAGAAAGAGAGAATATGAGAGAAAGAGAGAATATGAGAGAAAGAGAGAATATGAGAGAATATGAAAGAGAGACTATGAGATAATAGAGAGAATATATATGAGAGAGAATATGAGACAGAGAATTTGAGAGAGAATATGAGAGAAAAGAGAGGGAGATGGAGAGAGAGAGAGAGAGTGTGTGTGTGTGTGTGTGTGTGTGTGTGTGTGTGTGTGTGTGTGTGTGTGTGAAAGAGAGAGAAAGAGAGAGAGAGGGAGAGACAGAAGAGCGAGATGAGAGACAGACAAAGAGACAGAGAGAGAAAGAGACACAGAGAAAGAGAGAAAAAGAGAGAGACAGAGAAAGAGAAAGAGACAGAGAGACAGACAGACAGAGAGAGAGGGAAACACACACTTACACACACGGAGAGACAGAAAATTCTAATTGTGTGCAGGTGCGGAAAAGTGCAGCAGTAGTCTAGTGTCTTGAAGAAAGCTCTCTTCCCCCTAACATAGGGATTATATTACATCTACCTGATTAGCTCAGACAAAGTGCACTTAAAAAGGACTGGAGAGTTGGGATGGGAGGGAGATGCCAAGATTGGGGGGGGGGGTGTTGGGTGGTGATGGTAGTGGAATCTGGGAATAGTTTTTGTGGATAAGGTCATGAAGCCATAACTTGCGAAGAACAACAGAAAGTATTACGGAGAGTTGTGTAAGTGGTCGTATTATTTCTATTGTTATCATTCTGCTTCTTCTCTTTTTTCTTTTTCTTCTCTGTCTTCTTCTTCTTATCATGATCGTAATCATCACCATCATCATCATCATACAACAACTAATAATAATAATAATTATTATTATTATCATTATTATCATAATCATCACCATCATACAATTACTAATAAAAAAAATATTTATTATCATTATCATTATCATTATTATTATCATCATTATTATTATTGTCACAATCATCAGCATCATACAACTACAATACTACTACTACCACTACTACTACTACTACTACTACTTATTATCATCATTATTATCATCATAATCATCACACTACTACTACTACTAATCATCATCATCATCATCATCATCATCATCATCATCATTATATTAGTGTTGAAAGACCAGCTGACTGCTCAGAACCATATCAGAGCTATAACCATCTCAAACCAACCCACATTTAAGCACATCAAAACTTTGTACAGAAAAGAACCGGGAACAGAAAATAAAGTACACACGTCACCGCATTCACAAAAATAATGAAAGGATGTACACCTGTCGTTGACCATTCCCACCAATTTATCACCACTGGGGATTAAGTAAACACAAACCTCAATACAAGGACATAAACATAACCACGAACGTTAAGATACACATAAAACTGCCCCATAGTACCGAAAATTGCCACTGAACGGTTTGCATTTCCTGTGAGATAAAGTGTAATTACTATGTGCCCAGTTATCGATCCTAATAATAAAAACTGTCAGGTCTTATGGAAAACATACAGGTGAATGGAGCAGCCAGGCAGAAAATGCCACAGGAAAACACGACAGAAAGCAAAGGAACAAGGCAGGAAAAAGAGAGGAAGAGAGAAAGAGAGAGAGAAAGAGAGAGTGAGACTGAGACAGAGAGAGAGAGAGAGAGAGAGAGAGAGAGAGAGAGAGAGAGAGAGAGAGAGAGAAGAGGGCATTTCTAGCACAGAATTGCCAGAAGGTGGCGATACTGTTTACTCTGAAAAACAATATCTACATCCCTTTTTCTCTTTTCTCGTGTGTGTGTGTGTGTGTGTGTGTGTGTGTGTGTGTGTGTGTGTGTGTGTGTGTGTGTGTGTGTGTGTGTGTGTGTGTGTGTGTTGTGTGTCTCTTTTTCCCTCTTTCTTCCTACTTTTTTCTCCCTAATTTTTTTTCATTCCTGACGAGATGGTAAACCACCACACACTGGTAAACCAGTATGATTCCAATTTTACATCATTCAGTTATTTTCTCTGCGTCATGAGTTAACCTTTCCACAGGACTTTATCGTTGGTGTTGTGTTGTTGTTGTTGATTTTGGTGGTTGGTTGGTTTGTTGTTGGTTGGTTGGTTGTTGTTGGTGGTTGGTTGGTTGTTTGGTTGGTTGTGTTGTTGGTTGGTTGTTTGGTTGGTTGGTTGGTTGGTTTGTTGTTGTTGGTTGGTTGGTTGGTTGGTTGGTTGGTTGTTTTTGGTTGGTTGGTTGGTTGTGGTTGTTGGTTTGTTGTTTGGTTGGTTGTTGTTGGTTGTTTGGTTGGTTGGTTGTTGGTTGTTTGGTTGGTTGTTGGTTGGGTGTTTGGTTGTTTGGTTGGTTGGTTGGTTGGTTGTTTGGTTGGTTGTTTGGCTGGCTGGCTGACTGGCTGGCTGGTTGGTGGTTGGTTGGGTGGTTGTTTGGTTGGTTGGTTTGGTTGGCTGTTTGGCTGGCTGGCTGACTGGCTGGCTGGCTGGCTGGCTGGCTGGTGGTTGGTTGGTTGGTTGGTTGTGGTGTGGTGCTGGGTGCTAGGTGCTGCTGCTGCTGTTGCTGTTGTTGCTGTTGTTGTCGTTGTTGTTGTTGTTGTGGTGGTGGTGTGCATTCTGTGCAGTAATGCCATTTTCAGCTTCAGTTTCTCAAGACAGTGTCTCCGCGTCCGGAATAAATTCCATAGACACGACGCCACAGCTACCATGTGTTGGCTTCTTATTCTTACTGCTATTGTTTTAAAGCCCAGTCGACTGCACACAGCTATATCAGGTATCTAACCATCTAGAAACGTAAACAACATCTGACTGGAGAAAAAAAACTGGAAAAGAAAATCAAGTACACTACATATCAACGCATGCAGGCAATAATCTAAGGCCATACCACTGGCGTTAACCATTCCGTCCAATTTATCACGAAGGATTTCAAAGAACAAAACCTGAACACAAGTACGAACATAACTGAGGACAATAAAGCATACATAAAAATGACCTACATTACCTAGAATTGCTCCTGCACAGCACATTTCCTTGGAGCCAAACGTGCAATCAAATACATGTATACCCAATTATCAAGAAAGAATGTAAGACATTATAGAACACATGACAGGTGAATCGACCAGTACAACAGAACATAACAGAGATGACAGAAAGCAAAGGAGGGAGGGAAAAAAACAAAGAGAGTGACAGATAAGAGGAAATTTCAAGCACAGAATTTCCAGAAGGTGGGATTACTATTTATACTGAAATAGCCCCCGGCATCCCCACTGGGCAATATGATAGCGTTTAAGCCCTATGTAAACGATGCTGACTTTATTTTCA
>JAPXFY010000012.1:14423973-14438973 GCA_030674185.1 Monoplex corrugatus
AAAAACACAGTATGACAGGCAGACAGTGACAAGAACATAGAAGAAAGAAAAACAACAGTATGACAGGCAGACAGTGACAAAACGGGAGAAGAAAGAAAAACAACAGTATGACAGGCAGACAGTGACAAAACGGGAGAAAAAAGAAAAACAACAGTATGACAAGCAGACAGTGACAAGAACATAGAAAAAAGAAAAACAACAGTATGACAGGCAGACAGTGACAAAACGGGAGAAAAAAGAAAAACAACAGTATGACAGGCAGACAGTGACAAAACAGAGAAGAAAGAAAAACAACAGTATGACAGGCAGACAGTGACAAAACGGGAGAAGAAAGAAAAACAACAGTATGACAAGCAGACAGTGACAAAACAGAGAAGAAAGAAAAACAACAGTATGACAGGCAGACAGTGACAAAACGGGAGAAGAAAGAAAAACAACAGTATGACAGGCAGACAGTGACAAAACGGGAGAAGAAAGAAAAACAACAGTATGACAGGCAGACAGTGACAAAACGGGAGAAGAAAGAAAAACAACAGTATGACAGGCAGACAGTGACAAAACGGGAGAAGAAAGAAAAACAACAGTATGACAGGCAGACAGTGACAAAACAGAGAAAAAAGAAAAACAACAGTATGACAGGCAGACAGTGACAAAACGGGAGAAGAAAGAAAAACAACAGTATGACGGACAGACAGTGACAAAACAGAGAAGAAAGAAAAACAACAGTATGACGGACAGACAGTGGCAACACAGGAAAGGAAGAAAAACAAAACGCATGAGAGGTAGACAGTGACAAATGACTGAGTACAAAAAAAAAACGTATGACAGCCAGACAATGACAAGCAGAGAAAGAAGGAAAAAAAAAGTATGACAAGCTGACAGTGATAAACCAAACAAGGAAGAAAAAAGTATGGCAGCCAGACAGTGATCAAAGAGACAAGGAACGGAGAAAGTACAACAGCAGGACAGTGATAAGACAGAGAAAGCAAAAGTATGACCAGCAGATAGTGACACAACAGAGAAGCAAGAAAAAGAAAGACTATGACGAGTAGGCATTGACAAGAGAGAAAAGGATGGAAAATGCATGACACACAGTGACAGTACAGAGAAGGAGCACGCACACGCACGCACACGCACGCACACGCACACACACACACACACACACACACACACACACACACACACACACACACACACAGATAGTGACAAAACAAAGAAGGAAATTTTTTTTAAAGTATGAGAGGCAGGCAGTAAAAAAGCAGAGAAGGCAGAAAACAAAAGTATGACAGGTCGGAAGTGACAAAAGGAAGAAAGAAGCACAAAAGTATGATAGGCAGAGCGACAAAACTGAAAAGGAAGAAAAAAGTATTACAGACGGACACTGACAAGAGAGGAGGAGGAGGAGAAGAAGAAGAAGAAGGAGAAGGAGAAGAAGAAGAAGAAGGAGAAGGAGAAGGAGAAGAAGAAGAAGAAGTATTCGAGGCGGCAGTGACGACACAGAGAAACAAGGAAACGAAAGTATTAAAGACAAGCAGTGGCAAAGCAGAGAACAAAGAAAAAAGTATGACAGACAGACAGTGACAAAACAGAAAAGGAAGAAAAGCAAAAATGTGACAATCAGACAATGACAAAACGGAGAATGAAGGGAAAAAAGTATATGACAAACAAGCAATGACAAGACAGAAAAGGAAGAACAATTGTTTGACAGTGACAAAACAAAGAAAAAATGTATTACGAGGTATGACACGCAAGCAGTGAAAAACCAATCAGACAGATGAAAAAAGTATGACAGACAGACAGTCAAAAAAGAAAGAAAAGGATTAAAAAAAAAAAACGTAGATAGTTCTATGACAAAATAAAGGAAACATCAAAAGTATGACAGACAGGCAGTGACCAGAGAAGGAAGAAAAAAATATGACAGGTAGACAGTGACAAGACCGAGAAGGAAGAAAAACAAAACTAAGAAAAGCAGGCAACAGAGAAGAAAAAATAAAAACAGTATGGTATGCAGACAGTGGCAAAACAGAGAAGGAAGAAAAATTAGGGTATGACAGGTTGGCAATAACCAGACAGAGAAAGTAGTCAGGGTCAGGCACTGACAAAACAGAGAAAGAAAGAAAAACAAAAGCATGACAGGCAGACAGGCAGAGTCAAAAATCACAGATAACTAAACCGAAAAGGGCAGAAGACCAAAAATCATTCTGTTTTCGAGGACCGTGGTATAAGCAAAAACAAACAAAATCAACTCTCGACTGTGGAGGGTCTATGCTAAACACAAATGATAAGATATCATTGCTATTATCATTATTGATAGTATTACTGTCGTTATCACCATCATCCTCATCATCATCATCATCACCACCAGTAACAGTGGTCTTTTAAATTCCAGCCAGCTGCCCTGTGGGGGATGCCAGGGGCTCTTTCAGTATAAACAGTATCCCCAACTTCTAGAAATTCTGTGCTAGAATTTCCTCTTTTCTGTCACTCCGTTTCTTTCTTCTTCCTTTGCTTTCTATCATTTCTTCCTATCATTTTCTGTCTTGCTGGTCCATTAACATGTATGTGTTCAGTTATGTCTTACGCATTTTGTTTTAGGATTGATAATAGGGTACATGTATTGTGCATTTTTGGTTCTAGAGAAAAGAGATATGCGGAAGCAATTTTAGGTAACTTAAGACTCGTTTTCATGTTTTGGTGTCCTTAGGTGTGCTTAAATTTGTATTCAGTGCGTTTCTTACTTTAAATCCCCTGTGCGATGAATTGGCCGGAGTGGTCAACGCCAGGGGCATGTCCTTGGATTATGTGCGCAAATGCATGATATGTGGACTTTTTTTTTCGTGTTGAAGTTTTGTACATTTTGAAACGGTTCTAACCCTGATATGGCTCCACGCAGTCGGCTGGGCTTTTAAACAATAACAACAAGCTGTTCAGCTGGGCTTTTAAACAATAATAACAAGCTGTTCAGCTGGCTTTAAACAACAATAATAACAAGCTGTTCAGCTGGGCTTTTAAACAACAATAATAACAAGCTGTTCAGCTGGGCTTTTAAACAACAATAATAACAAGCTGTTCAGCTGGGCTTTTAAACAACAATAATAACAAGCTGTTCAGCTGGGCTTTTAAACAACAATAATAACAAGCTGTTCAGCTGGGCTTTTAAACAACAATAATAACAAGCTGTTCAGCTGGGCTTTTAAACAACAATAATAACAAGCTGTTCAGCTGGGCTTTTAAACAACAATAATAACAAGCTGTTCAGCTGGGCTTTTAAACAACAATAATAACAAGCTGTTCAGCTGGGCTTTTAAACAACAATAATAACAAGCTGTTCAGCTGGGCTTTTAAACAACAATAATAACAAGCTGTTCAGCTGGGCTTTTAAACAACAATAATAACAAGCTGTTCAGCTGGGCTTTTAAACAACAATAATAACAAGCTGTTCAAAGCCACATCAAGGCTACGACCACTTGCAACAAAACCATTGAACCTGAGAAAAAAAGCAAGCCTGGAAAAGAAAATAAGTACACATAACACAGCATCTACGTACATGGTTTATGGATATGTAAAAACATACACACATACATATGCTTAAACCATACACATATACATAAAGTGTGTGGAGACAAAGAGAGAGAGAGAAAGAGAGACAGACAAATACAGAGAGACAGAGACAGAGAGACAGCGAGACAGCGAGAGAGAGACAGCGAGAAAGAGAGAGACAGCGAGAAAGAGAGAGAAAAAAAGAGAGAGAGAGACAGCGAGAAAGAGAGAGACACAGCGAGAAAGAGAGAGAAAAAGAGAGAAAGAGAAAGAGAGAGAGAGAGTGAAAGAGAGAGAGAGAGTGAAAGAGAGAGAGAGAGAGAGAAACAGCGATTGAGTGAGACAGACAGACAGACAGGGTAACAAAGATTAATAACATCAATTACTTAATGCCACCAAGGACAACGACAGCGAACCCTCACCATACCTTTACACCGGTAAAGACACGTGTGTCAGCATATCCAAATTTGTGTGTGTGTGTGTGTGTGTGTGTGTGTGTGTGTGTGTGTGTTGTGTGTGTGTGTGTGTGTGGTGTGTGTGTGTGTGTGTGTGTGTGTGGTGTGTGAAGTGTGTGAAGTGTGTGAAGGGGTGCGCTCGCGCGCGTGCATGAGTGCAAGCGCGTGTGAACTGTACACACACACACACACACACACACACCAAACACACACACAAACATACGCGCGCACACACATACATTATATATAAACACACACAAAATATATATATAGAGAGGGGACAGACAGACAGACAGACAGACAGACAGACCGAGAAGTGTGTGTGTACATGTATATGTGTGTGTATATGTGTGTGTATATGTGTATGTGCGCGCATGCATGTGTTTGCGCGCGTATGTGTTTGCGCGCGTATGTGTTTGCGCGCGTATGTATTTGCGCGTGTGTGAGCGTGTGTGACAGACGAAGACAGACAGAAAGACAGAGAGAAAGGACAGGAAGGCAAAAGAGAGAAACAGTGCCATGGTTAAATCAATGTCCCTAGTGGAATATCACCAACCATCTTCAAAGACTGGCAATCTGCTCCCTGCTTTTCTCCAGCCCTGCAGCGCTTAAAGGGGCAGTTACGCTTCTGTCTCTGTACACACTCGTGCGAGCACACATACACTAATCACATTATATATACAAACATACCCGCCATACAAACACATAAGCACGTACGCACATCTCCTCTCTCTCTCCTCCAAACACAAACATATAGCACACATACCACAATATCACATCACACTCGCGTGCTCGCGACACACACACACACACACACACACACACACACACACAAACACCAACACACCACACCCAACTACACTACAAACACACACCACATCACTCAAACCACGCCACGCCACCACACACGCCACGCACACACAACACATAGCGCGACCGTAGCGCGCAGGCACACACAGAACAGCGCACCCCATACATTTATAGGTATCTATCTATATGTATGTGTTTATTATTAATCATCTGTCTGTCTATATGTTATAGTACACACGCGCTTGCACGTACTCATACACACGCACACACCACACACGCCACGACACCACCAACACAACACGCACCACGCACACGCAACCACGCACAAAACACACCCCCCGGCGCGCCAGCCAGCCACGCACACACAGACACACACAAACACAGACACACACACCCAGCCAAGTCAGCACACACACACACACACCACACACACACACACACACACACAGCACAACGCTACGCCATGCACACACAGACACGGACATCACACAAACACAGATAGCACGGCGCACGCGGCGCGCGCTACGCCATGCTACATCGCGCCAAGTCGCATCACGTCACGCCAAGTCACGTCACGCCACGCACACACCAACGCCATGTCCCACCACTACACGCTTAAGCACGCCACGCCATACCACACCAGAAAACGCCATGTCCACAAACACGTCCGAGCACGCCACGCCACGCCACGCACACCACGCCATGTCCCACCACGTCACGCTACGCCACGACACGCCACGCCACGCCACGCCACGCCACGCCACGCCACGCCACGCCACGCCACACAGCTCACCCCACCTAACACAATTACTACACGCAGATGCATACCTATACACAGGAAATGAATGAACAGACGAACAAAAAACCTTTGATCGGAAAGCATACTGACTACTTGATCATTTCGAGAAAAATAATCGATTTGTGGAAACTTTCAAATCAAGCTTTTAGAATAACGAACGTATGACTTGCTCTGTTGGGGAAATTTTGGGTAAACGGACATTTAAAAGACTCGGTCTATTTATATCGTCACTTGATTCATTACAACGGCAAATGCGTTCTTACTGGTTCCAGCCAGACAGTATGAACACACACACACACACACACACACACACACACACACACACACACACACACACACCTACCCCCTCTCTCTCTCTCTCTCTCTTCTCTCTCTCACTCTCAGATCCAACATTTACATATTGACATAACATGACATAGAGACAGATGGAAGTCCATAATGGCCAACGCCATGCGGCAAGGCACCTGATGATGATGAGGATGAGATGAGAGATGATGATGACGATAACATGACGATTATTCCGATCCCCAATTCCTTGTATGTATGAAACCAGTGGCTGATGTACAACAAACGTTCAGATTTCCATTTCTCCCCCCTCCCCCCCCCCTCTCTCTCTCTCTGACAAAATATCAAAAGAAGATGAAGTACATTTTGTATTATGTTGTCCAGCACTCCATTCTATTCGTGAGAAATACATAAGCTCAAAATATTATAGACAACCTTCCTTATTTAAATTCACTTTATTGATGTCATCAACTTCTACTAAAGTTGTTCGAAATTTAGCTTTATTTCTATTCAAAGCATTTAAATTTAGAGAGACAGCAATTTCTTGAGTCTTTTTAGAATTAATTCTACCCAACCGATCCGAGGTCGTGAATGTTTGTATCTTATGTTCTTTTCGCTTGTTTGTTATGCTTTTGTACAAAATAGTTCAGATCAGAAATATGGTTATTGCTTAGTTCATGTTTATAAAATGATTGTGAGAATGTATAATTATGTGTATCTTCCTTCTAAGGGGCTGTGGCCTATATGAATAAACCATCTGAAGTCTGAAGTCTGAGTCTCTCTCTCTCTCTCTCTCTCTCTCTCTCTGTCTCTCTCTTCTGTCTCTCTCTTCCTGTCTTCTCTCTCTCTCTCTCTCTCTGTCTCTTCTGTCTGTCCTCTCTCTCTCTCTGCTCTCTCTCTCTCTCTCTCTCTCTCTCTCTCTCTCTCTCTCTCTCTCTCTCTCTCTCTCTCTCTCTCTCTCTTCCTGTCTCTCTCTCTCTCATTCATGTGTGGTCCTATATTATATAATCTCAAGACCGAAATGGACGCCACTGAAGTATTAACGTGTAAATTCAGATTTAACATTGATAACAACCTAGTGATGCCATTCTACTTCACCCTATTATGGATGTACATAACACTAAGATACTCGATAATTGTCACAGCATAGCCTTATACTTAATGTTTGTTAGTCTTCTTAGCACGATATTCTGAGTACTGTCTTCTATGTGTAACCGTAACCTCAATCGATAAGGGGTCGGGGTGTTCTATTGAATAAGTCACATTCGTTGTTGAGAAAAGCTATCTCTTAGAAGCAACACGTTTATTTTACCTTCCATTCGTCATCTTCTCATCTGGGTTGCACACTCGCTACGTCACTCACAGGGAAGATCACTCTAGTGACAATAGTAACAGTAAACAACCATCAACATTCGTATTCGTATGCGCTCTCTCTCTGTATCACACATCACCACACACACACACACACCACCCCACACCACCACCACCACCACCACCACACCACACCACACCACACACACACCACACACCACCACACACACACCACACCACACCACCACACCACACCACCACACCCACCACCACACACACACACACACACACCACACCACACACACCACACACACCCACACCACAAACACCCACACCACACACACCACACCACACACACACCCACACACAATACAATACAATACAATAAATATTTTATTTATATAGCGCAAAATGTTGATAAAATCAAATCTAAGAACTGAAACAGACACACACGCACGCACGCACGCACGCCACACGCACGCACGCGCACACACCCACACACACTGGCGAGAGGACACCCAGGAGATCTATACGGTGCTTCACTTAAACGGAAAAATCGAGAAATTTGCATTCTTTTCTCGGTTTCTCCAGGGACTTTGTAAGATGTGCACGCTCCTGAAGTGTCACTTGTATCTGTACTTGTGTGAAGCTTCGTTCCATGTCCGCATCCCTCCCCCCTCCCTCCTCCCAACGTATGAAAGCGGGCGCGCACACTCCACACACACATTAATACACACACAATCAGATACAAGATAATACACAAGATGCACATGCAGACGCACTCACATGTGCACACACACATCAGTTAAAGCACATATGTGAATAGACGTTAAAAGAAATAACACATACACGTAAACACATGCAAAGACAGACAGACAACACACACACACACACACACACACACACACACACACACACACACACACACACACACACACACACACACACACACACACAAACACAGCTCAACACAGATCTACACACGCAGATGCACACAGGTGCACATTCAAAACACACACACACACACACCACACAATCACCCTCTCTCTCTCTCTCTCTCTCTCTCTCTCTCTCTCTCTCTCTCTCTCTCTCTCTCTCTCAATTTTTGGAAGGATAATTAGTAGTCGATAAAATTGAAAGTACAGAAAGCAAACCGCTTTGGAGGGATATTTACCAGACTGTAGATTTATTTTCACCCTAAAAAGAATTTCACAAAAAGAATAAAAACAAAGTGCCGAGTTTATTTCCAATCTCAGTTACAAACACAGCTGTGTGGTACTCACAGAGCGTAAACAGATATCAAACGTGTTCCTCCTTGATGTTTTATCACGGTAAAAGCCACAAATACAACATTCACATCCACACCAAGATCAAGGAAAGAACAAAAACTCTCCAACTTTGAGGGCTTTGTTTTTGTTCTTTGTGGCTGCACTGTACTTATATTCTATTTATTCTTCTTGTTATATAATAATCATTAGTATTATCAGTCTTATTATTACTGTCTTATTATTTTGTCGTCATCATCATAGCATCATCACTGCTAGAACTGTGCCAGGTCTAGAATATATAGAAAAACAGTTGGAATGGTTTGGTCACCTCTTGAGGCTTCCAAGCGAACAGCCAGAATACAAAGCTTATAGCAAGAAAAGGCATGGATCCAAAGAAAGGGGGCGCCACAGAAAAAGAGCGACTAAAGGTGTGAAAGAAACAACTGAAAGAATCAAGCTAACTACGGCAGATGACCTCAACCCATCCGAAAGTTGCCATTTCCTTCGACGCTTAAGGCGCAGGAAGACAAAGGTTATGATGATGATGGATGATGACGACGACGATAATAACAAAAATATAATAATTAGTATTATCATTATCATTACTATTTATTGTTGTTGTTGTGGTTGTTAGTGTTTAAGGCCCAGTCGACTACTCAAAGCTATATCAGTGTTGAAACCAATTCAGACAAAACACACACATGTAAACACGGCGATAACTCAGGGGGGAAAAGCAAGCATTGAAGCGAACAATCAGTACACTTATTACTGCATTTAAGAATATGATCCTGGGGTTGACCATTCCGCCGAATTTATCACCAGGGGGATTATAGAAAAACAAACCTGAGAAAAATGAAATATCATAAGAACACAAAAACATAGTGGGAATTGCCACAGTACCTAAAATTCCCACTAAGTAGTTCGCACTTCCTAAAAATACAAGTAACATTTGTGCGAAGTTATCAATCCTGACAATGAAAAGTACATAAGGCTCTAATCGAAAACAAAGATGAAAGAGACGTTCTTTATTACCAAAAAATAGTTAATGCATGTACCTAATTATCAATCCTGACATAAAATATGTACCCAATTATCAAATTTGATAGAAAGTCTATAAGGCCTTACATCAAAGAACACATACAGCTGAATGAACCAGCGAAGGCAGAAAATGAGAAAAGAGTTGACATAAAGCAAAGGAGCAAGGCAGAAACAAAGAGTGAGAGAGAAAGAGCAATTTCTAACAGCATTTCCAGAAGGTGGGCGACACTACTTGTACTGAATCAACCCCCGACATCCCCACAAGGATCGGGCTGCAAATCCTACGCTCTCTCAAGCACACCAGGGGCTTTTTATGAGTATCGTGGTTGCAGGGGACTCAGTTCGATTGTTTGAGCATCAACTATACGACGATGGTTGTGGGTTCGAACCTGAATGTTATGTTTACTCTACTGGCCTTCTTTCTGTCCATCTGAACACAATCGTGGTTTTGTTGGTTGTTTTGATAAGCCGCCCTCCCTCCACCATCATTTCTCAATTCTTTGTGATGTGAACCCCATGGACCACGTTACCTGACGCAAACTGATTTGAACCAGTATGTGCGTGTACTTGTGCGGAGGTGGGGCGAGGGGGAGAATGTGGAGAGAGAGAGAGAGTGTGTGTGTGTGTGTGTGTGTGTGTGTGTGTGTGTGTGTGTGTGTGTGTGTGTGGTGTGTGTGAGTGTGTGTGTGTGTGTGTGTGTGTGTGTGTGTGTGTGAGTGTGTGTGTGTGTGAGTGGTGTGTGTGAGTGTGTGTGTGTGAGTGTGTGTGAGAGAGGGTGTGTTGTGTGGTGTGGTGTGTGTGTGTGTGTGTGTGTGTGTGTGTGTGTGTGTGTGTGTGTGTGGAGTGTGTGTGTGTGTGTGGAGTGAGTGTGTGTGTGCGAGTGAGTGTGTGTGTGCGAGTGAATGTGTGTGTGTGTGCGCGCGTGCGCTTTCTCGCGTGTGTCTGGGCGATGTGTAGTGAGAATATGTGTGTGTTTTGTGTGCGAGTGCGCGTGTCCGGGAGGAGAGAGGAGGAGGTAAGTGCATGTGCATACGTAAGCGTGTATGTGGTGTGTGTGTGTGTGTGTGTGGTGTGTGCGTGTGCGTGTGCGTGCTCGTGCGTGTGTATGTAATGTGTGCGTACATGTGTGTATGCGTTTGGTGTGTCTGTGTGCGTGCATGCGTGTGTCTGTCTGTCTGTCTGTGTGTGTGTGGCAATGCTTTGCTTTTAAAAGCCTCTTTCAACACAAGCCTGAAAGGATTTGCTTAAACGTTTGACTATGTTGTCGCTCTTACTTTCGATCATACCCGTGTGTTCCAAGTCAAGGCCTCCACATCTCTTGACATGACAACGTCTGTTCAAAGCGTGATGTTGTTGTTCCCGATTCACTCACAACTGCGTCTGTTCTTCATCCAGTGTGGCACAGTGCAACAGAAAAATTGTGTAGGGATAATATCTAGTTCTGCCAGGTAATCGATACAAAACGCCACAAGTGGCATTTCACGTAATTTCTAAATCCGTCTTTAAAATCGGTTTCTAACTCTGAATTTAAATTGAAATTTCATTTAAAAAAACGATATTTTGTCCTTTTTTTCCCCATATTGTTGAAGTCAACTGGGTACTTTTATGTCAATTCTGCTTGAGGAAACGAACGGCGCACAAAATGCATACGACATGTGTGGCAATTATCATCAACAGTCCATCTGAGAGATCCGTTTTTTGTTCTGCATTCTGAGCAAGGTTTTCTTCTCAGTTACATGTACAAACGTGGCTTGTCCCACACTGTATAGTGTATAGGAGTTATGTGGCTTCACACACTGCGTACTTCGTTCCTGCTGTTCAGTTCATATTGCGTATAGCCCAGCCGACCACTAGAGCCATATCAGGACTAACACCACGTCAAAAAACAACCCGTTAAGATAAAAGACAAGTTAAAAAACATGCTAATCGTTAACCCTGCAAATCTAAAATGCAAATAAAGAAAAACAGACGTAAAATCATATCAGGTGAAATCTATTCATCTCTTGTAAATAAAAAAAAAAAAAAAGGAAAATTGCTTCGGGAGGGACGTCACGGAAGAGGTTCTTTAAGGAATCCGCCGTGTAGTGCTTTTGTCTCACGTCGTACAAGTCCCAGCAATCGAGGAGGAGGTGTCGGATACACCAGGCCGCTTCTTCATTTTTCAAAAGGTAGGAATGAGTGCAGGACGTGTGACCCGTGTGTAACCTACATAACACTGTCTTTTTCTTACGGTTTCCTGCAGCAGATGGGAGAATTTCTTTCAGGCTAGGGCGTATTTGGAAAAAGCTTATCTGTCTGTTCATTCCAATCTTGCCACACATTTCTCACGTAACTGTGCACTTTCGATTTGACATCTGTGTAAGGGATCAAGGATTTAGACACTTTTTTCCTCTCTGGCCTTCTTGGTCAGGCAGTCAACTGGCTGTGTCAAGTTTTCATAAGCCAACTGACATTGACATAGCTTGCTGGATCTTTAACGTGTCAGATCCGCTACTATGAGCTTAAAGGATAGCCTCAGAGTTTCTTTCGGAAGATGCCACCAAAATACTTGTCACATCCTGTGTCCTTTCAGGGTCAGATCACTGTAACCGTCTTGTGGGTTGTACTGGCTCTACTCTTTGTCCACTGCAAAAGACCCAGAACTCTGCTGCTCACGTTATTTTTGAGGCTCAACGTCGTCATTCCTGTAACCCTTTATTAACCCTTTGACACCCTCACCCTGTCCACCAACTGCAAACATTTAACCTGTTGATTCCCTCACACTGTCCAAAGATTTCTGCAGGAAGCTGGTGGACAGGGTGACCGAGTCAAAGGGTTAAGCTTTTGCTTTGCTAGCAAGCTTAATGCAGGAAGCTAATGGATAGGGTGAGGGAATCAAAGGGTTTAACTACGGATACATAGGGACGATTACCATCTCCTGTCCGGAGAGCAGTCATTGGTGCTGATGAAATTCCGTAACGCCACAACCGGCTGAACACACACATGGACAGCAAATTCAAACTAAACCCATCACCATCCTGTTTCTTTGGTCAAAAGAACCAGACAGCTGAACATGCAGGGCGACAATGTCGCCCCAGTCAAGTGGGGTGACAGGAGACATGGCCGACAGCTCTTCTGTCCACCCAGCTCTACGACAGCCGGCAGGAACTGGAAACAACCAAAATGGCCACATTCATCAACATAGGTGTGGCCTGACCATATAAGATCAAAACAAGTGTGACTGCCCGCGTTCAAGCAAAACAGGAACTAGAAAAAAAAAGCACGAAAAAAGAATAAGAACGCGTATTAAATACAAGACAGGCGCAAATTTTCGGCCAACTGGCCTTTGTCAAGCATAAGGTCAGAAACAAACACCAGATACAAAAATCAGGAGAAAAAGACAAACTTCCCTGCTGCTCCGTCAAGTGTGAGAAAAGGAATAAACTGACTGAAATGACATTAATGTTTTTGAGTCAGTATGATGTCAGAGCAGAAATGAGATGAATTCTGCAATTCTGAAAAGTGGTCATGCCATATTAATATTGTTCTATCCTCAAGAGGGTCCAGGGCTAAAATTAAAACTGTGATGCACTAGCTAAGAGTAATGTTCGGAATGCAAAGGATTCCACTATTAAATAATGCACAAGAGAAAATATATGCATATGATCGACTGAATGGGAAAATACATAGTCAAGAGGTATGGCTTATGTAAATGGATCATGCCTAGTGCAACGAACCCGGTCTGACCTTGGAATAGGAAGAAAAAATCCTAAACCAACAGCCAAGGGGCTTAAGGGAAAACCGGAGTCCAAGGAGAGAGAAAAAACTTAGACGCGGCTGGGCCTGTCTTGTGAAAGGAGAATTAAAACAGATTGAATTTAAAAAATGTAATGAAAT
Source organism: Monoplex corrugatus (assembly GCA_030674185.1). Taxonomy (NCBI): domain Eukaryota; kingdom Metazoa; phylum Mollusca; class Gastropoda; order Littorinimorpha; family Ranellidae; genus Monoplex; species Monoplex corrugatus. The sequence continues at coordinate 14,437,356 of JAPXFY010000012.1, forward strand.
AAAATAAAATGAAATAAAAACAAAAATAAAATGTAAAGGCGTGTGTACAGCCGCAAAGCCAAAACCTCACTGGGATGGGAAAATGGTTGATGAAGGGTGGGTCTGTTTCAGTAAATCATCATCGAGGTAAAACATACATGGACTCAAGGGCACATTAAAAGAAGATGACTGCAGGCATAAAATCATCCGAGCAGTATAAACACAAATTATACACGAAGGACAAGAAAGTTGATACCTATGCATTCGAGCGAATACATATACACACCAAGGTAAAAGTACATGCACGCAGAGCCATGTCCAGATAAAAGTACATGAAGTGGCATGATACTGAATTCTGTGAGGAAATCTTCACGGTTTGTCACTGAGGCTATGTGGCTTGCGTGTCCAAGTTATCTACGAGATGGGATTCTCCGTCTTTCGTGTCTATGGTGCTGTTACTGTATAGAAACCACAGACCTTTCATTCCAATGTTGTTGATTAGAGTGGTCCGACTGGTTGAAATGATTTGAGATAGTTTGGTTCCTGACCATACAAGATCAATTCATCAACGGATGTAGCCTGACCATAGCAATGTCACATTCATCAACACGGATGTAGATGTACCTGACCATGTGCACCATGAATAAAAGAAGCGAAGGAAAAGTCCGGCTTAAACAGTAATCACCTGCAACAGTAGTCTCCTGTCTGATGACCACATCGGCCCCACTACATGACCACCATGAGTTCATCCACTGATGCTCTTGGATGATGCCGCTATTGCGGGAGAAAATGGGCATTGCAGCATCTATAATGAATGACACCTCTTGACCACAGCATTTATGGACAAACATCACTCAGGACTAACTGACCACTCCGTACATTGCAGCATCCATTTTTCATCGCATGTAATAGATCCTTGGGGGCCGGGACAATGTACTGACTTGAAGTACAAAGGACGACATGTTCTAGTCCCGATTTATGGACAATAATGATAGTAGGCTCCTTTAACGGACGAGTTTGATGTACGATAGTTGTCACTATTGTTACCTTCTTGATTGCTCCCTTACAATGCCATTCTGATATAACACCCAAACCTATTGCAATCAACTTAGAACCAACACACATCTACAGAACCCAAAACAAGTGTGACCGCCCGCATTGAAATAGGATTCAGAAAAACACAAAAGCAAAATCAGAACGTGTACCATTCGCCGTGGTGTAATGGTCAGCGGAACGGACTACCGATTGGAAAGTTGTGGGTTTTAATCCCCATCAATCCCTTCAAAAATCATTGTGGGATTTTTCGGCTCTAACCAGCTTCTACCCAGAGTTGGGCGGCTATGGGTTCATTGGGAAGACTGGGACCACACACAGTCCGGTCTCATTCACTTCAAGGATGCGTCACTGAGGGTGTTGCTCAAATCTTCTGACCTAGTTGGGCCTAGTTGATGCCAGGATATATTATGATAATTATGATAATAAGCACAGAGTACAGCCCTGTCCAGCTGTCTCAATCCTAGATGGAACTCCACAGCATCATGATCATCATCCTCATCGCATCATCATCATCGTATTGTAAAAACTGTCCATCTTCTGTGGCCATTAAGGTGGCGTAGAAAATAGGACTTAAAAAAGGCGA
>JAPXFY010000012.1:14443973-14468973 GCA_030674185.1 Monoplex corrugatus
TTCTGAGAGCGGACTTGAAGGAGACAAAAGTAGGTTGCTGACGGACAGAGAGGAAGTTTGTTCCAGGAGAGCGGACCAGAAACAGAGAAGGCTCGTGGACCATAGGTATTGAGCTTAGTGCGTGGAAAGCGAAAAGTCAGAGGATCGGAGGCCGAGCGGAGGGTACGTGAGGGAACATAGATCTCAAGTAGGCTTGACAGGTAATCGGGAGCTGCGTTATTGAGGCTTTTGTAGCACATGGTGTCTAGTTTGTACTGTATGCGCTTTGATACAGGGAGCCAGTGAAGTTGTGCCAGGAGAGGAGATATGTGATCAGCTTTTTTCTTTTTGAGTACAAGGCGTGCAGCATTGTTTTGAATGCGCTGTAGGATGTGAGTGGTGGAGGCAGGAAGACCGGACAGGAGTGAATTGCAATAGTCAATGCGAGACATTATGAAGAGAGAACGAGTTTTGCAGTTGTTTCCACAGGTCTTGCGAGTATAACAGAAATAGAAAGCAAAGTAAAGGGTTGGAGATAAATAGCAAGAAGACTGAAGTCATGGTAATCTAAAATCATCAGAAATGGTCAGCAGAATCGGCCAAGCCAAAACAGCATTCAAGAAGATGAAAAGCATTCTTACCAACAAATGCCTATCAATTAACATCAGGAAGAGACTTCTTGAATGTTATATAGAACCAACACTGTTATGGTTGTGAGGCGTGGACTGACAACAAGCAAAGCCAGAACAAGATCGAGGCAGCCAAGATGTGGTTTCTAAGAAGGTTGAGAGTTCCATGGACAGCAAAGAAATCAAACGAGACAGTCTTGATGGAGACAGACACAAGAAGATCATTCATAAGGACGATTAGGAAAAGACAGGCAACATGTATAGGCCATTTTATGAGGAAATGGGAATTAGAGCGCCTGGTCACAACAGGAAAGCTGAAGGGAAAGAGCACCAGGTAGACCCAGGGGAAAAATATTGGACGGATGTGCAGAGTGGCTGAGGACAGAGAGGGTAGAAGATGTGCTTGCAGCAACAAGAGATAGATGCATATGGAGGGCCATGATCGCCAACGCCATGTGGCAGGGCACTTGATGATGATAACTGAAAAACAACGAACTGCGAAAGCATAACAAAGCCCACAAAAACTAACATATAAACTGACCCATATAACCTAAAATTACCACTATTCAGTCTACATTGCCGTTAATTGTGTCCAGTTACCATTTCTAACAAAGCATATTGAGACCTCATGGAAAACAAAGATGAATCAATCAACAAGGCAGAAAGTAAGAAAGACAGAGACTAATGAATGCAATAGAGCAAAGCAGAAACAAAGACTGACAGAAAAGAGGAAATGTCTAGCACAGAAAATCCAGAAGGCGAAGACACTATACTGAAAAAGCCCCTGCAATCCCCCACGGGGGACGCCTGTATTCCTGTGACCATAGCGGTACTTCTTACTGTGCACAACAGCCGAACACCTTGTTGTAGAGGGGTCAAATTTTCGACTTTAATGTCTTTCTCAAGTAAAATCAGAATGTCCACTGACAACAAAGCATAGCTATTTAAAACATAGAATTTGTGATTAAAGTTCATATCAATGATAAAAGTGATCAAGTGATTAGTGTTAAACCTACATGTCTCTTGCCTGTCTCAAACGAACATGTTCACATTTATCATGAATTTTTCAACCATAGCGGTACGTATGAAAATGAACAACCAACGGAATACTCCTACGTATCTAGGAACAAAACCTTAGTATAAACGTACACCAACACAGGAATTCACTCTACGTAATATGTAAAGTCTCTTTCAAAATTATTATTTTCCATATTTATCAACTAAACAATAAAAAAAAAAGGGACATTTAAATATCGATACTTCTTTCAACGACGTATTTTTCTATGAAAACACAAAGTAGAATTAGAACGCGTACTTGATTTGACAAAATAAGACAGGCGCAAATTTTTGGCCAATTTTTGTCAAGCAAAGAATAAATGCATAACACTTGATACAAACATCAACAACAACAAAAACAACAAACAAACCGTAGACAACTTCCCAAACGTGGCGTTCATCATGACAAAATTGCAGACTAACGTTTGAAAAATTGCCTACCATTTTTTGTGCCAACTGCTGTACATTTATTCTTCGTTCTTTACGCTTGACAAACGTCAGTGGGCCGAAAATTTGAGATCACGTTTTGTTTATCATATTAAATACGCGTTCTATTTTTGCGTTTTTCAAGCTCGTATCTGCTTGCATCTCGGCAAATCTTAGATTTTTTCATATTTGATTAACCCTTTGACTCCTACACCCTATCCACCAACTGCATAAAACTTAACCCTTGATTACTTTACTCTAGGGTAAGGGAATCAGAGGATTAAGTTTTTGCTTTCCTAGTATGGCTGGCAATGCAGGATGTTGGTGGACAGGGTGCGGGAGTCAAAGGGTTAATGAGACAGTTCAGAACTTGGCTCACGGTCACCTGCCTAACAGATTGAGTGTATCCTAGTTCAGCATCCTGTGTGAGGTGTGAGGTGTGAGGTGTGTGTGTGTGTGTGTGTGTGTGTGTGTGCGCGTGCGTGCGTGCGTGCGTGCGTGCGTGCGTGCGTGCGTGCGTGTGTGTGTATGCGCACTGTTTGTGTGCCTGTGAATACTCGCTTTCATTTATGTATTATATATCCGGTTGTATTTTTTAATGTTCTATTCCCGTGAAATACAACGAGCATGCTTCTGACATGGACCATTTACGCTGTGTAAGTGAAATTATCTGTGTTATTATTACAATGACCGTCATTATTTTCATTACTGTTATCATAAAAGGAAAGTTTTCACTATGGCCAGACTATCCTGTTTTATTTATTTGCATTAACCCCGAGCTGACGACGTTGTGCAATTGTAACTCGCACTGACTTGAACTTTTCAATTGCAGGAAAGGCGATCGTTTCAAACCACAATGGAAAGATAAAAACACGGTCATGCCATGTTTACGATCATGCATTCATGCTGCACAAACTTTCTTACGGCAAACATTCACCTGAACTCATATTGTTTAGAACCCAACTGAACGCAACGGCCTGTTGTAGGTAAAATTTTCGTTTTCAAAGTCTGTTTACCTCAGTCGATAAAACATGGGACTCTTAATCAAACATGGGATTAAGAAAACATGGGACTCTTAATCTCAGGGTCGTGTGTTCGAGCCCTACATTGGGTATAATTTTTACGTATGGCCACAAGGGAAAGCAGATGCAGAAATTCAACTACTGATGGAGCAACTAAATTGCAACCCCAAAGACCTAATCATATACACGGATGATTCAGTCACCAATAACAAATCTGGATGGGGCTTCACTGTCAAACAGAATGGTAACACCATACTTGAAGAAAACGCTACATATGATATCACAACTTCCAGTCTAACAATGGGAATTGTGACACTCACGCAAGCGCTCTAGTGGTTAACTTCACTGGGTGATGAAAACAAACCGAAACATCAGGGACACAGTACTCAGCACATTACATATTCATCCGTAGAGTCTGCCTGCGTTAAGCTCAGTGGTTAGAGCACCATGACGATGATTCGAGGAGTCGTGAGTTCGACCCCTTCTCATACAGGCTGGTTGGTTCTCGTGTGAGAGCCTAGGACTCAAGATCTGATGTCTTGAGTTCAATCCCAGCCCTACAACATAAAAACTGGCCAGTTCGCGGCCCATCTCAGTGCTTCAATCATTCTGGGTGGCGGTGTCAGCTCAGGGTTTCACGTGGTCCCTGATACCCCGACCCTTCTCCCAATTCATGACCCAGGGTACACACAGTGACAGCAGCACAAGAATGAAATTACAACACTAAACAGCTACTGGCTCTGCGTACAGAACATGCACGAACACTCTCTTCCAGCACAAACCCAGCCCAACACAGTTTGCAGTTTTGTTCAAGAGGGAGTCATTGCACCCGGACAATGTCATATGCCTTCCACACAAATCTACCTGCAAATCGTCTGGCAGAATCTCTGAGTCTGCGAAAAACAATACGCACTGGCAGTCTTGAAACGGGGAGGGGCAAAATGAAATACTAAGCCGACACCACCAGAATGATGGAAACCATGAAATGGGCAGCAGAGATGTCAGTTTTTAATGTTGCGGGCTGGGATTGAATTCGAGATATCAAATCTTGAGTCCAAGGTTCTATCAAGCACAGAGAGAGAGAGAGCGCGCGAGAGAGAGAGAGCGCGCGCGAGAGAGAGAGAGAGAGAGAGAGAGAGAGAGAGAGAGAGAGAGAGAGAGAGAGAGAGAGACCAGCCGAACGCAAACCTTGTGCATAGGAAACGATGTGATCGTATCATCACAGACAGTAACGTTAAAATGTTTTCTCGGATGTGTGCACGTACACTGCTTTTTGCTGTAGGGCGTTTTGCTATATGCCACCAACGCTGACCTATCTTACAGGATCTTTAGCGTGTGTGTTAGATGTTCTGCGTGCTTACATACACACGAATGGCGTTTAGGTATTGGCAGGTCCGCCTGCACACATGTTGACCTGGGAGATGGGAAAAATCTCCACCCTTTACCCACCAGACGAGAGGTACCCAGACAGGACTGATCCACGACCTTCCGACTGGAAGTCTGACGTCTTTCCCACTTGACTAACACGCCGGTTTGAGACTTCAATTCAGTAAGAGAAGACCGTAAGAATAATGTCACGAGCAACATCAATTCACTATAAGTCCACCATCGTATTCCCCTGCAAAGAATACAGCGATTTGGACATCCGACCAGAATACAGACCCACCAGCTGTTTTAACAATCATTTGTCAAAATAATGAAAAGAAAAAGAGAAACAAGTAGAAAAGGAAGAAGAAGAAGAGGAGGAGGAAGAGAAAGAAGAAGAAGAACAACAACAACACTGGCTTGGTCATATCCATAGATTACAGGATGACCTCATCCCAAAAGATGTCCTGTTCAGCCACAACCGACGCTGTCCCACATTCAACCGAGTCCTTAGCCAGTCGTAATCATTTTTTAATCAGACTACAGACCGAGGAAGACAAGTAACTATGTCTGGAGTCTACGTGCAGCAACAAGCAGCGATTCCAGCAACAACGCCTTTGTCACAAGAACGAGACAGAAAGTGAATGGGGCGCATGATCGGCTACGTCTAGAATGGGCACGCCACGCATAAGTAGAAAAAAACGACTCAAACAGACGAGAGCCATCCAATGATGATAATGATAATAATGTGTGGATTTAAAGCCAGAGGCACACAAAGGAAGACCTGGACAGAGATGGCGTGAAACAAACCCTAACGTCACACGACTTTCCCCCACTTCAGACCTTCCAGCTCGCTACTGATCGTCAACACTTTCTCCCAGCAACCCCCATGATAAGGACGAGCCAACAGAAGAAAGAAAGAAATAATCCAATAGAAAGAAAGAAAGAACGAAAGAAGAAAAGGAAGCCCCGTGACACTCATGACAGTACCAGCGGACAGATACAAGACAGACAGAAACGAACAAAGACAAAGACAATTTCCTAGTTTAAACATTTCTGGACACTGACCTGTCTTATTTCCTTCGTTCCTGATGGAACATTCTGCAGTTCTTCATCCCTTTCTGCTCTAAGTTCCCTCCCAGTACTGAAACTGTCCTCAGTTCTGCATCCAAAGGCCTCAGCCATGGTCATCACTGCCCTCCCTCGGCTTCCCTTGTGCTGGGGCTCAAAGGTCTTTGACCCCTTTTCCTTCACCACTATCTCTCACTCTCACACGTACACACACACGCACAGAAACACACACACACATACATACTCACACACACACGCTCACATACATAGACATGCACACACGTACACACACACGCACAGAAACACACACACATACATACTCACACACACACACGCTCACACACATAGACATGCACACACGTACACGCACACGTGGTAAGTTATACTATGTTTCGTGAATTGCCATTGTAACAGACCCACCATCCAAATATCGTAATAAAAAAAATTCCCAAAACAAAAAAGTTCACAAGTCCTCAATGTTTTCCATCACAAACAAGCATCATCATGAAATATCTGTTGCATTAACATTGTAGGCATCCTCAGAGAGAGACAGAGAGAGACAGAGACAGACAGAGAGAGAGAGAGAAACACCAAACACGCACAACCGATTCCACTTCCACCTCGCTTTTCCTCCAACAGACAGACAGGACAGACAGACAAGACACACACACACACACACACACACACACACACACAACACACACACACACACACACACACACACACACACACACAACACATACACATACACACACACACACACACACACACACACACACACACACACACGCACACACAAACACGCATACACGCACGCACGGAGTCAGTCAGTCAATCTTAATCTCTCCTTTCCCTCCAACCCTGAAGAACGGCCTGCCGGCGGGACAATTGAAAAGCAATCTTCTTTATTCCCCCTCAAAGCATATATACCTCAGCCTCAGATCTTGCCTCGACTTTCCCCCTAAGCCACAACCAAGACCTCCCGTAGCAGGTAAAAGTGTTCATCAAATCCCGGCGATTCTTTTCAGCCCGATCGATGGACGCGACGGGGAAGGCATGAAAGGCCCAGAAACGATAGCAGATCGATCGCTTATTCCGTGGGCTCCTGCCCGCGCATTGAGGATAATTCCATTGTTCGTGGCGCGGAAATGTGGTTGATCCATGTTAGACGCAAGAGTCGAGGGACATTCTTCTTTGGCCATGTCTGTGTATACATATACTAAGCAACGGTAGGTACGCATCATGAGACAAAGACGGTAGGGTTCAGATTCAGGTTCAAATAGCTTATAGCCCAGCCGGATACTAGAGCCACATTAGCGGCTAACACCACGTTAAAAACGACACCCAAGTTAAACTGAAAAGACAACAGACAACAAGCTCACCATAATCCTTTCCAGTCTAAAATGAAACCTATTGATCTCTTGTAAAAAAAAATTAACTTGAAAATTGCATCTAGAGAAACATCTCTGAAGAGATTGTTTAAAAAGTCCGCTGTGTGGTGCTTATGTCTCACAGTGTGTAAGTCCAAGTATTCAATAAGAAGCTATATGATGCTCAACGGCTTGTCACAATGGTGCTTCTCCATCTTTTAAAAGGTAGGAATAGGTGTAGGATGTGTGACCTGTGTTTAATCTTCATAACACAGTCTCTTTCCTATGGTTTCCAGCAGCAGATAGGAGAATCTCTTAAGATCGGGGCGGATTTGTTAAAGTGTTGTCTGCTTGTTCCAATCCCCCTGCCAGAAATGTCACATGTAACTGTGTACATGTACTCTGGCTTTGATATCTGAGTAAGGAAAGAAGAATTTAGACATCTTTCCCCTTGTGGCGTTCTTGGCCAGGCAGTCAGCCTTTTTACTGCCTCAAAAATCCAGGCATAAACAATGTAGTAACCTTCGCTTGTAAGAGAAAAAATGAGTTCAAAGAATTTCAGAAGCTCAGGTTATGACTGTTTCAGCCAGCAATTGCCTGTAAAGCGTAAAGGGAGTCGGAAAAGATTGAAATATCTTCATGCTTGGATTGGGACATCATTTTAAGTGCCAAGACCAGAGCAGTCAGTTCAGCAGTATAAATATAAACACGACTGAGGAAATGTTTTGAAAACGAACGATTGGGTACAGTGGTACAGAGAAGGCAGCAACAGCAACACCTTCGTCAAACTTTGCTCCATCAGTGAATATTTTGTGGGATGACGGAAATATACGCCCACTCACACAGTTTAATGCACGTGAGAGCTTCAGCCCACGAAAGGGGGTGGGGGCAGGGGCTGGGGACAGCCGACAACAACAAAGCAAAATCTTCAAGCGTCAGCAAAATCTTGTTCTGATCGTTTATCGATCACATTTGAGCTCACTGGGACCTCATTTCCAGCTTAGTGCATTTTCCCAGATGCTTTTAGTTCAAAAATCAAATATCGTTAAGTACTTGTATCTCGGCCATTCAAGTACTGGTTCCAATCCCATCCCAGCGGACTGGATGGTGCTATTGAATAGAAGCTCACTGCCGGAGAAACAAAAATCATTGAAATCAATCGATTTTCAATCCTTTTCTTCCTCCTAGTCCGGTTTAATAAACTTGGAGACAGTCCCGAGAACTGAACCAGATTCATGGAGAAATCGAAGATAATGCCTTTGACACAGAGAGAATAAAAGCTATTTCTGAATACATAAAGTTCCCCCTCCACTTCCCTCTTGCTCTTTTTCTTCCTTACGTCTTGTTTCTGAACACAAAATCCCCCCTCCATCCTCTCTCTCTTCTGAATGCAAGTTACAGCCTCTCTCTGTCTCTGTCTCTCCCTCCCTCCCTCTCTCTCTCTCTCTCTCTATCTCTCTCTTCCTCTGGAAAAGAGGGTAAGACACTTGTTTTGGACTTGAAAGACAAAACCGATCTTGTTCTTTGAAAGAACGGTCAGTCAGAGGATTAAAAGAGGGAGTGGGGGGGGGGGGGGAACAGGGATGCTGACGCAGTTCGTCTGCTTCAACGGGACCTGTCGTCTGCCTCTCGTGGCCAAACTGTCATCGCCAAGACAGGTCACTCTTTGATGTCGTCTGTCTCTCCAGATCTTTGTCTGGCCAGAGACATCAACACAGAGATCGGCAGGAAGTTGGTGGATAGGATGAGAGAATCAAAGGGTTAAGTTTATGCAGTTGGTGGATAGGGTGAGAGAATAAAAGGGTTAAGTTTATGCAGTTGGTGGATAGGGTGAGAGAATAAACGGGTACGTTTTTGCAGTTGGTGATAGGGTGCGGGAGTCAAAGGATTATTTAACAAGAAACACCACGAGGGTGCGGATAGGCCCTGGAACGCCAATGCCGCCACTCTCAGGACAATCACCTTCCAAGGTTCCGACACCAATCGATAGTCATTTCATCAAGCAAAGGGGGGCGGGGGGCTGTCCATACGTTGCATGACCCATACGGACCCAGTCATCAGCTACCTTGTTTACAAACCGAATGGCAAGGTGGAGAGATGACAAACCCCGGGACATAGCCACACAACGCGCACCAACCAGGTCCAGCCCAGCCTCCGGACCAAGAGAGAATGGAAGATCCCTCTGTCAACCCACTCTGGTCTTCATCTCTCTTTCGGGCAGCCCGCCCTGCCACCAGCTCGCATAGCTGTCAGCACCTTTCCCCTTACTGTAGTCTCGACACTTAGCAGTCGGAAGCTCCCAACATTGTCTTACTTCAACCACAAGGGTCGTCTGAACGGCCGCGTAAGTGGCCAGGGATGATGCTCCAGACACAACCCATTTTGCTGTTCAGCAAGGTCTGACATGCCTCGAACGGGATCCCAAGTTTGCCGTCTTTCCAAGCAGCCAGCAGGCCTAATTCCCTGAAGTCTGCGGCCAAGCCACAAGCTGCAAGCCGAAGTTAACTTCTCGAAAGACATCTGTTTTTACACCCTTGCCAAAGTCTTAGAACTACTGAATGACAAGGACCATCAGTGTAGTCCCCAGCATCCACGACATCAGGGTATTAGCTCTCAACAACGATTGGCGTGTTGCAGGGACGCCTGCTCTCATACCTCAACGAGCGAGGTAGCCAAGTGGTAAAGATGCCAGACGGAAGGAACGTCTGGGGTTCGATTCTCCCTGGGTACCTCCAATCTGGTGAGTAAAGAGTGGAGGATTTATTATAGATCTCCCAGCTCAACTACCAGAGCTAAAATCCCCTTCGTGTGTGTGCATGCACGCAGAATATGACATATATACGGTAACATTTCCTGTCACGACGGTGACTGTTGGCTCACGGAAATCTGAAAACAATGCCCAGCATGCACACCCACCAAAGAAGAGGTATTCAGACTGTAACACTACATACCTCCTGTACAGCGAGGGAAAACAACCTACATACACGCATTCGAGAAAACTTCGGAACGCTTTAAAAAGAAAACATACGTCAATGTCTTTGAAACGTACTGGAAGACCATCAAGTCAGCATATGGACAGAACATGATAATCGACTCTCGTTCTGCTGACCACACAAGAAAAATTGACTAGCAAAGAAAATCAACTTGGACATATTTTTCGGCAAATATGCGAACAATTGACAATGATTACTGGATCGTTTTATGGAGTAAACTTGGACAAAAAAAAATGTTGGGTAAACCAAGGGGAAAATAGGCAACTGGTACTGGATGGTTTTAAGGGATAAACTAGGACGAAACTTTAGCAGTTATTCTGGGCAAACCCAGGGAACAACAGACAATCACTAGATAGTTTCATTAATGAGTAGACAAAGTCAAAAACGTAGCAGTCTTGGCAAAGCAGGGAAAAACGGACTCCTGGATGGTTTTATGGGACAGCAGGAAACAAAATAGTCTGGACAAATCAGGGGAATGGACAATGGCTACTGGGTGGTTTATGCTTTATCAAGTAGGATGAAAATTTGGCAGTCTGAGCAAACAAAAAAACAATGACTACTGGATGATTTTATGACAAACTAGAAACAAAACATACTTTATGTACACCGACAACGATGGTTACTGGATGATTTTATGACAAATTAGAAACAAAACGTACTTTATGTACACCAAAAACAATGGTTACTGGATATTTTACGACAAATCAGAAACAATACGTACTTTATGTACACCAAAAACAATGGTTACTGGATGATTTTATAACAAATTAGAAACAAAACGTACTTTATGTACACCAAAAACAATGGTCATTGGATAATTTTACGGGACAAACGAGGACAAAAACTCAGCAGTTAGTCTGGGCAAACCAAGTGAACTAAAGACAACGGCTACTTGGTTTTCTGGGCTAGACCAGGAAGAAAACTTAGCAGCTAGTCTTGGCAAATCAGGAGAACAATAATCAATGATTACTAGAGGTTTTGCGAGATAAAGTAGGACGTAAATTTAGCAATTTGTATGGGCAAACCAGGAGAACAATGGGCAGTGGTTACTGAATGGTTTTACGGTGTAAACTAGGAAGAAAACTTACTGTTGCCTCCCTGGACAAAGGGGAATAATCAAACTAATTTTCAACTGGGTCTCAAGGGGAGAGAATAGCTAGCATTTCACTAAGGGAGGTAATTTAACATTGTAGACGAAATCTCGTAGAACCTAAAGGGAGGAAACTTAATAGCTACTCTAATTTGTTGGAGCGATCTCTCTCTCTCTCTCTCTCTCTCTCTCTCTCTCTCTCTCTCTCTCTCTCTCTCTCTCCCTCGACTCTCTCTCTCTCTCTCTCCCCCTATCCCCTATTCTAATTATTGAAACCCCTTTACCAGGTCTACATTCACTGAGTAAACAAAACCTTTGGTCAGCCTCATTACAACACAGGTTCCGTATTTTTCTCCAATTTTAGATGTAAGCTATTATGCGAGTTAAAGTACTAAAGATTTTAAAATACTAACGATTTCTTTCTTTTCCATTATTTTCATTATTGCGACATCTCCCCTCTCTTTTCTGTTCTTAATGCCTCCTTAACTTTCGTCTTTTCCTGTAATTCAATGCCTTTAATTTATTTAACACAATATTATTGCAACTACTAGCATATTGTTACATTATTATTGTTTTTGCTGTTATGTTAATGATTGCATGTATTTGCTTTACAAGTTCTGCCTTTGCTTTCGTGGTTTGTCATATATATATTACTACATACATATATATAAATGTCAATAGCTTACCACAAAATGCCATAACTTGCTTACACTGTATGTGACATATATGCTGAAGTGTGCGTAGAATGACAAGGACTAGGTGTAAAACAGGTCCAATGAGACCTAATGCCAATATCCTTGAGTAACAACGCATTCTTAAGTTCGCTCTCTCTCTCTCTCTCTCTCTCTCTCTCTCTCTCTCTCTCTCTCTCTCTCTCTCTCTCTCTCTAGTTGGTTTAAAAATCATCTCCGTTCAGTGCACATAGCCTGTGTCTTCATGCTAGTTTCAGGTTTGCCTCCAAACTGCAAACTTTCCCTAACGGTGTTTTTACACGAATTTACATATCGTCGCGGTAAACTTGCTGTCATGGAAGAGATACTGTGGTAATCCCGAATTTTGACACTACGTTACCGGCAAAAAGTCATTATCAGAAGGAAACCAGCTGCACAACTGTAACGACTTCCAGACAGGCAACAACGGTTCCTGCAACAGAAACCAGCCATGTTTCCTTGGTGTGTCCAGTTTATTATCACCTGTCAGCTACGTACACTCAGCTGGCCAGTGTGCCCCCCCCCCCCTCCACAACTCCCTCCCCACCCCACCCCCCGCGACCACTGTTGATCCCATACCCCACCCCTACCTTGTCTGAGTGCCACCCCGAGTGCCACTGCTTTCCTCCCTTCCCCCCACGGCCTGTAGTCGATACTGCTCACAGTCCGCACCGTCAGCATGTTTTCCCCATAGCGAATTGTAGCATTTTTATCTCTGTAACTTCCATTTGTCTTTCCTGTTTTCTTGTTACTGCTACGACTTCTGTTCCCTATAACATCGCTGGCCTCACCATGGCTTGTACAGTTTCCCGTCACCCGCTTTCGTCCCTTCCTATCACACAGCACATCTGTCATCTATCGCCAGCTGTTCCATCCGCTGTTTCTCCTCTTTGCACTTCCTTCGCTTGTTCCTTCGTCCTGTTGTACTGTGTAACATCAATATTTGAATTCCGCTGCTCTGATTACTTCTTCGCCTCGTAGCTTGACACACTCCCTTCCTGGTGTCAGAAACACTGACCATAAGAATGTGCTAAAAGCCCCATGAACTTTTATGGTCCGTTTTGTTGGCGTTATAATCGATGTCGACGAGCTGACCATCTGATGTCAGAGACACACCGACATGGCGATCCCGTCATGATTAAAAAATTGCTTTTCATAAAATCGCGGTTGAAGTTCACACCATGTGTGGAAATATTGTGAACAATCCCGCTCCCACCATTTCCGTACTGTGAGGGGTCTTCTCCGTTTTCTTCTTGTCCTTCTCCTCCTCCATTACCTCCATAAAGGGTCGTTCAGGCACGCACTAAAGAACTGTTCAGATTCCTCCAGCTCTTTCGGTTGTGTGCCAAAGCCTTGGTCCCCTGCAAATGGTTTGTCCATTCCGCAATGATGTCAGTCCATCGTTTCTGTCTTCATTTCCCTCTCCCTTTCTCCACAGTTCCATGGAGGAATGATTTAGCAAGGCCACTGAATCTGGTTATATAGTCATGCCAACGTTGTTTTTTCAACTGATGTCAGCAGACCTTCATATGAACCAGGTTGCTGCTTGATGGTTTGGCTCATTTGTTCATTGGCGATAGATCAAGTTATCTGATGTTTAGTATCCTGTGATAACATCTGATTTCCATGGTTTGGGTTTATCTTTCCAAATCCGCTATGAGGCTCTATGTCTCCTATGCATACAAAAAGAATAATTATACCAATGCACGTAAGAGCCTGATCTATGTTTCACCGAGATGTTCTTGTCATTCCGCTTGGACAGTGCCGACTTCATTGCCCTTGAGAAGACTTCTGGCTTTCAATTCAATTCATATTGCTTATAGCCCAGCCGACCACTAAGCCATATCAGGGCTAACACCACGTCAAAAAGAAACAAAGAACAACCCGTTAAGATAAAAAACATAAAAACCATGCTCACCGTCAACCTTGCAAATCTAAAATGCCATTAAAGAAAACTTCTGGCTTGGACCCTTCCTTACCAAAGATGGATCCCAGATAAAATAAATTGTTATATAAGTTCCTAGCTTCAGTTCATGCACAGATATACAATCAGTGATGATGGTAGTGGGGCTGGCCGCCAGCTTGGTCTTCTCGGCGCCATTTTCAATACCATATGTTGTCGGTCAACACGCAAAGCCAGAACAAGATTGAGGCAGCCGAGATGTGCTTTCTGAGAAGAATGTTGAGAGTTCCATGGACAGCAATGAAAACAAACGAGACAGTCTTGATGGAGGCTGACACAAGAAGATCACTGATAAGAAAGATTAGGAAAAGAAAACATTTATGGGCCATTTTATGAGGAAAGGGGAATTAGAGCACCTGGTCACAACAGGAAAGGTGAAAGGAGAGAGCACCAGGCAGACCCAGGGAGAAAATATTGGGACGGACTCGCAGGGTGGCTGAGGACAGATATACTTGCGGCAACAAGGGATAGATACATATGGAGGGCCATGATCGCCAACGCCATGCTGCAGGGCACATGACGATGATGATATGTTGTCGACGTCCCATCTAGTCCTCCAACAAACCTGGCTAGTTCTTGCTCACTGCCTGCTAAGTCATCATTGCCATGGTCGAAGTTAAAGTTCGTGATGGTTCTTCCTCATAAGCAGACTGTACTGACACGATCTTCAAGTGCGTCATTCATTATGTGTTCCTGTATGTTAAAAAACGTGAGAGAGAAACGCAACCCCAACGAACTTTAATCAAAGAATAGAACCATTCTCTAATAGTATCCTGTGTAAATACTGCATTTGATGTTTTGAATATAGTTACTAGATGGCGTGAAGCTTTTGGCCGATGTTAAATTTCTATATTTAGGCCCATAATGCCTCTTGTCAGACTGTCAGCTATAGTTTTTAAAGCCCAGCCGACTACGTAGAGCCATATCAGGACTATAACCGTTTCGAAACATAATCAACACTTCAACAGGTAAAGAAGGAAAAGAAAATGAAGTACACATGTCAATGTACTTTGTGTCAGACTGTCAAACTCCTTTGTAAAGTCTAAAAGAAAAAGGTGATATAACTCCTTTTGGTGCTGGATGTGTTTTCGCAAAGACAGTGGAGGCTTAAAGACCTGTGCGATGTACTTCTGCCTTTCTGGCCTGTTCTTCAGCAATTATGTGATCTGCCTGCGGCTGTAACCTTATCAGAATAATTTTGAGCATTGCTGTGAAGGGTCTATGAAGCATAAAATACGTTAACGTTTGTTCGCTGCTTTTCTATGCTTGCGTAAGTGACAGATGGGGGTACGAATGAAAGTGAGAGGGGAACTAAAAGAAACAAGCGAAGGACTGACAGTGAAGAAGTCAAGAAGTGATAACACACAAACCAGAATACGTAAGTAAATAATATCCTCTCTCTCTCTCTCTCTCTCTCTCTCTCTCTCTCTCTCCTCTCTCTCTCTCTCTCTCTCTCTCTCTTCCAATTAAGGAATATGGACTAGAATACAAATGACATTACTGTAAATGCAAAGATGAATGTATCCCAGCTTATGTGACGGTAAACGATAGAAGGGGACAATGTGACAGAGTTCACTGCAGTTTGATAGTATAACTTGTATGAATGCATAAGAAAACCCGAACCCCTCCCCTTTCCCATGCATGTATTGTGGCCTAGGGCCGATGTACAATAAACATTTTCCGAGTTCTGAGGTCTGAGCTCTCTCTCTCTCTCTCTCTCTCTCTCTCTTTTTTTTTTTTTTTTTTTTTTTTTTGCCCATCAAAACGAAAGTATGGGTATGGGTGGCCTGAAGGAAGCAGGGAAACGATCCTCATTAAGACAAACAAAAATCTGTCCCCCATGGGAACAGCCATTAACTCAAGTCCTCTTTTAGCCTCACGTCAACAAAAGTGCTTTTTACAGCCAAGAGAAAGAAACAAAGCACAAAAAATATGAGTTGGGGGCCGGGGGGGGGGGGGGGGCGTGGAAGAGGGGAGGTTCCGAAGCAAGACAACAAAACAAAAACCCCGCGGAATGGAGAGGGAGAAGGGGGGAAGAGGTGGTGATGGAGGAAGCAGGAAAAAAATCCCATATCAACAGCAGCGGTGTTTTCAAAGCGAGTGATTAAAAAAAATCTATCAATCCCATGGCAACGACAGTGGTTCTCTCTGTGTTACAAAAATATTTAAAATAAAAATTAATTCCAATGCCGCCAACGGTGATCATCTAATGCGGAGCTTACACGAAGGCACACGCGCGCCACGCACACATTCACACACACACACACACACGCACGCACGCACAAACGTACTATCAAATACGCAAATATACACGCACACACTACATGTCAAATGTATTTTATCTACAATTCAAAGAAAAGGAGAAACAGCTGAATCCTGAATCTTGACCTTGTGAGAACGGTAAGAATAACGCTCTCTCTCCCTCTCTCTCGCACGCACACACACACACACACACACACACACACACACACACACACACACACACACACACACACACACACACACACACACACACACACACACACACACCTGATTACGTCTGATTAAAGCCCAGCCGGCTGCGCAGAGCCATATCAGGGCTATTGCCATCTCAAAACGTACACAATAACTCACTAGTTCATATCTGTTCATACTGTTTATAGACCAGCCGACTACAAGAGCCATAATAATTATCAGGGCTAACAAACTGTCAAAAATGACAACCAGGTTATAAGAGTTTATACTGCTTACAGCCCAGCCGACTACTACAGCCATATCAGGGCTAACACCACGTCAAAAATAACAACCAGGTTATAAGAGTTTATACTGCTTACAGCCCAGCCGACTATTAGAGCCATATCAGGGCTAACACCACGTCAAAAATGACAACCAGGTCAAGATAAAAGACAACAGTTAAAAACCATGCTCACCGTTAACCTTACAAGTCTAAATTGCAACTGGGGGAAAACGCTGAAAAACAAAATCAAGTACACGTATCAATGCGTTCGGGCACATAACCTGAGGATACAACCCTGTCGTTAACTACTCCGTCCAGGTGATCGCAAGGCATTTCGGGGGGGGGGGGGGGGGGGGTACTTAAGAAAGCAAACTCGAATACACATAACGGTTACTGATTGTTTTATTTAAAGCCCAGCCGCCTGGAAGAGCCATGTTATACACAGTGCTTCAACAGGAAAAAAAGGAAAAGAAAATTATACATATCAATGCATTCGTGCACATAATCTAAGAAGATGCCCCTGGCGTTGACCAGTCCGTCCAATTTTACCACACAGGAGATTTCAGAAACACACCTGAATACAAATTAAAGCATAACTAGGGACACTAACACATATATAAAAACGGGTCTAAATTACTTCTAATTGCTTCTGCACATTACATTTCTTTAGAGATAAAAAATACACTCAGTACATGTACCCAATTATCAATTCTTACGGAAAGTATGTAAGGTTTTATAGACTATAACACATAAAGGTGAATGAACCAGCAAGGCAGAAAATTAATGAGGAAGCGACTGAATGCAAACGACCACGGCAGAAACAGAGTGACAGAAACGAGAAAATTTCCGGCAAGAATTTCCAAAAAGTGAAGATATTATTTATACATAAAAGAGCCCCTGGTATCTCCACGTGATTTCGCGTGGTTAACTTATATTCAAACCTGTCCTTCCTTCACATCTGTGCTGTGCTTAGGCATGCTTAAATAAACTGTTTGTTATTGCTTAAATAAACTGTTATTGCTTAAATAAACTGTTTGTAATTGCTTAAATAAACTGTTATTGCTTAAATAAACTGTTTGTAATTGCTTAAATAAACTGTTTGTTATTGCTTAAATAAACTGTAAACTGTAATTGCTTAAATAAACTGTTTGTTATTGCTTAAATAAACTGTTTGTTATTGCTTAAATAAACTGTTTGTAATTGCTTAAATAAACTGTTTGTTATTGCTTAAATAAACTGTTATTGCTTAAATAAACTGTTTGTTATTGCTTAAATAAACTGTTTGTTATTGCTTAAATAAACTGTTTGTTATTGCTTAAATAAACTGTTATTGCTTAAATAAACTGTTTGTTATTGCTTAAATAAACTGTTATTGCTTAAATAAACTGTTTGTTATTGCTTAAATAAACTGTTTGTTATTGCTTAAGTATGCTGTTTGTTATTGCTTAAATATGCTGTTTGTTATTGTTTCTTATGAACATAGTGTCACTTTCCAAACGGGTGATGGATCTTTACGCCATGTCAGTTGAATCTCATGGCAGTTATTTAACCCTTTGACTCCCACACCCTATCCACCAACTGCAAAAATTAACCTTTTTGACTCTCTCACCCTATCCATAGGGCGAGAAAGTCAAAGGTTAAATTTTTGCTTCACTGGCATGGTTGACAATGCAGGGTGCTGATGGACAGGTGCTGATGGACAGGGTGCTGATGGACAGGGTGCTGATGGACAGGATGCTGATGGACAGGGTGCTGATGGACAGGATGCTGATGGACAGGATGCTGATGGACAGGATGCTGATGGACAGGGTGCTGATGGACAGGGTGCTGATGGACAGGGTGCTGATGGACAGGGTGCTGATGGACAGGGTGCTGATGGACAGGGTGCTGATGGACAGGGTGCTGATGGACAGGGTGCTGATGGACAGGGTGCTGATGGACAGGGTGCTGATGGACAGGATGCTGATGGACAGGATGCTGATGGACAGGGTGCTGATGGACAGGGTGCTGATGGACAGGGTGCTGATGGACAGGGTGCTGATGGACAGGGTGCTGATGGACAGGGTGCTGGATTCAATGTGCCAGAAAATGTTCTTACGTACCAATTAGCCTACAAAAACCAAAAAACCCTGACCATTATCCCATGTTAATGACAGCGATTATTGTTATTGTTATTGTTGTTTCAAGCCCAGCCGACTACGTAGAGCCATATCAGGGCTATAACCGCTTGAAGACATACAAAACAACAGAAAAAAAGAAAAGAAAAAATTAAGTACACATATCAATGCATTCGCGCACATAATCTGAGGACATGCCCCTGGTGTTGACCACTCCGTCCAATTTATCGCACAGGGGATTTAAAAAACACACTGAATACAAACTTAAGCATACATAACGACACCAAAACATATCAAAACAGGCATAAATTACCTAAAATCCGCATATCTCACCTCCCTAGACTTTCATCACACATACGCGGGCGCGAGCACGCGCGCGCGCGCACACACACACACACACACGCACGCACGCACACCACACACATTCGTTCACTCACACACACTCTCTCTCTCTCTCTCTCTCTCCTCTCTCTCTCTCTCTCCTCTCTCTCTCTCTAAACATCTTGCAGCTTATAGCGGTCAATACCGTAGATAAAAAAAAAAACATTACGTCAAGGTTCAACGTAATGCCATGTGAACAACAAAAAGAACGACAACTGACTCTGTGCTTCCTTTACGTATTTACCGTAGACCGTTCAATATACTGTACAGTTTTATTACCAGAAGGAACATTGCAACTTATCGTTCTGTCAATGTATTGGGGGGGGGGGGGGGGAGAGAGAGTGTTACCAAGAAATCCACAAGAAATGTTAACGAAACAGGGAGGTTTCGTTGTTTCTTCTCTAGATTTTGTATTTCTGTTCTGTTGTTTTTTGTTTTTATATATACATATGTATACATACACACACATATGTATGCACATATATATATATGTGTGTGTGTGTGTGTGTGTGTGTGTGTATAAACATACATACATACATATATACATATGTGTACATATATGTATATGTATTTGGTGTACAATTGGCAAAAAGTTGACAAAGTTTGAGCCTATCGTGTCTTGTAATATCAAATAGGCGTTCAGGTTTTTTTCAATTATTTCAGTGTGTGTGTGTGTGTGTGTGTGTGTGTGTGTGTGTGTGTGTGTGTGTGTCTTTTTGTGTGTGTGTGTGTCTTTTGTGTGTGTGTGTGTCTTTTGTGTGTGTGTGTGTGTGTGTGTGTGTCTTTTGTGTGTGTGTCTTTTGTGTGCGTGTGTCTTTTTTTTGTGTGTGTGTGTGTGTGGTCTTTAGTGTGTGCGTGTGTGTGTGTGTCTTTTGTGTGTGTGTGTGTGTGTGTGTGTGTGTGTGTGTGTGTGTGTGTGTTGTGTGTGTGTGTTTGTGTTGTGTGTGTTGTGTGTGTTGTGTGTGTGTGTGTACGTGTGTGTGTCTTTTGTGTGTGTGTGTGTGTGTCTTTTGTGTGTGTGTGTCTTTTGTGTGCGTGTCTCTTTTGTGTGTGTGTGTGTCTTTTGTGTGTGCGTGTGTGTGTGTGTCTTTTGTGTGTGTGTGTGTGTGTGTGTGTGTGTGTGTGTGTGTGTGTGTGTGTGTTGTGTGTGTGTTGTGTGTGTTGTGTGTGTGTGGTGTGTGCGCGTGCGCGTGCGCGTGCGTGCGTGTGTGTGCGTTTTCTGGTTCTTGTACAACCAAGGTTAAACGTAACCCCCATGTAAACGACAGAATAGGAATCCAATGTCAACAGGTTCAAGTTCATATTGCTTACAGCCCAGCCGACTACTAGAGCCATATCAGGGCCAACACCACGTCAAAACAACCCGGTTAAGATCAATGTCAACAGCAATGGTCATATCATAACGACTACAGACACGAGCTTGATGTCAACGACAATGGTCATTTCTCTGCATGGAAACAAACAATAACAACCACCAAACCAGTAACAGTGGTGACATCTCACGTTAAGGAACCATCCCACTCCAACAATGAGAAAGAAAAGATAATCGTATAAAGATTTCTTTTTTATAAAGTGTCATTGTCCAACTAGACGTTGGATCTTATCGCCATGTCAACGCTATGGTTATCTCACGGCAGGTGAAACAAAAAACAACCCCCCCCCCCCAAAAAAAAAACCACCAAAGGAGTGCACAATCCAAAACAAGTGTGACTGCCCGCGTTCAAGCAAACAAGAACCAGAAAAAAAAACACGAAAAAAGAATCAGAACGCGTATTTACAACTAGACAAGACAGACGCGAATTTTCGGCCAACTGGCCTTTGTCAAGCGTAAGACCAGATACAAAAAGTAGGAGAGAAAGATTGAAATTTCCCTGCTTCTGTGTGTGTGTGTGTGCACCTGTTGGTGCCTGTGTGTTTGTGTGTATGCACGTGTGCGCGAGTGCGTGCGAGTGTGCGTGCATAGTTCTATGTCATTCCGTAGGTATCTTTTTCTCGCGTTTTGTGTGTACATTAAAATTAATTTGTATAACAAATACCCAAACCTTGATCTATCTCATGTTTAGTAAATACCTTTACTTTATGACACACACACACACACACACACGCGCGGGCGCGGGCACGTGCGGGTACACACGCACGAGCGTACGTAAACACAAAACGCGAGAAAAATGTGCCTACGTTATGACATAGATATATGCATGAACACTTGCACACAAAATATTAATACGCACGCACTCACGCACACATGTATGCACACAATTAAACACACAGGAACCAGCTAGCGCACACAAACACAACTGCACAAATGCGACACCCACCACACCCTTACGAGCACACACACACATGTATGCAAGTGAACACACAGACACACGCACGCACATATGCACGCACCGCCCAGCACTCTCAGACACATAGCCACACACGCAACCATAAGCACACATTTCAGATCAACACAAATTTACACGCACACGCGCGCATGTACACACGCACACTATCACACACACTTTCATCATACGTCAACGAAATGTATACACACACACACACACACACTTTCATCATACGTCATCGAAACACCACACACACACGCACACACACACGCACACACACACGCACGCACGCACGCACACACGCACGCACGCACGCACGCACGCACGCACTTTCATCATACGTCATCGAAACACACACGAACACACACGAACACACACGAACACACACGAACACACACGCACACACATACACAATTTTCACACACTTCCACACACATTCATCATACATCAATGAAATGCACATTGATAAAGAAGGGGGGGGGGGGTGGACACAAAGGAATACCCTGTCAACAGCAACGAAATATTTCACAGCAACAATTATTATTGTTGCTTAAAGCCCAGCCGACTGCGTAGAGCCATATAAGGGCTATAACCGCTTCAAAACATACAAAACTTCAACAGAAATAAAGAAAAGAAAATTACGTACATATACTCCTAATCATAATTTAAGGGCCACTTCTTCCTTCCTCTCTAATTTTAAGTTGAAATAATTGACAATGTTTAGAATTGATTCTATGTTTTATTTCATCATTTCCACACCTGTTTTGGAAAAAGAAATTAGCACAATGACCCATTAGTGAACAGCACATGCATTTAAAGGAACATCCCCCCCTTTTCAAAAAACAGAAAGTGTCAGATTTGGCCAATCTGTTTTCAATATCGCGTGTGTCCGCCCCGAGCCTGGATGCATGCTTCACAGCGCCGATGCATCGACCCCACAAGGGTACGGAGTGTGTCCTGAGGGATGGCCGCCCACTCGATCTGCAGGATGTCGACCAGCCTGGCCAGGGTGCCCGGTGGGGGGTGGTTGTCCCTGATGCGCCTCCCGAGCACATCCCAGAGGTGTTCAATTGGGTTCAGGTCAGGTGAGCACGCTGGCCAGGCCATACGGACGACTTCATGCTGCTCCAGGAAGTCGGTCACAAGGCGTGCTCGATGCGCAGGTGCATTGTCGTCCTGGAAGATGGCGCCTTGACCAAGGTCCACAAGCGCAGGCAGTGCCACGGCCGCCAGAACCTCGTCCCGGTACCGGACCCCGTTCAGGATGCCGTCAATGGGGAGCAGGGGGGTCCGGGTACCACGGCTCATGCCACCCCACACCATCACCGACCCGCCGCCGTACCGGTTATGCTCTTGGACAGTGGCGTCAGCGAACCTCTCCCCTTGACGTCGCCACACCCGAGCCCGGCCATCGTTAAAGGTCAGGGTGAACCTGGACTCATCCGAAAACAAGACCCGGGCCCACTGTTGCCTTGTCCAGGTCACGTGCTCCCTGGCCCAGGTCATGCGGCGCACTCTGTTGACCGGTGACAGCACGGGTCGGACGGCCGGTCTCCGTGACCTCAAGTTTGCCTCATGTAGCCGTCTTCTCACCGTGCTGCAGCTGATGTTAGCACCTGTTGCGTCCCTCAGCTGACCCCTCAAGGTCACCGCAGTGGATGCCCTTTCCCTCAGGACGGAGAGGGCAAGGTAGCGGTCTTGCTGTCTTGTCGTTACTCTGGGTCGACCCGTGTGACGCCTTTCCTGGACTGCTCCAGTCTCATTGAAGCGCTCCAGCAGTCTCTGGATTGTGGAATGCGACACTTCAAGTCGTCTAGCAACTTCCCGCTGCGCTAGGTCTTCATCAAGCAGAGCGAGGGCTCTCCCCCGCTGCTCATCCGTCATCCGTCGTCTTGCAAGCATGGTTAAAACGAACCAAGAACGGGTCCTTTTTATCCTCGTCTGCGGGCAACTTTGGCTGGAGTAGTGTTCAAAAAGGGCTTGCCTTGCACGTGCAAAGCGAATTTTGTCGCTACCTTGCCTGCTTCGTCAGAGAGACCCTGCTGAAGATTCGACAATTTCGTGTGGAAATTGTCTTCCTTGGGCCGCCCATTGCAAATCGGCAAATCCCCAAACACGTGCCAAAAGGAAACTGCAATGTTGTCTGAGCTCTTATCCATTCAGTTACGGCAACGAATTGGAGAAAAGAGTAAGAGAAAATAGGTTATTTCTCCTTTCAAAAATTGACTCAAAAACGTTCCTGGCCCTTCAATAATGACGTGTAGTATATATCAAAATCAGACATCATTTGGTTGTCATCAACACAGGAAAAATCGAACAAAATAACAGTGATACCATCCTTTGGGAACAACTCTCCCCCAAGACCAACAAACCTCGTCAAAAGAGAAACATAATCCCTTGTAAATTAAACAATGTCTATAAGAAAAAAAAAAAACACTTGTCCAAAGAAACAATTTATGTATCGATGAAAGTGGTAATTATCAGACAAAAGCAAAACAAAAAACAAAAACAAAACCTGTCCAAAAATAATCAGAATCCCGTTTCAACAACAACGGCAATCTCTTTGCAGTCAAATTGAAGAAGAAAAAATAATCACTATCAGTGATATGACATCGAGGCAACAATCCCAATCCCACAGCCCCTACCAAAACACACACACACACACACACGCTCGCACGCGCACGCACGCACGCACACGCATGCACACACAAAACGCGAGAAAAATATGCCTACGGAACGACATAGAAATATGCATGCACACTCGCACACAAATACGCACGCAATCACGCACACACACATACACCAACAGGCGCGCGCACACACACACACAACCGCACAATTGCGACACACACCACACCCTTTCGTGCACACGCACGCACGCACACGTTTTCTCGAACACACACACGCACACACACATGCACGCACTCGCGCAACACTAAGACATACCCACACACGCAAACATAAACACATTTCAGAACACAAATTTACACGCACGCATTCACGCGCATGTGCACGCACGTGCGTACACACGCATGGTATCTCACTCACACATGTACACACACAGAGACATACACACACACACACACACACACATACATATATACATATATATATGTATATACACACACACACACACACACACACACACCACACACACACACACACACACACACACACACACACACACACACACAATTACCACACACTTTCACACTTGCACACACTTTAATACGTCAATGAAATGCACCTCGATATGGAGGGAAGAGACGACACAACGGAATACCCTGTCAACAGCAAGTATAATATTTCATAGTAACAAAAAAAAAAGACACCGTTTGGTTGTCGTCGACACAGGTAAATCTAAAAAAGAAAACAACCAGTGATATCCTATGGGAACAACTCTCCACCCATTCGCCCACCCCACCCCATCCCACCCCCCCGAAAAAAAAACAAAAAATTAAGAAAACAGGTGACCGTATTTTACGGACAGAACCATCTTTTTTCTTAACAGTGTCATTGCCAAAATGGATGTTCGATCTTAACGCCATGTCAGCGCTATGGTTAGTCCACGGCAGAAAAAAAAAAACTGGGAAAAAATTCAATTCAGTTCATATTGCTTATAGCCCAGCCGACTACTACAGCCATATCAGGGCTAACACCATGTCAAAAACGACAACCAGGTTAAGATAAAAGACAACAGTTAAAAACTATGTTCACCGTTAACCTTGCACACACACACAGACACACACACACACACGCACACACACACACACGCACGCACGCAC
>JAPXFY010000012.1:14473221-14475721 GCA_030674185.1 Monoplex corrugatus
TAATAATAATGATAAGAAGAAGACGAAGAAGAAGAATGATGATGATGATGATGATGATGATGATGATGACGACGACGACGACGACGATGATGATGATGATGATGATGATGATGATGATGATGATGATTGATAATTCTATTATTATACTGTTGTTAGCGTTGCTGTTATTATCATCATCGTTATCAACTCTAACATTCATCATGGTCACTATACGTCTCTGAACTAATCAAACAAACAAAAAAGGCAAGGTGGTTTGTACTGTCCTGATTTCTCTGCAGTACCTTGATATGGGTCATGGACAGTCATTGCGAAAAGTTGACTGATGACGGACAACGTGCTACAGAGCGAGGTGCCGTTCCCGCACTTGATGTCTCTGGTTCATAGAGAAAACCGAGCCCTTACCTAAAGGAGCCAACAAGGACTTTGTTAGTCGGCAGAAGACGGAAAGGTGAGACAGACAGACAGACAGTCAGAGAGAGAGAGAGAGAGAGAGAGAGAGAGAGAAGAGACAGAGACGGAGACAGACACAGAGACAGAGACAGAGACAGAGACAGACAGACAGACACAGAGACAGAGAAAAAGAAAGACTGAGAGAGATAGATACACAGAAAGGCACACAATGAGACAGAGACAGAGAGATAGAGACAGATAGACAGATAGAGGGACAGAAAGAGAGGCACAGAGATATATATATATATAGACAGAGACAGACAGAGAGCTAAGATGGGTTAGGGTGAGGTAGAGGACAGGCGAAGACAGTGCTCCTTTCACGAACAGATCGTTTTCTTGACATCTGTCTAATTACTGCCTCTGACCAACCACTTTTCACCGTCAGAATTTGACCTGTCTGTCTTGTTAACGCTATTCATAAGCCTCTCTCTATCTCTCTCTCTGTCTCTCTCTCTCTCTGTCTCTTTGTCTCTGTCTCTCTCTCTCCCTTTCTCTCTCTCACTCACTCTCTCTTTCTCTGTATGTCTGTCTGTCTCTCTCTCTCTCTCTCTCTCTCCCTTTCTCTCTCTCTCTATCTCTCTCTGTCTGCCTATCTTTCTGCCTGTCTGTCTGTCTGTCTTTCTCTCTCTCTCTCTCTTTCTCTCTCTCTGTCTGCCTATCTTTCTCTCTGTCATTCTCTCTCTCTCGCACTCTCTCTCTCTCTCTGTCTCTCTCTCTCTGTCTCTGTCTCTGTCTGTCTGTCTCTCTCTCTCATGTGCAACCTAGAGGCTTATGCCATGGTCAGTTAGGATCTTCTTCATCACATGATATCTGTGGTGTCAGTGCTTGTGGAATTTATTCTGAACGTGGAGACGTTAGCTTGACAAACATATTGAAACTGTCTCTATGTGCTTTTGTGGGACACATCCTGTTGAAACTGTCTCTTTGTGCTTTTATAGGACACATCCTGTTGAAACTGTCTATATGTGCTTTTATAGGACACATCCTGTTGAAACTGTCTCTATGTGCTTTTATAGGACACATCCTGTTGAAACTGTCTCTTTGTGCTTTTATAGGACACATCCTGTTGAAACTGTCTCTATGTGCTTTTATAGGACACATCCTGTTGAAACTGTCTCTATGTGCTTTTATAGGACACATCCTGTTGAAACTGTCTCTATGTGCTTTTATAGGACACATCCTGTTGAAACTGTCTCTATGTGATTTTATAGGACACATCCTGTTGAAACTGTCCCTATGTGCTTTTATAGGACACATCCTGTTGAAACTGTCCCTATGTGCTTTTATAGGACACATCCTGTTGAAACTGTCTCTTTGTGCTTTTATAGGACACATCCTGTTGAAACTGTCCCTATGTGCTTTTATAGGACACATCCTGTTGAAACTGTCTCTATGTGCTTTTATAGGACACATCCTGTTGAAACTGTCTCTTTGTGCTTTTATAGGACACATCCTGTTGAAACTGTCTCTATGTGCTTTTATAGGACACATCCTGTTGAAACTGTCCCTATGTGCTTTTATAGGACACATCCTGTTGAAACTGTCTCTATGTGCTTTTATAGGACACATCCTGTTGAAACTGTCTCTATGTGCTTTTATAGGACACATCCTGTTGAAACTGTCCCTATGTGCTTTTATAGGACACATCCTGTTGAAACTGTCACTTTGTGCTTTTATAGGACACATCCTGTTGAAACTGTCCCTATGTGCTTTTATAGGACACATCCTGTTGAAACTGTCTCTTTGTGCTTTTATAGGACACATCCTGTTGAAACTGTCCCTTTGTGCTTTTATAGGACACATCCTGTTGAAACTGTCTGTATGTGCTTTTATAGGACACATCCTGTTGAAACTGTCCCTATGTGCTTTTATAGGACACATCCTGTTGAAACTGTCCCTATGTGCTTTTATAGGACACATCCTGTTGAAACTGTCCCTATGTGCTTTTATAGGACACATCCTGTTGAAACTGTCCCTATGTGCTTTTATAGGACACATCCTGTTGAAACTGTCCCTATGTGCTTTTATAGGACACATCCTGTTGAAACTG
>JAPXFY010000012.1:14513221-14523221 GCA_030674185.1 Monoplex corrugatus
ACACCGAACCGACTAGTGATTGGTTGATTTTTTGGGGTGATGCGGCAGACATCTTGCTTATGTATGTGTATCAACCATGACCTGAAGGACCTAAAAATAACATCCACCAGCTTGTGACTGGTTTATGATTTTGATTTTGTCATGGCAGCCATCTTGTTACCCAAAGCCTTTAGGCCGTCTGTGTTTACTTTAAGATTACTGACCGCGAAACATGCGTTTGGTTTGAGAGGGCTTTCAGACAAAACACGTGCAGTATATTCCCTCTTTCATTTCATAACCAAACATTTTAGATATCTACCCATCATTGGGTGATGCGGCAGACATCTTGCTTATGTATATGTATCATATGTTTTTGTCAGAGGAGTGTTCTGAACTTACGGTTTTTGTGCTTTGTAGCTGCTTCTATGCTAGCTGAATGGGTAGCGCAAACTGTGTTAGAGTTGAGAAGTTCCACAACATGGGAGATAATTCCTACGTGACTCTCAAGAGTTATGTCCTTTAATAAATATTAAACAGGTTAGTTTGGTCAGTAAGAATTACATTCACATTCTTTCTCACACTCCCTGCTTCGAGCTTGTTCCCATCTCATGAACTCTGACCTGATGTCTGATCAACACTCTCTGTCTAAACTTGGTCACTCATCTTACTAACAACTTCGGAGTTTATTCAAAAGAGATTCAGCACGCACTCGGACAATTCCACATGCGCTCCATCCAATTCTTCTTAGGAAATAGTGCGAAGAAAAAAAAGCGGTGTAGATCAAGCCATCGGAACAATCGGACGTAATCATGCGGGGAGAAGGTGCTTCCAGACTTTCCAGGAGATAAGACAGAATATGAACACATTGGAGACACGATGACACGTACTTGGTGGATATTATTGTTATGTTTTCCATCTTGTGATTCTGTTCTTTCAGGTTATGGTTCGTACATATGCATAAGCAAGATGTCTGCCGCATCAACAAAATCACTGGCCGGTTGGTTTGGTATGCAGTCGTATGCAAAACAAAAACGCCTCGCTGGTTATCCAGGCACGGCAGATCACCCTTTTGAAGAACATTAATGAAGAAGATTAGGAAAAGACAAGTGACATTTATAGGACATTTTATGAGGCAAGAGAAATTTGAGCATCTAGTCACAACAGAAAAGCTGGAGGGAAAAGGAGCACCAGGTAGACCCAGGGAAAAATATTGGACGGATTTGCGGAGTGGCTGAGGACAGAGAGGGTGGGAGATGTACTTGCAGCGACAAGGGGTAGATTCGTATGGAGGGCCGTGATCGCCAACGCCATGCGGCAGGGCACATGATGATGATGATCACGATGATGATGTGTATGCGTGTACGGTATGTGCGTATATGTGTGTGACTGTGACTGATTGTATGTGTGTATGTGTGTGTCTGTGTGTGTGTGTGTGTGTCTGTGTGTGTGTCTGCGTGCGTGCTTGCGTGTGTGTGTGTGTACGTGCGTGTGTATGTGTGTGTGTGTGTGTGTGTGTCCGTATGTACATGTATGCATGCGTTATGCGTGCGTGCCTGCGTGTGTGTGTTCGTGTGTATATACATATTTTGCCAATACAACAGTAACGTGAACTTGGCAAGAAATGGTTTATAATTATGCTTTTTCTCTTTTTCTCTCTGCCTCCGTGGTTTTTTCCTTGTCTTTGTCTGTCGGGCAAAAGCACGAAAGAAGATGAATACGTTTTGCTTTACGTTGCCAAGTACTTAGACTTTAAGAGCGCACTGCACACCATTACATTTTTCAAGCCAGTTTTGATTTAGTCTGCTTATGGCTTGTAAATATGAAAGGATAGTTACAAATTTGTGACTGCATTTATTCAAAGCACTTAAGCCAAGATCTATTGCTGTATCACAAACCGCAAAACATAAAAACGAAAACAAAACAAGAAAAACAAAAACAAAAAAGCAACCAACAAACAAAAGCAACCAAGTCAAACCCATTCAAACCAAACTAAGCCGAAAATAAACCAAACTAAGCCAAATCAGACCAAATCAAACAAAATCAAATCAAACCAAACCCAATCAAACCAAACCAAACCAAACCAAATCAAGCCAAACCAAATCAAACCAAAATCCAAATCAAACCAAACCAAGTCAAACCAAACCAAATCAAACCAAACCAAATCAAACCAAACCAAATCAAACCAAACCAAACCAAACCAAACCAAATCAAACCAAACTAAACTAAACCCAATGAAACCAAACCAAACCAAACTAAACCCAAACAAATCAAGCCAAACCAAGCCAAACCCAATCAAACCAAACCAAACCAAACCAAATCAAACCAAACGAAACCAAATCCAGCCAAACCAAACCAAACCAAACCCAATCAAACTAAACAAACCGAACACAATCAAACCAAACCAAACCAAATCAAACCAAACTAAGCCAAAAACAAACCAATCAAACCAAACCAAACCAAACCAAATCAAACCAAACCAAACCAAATCAAGCCAAACCAAACCAAGCCAAACCCAATCAAACCAAACCAAACCAAACGAAATCAAGCCAAACCAAACCAAACCAAACCCAATCAAACCAAACCAAACCAAACCCAATCAAACCAAACCAAACCAAACCCAATCAAACCAAACCAAACCAAACACAATCAAACCAAACTAAGCCAAAAACAAACCAATCAAACCAAACCTAACCAAACCAAATCAAATATACTAAGCCAAAAACAAACCCAATCAAACCAAACCAAACAAAACAAAAATCTGAAGAAAAGTAACCGTCAGCATTTAAGCAAAAGCGAACAAGAAAGACACCTGCCATATTCTCCTGTTGGACACAACGATTCGGAAGTTGTCCACTGCTTTTTTTATCTGTGCTAAGTGTCATGCATATTTCTACCTTGTCTTTTGTACAGCTTGACAAAGGCCAACTGCCCTAAAATTTTGCGCCTGTCTTGTTTTGTTATATTAAATACGCGTTCGAATTGTTTTGTTTTTTTTCTGGTTCGTAAAACAAAACAAAAGTAAAGAAAACGAAACAAAACAAACTTCAACAACGCAAAACAATCCCCGAAGCAAAACAGAAACTGTGTTTATATTGATGTTGTGATTATCATAATATCAGATGATTATGCTTATTATACATCTTTATGTATATATTTATCTTTTATATTTTATCATAGTTTTATCATTTCACGAGGAGCTATGACCTGCATACATATGACTAAACCATCTATAGTTTCTGTGCATGCGTACGCGTGTGCGTGCACATGTGTGTATGTGAATGTTATGTTTGTGTGTATGTTTTGTGAATGCGTATGTATATATATAAATGTGTGTCTATGTCTGTATATGTGTATGTGTAGGTGGGTGCACGCATTTTTGTGCGGTGTGTGTGTGTGTGTGTGTGTGTGTGTGTGTGTGTGTGTGTGTGTGTGTGTGTGTGTGTGGTGTGTGTGTGTGTTGTGTGTGTGTGTGTGTGTGTCCAGGCAAGGAGTCTTTGTAAGTACAGAGCTTTTTGTTTCTCCCTTTCTTTGTCTGTCTGTCCATCTTTCTCATTTATTTGTTCTTTCTCTCTGCGTGCAATAAAAATCCCTCCTGAACAAACTCGTGCCCCCCAAACTCTCTTTCAGACTGCTAAGACAAATGTCTCAAGAATCACGATGTCTTATTTATTGCTAACGACTCAAAACTTCATGTTAAATCTCTCTACCTCTCTCTTCTGTTTCTCCACGAATCACAACACACACTCACACACACACACACAAACATACATACAAACCACACACACACACACACTCACACACACACACACACACCACGCACGCATGCGCGCGCGCGCACATACACACACACACACACAAAACACACAAACACACACACACAAACACACACACACATAAACACGCACACGCGCGCGCTCATACACACACACACACACACACACACACACACACAACACTACACACACACACTACACACACACACACACACACACACACGCACACATACACACATACACACACACACGCACACAAACATTCACACACACACACAAACACAAACACACACACACACAAAACACGCACGCACGCACACCCACACACACACACACACACCACACACACATCACACACACACTCACACACACTACACATACACACACACACACACACCACCACCACACACCACACACACTACACACAAAAATACACACACACACATACATACACACCACACACACACACACATACAGAGAGAGAGAGAGAGGCTACCCCCTCTCTCCCCCGGTGTCTCTCTTTCTCACTTTTCCTTCACTCTCCCTTTCTCTCCCTCACTTCTTGTCTCCCCCTCATCGAGCTATGGCTGATATAATCATAATTAGTTATGTAATAATTATATTTATATAGCGCAAATGATCCATGGCAAAAGCATGCTCTTTACAGCAGTAGAACATTATCAAACCTTCAATGAAGTAAAAACAGACAAATTGCAAAACATGGAATAAAAATAAGTGTTCGAAACCATAGTAATATGAATTTAGGAAATTATAGTATAAAGAAGAGCAAAACTATATAAACGATTACAAGTATTTACAGACACACAAACTAATGTGTGTGAGCTCATGCACACACAAACCGACACACGCACAAACAAACACACACACACGCACACAAACACACACACACTCACACAAACACACACACACACACACACACACACACACAACACACACACACACACACACACGCACGCACGCACGCACGCACGCACGCACGCACGCACACGCAGTGTTTCCAACCAACCAAATTCACATAATGTCTTTGAATTTATGAACACGCTATAAGCATTGCTTGTCATTTCTCTGTGCCTAATGTCATGTTATTGCACCATTATATTTTAACTGAATGAAACTTATTTAAAATCGTCAACCAACCAATCAATCAGAATACCAACACCCAACCGACCAACCAATCAACCAGCCAATCAACCATCTAAACAACCAGCCAGCCAGCCAACCAACTAACCAACCTACCAGCCAAGCAATCAGCCAACGATTCAATCAGCCAGCCAACCAACCAGCCAGCCAGCCAACCAACTAACCAACCAACCAGCCTGACAGCCAACCAACTAACCAACCAACCAGCCTGCCAGCCAACCAACTAACCAACCTACCAGTCAGACAGCCAACCAACTAACCAACCTACCAACCAACGATTCAATCAGCCAGCGAAACAACCAGCCAGCCAGCCAACCAACTATCCAACCTACCAGCCAAGCAATCAGCCAACCAACTAACCAACCTACCAGCCAAGCAATCAGCCAACAATTAACCAACCAACCAGCCAACGATTCAATCAGCTAGCGAAACAACCAGCCAGCAGCCAACCAACTAACCAACCTACCACCAAGCAATCAGCCAACCAACTAACCAACCTACCAGCCAAGCAATCAGCCAACGATTCAATCAGCCAGCTAAACAACCACCAGCCGACCAACCAGTCAGTCAGCAAACCAAACAACAACAGCAACAACAAATAATTCCTAATATGCTAACATCCTAACGGCTAACAGCCAGCCAGACAAGCAAGCAAGCAAGCAGCCAGCTAACTAACCAACTAATCAGCCGACTAACCAACCAACCGACCGACCTACCTATCTTCCAACCAACCAAAGAAATAAAACAACCAATCAACCAATCCACCTACCAACCAACCATTCAACAAACCAACAAACTACCCAAACTACAAACAAACAAACAAACCAATTACTAACTGCCAACCAGCCAGCCATCCAACCAATAAACCACCACCCACCTAACCAACCAACCAACAAACCACCCGACCAACCATTCAACCAACCAACAAACCACCCAACCAACCATTCAACCAACCAACAAACCACCCAACCAACCAATCAACCAACCAACAAACCACCCAACCAACCATTCAACCAACCAACAAACCACCCAACCAACCATTCAACCAATCAACAAACCACCCAACCAACCAATCAACAAACCACCCAACCAACCAACAAAACCACCCAACCAACCAATCAACCAACCAACAAACCACCCAACCAACCATAACCAACAAACAAACCACCCAACCAACCATAACCAACAAACAAACCACCTAACCAACCATAACCAATCAACAAACCACCCAACCAACCATTCAACCAACCAATAAACCACCCAACCAACCAATCAACCAACCAACAAACCACCCAACCAACCAATCAACCAACCAACAAACCACCCAACCAACCAATCAACCAACCAACAAACCACCCAACCAACCAACCAAACAACCAACCAACTTAGCAACTAAGCAACTTAGCAACCAACCATTCAACAGACCTACCAACCAACGAGCCAATCAACCAACCAGACAGCAATAGCAAATAATACTCCTTAACTGCTAATCCGTCTAACCGCTGGTCTATTAGCCTCTTTAAAAAAATATTTTAAAAAACCAGTGCTCTCTTTCTCTCACAATCTCGCGTCCTCTCAATCTCTTCATGAGTTTCGCCCTGTCTGTCTGTTTTCCAAAGTTTAAGAATCCTAATAATTCAGTGTAGAGACCTACTTATGTGAAGAACTTTTACAGGAAACCCCCATCCCCCCAATTTTCTTCAAGCTATAAATCATTAGACTTTTAAGGGTTTTTTGTTGTTTTTTTTCGTTCACGTTCCGTCGTTTATAATTTGCTGGAGATTGAGTGTCCTGTACCTTGGTTTTGAGTGTTGAAATATTTTCATTCTGTGTTTCTGTCTATTTCTCTCTATCTGTCTGTTTATCTGTCTGCCTTCATCTTTCTTTGTTCCTGTCTGTCTGTATATGTCTGTCGGTCTGTTCGTCTGGCTGTCAGTCTGTCTATATGTTTGTTTCTCTGTCTGTCCTCTTCTTTGTTTATTATTACTATTCATCTATTTATTTAGAAGTTGTAATAGTATTTTTATTGCCATTATTATTATAATTATTATCGTTATTATAATTATTATTATTATTATCCTCTGTCTCTGTCTCTCTGTTTATTTATGTGTCTGTCTGTCAGCCTCTTCCTTTCTTGTATATTTTTCTGTGTAAATCTGTTTGTCTATCTGCCTGTCTCTACTCGTTCTTTTAAACTCGCGGACCCACGCACACTTGCATCTGCACACACACACACACACACACACACACACACACACACACACACACACACACATATATATATATATATATATATATATATATATATATATATATATATATATACATATATATATATTGTTGGCAGAGCTAGACAGAGAGACAGACTGCCTGTAAGGAAGCATCACCACGATCCTCTAACGAAAGTTCCCATGAACCACTTGACGTCATAGTCAGCGACATGAATTCACATCAAATTGAGGAAACCGAAACTGAGGTCACCACGAGATGAGGCAAGAAGGGCTACGGAATGTAGGACATTGTGACGATGATACAATGACCGATGATATATTTATGATAGAGATCATGATCATGATGCTATGGAGTTCCATCCAGGATTCATACTGCGTGACAGCGCTGGACCCTTCGCTTATGATCACGATATACCCTGGCTTAAATCAGGCCCAAGAGACACAAACACCTACAGTGTTGGTCAGGAAAGTTGAGCAACACTCTCGATGACGCATTGGTAAAAGGATGACTATCGACTACATGATCTTGGTTGTCATTTTCATGCCACCAGGATCGTTCCAATGACAGACTTATACAATACTTGTTTTCATCATTTGCCCTGCCCCATGGCTTTGGCGATCATGGCCCTCCATACAAGTCTATCCCTTGTCGCTGCAAGTACATCTCCCACCCTCTCTGTCCTCGGCCACCCTGCAAGTCTGTCCAATACTTTCTCCCTGGGTCTACCTGGTGCTCTCTTTCCCTCCAGCTTTCTTGTTGTGACCAGGTGCTCTAATTTCTCTTGCCTCATAAAAATTGCTATAGATGTTGCTTGTCTTTCCCTAATCTTTTTTTTTATCAATGTTCTTCTTAAATCTGCCACCTTCAAGACAGTCCCGTTAGTTTTCTTTGCTGTCCACGGAACTCTTAACATTCTTCTTAGAAACCACATTTCAGTTGCCTCAATCTTGTTCTGGCTTTGCGTGTTGACTGTTTACGCCTCACAAACGTACAACAGTTTCGGTTCTATATAACACCCAAGAACTCTCTTCCTGATGTTAACTGATAGGCATTTGTTGGTAAGAATGTTTTTCACCTTCTTGAATACTGTTTTAGCTTGGTCGATTCTGCTGGCTATTTCTGATGTGCATCTGCCGTCTGGCGAGATAGCCGTTTCCAGATGTTTAAACAATACCAGTAAAAAATGTCGGCTAGATAAAACATACACTAGGTAGGACCTCAGAACCTGGCCAGTTTATGGGTTCATGTGCAGGCTTAAGGCTTGTGCTGTGATCACCATCACATGGCAGCTGTGACGTTAGTGCAAATGGAATTCATTCCGAGCGCGGACACGTCATCTTGAGAAACTGAAACTGATTACACACACACACACACACACACACACACACACACACACACACACACACACACACACACACACACACACACACACACACACACACACACACACACACACACACACACACACACACATACGGCGGAGGTTCGAAAACTTGACTGCCAGGTCAATAGTTGTGTAGGCAAGGTAGGGTTTGTATTATCCGCAACAGGAAATATCTGATGTTTAGTATCATGCGACAACATCTCATTCCATTGACTTGGATTCTGTCTGACTGTCTGTCTATTTATATGTCTGTCTGTCTGTCTGTCTCTCTCTGTCTCTGTCTCTGTACGTCTCTATCTCTCTGTCTGTGTGTTTTTTCGTGTGTCTGTCTGTGTCTCTGTTTCTGTATGTCTCTATCTCTCTGTCTGTCTATTTTTCTCTGTCTCTCTGTTTCTGTGTGTCTCTGTCTCTCTGTCTGCCTTTGTTTCTGTCTTCTCTGCCTGTCTGTGTGTCTGTCTGTGTCTCTGTTTCTGTATGTCTCTATCTCTCTGTCTGTCTTTGATTCTGTCTCTTCTCTCTCTGTCTCTGTCTTTGTCAGCTTCTGTATCTGTCTCATGCTGTGTCTCTCTGACTCTGTCTGTCTGTCTCTGACTCTCTTTCTCTCTTTCTGTCTGTCTCACTGTCTCTGTCTCTGTCTCTGTCTCTCTCTCTCTCTCTCTCTATCTATCTATCTATCTATCTCTCTGTCTATCTATATATCTGTCTATCTATCTATCGATCTATCTATCTGTCTGTCTATATATCTATCTATATATCTATCTACCTATCTATATATCTAGCTATCTATCTATCTATCTGTCTCTCTGTCTCTCTATCTATCTGTCTGTCTACCTATCTATCTATATATCTATCTACCTATCTATATATCTAGCTATATATCTATCTATCTATCTATCTGTCTATCTATCTATCTATATATCTATCTATATATCTATCTATATATCTATCTATCAATCTATCTATCAGATCCACACAAACTCGGACCTGCACGCGTGCATCCTGAACAAATACACATGGGGCGTAAAACATGAACAGACCAGTCAGACACTCCAGTGCTAATGGACCGTCTAGACACCTACTTTCCTTCTGAAACAATCTAAAAGTCAACCCGCCAAGCACTGTGACTGATTTTTTTAAAAATCCCCATATAACCTGATCCAGCTTTATAAAGGTTTTGACCATCTCTCCCTCGTTGCTTTACCTTCCACGACCCTGAACAACATCAGACATTTCCATTCACAGCTGGAGATAAAGGGGGGCGGGGCGGTGGGTACTGGTGACCACACTGAACGAAGTTTATCTCGAACGTATCTGTTTGCCAAAATAACAGCAAACGGCACAACCTTGAGACAGGTTGATAGGTTTAAATATCTGGGAACGATTATTTCACCAGACGGCAGATGCACATCAGAAATAGCCAGCAGAATCGGCCACGCCAAAACAGCATTCGATAAGATGAAAAGCATTCTTA
>JAPXFY010000012.1:14528221-14530721 GCA_030674185.1 Monoplex corrugatus
AGAGACAGACATGACAAGAGACTGACAGACAGAGACAGACACAGCACTGAGACAGACAGATATAGACAGACAGACATAGAGACAGACACAGAGACAGACACAGATACAGCACGGAGACAGACAGGCAGAGACAGACACTGACAAGAGACTGACAGACAGACATTGACACAGAGACAGACAGACAGAGACTGACAGACAGAGACAGACACAGCACTGAGACAGACAGACATAGACAGACAGACATAGAGACAGACACAGAGACAGACAGACAGAAACAGACACTGACACAGAGACAGACACAGCTGCAGAGACAGACACGGAGACAGACACAGACAGACAGAGACAGAGACACAGAGACAGAGAGCTTATTTCCAAAGAGAGTCAAACAGAGGGACCGACTCTCAGCTCCAGGCAATCATAAACTGGGGACAGGGGATTACTGTCTGTGCTGTGATGTTTCTGTGGCATTTTCATTGTCGTTTTCATGACAGCAGAGTGCCGATACAGTTGTGTGGCCAAGGGATTGGTTTCTGTGTGACCTGAGTTCCATCCTGGCTGCAGACTAATCAAGTGTTCACGTTGGGGAGATAGAGTTGGCGATAAAGATGGCAGTTGTTATTGGTGCGGTGGCACTAATATCGTTTTATGAGGCGCGGGTTCAAATTTTGGTAATCTTCAGGTCTTTTGTTACTCCTGTGTCAGGATGCCTGTCCGTTTTTCTGTCTGTCTGTCTGTCTGTCTGTTTGACTGTCTCTCTCTCTCTCTCTCTCTCTCTCTGTAGTCTCTCTGTCTCTCTCTGTCTCTCTCTCTCTCTGTCTCTGTCTGTCTGTCTGTCTCTCTCTCTCTCTTTCTCTCTCTCTCTATGTCTGTCTGCTTGGTTGTGAGAAAAAAAAAAGTGTGAACAATATTTTCTTGGTTCTTTATATGTGGATCTTTACCATATGTTGGACAAAGGTATACACTCTTGAGGAGTTGCAAAAGCTTAAATTAAGATAGGAAGGTAAAGAGCCAAGGTCAAGTTCAAGGTCACGCAGACCAAAAAAAAAAGCGGATCTAAATTTCGCACTTTTCGTTGAATGCGTGCGAGTAGCACTTTGTCCTGGGCTTCTAACAATATTTTAAAAATCTGTTTATCATTTCGTGACAGTCTGCCATTGTTCTCGATGCATGTCACGTTTGATTCCAATCAAAGTTTCTCCGATGTCACGATGACCTTGAGAAGAACAGAATCTTGAAGTTTCTTTAATACTGTTTTATAGAAAGGGAGATTGTTTGAATGGTTTGATCGGTTTGATTTGTTTGTTTGTTTGTTTTCCAAAACAAGTGTGACTGCCCGCATTCAAGCAAACTGGGACCACAAAAACATGAAAACAGAATAAGAACGCGTATTTAACACAACAAGACAATTCCTTTCTCACAGTGGACAGAGCAGCAGGGAAGTTTCAACCTTTCTCTCCTATTTTTTGTATCTGGTGTTTGTTTGTTTGTGATCTTACGCTTGACAAAGGCCAGTTGGCCGAAAATTTGCGCCTGTCTTGTCTTGTTGTATTAGATAGGAGACAAGAAAAAGAAGAGATAGAAGACAATAGAAAGAAGAGATAGAAGACAAAAGATTGAAGAGATAGAAGACAATAGATTGAAGAGATAGGAGGCAAAAGAAAGAAGAGACAGAAGACAACAGAAAGAAGAGATAGAAGACAACAGAAAGAAGAGATAGAAGACAACAGAAAGAAGAGATAGAAGACAACAGAAAGAAGAGATAGAAGACAAGAGAAAGAAGAGATAGAAGACAACAGAAAGAAGAGAAAGAAGACAAAAGATAGAAGAGATAGAAGACAAGAGAAAGAAGAGAGAGAAGACAACAGAAAGAAGAGATAGAAGACAAGAGAAAGAAGAGATAGAAGACAAAAGATAGAAGACAAAAAAAAAGAAGAGATATAGGAGACAGGAGAAACTACACACAACCATGAAGTGAAGAATGGGGGAGGTGGAGTTAGAAAGAAACAGTTTGTAGTTTGTTCATGTTCAGAAGGTTTCATCATATTTGAACATTTCCTTATGCGCTCAACCAGAATCTCCCAGCGATTATCTGGCAGATCTCCCTGAGGCTGCACAAAGCCCAACGCAGAGACAGTGTGTTGAAATGGCGGGGTGGAGGAGGACAGGAATCTTTTTAAAAAAAACTAAAAAAAACTCAGGTGACACTACCAGGAAAGATTTGTTTATTTCTGTTGTCATTTCAGACACAAAAAACAACCAAACAAACAAACACAAAGGGAAGTAGGATAGAGGAATTGAATAAAGGGAATAATCAAGTCAAATAACAACTCACAGCAATTAAATAACAACATTAAATCATAATAGATAACAACTGAATAATAATTCATAGCAATCTACCAACAGGGGATCCGAGGAAAAGCTGAACAATTGGAATAACTCATTCTTTTTGTTGTGAAGGATGTCTCTAATGTTAGTACACGAAAAATCGATTTTGCTATTT
>JAPXFY010000012.1:14543221-14565721 GCA_030674185.1 Monoplex corrugatus
TGTGCATTCGTGTGTGTGTGCATGCTTGCAGGAAGCTGGTGGATAGGGCGAGGGAGTCAAAGGGTTAAGTTTTTTGCTTTGCTACGATGGTTGACAATGCAGGAAGCTGGTGGACAGGCTGCAGGAGTCAAAGGGTTAAATAAACAAACAGGTCAAATAAACAAACAAGCAACTCAGACAAACATATAATCAAACAACTAAAAGAAATGAACAAACATATAAACAAACAACTCAAAACAAGCCAACAAGAATTTAGATATGGTGGGAGGAGACGAAATCATATTTGCCTGGCTTTTCGATATTTATCTTTACATTTATTAATAAAGTTTTAAAGAATGTCAGAGTTGCACGCTTGCACAAACTCCTTTACAAATCTGCACAATAACATCATGAACTTGTTGAAGAAAATCATGGTCAGGCCACAACGCGATATCTCTTTTCTATGTTTACACACAAACAGATCAGACAACTGTGCTCCTGGACAAGGGGCAATGACAAAGTCAATGACAGCGGCAGTGATGTTTTTGTTTTCCAACGGTAAGGAGTTTGAGGTGTTCGTGTTTGTTCAAGAACAATTTATCGCACTCAGATGAGTCCATTTGCGCTGCAGCCAAATTTGCCAGTAATTATCTGGCAGATTATCTGAGCCTGCACAAAACCCTATGCGCTGATAAGGTTTTGAAACAGGGAGGGAGGGAGAGGGGCAGGAAGGGGTTGATGAAACACTAAGCTAACACCACCAAACTGATGGAGCCACTAAGGTGGGTAGCGAACAGACCAGTCTTTAATGTCGCGGACTGGGATAAAACGAAATCTCAGATCTTAGGTCAACGGCTTTATCAAAAAAAACCTAACCAGTCCGCGGTAGAAGTTATTAGCTAGAAAGCCATTTTTTCCAACTTGCCGTGGCTTGCATGCTGGTGTGTTCATGTTTCCATAAGCCAATTCACTGACATTATTTACAAGATTCTTATTCATCATTATCAGATGCCTTGCCGCATGGCGTTGGCGATTATGGACTTCCATCTGTCTCTATCACTTGTTGTCTCAAGCATCTCTTCCACCCTCTTTGCCCCGGCCACTCTGCAAGTCCGTCCAGCATTTTCTCCCTGGGTCTACCTGGTGCTCTCTTTCCGCCAGCTTTCCCGCTGTGACCAGGTACTCCAATTCCCCTTTCCTCATAAAATGGCCTATAAATGTTGCATGTCTTTTCCTAATCTTCCTTATGAATGATCTATTTGTGTCTGCCTCCATCAAGACTGTCTCGTTTGTTTTGTTTGCTGTCCATGGAACTCTCAACATCAATCTTAGAAACAAGATTCTTAACATGCATATTTTGATATTGTGCATGCATACCATACACACGGTGGATTAACAAGATACACCAGGAGGGTGTGGATGAGACACGGAACACCATTACCCCGCCAATCCCCGGACAATCACCTCCCAAGATTCCGATGCTACACGACGTTCATTTCATCAAGCAAATGGGGGCTGTCCATGTGATGTATGTCCCAGTCAAACCCAGTCATCAGTTACCGTGTTTACAAACCGAATGGCAAGATGAGGAGACGACAAACTCCAGGACATAGTCACACAACGTGCACCAACCAGGTTCATCACAGCCTCCGAACCAAGAGAGAATGGACAATCCCTCTCTCGCCCCACTCCGGTCTTCATCTCTCTTTCGGACAGCCCGTCTTGCCACCAAATCGCATAGCTGCCAGCTCCTTTCCCCTTACTATAGTCTCGACAGATAACATTCGGAAGCTCCCAACATTGCCTTACTTCAACCACAGCGGTTGTTTGAACGGCTGCGAAAGTGGCCAGGCATGATGCTCCAGACACAGCCCATGTTGCTGTTCAGCAAGGTCTGACACGCCCCAAACGGGATCCCATGTTTGCTATCTCCGAGCAGCCAGCAGGCCTTTCCCTGGATACCATACACACGAAAAAAAGGGTTATTCGCTGGCTGGTCTACACACGTGTTGACTGGGAGATCGGAAAATACTGTACTCTTTACTTTACCCACTAGATGGAGGTGTCCTGGTGGATCGAACCCAGGTCTTCCGATTGGCAGTCCGACGTTTTTCCCACTTGACTACCGTGTTCGTCACAGAATTAGGAGACAGCTACGTCAACAGTTAGTCCCCTTGTAGTCTTACACTGTATAAATGTGGCCTTCACAACATCCATTACTTTGACACTTGACGTGAATACAACCTCTGAATTCCCTGTGGGAACACAGGACCGCGGCAGTATTCTTCCATCCCTCCTTGGGAGATGTTCCCCAGCTGTGTCCATGTCATTCTGGCTGCCTTCACCTCTGTGTCAATACTGTCCACGGTGCCATGTCTGTCTTGTTCTGCTCTCTTTTCGTGTCCCCTGTGGGTTCCAGCCAAGGACCTGTTGGCGTAGTGTTCAAAGGAGACGTTCGATGTGTGTGGCCTGTCCACCCCCATTCCCTTTTCTTGATTTCTGTTTCAGCTGAGTCTGTCTTGTGCTGTCCGCAAGTTGGTGTCTTCAATGTTTACTTACAGTCCGATATTCCACCAGCAGTAGGGCAGCAACGAATGTTCTTCACTATCTGTTTATTCTGGGCCCGGTTCTATATAATACACCAAGTGTGTTAAGGTCTCTGTCTATTGTACATCGCCAGGTGTTCTTGGGTCTTCCTCCTTACATCTTCTAGTTAGTGTCAGTGAAGGCAGTCGGGTGATGTTATCCTGCATTCTTCGAATGACGTGACCAATCCATCTTCATCGTCTGTTCATGATGATGGTGCCCAAACTCCCTTGACTGCACTGGGCATGTAATTGTTGGTTTGTGATGTGTTTAAAACGTGCATAGTTACATCTCCTTAATATATTGTGGTGATGGTGGTCTCCTTACCGGGGATGAGGGGATCTCTCATTTTGTGTGGATTGGCGACAGAGCGATTGCAGTCGTTAGTACGAAGCTTAGTATGCAGTGTCATTACCGCGGTGGATCAGAAGTGGTGCTGTTGAACTCAATGGAACTGACTCAGCAGCAATGCACTATTTTTTTGTCCTTGTGATCTTGACCTTTGAACCTGGTTGAGGAAAGACAGATGTGGAGGACAGAGACCAGGAGGGCAGTGCAGACAGCCAACATTCCAAGGAGTGATGCTGTAGACTGAGACTGAG
This sequence comes from Monoplex corrugatus, assembly GCA_030674185.1. Lineage (NCBI taxonomy): Eukaryota > Metazoa > Mollusca > Gastropoda > Littorinimorpha > Ranellidae > Monoplex > Monoplex corrugatus. The sequence continues at coordinate 14,546,389 of JAPXFY010000012.1, forward strand.
ACTGAAGTCTTGACGTTAATATCTTTTCCCTCCAAACTTACGCATTCGCCGTTCTTCAGAAAGTTTAGAAACAATCCATTCAGAATCAGATAAAACTCTTGGTAACACATTGTGGTCACAACACACGCACACAAATACACACACACACACACACACACACACACACACACACACACACACACACACACACACACACACACACACACATCACACACACACACACACCCACACACACCACACAGACACACACACACACACACTCACACACCACACAACACACACACACACACACACTCACACACACACACACACACACATACATACACAGATACACATGCATACATACTCTGATATACACACAAACACACACACACACACACACACACACAAACAAACACACACATACACACACACAACACAAAACACATACACACACAACATACACACAATCACCACACAATACACATGTTCACGCACATACATAATACATAGCGGCAACATATGAATCATTTCCTATTAAAAGTAAAAGAGGATAAAACAACAAACAAACAAACAAACAAAACAAGAGAGGAAAATAACGATAACCATCATCATTCCCATCCAATCCCTATACCAAAAGAAAAACCAAAAACATAAAATTAGCAAATAAAGAAAAAGAAGACAAGAAAGAATAAAAAAAAAAACGTGATATAATCTGATACTGATTGCATTTTTATCTTTTCAATTATTCAAGGATTTCCAGAAAAGATTGAACCACACCCGTCTACTTTGCTTCTTCACTTTACAGAAACACAATATTCCTGTCTATTTCTTTAACAATGATAATAACAATATTATTCATATAGGGCAAACAATTCATGTCACAGATTGCTCGTAGATTTTACAAAACAAAACAAAAAAAGTGGGGGGGGGGGGGGGGGGAGGAAGGTTGTCATGTCAGCATATTAAAGCAGCACAAACACAGTCTGATATATCAGCAATACATTAATGCAGCATGAACATTATTTATCAAAACTAACAACAATATTCTTCGTACAAACACAAACGGATACGTACAACAATACATCAATGCAGCACAAACATTATTCATCAAAAATAATAACAATATTCTTCGTACAAACACAGACGGATACGTACAACAATTCATCAATGCAACATAAACAAAGTCTATCGAAACTAAAAACAAAGACTGTCATTTATCGGTGTGGGGTTTGCATATGTACACATGCACACATGAAAATACACGCATATATAAGCACGTACATATGCACGTATAACACACACCGCGCGCGCGCGCGCACCACAACACACACACCACACACACACACACACACACACAACATACGCTGCGGGCACAGATACACTCAGACACACATACACAGACACACACATATGTATACGCATTCGTGTGCGCGTGTGTGTGTGTGTGTGTGTGTTTTGTTTGTTGTTTATAAATAGATAGACAGACAGACAGACAGACAGATAGATAGATAGATAGATAGATAGATAGATAGATAGATAGATAGATAGATAGATAGATAGATATAGATTGATAGATTGATTGATTGATAGATAGATAGATAGATATATAGATAGATAGATAGATTGATTGATAGATAGATGGTTCGTTGGTTGTCTGGTTGCTGGCTGAATAGTTGATTGGTAGGTGGGTGGGTCTTGATTTTGTTGTTATTGTCATTGTTGCTGTTATGGTTGTAATTTCTAATACCTTTTTATTCATGTTAATCTGTGCGCAGGAAAAAAGGAACTTCATGTAAACTGGCCTCTTGTGCTTGTACAATGCACTAAGTTACTGACTGACAGAACTTTTCAATCACCCACCGAGTCCTGTAGTACATAACAGTCCCACCTAACAATAGGTTGTGTGAAGAGTAATTTCCCTTCTTTGTATCGTTCCACATCCTGAAGAGAAGAGAAAATTTCAACCCTTTAACTCCTTTACCCTATGACACCAGGGAGTGAAAAAAGTTAAATTTTTCCATCCTGTCTCGTCACAACACAAGAAACCTGTTGGTTCAGAGGTAAACTCCTGCCTTCCAATCCAAATGCACGGGTTCGAGTCTGGCTCGAAGAAAATCTAAGCGTGCGGCCCTCAGTCCACCAGCTGTGAACGGGTACTTGCTCACGTTGGGGAAGGTAAAGCAGCAAGAGAGAGAAGATAATACATACTACTACTACGTATCATCATCTTCATAACGCTAGCTCCGGGGGAAAATCGTGGTCTCTACCACCTCACTTCTCGACGACTTCCGGGTTAAGTGGAGACCTTGACTTTTCATCCACTTCCTGTGTTTGGAGAAACGTGACTTTTTACGAGAGCTGGTTGGCTCTTTCGGTAGAGCTGTGGAGTCAAGATTTGTTGTCTTGAGTTCAGTCCCAGGCTGCAGAACAAAACTTGGCCTGTTCGCCGTCCATTTGATGCTCCAATCGTTCTGGTGGTGTCAGTTTATTGTTTCATAGGTTCCGTTCTCTGTTACTACCAGCATCGGCCCTCCCCATGTCATGATCTTGCTAGTGCATAGCGTTTTGTGCAGGCTCAAGAGTCAGATGAGCTAGAGTGCTTGTTGTACTTTTTACCGTCCTTGGTAGGATGTTTGTTGCAGGCAATTTAATGACTGTCAGATAACGCCAGTAGAAATCCATGTCAGGATTGCAACACCAGTGGCAATAATGGTCAGACTGAACACAATTTGGAGGAGCAACATCATTAACTTCACCACCAAATACACACTGTACAAGTCACTTGTAGTCTCCATACTCTTTGGATACTGCTTGCTGACTACTACTACTATTACTACTACTACTACTACTACTACTACTACTTCTACTACCACAACTACTACTACTACTGATGATGATGATGATGATGATGATGATGATGATGACGACGACGACGACGACAAATAATAATAATAATAATAATAATAATAAATAATAATAATGAGGAGGAGGAGGAAGAGGAGGAGGAGGAGGAGAAGAAGAAAAGAAAAAGAAAAAGAAGAAGAAGAAGAAGAAGAAGAAGAAGAAAAAGAAGAAGAAGAAGAAGAATGTACATTCATAGTGTACCTAACAGAGCTATTCGCACTTACAACTCTACAATACAAAAATAATTGACATCTACATGTAACATGTATTCACTACTTCATCCATGAACATCACTCACACACTGTCAATAACATCCATGAACATCATGCACACACTGTCAATAACATCCATGAACATCACTCACACACTGTCAATAACATCCATGAACATCACTCACACACTGTCAATAACATCCATGAACATCACTCACACACTGTCAATAACATCCATGAACATCATGCACACACTGTCAATAACATCCATGAACATCACTCACACACTGTCAATAACATCCATGAACATCACGCACACACTGTCAATAACATCCATGAACATCACTCACACACTGTCAATAACATCCATGAACATCACGCACACACTGTCAATAACATCCATGAACATCACTCACACACTGTCAATAACATCCATGAACATCACGCACACACTGTCAATAACATCCATGAACATCACTCACACACTGTCAATAACATCCATGAACATCACTCACACACTGTCAATAACATCCATGAACATCACGCACACACTGTCAATAACATCCATGAACGTCACGCACACACTGTCAATAACATCCATGAACGTCACGCACACACTGTCAATAACATCCATGAACGTCACGCACACACTGTCAATAACATCCATGAACGTCACGCACACACTGTCAATAACATCATGAAACATCACGCAACACACTGTCAATAACATCCATGAACATCACGCACACACTGTCAATAACATCCATGAACATCACTCACACACTGTCAATAACATCCATGAACATCACCACACACTGTCAATAACATCCATGAACATCACTCACACACTGTCAATAACATCCATGAACATCACTCACACACTGTCAATAACATCCATGAACATCACTCACACACTGTCAATAACATCCATGAACATCACTCACACACTGTCAATAACATCCATGAACATCACTCACACACTGTCAATAACATCCATGAACATCACGCACACACTGTCAATAACATCCATGAACATCACGCACACACTGTCAATAACATCCATGAACATCACTCACACACTGTCAATAACATCCATGAACATCACTCACACACTGTCAATAACATCCATGAACGTCACGCACACACTGTCAATAACATCCATGAACATCACGCACACACTGTCAATAACATCCATGAACATCACGCACACACTGTCAATAACATCCATGAACGTCACACACACACTGTCAATAACATCCATGAACATCACTCACACACTGTCAATAACATCCATGAACGTCACACACACACTGTCAATAACATCCATGTACAACATACTACAAGCAGGCATAAAATAGAACGGGGATAGGGTCAGTGTAACAAAGTTAATTCAAACAAAGGGGTTCACACAAAGGACGGGCTTTATACCGAGTCTTAAAAGAACAAAGGCTTGGCACATTTCTCTAATCAAAGGGCAGATTACTCCACAGAAAAGTCCAAAATGGGTCAAAGATTGGAAGGCATTAATCTTGCGTCTTTATCGAGGGATTTTGAGTAGCCGAATATCAGAAGAAGAGCGAAAGAGTATAGGCATGGAGCAATTCAGATATGTAATCAAAAGCAGTACCAGGGACAACATTTAACACATACAAACAGCCACTATCTAATACACTGTTGACTAAAAAGCCAGAGGAGAGTACAAAAAGCATAGAACTCTGAGATAAAAATTCAGGCCTTTGATACCATGTTCTTGAGGAAACTGTTTCAATTATTCTGCCTTAAACATAAGACCAAGGCCCACGTATAAAACAAGACGAACACCTTGATGGGCCCCAAAGAACAGCTTTCTGGCAATAGTAAAACTACGCAATGGTGTAGCGGTTAGCGTTAAGGGCAACTGAATGGAAGGTTGTGGGTTCGAATCCAACGAGTCCTTTCAAACCAGTGTTAAATTTTTCGGCCCAACTGGCTGTCCTACCCATGGTTGGGCGTATATGAGCTCATTGGGAAGACTGGGACCACACAGTCAAGTCTCATCCACCTCAAGGGTGTGTCACCGAGGGTGTTCCTCAAATCTTCTGACCAATGCTAAGGTGCCTGTATCTCTCGGGTCCAGATGAGCCAGGACATATCAAGATAATAAACGTAGAGTACGACCCTGTCACACAGTCTGTCCTAGATAAAACTCTATAGCATCATGAATATCATCTTCATCGTCATCATCATCACAGCCTTGGAAAAACTCTACCAGCTTTTGAGATCGTTCGGATGGCGAAGAAAACAGGAGGTGGGGAAGGTGAGAACAAAGAAAAGTGCCCTAGTGCGATGATCCTAAAAAAAATTCCTTATCAAAAATAAAACAATTCCAGTTTGCAGAGCTTGGTCACGTCACTCGCCATGATACATTGTCTAAGACCATCCTTCAGGCTACCCTTGAAGGAGGCCCCATCACCAAGGTCGATCAACAGAGGAAGACTGGGCGGTAAATATCAAAGACTGGACCAACGTCAGTACGCCTGACCTGTTTGTTGCTGCATCCCCAGATGAAGATTCCTGTCTGGTCTGCTTCTGAATCCCATCAGTCTTCCCGCTCCCTTCCACCCCTCCCACCATCCCTCAACCCCAAACGACAACTTTGGCTGTGGGTTTGATCGTTCTTGATGATGATCCATTGGCATACAGTGTGTTGCAGACAAATTAATGGCTATTTGGTCATGTCTGCAGACAAGGTCGTGACTTTGCCAAACGGACCAAATCTCTCGTGGCATTGTAAATAAATGTATTTTTGTATTGTTATGAATACGTTGTCATTGGGATTCTTGTGCATTGTGAGTTATCCTAGAAGAGCAACTTAATTGGTGTGTATATGTGAGAGAGAGAGAGAGAGACAGAGAGAGAAGAGAGAGAGAGAGGAGGGGAAAGAGACAGACAGACAGACAGAGACAGAATGACGGAGACAAAGAGACAGAAAGGAACAGAACTCTGTTGACAATGACCATCTCTCTCTCTCTCTCTCTCTCTCTCTCTCTCTCTCTCCTCTCTCTCTTCTCTCTCTCTCTCTCCTCTTTTTGGGGAAGTGGGTAGAGGTGGGAGGGCCAGCGGCAGGGACCAGTGAAATAAATAGCTTGGAACAACGGGAAGCGACAGAGGGAACAGTTTGTGGTGTGGAAAGAGAAAATAGGCCAGACATGATTAAGATCATTCCACACGTCCCGACAGACCCCACTAATCCCTTTGGTTGTGTGACAAAACAACGGACAGTGTGTATAACGCTTTACCCATTCTGCAGACTGTTCACGCTTGCTGCCTTTCTGTGTGAGACGGGAAAAAAGGAAATAAGAAAAAAGAGAGAGAAAGAAAGAAAACGAAAGAAGGAAAGAAAGGAAGAAAAACAGAAAAAGAAAGAAAAAGAACAGAAGACGAAGGAAGAAGAAAAGGGGGGAAAAGGAGAAAAGAAAGGAAGCAAGATAGAAATGAAATAAGAAAGAAGACAGAATTGAAGAAAAAGCAAAGAAGAAATAAAGAAAGAGAAAGAAAAGAAATAAAAAAAAAAAGAAAGAAAGAAAGAAAAAAAGAAAGAAACAAACAGACAAAAGAGGGAAAGAGGAAAAAAGAAAGAAAGGAAGGAAGAAAGAAATGAAATAAGAAGGAAAGAAGGAAAGCAAGAAAGAAAGAAGGAAAGAAAGAACAGAACAAAGAAAAAGAAAAAAGTCAAAGGAAGAAGCATTATAAGAATGATAGCAGGCTGAGGAGAAAGAATAAAAGGGGGAAATGAGAGAGAGGAATGAAGAAGATGGTAGAAGATGATGGAATGAAGAAGAAGACAGAGAACCAGAAAAAGAATTTAAAGGAAAAGGAAGAAGAAGGAAGCGAGAGAACAGAAGAAAGAAGAATACAGAAAAGAAGAAAAAGACTTAGAGACAGACAGACAAACAGACAGGCAAGCAGACAGGCAAACAGACAGGCAAGCAGACAGATAGAATAAAGAGAGAGGATGAAACAGAAGGTGAAAAAAGTGGTAGGAAAAGAAAAAGACAACGACGACAATGACAATGACGATGACGATGATGATAATGGTGGTGGTGGTGGTGGTGGTTGTGGTGGTGGTGGTGGTGGTGATGATGGTGGTGGTGATGGTGGTAGTGGTGGTGGTGATGGTGTTTTCTAATGCCTTTTGATTCATATAGGCCTGTGAAAAAATAAAGAAAAAGAACAACCTAACTGGCCCTTGTGCTTGGTTGAGCATCAAATGTTTTACTGATTCACTGAACCTCTATGTCACTCACTGACTCCTCTGTCATATAGAAATCCCTTGTACCAACAGAAGTGTGATGAGTAATCTCCCCTCTTTGTATCGCTACACTTCCTGAAGGGGAAATAAACTGTGAATCGTTTCAGTCCTTCGCCCTATGACGCCAGGGAGTGAATGAGTTAAACTTTACCATCCTCTCTGGTCACAGCACCGAGACCTTGTTGGCACAGAGGTGAAGCTCCTGGCATCCAATCTGACTGCCTCCAGTCCACCCAGCTATCAATGGGTACTTGTTCATGGTTGTGGAAGGTAGGAACCAAGAAAACACGAAAACAGAATCAGAACACGTATTTGATACAACCAGACAAGACAGGCGCAAATTTTAGGTCAACTGGCTTTGTCAGGTGTGAATATAAGATCACAAACAAACAAACACCAAATACAAAAATTAGGAGAAAAAAAATGAAACATCCCTTCTGCTTCGTCCAGTGGGAGAAGAGGACTCTTCTTCCACTGGACAAAGAAGCATGGAAGTTTCAGTCTTTTTCTCCTAATTTTTCTCTTCTCCCTCTGGACAAAGCAGCAAGGAAGTTTCAGTCTTTTTCTCCTAATTTTTGTATTTGGTGTTTGTTTGTTTGTTATCTTACATTCACGCTTGACAAAAACCAGTTGACCGTCTTCTCTGGTTGTATTAAATACGCGTCCTGATTCTATTTTCGTGTATTTCTGTTTCCTGTTTGCTTGAACGCGAGCAGTCGTACTTGTTGTGGAAGGTAGAGCAGCAGCAAGAGACATAACATGGATACTAATACTTATTGCTTCCCTCAGAACATTCGTACATATTCAAGTAGCCTGTCTCTGATACGCTGCTGAAATACAAAAGCTAGTGGAGCGTATAATGTAGGGAACTCAGACAAAAGCTAGTGGAGCGTATAATGTAGGGAACTCACACAAAAGCTAGTGGAGCGTATAATGTAGGGAACTCACACAAAAGCTAGTGGAGCGTATAATGTAGGGAACTCAGACAAAAGCTAGTGGAGCGTATAATGTAGGGAACTCAGACAAAAGCTAGTGGAGCGTATAATGTAGGGAACTCACACAAAAGCTAGTGGAGCGTATAATGTAGGGAACTCAGACAAAAGCTAGTGGAGCGTATAATGTAGGGAACTCAGACAAAAGCTAGTGGAGCATATAATGTAGGGAACTCAGACAAAAGCTAGTGGAGCGTATAATATAGGGAACTCAGACAAAAGCTAGTAGAGCGTATAATGTAGGGAACTCAGACAAAAGCTAGTGGAGCGTATAATGTAGGGAACTCAGACAAAAGCTAGTGGAGCGTATAATGTAGGGAACTCAGACAAAAGCTAGTGGAGCGTATAATGTAGGGAACTCAGACAAAAGCTAGTGGAGCGTATAATGTAGGGAACTCAGACAAAAGCTAGTGGAGCGTATAATGTAGGGAACTCAGACAAAAGCTAGTGGAGCGTATAATGTAGGGAACTCAGACAAAAGCTAGTGGAGCGTATAATGTAGGGAACTCAGACAAAAGCTAGTGGAGCGTATAATGTAGGGAACTCAGACAAAAGCTAGTGGAGCGTATAATGTAGGGAACTCAGACAAAAGCTAGTGGAGCGTATAATGTAGGGAACTCAGACAAAAGCTAGTGGAGCGTATAATGTAGGGAACTCAGACAAAAGCTAGTGGAGCGTATAATGTAGGGAACTCACACAAAAGCTAGTGGAGCGTATAATGTAGGGAACTCACACAAAAGCTAGTGGAGCGTATAATGTAGGGAACTCAGACAAAAGCTAGTGGAGCGTATAATGTAGGGAACTCAGACAAAAGCTAGTGGAGCGTATAATGTAGGGAACTCAGACAAAAGCTAGTGGAGCGTATAATGTAGGGAACTCAGACAAAAGCTAGTGGAGCGTATAATGTAGGGAACTCAGACAAAAGCTAGTGGAGCGTATAATGTAGGGAACTCAGACAAAAGCTAGTGGAGCGTATAATGTAGGGAACTCAGACAAAAGCTAGTGGAGCGTATAATGTAGGGAACTCAGACAAAAGCTAGTGGAGCGTATAATGTAGGGAACTCAGACAAAAGCTAGTGGAGCGTATAATGTAGGGAACTCAGACAAAAGCTAGTGGAGGATAATGTAGGGAACTCAGACAAAAACTAGTGGAGCGTATAATGTAGGGAACTCAGACAAAAGCTAGTGGAGCGTATAATGTGGGAACTCAGACAAAAGCTAGTGGAGCGAATGTAGGGAATCAGACAAAAGCTAGTGGAGCGTATAATGTAGGGAATCAGACAAAGCTAGTGGAGCGTAAATGTAGGGAACCAGAAAAAGCTAGTGGAGCGTTAATGTAGGGAACTCAGACAAAAGCTAGTGGAGCGTAAATGTAGGGAACTCAGAAAAATAGGGAGCGTAAATGTAGGGAACTCAGACAAAAGCTAGTGGAGCGTATAATGTAGGGAACTCAGACAAAAGTAGTGGAGCGTATAATTAGGGAACTCAGACAAAAGTAGGGAGCGTAAATGTAGGGAACTCAGACAAAGCTAGTGGAGCGATATAATGTAGGGAACTCAGACAAAAGTAGGGACGTAAAGTAGGGAACTCAGACAAAGCTAGTGGAGCGTATAATGTAGGGAACTCAGACAAAAGCTAGTGGAGCGTATAATGTAGGGAAGACAAAGGGGCGATATGTAGGATCGACAAAAGTATGGAGGTATATGTAGGACTCAACAATAGGGAGCGTATAGTGGGACTCGACAAAGAGTGGGCGTATATTAGGACCGAAAGGTGAGCGTTAATGGACTGCAAGCTGTGGAGGTATATGTAGGAATCGCAAAGGGAGGTATAATGAGGGACTGAAAAAGTAGGAGGTATATGAGGATCGCAAGCATGGCGTTAGAGGACTCAGAAAAGTGAGGATAAGTGGACCAGAAGTAGGATAGTGGAGGCGATAGTAGACTCAGCAAAGCTGTGACGTAATGTGGGATAGACAAAAGCAGGGTATATGAGGACTAGACAAGAGTGAGTATGTAGGGATACAATAGTGGAGGATAGAGGAACTCAGAAAAAGTATGGAGGTATGTAGGACAGACAAAAGCAGTGGAGTAATAGGAACTCAGACAAAGTAGTGGAGGTTAATGTAGGGAACTCAGACAAAAGCTAGTGGAGCGTATAATGTAGGAACTCAGACAAAAGCTAGTGGAGCGTATAATGTAGGGAACTCAGACAAAAGCTAGTGGAGCGTATAATGTAGGGAACTCAGACAAAGCTAGTGGAGCGTATAATGTAGGAACTCAGACAAAGCTAGTGGAGCGTATAATGTAGGAATCACAAAGTAGTGAGCGTATAATGAGGGAACTCAGACAAAATAGTGGAGCGTTAATGTAGGACTAGACAAAAGCTAGTGGAGCGTATAATTAGGAACTCAGACAAAGCTAGTGGAGCGTATAATGTAGGGACCAGAAAAAGCTAGTGAGCGTATAATGTTGGAACTCAGACAAAAGCTAGTGGAGCGTATAATGTAGGGACTCAGACAAAAGCTGTGGAGGTTAATGTAGGAACTCAGACAAAGCTAGTGGAGCGTATATGTAGGAACTCAACAAAGCTAGTGGAGCGTATAATGTGGGAACTCAGCAAAGTGTGGGCGTTTGTAGGGAACTCAGACAAGCTAGTGAGCGTTAATGTAGGGAACTCAGACAAGCTAGTACGTATAATTGAACTCAACAAAAGAGAGGTTTGTAGGCTCGACAAAGTAGTGGGCTAAATGTGGGACTCAGAAAAGTTAGTGGAGGTATAAGTAGGAACTCAACAAAAGTAGTGGAGCTTAATGTAGGAATCAACAAAAAGCTAGTGGAGGTATATTGTGGGAACTCAGCAAAAGTGTGGAGGTTATGGGGACTCGCAAGCTATGGGTTAATGTGGAACTAGACAAGTAGTGGAGCTTAATTAGACTCAGCAAAAGCTAGTGGAGTGTAATCCAGCTATTTTGTGGAACCAGACAAGCTGTGAGTTAATTAGGGAACTCAACAAGCTGTGACTATATTAGAACTCAGACAAAAGCTGTGGACGTATTGTAGGGACTCAGACAAAAGTAGTGGAGCGTTAATGTAGGGACTCAGACAAAAGTAGTGGAGCGTATATGTAGGGAACTCGACAAAGCTAGTGGAGGTATATTGGGACTCAGCAAAGTGTGAGCGTTATGTAGGGAATAGACAAGTAGGGAGCGTATATGTAGGGAACTAGACAAAGCTAGTGGGCGTATATGTGGATCAGACAAAGCTGTGGAGCGTATAATGTAGGACTCGAAAAAGTAGTGGAGGTATAATGTAGGGATCAGACAAGCTAGTGGAGCGTATATGTAGGGAACTCAGACAAAGCTAGTGGAGCGTATAATGTAGGGAACTCAGACAAAAGCTAGTGGAGCGTATAATGTAGGGAACTCAGACAAAAGCTAGTGGAGCGTATAATGTAGGGAACTCAGACAAAAGCTAGTGGAGCGTATAATGTAGGGAACTCAGACAAAAGCTAGTGGAGCGTATAATGTAGGGAACTCAGACAAAAGTAGTGGAGCGTATAATGTAGGGAACTCAGACAAAAGCTAGTGGAGCGTATAATGTAGGGAACTCAGACAAAAGCTAGTGGAGCGTATAATGTAGGGAACTCAGACAAAAGCTAGTGGAGCGTATAATGTAGGGAACTCAGACAAAAGCTAGTGGAGCGTATAATGTAGGGAACTCAGACAAAAGCTAGTGGAGCGTATAATGTAGGGAACTCAGACAAAAGCTAGTGGAGCGTATAATGTAGGGAACTCAGACAAAAGCTAGTGGAGCGTATAATGTAGGGAACTCAGCAAAAGCTAGTGGAGCGTATAATGTAGGGAACTCAGACAAAAGCTAGTGGAGCGTATAATGTAGGGAACTCAGACAAAAGCTAGTGGAGCGTATAATGTAGGGAACTCAGACAAAAGCTAGTGGAGCGTATAATGTAGGGAACTCAGACAAAAGCTAGTGGAGCGTATAATGTAGGGAACTCAGACAAAAGCTAGTGGAGCGTATAATGTAGGGAACTCAGACAAAAGCTAGTGGAGCGTATAATGTAGGGAACTCAGACAAAAACTAGTGGAGCGTATAATGTAGGGAACTCAGACAAAAGCTAGTGGAGCGTATAATGTAGGGAACTCAGACAAAAGCTAGTGGAGCGTATAATGTAGGGAACTCAGACAAAAGCTAGTGGAGCGTATAATGTAGGGAACTCAGACAAAAGCTAGTGGAGCGTATAATGTAGGGAACTCAGACAAAAGCTAGTGGAGCGTATAATGTAGGGAACTCAGACAAAAGCTAGTGGAGCGTATAATGTAGGGAACTCACACACAAAAAATTCAGGCCTTTCAGATCAAGTGCTTGAAAAAACTGTTCTGTATTTTCTACAGGAAAAATACGACCAAGGATCACGTACGGAACGAAATCAACACAATGGCCGGCCCCCTAAGAACAGCTTTCTGTAAAAACAAAACGATGCTGTGGTTAGCGCAGTGGACTACCGACTGGAAGGTTGTGGGTTCAAATCTCCCATCAGTGCTTTGAACTACATTGTGGGATTGTTTTTGCCCCAGGTGGCTCCTGTCCAGAGTTGGTCGTGCTATGGGCTCATTGGGAAGACTGGGACCACATAGTCAAGTCTCATCCACTTCACAAATGCTCATTGATGGGTGTTGCTCAAATCCTCTGATGTCAATATTTCTTGGGCGTGGTTGATGCCAGTAAGCACAGACCACAGCTCCGTTACGCAGTTTCAATCTTAAGTGGTACTCCATAGCATCATCTTTATCATCATCATCTTCATCATCATCGTAGCATCCTAAGAACTGTCCCAGCTTCTGTGGCCATTGAGATGGCGTAGACAATTGGGGGGGGTGGGGTGAGAGAAAAGCTGAGCACAAAGGAAAATGTCTGAGTGCAGTGATCCTTAAGAAAGCTTCACACACACACACACACACACACACACACACACACACACACACACACACACACACACACACACACACACACACACACACACACAGTAAAACGGCGCAAGATTGCAAGGTTTCGTTGTGTCACCCACCTTGACACGCTGTCCAAGACCTTCCTTCAGATCACCCTGGAAGGAGGCCCTGTCATTGAGGTCGGTCGACAGAGGAAGAGCTAAGTGGTAAACATCAGACACCTGACCATAACCTCAGTATACCTGACCTGTTTGTTGCTGAATCCCCACAGACAGAGATGAAGATTCTTGTCTGGTCTGCTTCTGAATCCCATCAGTCTTCCCGATCCCTTCCCCCCCCCCCCCTCCCTCAGCCCCAAACGACCACACTGGCTGTGGGATTACATCGTTCTTGATGATGATCCATTCCCGACTACTGTGTTGCAGACAAATTAATGGCTGTTTGGTCATGTCTGCAGACAAGATCGTGACTTTGCCAAACGGACCAAATCTCTCGTGGCTTTGTAAATAAATGTATTTGTGTATTGTTATGAATACGTTGTCATTGGGATCCTTGTGCATTGTGAGTTATCCTGGAAGAGCAACTTGAATTTGTGTGAGTATGTGATGAGAGATAGAGGGGGAGGGGGAGGGGGATAAAGGGAGAGACAGAAATTGAGAGAGGGACAGAGACACAGAGAGAGACAAGTAGAAAAACTTCAAACTCTATTTTTCGATGATAGTAGCATTAGGTCCCACTGGACCTGCCCTACAGTTAGTCCTTGCAACATTATACAGATATCATAAGCACAGAGACAAAAACATTAAACACATTACTTAAAACTGAACAAACAGGAGAGAAAGGAACCATACAAACTATATTACAACCATATAAAGGAAAGCATTCATGATTGGAAATGGCCATACAGATGGAGACAATGACAATGTTACATTATTTTCTAACGGTAGAAGTTTTTAGCTGAAATCCGTTATCAATCACGTCGTTGCTAATTTACTTATCTATCTAGAATGAAACATACCGTACCGGGAAATAGTGCATCAATACATCAATAATTTAAGACACAATACACTAGAATTTAAGAGTAACAGTAATTGTTGTTTGAGAGATAGAACTTGAGATGTACGTAGGAAAATAGTAGTAGTAGTAGTAGTGTGTTTGTGTGTGTGTAAGATAGAGAGAGTGTGTGTGTGTGTGTGTGTATGTGTCCGTGTATGTGTGTGTGTGTATGTGTATGTGTAAAAGTGAGAGAGTGTGTGTGTGTGTGTGAGTGTTTGTATGTGTATGTGTGTGTGTGTGTGTGTGTGTGTGTGTGTGTGTGTGTGAGTGAGTGAGTATGTGTGGGCGTGTATGTATGAGCGTGTGTGTGTTTGTGCGTGTGTGTGTGTGTGTTTAAGTGTGTGTGTGTGTGAGTGTGAATGCGTGTACATTTGTGTGTGTGCGTGTAAGAGTGCGTGCGTGTGCGTGTGTGCGTATGTGTGTGTGTGTGTGTGTGTGTGTGTGTGTGTGTGTGTGTGTGTGTGTGTGTGTGTGTGTAAAAGAAATAGAGAGTGTGTGTGTGTAAGAGAATAAGTGTGTGCCTGCGTGCGTACGACGTGTGTGTGTGTGTGTAAGTGCGTGGTTGTGTGTGTGTATGTGTGTGTTGTTGTTGTTGTTGTTGTTGTGTGCAGGTTTAAGAAGAGTGGGGGGGGGGGGAAGCAAACGGACATGTGTAAAGATATGGCATGAGAGAGAGAAAAGGAGAGACAAAAATGAGAGAAGCGCTTTTTCATTCCTACCAACATTTATCGATAATATGAGTAACACAGAATGCAAATACGTAAATCATAAATGGATAAATACTATCAAATTAGATTCATAGGAAAGGGAATAAAATGAGACAAACTGGGAAATGCATGGACAGACACCCAATCAAATATGCATATATTGCTTAATCAAACTCTGGGTTGGGAAACGAAACAAAGAAATATAATGAATCTTGTCAACGTTACAACATTACAATAACTCACAAAGAATAACCATCATATAATAATGAGGAGACAGACAGACAGACAGAAAGAGAGAATGAAAACGAAGTTGTTAGCTGAAAGCCATTTTTCAAAACTTGCCTTTACTAATCTATATATCTGCCTACAGCTGAAAACATTGAAAAAGAAACATATCCGGAGTGAATGTGTGTGTGTGTGTGTGAGTGTGTGTGTGTGTGTGTGTGTGTGTGAGAGAGAGAGAGAGAGAGAGAGAGAGAGAGAGAGAGAGAGAGAGTAACAAAGAAACGACTCTGTTGGCATTGACATTCCTTTCTCTCTCTCTCTCTCTCCTCTCTCTCTCTCTCTCTCTCTCTCTCTCTCTCTCATTCACTAGAGACAATGAGGGGGCAGGGGAGCTGGAAGGTGGGTGGATGGAGGAGGAGGGGCTGGGACCAGTGAAATAAATAGCTTGGAACGACGGGAAGCGACAGAGGGAACAGTTTGTAGTGTGGAAAGAGAAAATAGGCCAGACATGATTAAGGTCATTCCACACGTCCCGACAGACCCCACGAATGCCTTTGGTTGTGTAACAAAACAACGGCAGTGTGTATAACGCTTTATCCATCCTAAGGACTGTTCACGCTTGCTGCCTTTCTCTGTGAGAAGAGGAAAGAAAGAAACGTTGGATAGGAAAAAGAAAAAAAGAAATGAATCGAAACAAAGGAAGAAAGAAAGACAAGAAATGAAAAGAACAGAAAACATAAGGAAAGAGAGAGGAAGAGGGAAAGAAATGAAGTAAAAAGGACATAAAAAGAAAGAAAGAAAGTTAGAAAGAAAGAAAGGACACAAAAAAAGGAAAAAAAGAAAGAAAAGGAAATGAAAAGGAAAGAAAGATGGAAAGAATGAAATGATGAAAGAAAAAAAGAATTTAAATAAAGAAAAAGGAGAGACAGAAAGGAAGAGATGAACAAAGAAAAAAGGAAAGACAGAATGGAAGAAAATGCAAAAAAGAAAATTAGAAAGCAAAGAAAGAAAGAAAAAAGACTACAGATAGACAAAGAGAAAGAAAAAAACACGAAAGAACGAAAGAAAAAAGCATAAAGTTGAAACAAAAGAGAACGACGGGGCAAAGAAGGGGAAAAAAAAGAGAAAAAAAAAACAGGGTGGGTGGGGGGGGGAATGGAAGGGAAGGAAATGGAAGAGAAGGTAGACTCAGACAACCTCGCGTCGTGCATCGCAAAAGACAACAGGACGCTTCAACGAAATGGACACGATCTGCAGAGCATCACCCGAACGTCTATCCACCAGCTGTAGGTCTCTGTCACCCGTCTGGTGCCCCAGGGACCTCGCTTCAACAGGCGTGCCAGACCATGCAAGGAGAAGACGATGTGTACGCTGGACGGAAGGTGTCCTTTGGATGATGTCAACGGTCAGGTCGGGATCTTAACGGAATCCACGACTAAGTGTATGTGATCAGGTATGAGCCATGAATATGGTGGTCCATCGGCCTGCAGTTGTTTGCCCAGAAACGATCCCCATGCATCTCTTTGAAATTTGTTTGAAGCTGGGCTTCAGGCTAGCATCCTGATCCCGAAATACAACATCACACAAACACACACACACACACACACACACACACACACACACACACACACACACACACATATATATATATATATATATATATATATATATATATACATGTATGTACACTCACGCATACACACACACGCACACACACACACACACACATACATACACACACGCGCACACACATACAGCACTCACACACACTTGCGCACGCACACACACACATACACGCATACACACGCACACACGCAAGCACGCACGCACACACACACGCCCTTTCTACGACAACAGATAAGAGTGCGAGAAGACAGAAGAAGACATGGAAAAGGAGCAGAAGAAGACAGAGAACGAGAAAAATACGTCTGAAGAAGAAGGAAGAGGACAGAGAACGAGAGAAGAGAAAGAGAAACAGGAAGACAAGAGGAGATATGAAAGATGACAAAAAGAAAAAGATTAACGAAAGAAAAGACAGACAGACAGACAGACATGAAAAGACAGAGACAGAAGAAACGGGAAAAGGAAAAGTAGAAGAAAAAAAAAAGAAAAAGTCGAAGATGAAGACGATAACGATGATGATGATAGTGGGGTGGTGGTGGTGGTGGTAGTGATGGTGATGATGATGATAGTGATGATAGTGATGGTGATGATGATGATGATGATGATGATGATGATGATGATGATGATGATGATGAAGATGATGATTATGATGATGATGATGATGATGATGACAAACAAGTCGAAAAAGACGGAAGTGTGATGCGTGCGTGCGTGCATACTTGTGTATGTGTTTGTGTTTGTGTTTGTGTTTGTCTGTCTGTCTGTATGTATGCATGTATGTATGTATGTATGTCTGTGTCTGTGTGTGTCCGTGTGTATGTGAATGTGCGGTTGTGCGTGCGTGTTCGTGTGTCTGTTCACAGGAAATAAAAGTTTTTCAATGGCTGTTATTTCCCGAACTTTGGTCTGTAACCTGTAATATTCTTTTTGCCCTTTAACGTTGTTCTCTTCGTTTTCTCTTTCTGTCTTTCAACATTTATTTGTTTCTTTTCTGTTCTTTTCCTTTTGTTTGTTTGTTTGTTGTTTTTTGTTTGTCTGTATGTATGTTTGTGTGTGTGGGGGGGGGGGGTGTTGTTGTTTTTTTGTTTGGTGTTTTTGGTCTCTTTCTTTCTTTCTTTCTTTATTTCTCTGTGTGTTTATGTGTTTGTTTGTTTGTTTGTTTGTTTGTTTGTTTGTTTGTTTGTTTGTTTGTTTGGGAGCTTTTTCTTTCTTTCTTCCTTTCTTTCTGTACTTGGTTTTGTGTTAGTTCTATTGTTTTTGTTTTATTGTTTATTTGTTTATTTGTTTTATCTTTCTTTCTTTCTTTGTTTATTCATTTATTTGCATGTTTGTCTTGGTTAAGGTTTTTTTGTTTGGTTCTCTGCTGTTTTGTTTGTTCATGTTTATGCGTTTAGTTGATTGTATTGTTGGTTGGTTGGTTTTGTTTGCTCGTTTATTTCTTTGCTTGTTTGTTTGTGCGATGTTTGTTTGTTTGTTTGTTTGTTTTTCTTCTTTCTTTTCTTTTTCTTTCTATCTTTCTTTCTTTCTATTCTATCTTTCGTTCGTTCTTTCTTTCATTGTTTATTTGTTTCTGTGTGTGTTTGTTTGTATTGTTTGTTTGTTTCTTTCTTTCTTTTTCCTTTCTTTCTTTGTAAATAAAACATATCATACAGAAGTCATTACTAATTATACAAGAAATACAAATGTAATGAATGATATCAGTGAAAATATGCAAAATCGGCTCTTTTAACAATTGAATGGTCAGTCTTTTACCAGATTAATAGTTATGATTCAGCTACATTTTCTTAGAACCAGAGGCACATGACAACAGAACAAGAATGTGTATCTAATGCACAAAAGACATTCGCAAATTTTCGGCCAACTGTTGTCAAGCATATACGAACGATAACAAAGAAACAATTCCACCAGATTATGGACAACACATTAAAGATATCTTCGCTGTCATTTCGTGAAGAATATTTGGAGTTTGTTGTTCAAGAGGATTCGGACTGGACAATTCCATATGCGCTCCACACAAATCTGTCAACAGTGGTCTGTCAAACCCTTCGAGCCTGCGCAAAACTCTACACGTTGGCAATGTCTTGAAATGGGGAGGGGTAAAAGGGACCTATGAATCACTAAGCTGACGCCACCAGAATTATGAAAACATTATAGATGGATAGGGAACGTAACAGTTTCTGATGTTACCGACTGGGATTGAACTCGAGATATCAAATCTTCAGTTCACAGCTTTATCAAAAGAACCGACAGCCCTCTGGTAAAGAATACTTTATTACTTAATGATAGCAGGACTTCTACAGAATACTTTATTACTTAAGGATAGCAGGACTTCTACAGAATACTTTATTACTTAATGATAGCAGCTTACAGAA
>JAPXFY010000012.1:14570721-14573221 GCA_030674185.1 Monoplex corrugatus
GTTAACAGACACACAGATAGCAAACAAACAGGTTAACAGCCAGACAGACAGTAAACAAACAGGTTAACAGACAGACACAGAGATAGCAAACAAACAGGTTAACAGACAGACACACAGATAACAAACAGACAGACAGATAGCAAACAAACAGGTTAACAGCCAGACAGACAATAAACAAACAGGTTAACAGACAGACACACAGATAGCAAACAAACAGGTTAACAGACAGACACACAGATAGCAAACAAACAGGTTAACAGACAGACACACAGATAGCAAACAAACGGGTTAACAGACAGACAGACAGATAGCAAACAAACAGGTTAACAGACAGACACACAGATAGCAAACAAACAGGTTAACAGACAGACACACAGATAGCAAACAAACAGGTTAACAGACACACAGATAGCAAACAAACAGGTTAACAGCCAGACACACAGATAGCAAACAAACAGGTTAACAGACAGACAGACAGATAGCAAACAAACAGGTTAAAAGCCAGACAGACAGTAAACAAACAGGTTAACAGACAGACACACAGATAGCAAACAAACAGGTTAACAGACAGACAGACAGTAAACAAACAGGTTAACAGACAGACAGACAGACAACAAACAGGTTAACAGACAGACAGCAAACAAACAGGTTAACAGACAGACACACAGATAGCAAACAAACAGGTTAACAGACAGACAGATAGTAAACACACAGGTTAACAGACAGACAGACAGACAACAAACAGGTTAACAGACAGACAGCAAACAAACAGGTTAACAGACAGACACACAGATAGCAAACAAACAGGTTAACAGACAGACAGATAGTAAACACACAGGTTAACAGCCAGACAGACAGTAAACAAACAGGTTAACAGACAGACACACAGATAACAAACAAACAGGTTAACAGGCAGACACACAGATAGCAAACAAACAGGTTAACAGCCAGACACACAGATAGCAAACAAACAGGTTAACAGACAGACAGACAGATAGCAAACAAACAGGTTAAAAGCCAGACAGACAGTAAACAAACAGGTTAACAGACAGACACACAGATAGCAAACAGACAGGTTAACAGACAGACAGACAGTAAACAAACAGGTTAACAGACAGACAGACAACAAACAGGTTAACAGACAGACAGCAAAACAAACAGGTTAACAGACAGACAGCAAGCAGGTTAACAGACAGGCAGGCAGACAGCAAACAAACAGGTTAACAGACAGACAGCAAGCAGGTTAAACAGACAGGCAGGCAGACAGCAAACAAACAGTTAACGGACAGACAGCAAGCAGGTTAACAAACAGACAGACAGACAACAAACAAACAGGTTAACAGACAGACAGACAACAAACAAACAGGTTAACAGACAGACAGACAGACAACAAACAGTAACAGACAGACAGTAACAAACAGTAAACAGACACACAAACAAACAAACAGGTTAACAGACAACAAGATAGCAAACAAACAGGTTCAGACACAGCAAACGTAAACAGACAGGACAACAACAAACAAAACAGGTTAACAGACAGACAGACAGCAAACAGGTTAACGACTGACAGCAACAAAGCTTACACAGATAGCAACAACAGTAACAGACACAACAATACAACAAACAGGTTAACAGACAGACAGACAAGCAAACAGGTTAACAGACAGACAGCAAACAAACAGCTTCACAGACAGATAGCAAACAAACAGGTTAACAGACAGACACACAGATAGCAAACAAACAGGTTAACAGAGCACAGCAACAAGTACAACAGACAGCAAAAACAGGTTAACAGACACAAGACAGCAAACAACAGTAACAGACACACACAACAGATAGCAAACAAACAGGTTAACAGACAGACACACAGAAGCAAACAAACAGTTAACGAGCAGAAGACAGCAAACAAACAGTTCAGAGACAGACAGCAAACAAATACAGAAGACAGAAGCAACACAGGTTAAACAGCAGACACAAACAAACAGGTTAAACAGACACAACACGGTTAACAACACAGATAGCAAACAAACAGGTTAACAGACAGACAGACAGACAGCAAACAAACAGGTTAACAGCAGACAGACAGACAGACAGACAGCAAACAAACAGGTTAACAGACAGACAGCAAACAAACAGGTTAACAGACAGCAGATGACAGCAAACAAACAGGTTAAACGACAGAACAAACAGGTTACAGAACAAACAGTACAGCAAACAGGTAAACGCAAACAACAGTTACAAACAAACAAACAAACAGGTTAACAGACACACAGACAGCAAACAAACAGGTTAACAGACAGACAGACAGCAAACAAACAGGTTAACAAAGCAGACAGACAGACAGACAGAACAAACAGGTTAACAGACAGCAACACAACAACAGGTTAACAAAGACAGACAGCAAACAAACTACAGGTTAACAGCACAAACAGAACAGACAGACCAGAGCAAACAAACAGGTTAAGAAGACAGACACAAACAAACAGGTTAACAGACAGAC
>JAPXFY010000012.1:14580721-14598221 GCA_030674185.1 Monoplex corrugatus
CTTGTCTTGTCTTGAATTGCCTTGTCTTGTCTTGTCTTTACTTGCCTTGTCTTGTCTTGCCTTTCTTGTCTTGCGTTGTCTTGTCTTCTCTTGCCGTGTCTTCGGTTTTGCCTTGCCTTGCCTTGCCTTGCCTTGCCTTGCCTTGCCTTGCCTAGCCTTACCTTGCCTTGTCTTGCCATGTCTTGCTTGCTTGCCTTGCCTTACCTGCCTTGCCTTGCCTTGCCTTGCCTTGTCTAGCCTTACCTTGCCTTGTCTTGCCATGTCTTGCCTTGCCTTGCCTTGCCTTACCTTGCCTTGCCTTGCCTTGCCTTGTCTTGTCTTGCTTGCCTTGCCTTGCCTGCCTTGTCTTGCCTTGTCTTGCCTTGCCTTGTCTTGCCTTGCCTTGCCTTGCTTGCCTTGCCTTGCCTTGCCTTACCTTGCCTTACCTTGCCTTGTCTTTCTTGCCTTTCTTGTCTTGCGTTGTCTGTCTTCTCTTGCCGTGTCTTCGTTTGTCTGCCTTGCCTTGCCTTGCCTTGCCTTGCTTGCCTTGTCTTGCCATGTCTTGCTTGCCTTGACTTGCCTTGCCTTGCCTTACCTTGCCTGCCTTGCGTTGTCTTGTCTGTCGTTATATATCAAATACGAGTTCTGATTCATTTTCGTGCATTTCTGGTTCCTAGAGGAGCAACGACAAAAACAATTATTTCTACTGTGAAGCCACAAAGCCAAACAAAACAATACTAATCGGAAGAAAATGAATGTGCAAGAAGAAGATTCAGAAAGTGGACGGCATCATTTCATTGGGGACAATCCAATTTGTCATAAATCCTGACGATGCCGATGGGAACCAAAAGGGTTCTCGGAAATTGGCGCTGGTCATTTACTTCGCTGGCGCCGTTATCTGGAATGGGATGTGCTCGAATTCCCTCCCTTGAGAGATGAACTCTGAATGGTTCTTGCTCTCGTGTTCTCTCTCTCTCTCTCTCTCTCTCTCTCTCTCTCTCTCTCTCTCTCTCTCTCTCTCTCTCTCTCTCTCTCTTTCTTTCTCTGTATATGCATGTCTGTCTGTCTGTCTGTCTGCCTGTCTGCCTGTCTGTCTGTCTCTCTCTCTCTGTCTCTCTCTCCCCCTCTCTCTCTGTTTGTATATGTCTGTCTGTCTTCTGTCTGTCTCTCTCTCTCTCTATCATCTATCTCTCTGTATATGTCTGTCTGTCTGTCTGTCTGTCTCTCTCTCTCTCTCTCTCTCTATCTCTCTGTATATGTCTGTCTATCTCTCTGTCTGTCTCTCTGTGTCTCTTGTCCACGTTTTCAACAACTTGGAGTGCGTTGCTGTCTCTTTTCCAACCTGTTCTGTTCGCCTTCATTGATGGCTAATAACATCATCAGACCCATTTTCGTGTCAGTCCGGTAAAATCTCTGTTGGTTCTCTTGATAGAACAGTCGACTTGAGATCTGATATCTTGACTTCAATCCCAGCCCGCAAAATTGACAAGTGGTCTGCTTGCTGCCCATCTTAAAGCGTCAATCATTCTGGTGATGGCAGCCTGGTGTTTCTTTGGCCCTCTCCCCATTTGTAGACCCTTGCCAGCGCATATGGTTTTGTGCACCCGCTGATAAATTTGGGTGGAGTCATCATCATCATTATCAGGTGTTTGCCACATGGCGTTGGCGATTATGGACTTCCATCTGTCTCTATCACTTGTTGCCTCAAGCATCTCTTCCACCCTCCTTGTCCCCAGCCACTCTGCAAGTCCGTCTAGTATCTTCTCCCTGGGTCTACCCGGTGCTCTCTTTCCCTCCAGCTTTCCCGTTGTGACCAGGTGCTCCAATTTCCCTTTCCTCATAGAATGGCCTATAAATGTTGCTGTCTTTCCTAATCTTCCTTATGAATGATCTACTTGTGTCTGCCTCCATCAAGACTGTCTCGTTTGTTTTCTTTGCTGTCCATGGAACTCTCAACATTCTTCTTAGAAACCACATCTCGGCTGCCTCAATCTTGTTCTGGCTTTGTTTGTTGACTGTCCACGCCTCGCGTCTGCAGAAATAGGGTGGAGTGCATATGGTATTTTCTGAGTGTGATGAATCCCTCTTGAACAAACCCCAAACTCTTATAAAAGTGACGCTTTTAAGTATTGCAAAAAATATACTTTTTTTCAGAACTGACGTTATCTGAGTCAATTGTACGTCATGTTTACGTAAAAGAAAGTCAGGCAAAAATCCAATCTTGCACAGAAGAATTGTTCCCAAAGGCTTGATATAACCTTCATCCTGACTGACCTGTAGGACTATGGGTGTGTTCAGAACTGGCGTGTCTTCTGAATCAGGGATAAGGTCATTGCTGGTGCAGGTTTTATGCTTCAGGGGCTGTCAGCTAGTGAAGACTTGATGTCAAGAGTGTGGAATTACCGGCCATAGAAGGATTTTATCGCAGAATGTGAGAGTATCTCTTGCTCCAAGTTGTATGACATGCACGTGAAAACCACGAGGCCTCTGAGAGTAGTGTCGTGCATTTTCCGTAATCAGGATACAAACGGCAATTTTTTTTTCCTGCTTAACGAAATGTCATAGAAGCCTTGCTACTATTTTTTCTACAAGTTTAGTGCATTTATTCTTTGTTGTCTTGACAAAGATGAGATGGACGAAAATCTGTACCTGTCTTGTTTTATTACATTAAGTAAGCGTTCTGATCCTAGTTTTGTGACTTTCTGGTTTCTGATGATCTTCCTGTTTGATATTTCACACTGAGGCATTGGAAATCCCATTGAGGCATTCAAGGTTCACCCTGTCGCACTTCAAATCACAGCTGAAGACTTACCATTGTTGATATTATGGTCGCTTATCCATAAATATGCGCTTCCATTTATAACCACTGTCTGTGGTTGTTCGTTTATGTGTGTACGTTTATGACCATATGTATCTGTAAATGTATGGCTGGACATTGTCGGTATGTATTATTTGTACATGTTTATTAATGTGTATTTGATGTGCGTGGTGTGTGTGTGTATTTGTACATGTTTATTTATGTGTATTTTGATGTGCGTGTGTGTGTGTATCTGTAATATATTTGTGCTTCTGTATTAATAACACTTTGTGTCTTGTCAAATGTACAGTGCGCATTGAGAACAAACGATTTTGGAGAACAGCTTAAACAAAAATTATTTCTTTTTTTTGATGAAATTTATCATTCGCAAAATAAAAACGAACAGGTAACATCTGGCAAACTGAACTTTACAAAGAACGTAATTCGCCACAATGACGTCACTGTAGACACTTTGACACCACGTTACGTTAACGAAAGTCAGCAAAAACCTAATCAGGCGAAGAAGAAAAAATGGTTCTCAAATGTCTGATATTATCCACATCCCGAATGGATTAGACGACTGTAGGTCTATTCAAGACTAGCGCGTCTGCAGAATCAGGAATGAGGTCATTACTGGTGCCAGTTTTATGGTTCTGGAACCTTCGATAGTGGAAAGACTTTGATTATCAGAGCCTGAAAGAGTTTGCAGTGAAAGAACTTTCTTCCGGTGTGAGATTGCTTCCTGCTAGTTCCAGTGACTGTACGTGAAAATCGACAGTCATCTGGGATTAATGTCGCACATTTTCAGGAATTAAGATTCAGGAACCAAGATTTCAATCATCTTACTTTTTTTTCTTTTTTTTTTTTTTTCTTAGAACTATTTGGGCTATTGATGATGGACAGTCATGAATCAGTTATGCTTTAATGAAACTGCCT
The DNA here is from genome assembly GCA_030674185.1 of Monoplex corrugatus. Classification (NCBI taxonomy): domain Eukaryota; kingdom Metazoa; phylum Mollusca; class Gastropoda; order Littorinimorpha; family Ranellidae; genus Monoplex; species Monoplex corrugatus. The sequence goes on from JAPXFY010000012.1 coordinate 14,584,434, forward strand.
TCGTAAATAATGATATTGAGTTCTGTACTATAGGCAAAAATTATCTGCTGGATATAATCTGCCAGTGACATAGTAAATTCTGAGGATTTTTTTACTGTAGTATCACGTTTCAGCAGTGTCCACAGAGCCATACATTCAAAATGTGATGGTTTGATTTCAGTCCCAGCACACCAGCAGTGTCCACAGAGCCATACATTCAAATGTGATGGTTTGATTTCAGTCCCAGCACACCCAGCAGTGTCCACAGAGCCATACATTCAAAATGTGATGGTTTGATTTCAGTCCCAGCACACCCAGCAGTGTCCACAGAGCCATACATTCAAAATGTGATGGTTTGATTTCAGTCCCAGCACACCCAGCAGTGTCCACAGAGCCATACATTCAAAATGTGATGGTTTGATTTCAGTCCCAGCACACCCAGCAGTGTCCACAGAGCCATACATTCAAAATGTGATGGTTTGATTTCAGTCCCAGCACACAACACACACACTGGCCTGTTCGCTGTCCCATCTTACACACAGTCACTGGTAGATCTGGGTTGTGCGCCTATGGGATTGCCTGAGTGTTATAGATTCCTCTTGAACAAACTATGAAATCATAAAACACACACGCGCGTGCGTGCACACGCATACACACACACACACACACACACACACACACACACACCACACACATACACACACACACACACACCACTACACACACACCACACACACACACACACACGTACATACACGCACACATGCCTATATACATACAACACACATATACACTCACATAAACACGTACACACACGCGCGCACATACTCGCATAGACACACGCACATATACACAGATACACGCACTCAAGTACGCACACACAGACACAAACACATATACACACATACATACACACACATACCACACATACGCACATACCCATATACACATATACCCATACACACACAGACACACACATACATACACACATATGCATACACACACACACACACACACACACACAACACACACACACACACACACACACACACACACACACACACACACACATTTGCCCATTAATCAGAAAACAAACAAAAACCAAAAATAACCTCCACTTCAGCCTTTGATTAAATCACACCCAAGGAATATGGACAATAATAATCACCACCATGCCATCCGTACAAAACAAAACAAAGTACACAAACAAAACAAGACTGTAAGCAGAAGAGAATGAACGTGGAAGAAGAAGATTCAGAAAGTGATGGCGCCACCTCATTTGGGCAATCCAATTTGTCATAAATCCTGACGGTTCTGATAGGAATCGAATGGGTCTTAGGAAATTGACGCTGGCCATTTATTGGGCTAGCTGCGCTGTAATCTGGAATATGATGTGCTCGAGTACTCTCCCTTGAGAGGTGAGCTCTTACTGTAAGCAGAAGAGAATGAACGTGGAAGAAGAAGATTCAGAAAGTGATGGCGCCACCTCATTGTGGGCAATCCAATTTGTCATAAATCCTGACGGTTCTGATAGGAATCGAATGGGGTCTTAGGAAATTGACGCTGGCCATTTATTGGGCTAGCTGCGCTGTAATCTGGAATATGATGTGCTCGAGTACTCTCCCTTGAGAGGTGAGCTCTTGAAATTCTCTGTGTCCCTGTCCGTCTGTCTCTGTCTCTCTCTGTCTCTCTCTGTCTCTCTCTGTCTCTCTCTTTATCTCTCTCTCTCTCTCTCTCTCTCTCTCTTTGTCTGTCTGTCTATCTCTCTGTGTTTCTCGGTGTCTGTGTCTGTCTGTCTGTCTGTCTCTCTCTCTCTCTCTCTCTCTCTCTCGCTCTCCATCTATGGGTCTATCTTTTCTCTCTCCTTTCTTTCTCAACTCTCCTATATTTCTCTCTCTCTCTCTCTCTCTCTTCTTTCTTTCTTTCTCTTCTTTCTTTCTCTCTCTCTTTCCCTCTCTCTCTCTCTCCGTCTCTCTCCCTCTCTCTCCCTCTCTCTCTTCCCCTCTCTCTCTTCGTTATCCAACAATCAGATCAGTCAGTGACTGACCTGTGCAGTACATCAAATATCTTTACGGCCAGATCTGCCTTTGGAGGGTTGACCAAGAGGTTATACCAAGACCATGTCATGAGGCTTGCCACAAGGATTGCCGTGTACAGAACAGTAGTAGATTACTAAGCACCATAGTCTCTGCCACCTTTTTCCCCTACCATCCCAGGGTTGTGGAACTATCTAGGTAAGACCTTAGGATCTGGCCAGCTCATGGGTTTATGTGCAAACTTAAGGCTTGTGCCGTGATCATTCTGGATCTTCTCCATTACATGGCACCTGTGACGGTAATGCATATGGAATTCATTCCGAGCGCGGAGACGTCATTTTGAGAAACTGAAATTGAAATTGAAACTGAACTACCTACCTACGTACCTACCTACCTACCTACTCTCTCTCTCTCTCTCTCTCTCTCTCTCTCTCTCTTCTCTCTCTCTCTCTCTCTCTCTCTCTCGCTTTCTCTCCATCCCCTCCTTCTCACCCCTCACCCCTCTCTGTCTCCCACTTTTTCTCATTTTCGTCTTCAAATTTGAAGGGGAACGAACAGGTCGTCTCTTCTTCAAGCTGTGGCATCTCTATTGCCTTCATCTCTATTGCCTTCATCTCTATTGCCTTCATCTCTATTGCCTATTGCCTTCATCTCGTCCTGTGGCATCTCTACTGCCTTCTCATCTCATCCTGTGGCATCTCTATTGCCTTCATCTCATCCTGTGGCATCTCTATTGCCTTCATCTCGTCCTGTGGCATCTCCATTGCCTTTATCTCCATTGCCTTCATCTCCATTGCCTTCATCTCTATTGCCTTTATCTCTATTGCCTTCATCTCTATTGCCTTCATCTCTATTGCCTTCATCTCTATTGCCTTCATCTCGTCCTGTGGCATCTCTATTGCCTTTATCTCTATTGCCTTTATCTCTATTGCCTTCATCTCTATTGCCTTCATCTCTATTGCCTTCATCTCTATTGCCTTCATCTCTATTGCCTTCATCTCTATTGCCTTCATCTCGTCCTGTGGCATCTCTATTGCCTTCATCTCTATTGCCTTTATCTCTATTGCCTTCATCTCTATTGCCTTCATCTCTATTGCCTTCATCTCTATTGCCTTCATCTCTATTGCCTTTATCTCCATTGCCTTCATCTCGTCCTGTGGCATCTCTATTGCCTTCATCTCTATTGCCTTCATCTCTATTGCCTTCATCTCTATTGCCTTCATCTCTATTGCCTTCATCTCTATTGCCTTCATCTCTATTGCCTTTATCTCTATTGCCTTTATCTCCATTGCCTTCATCTCTATTGCCTTCATCTCTATTGCCTTTATCTCCATTGCCTTTATCTCCATTGCCTTCATCTCTATTGCCTTCATCTCTATTGCCTTCATCTCTATTGCCTTCATCTCTATTGCCTTTATCTCTATTGCCTTTATCTCTATTGCCTTCATCTCTATTGCCTTCATCTCTATTGCCTTCATCTCTATTGCCTTCATCTCTATTGCCTTTATCTCTATTGCCTTTATCTCTATTGCCTTTATCTCTATTGCCTTCATCTCTATTGCCTTCATCTCTATTGCCTTTATCTCCATTGCCTTCATCTCTATTGCCTTCATCTCTATTGCCTTCATCTCTATTGCCTTCATCTCGTCCTGTGACATCTCTATTGCCTTCATCTCGTCCTGTGGCATCTCTATTGCCTTCATCTCGTCCTGTGGCATCTCTATTGCCTTCATCTCTATTGCCTTCATCTCTATTGCCTTCATCTCGTCCTGTGGCATCTCTATTGCCTTCATCTCGTCCTGTGGCATCTCTATTGCCTTCATCTCGTCCTGTGGCATCTCTATTGCCTTCATCTCGTCCTGTGACATCTCTATTGCCTTCATCTCGTCCTGTGGCATCTCTATTGCCTTCATCTCGTCCTGTGACATCTCTATTGCCTTCATCTCGTCCTAATTCTACGACAAGTTTTTAGGTGGGGGGGGGTCTTTTATCCTTTCCTTCTCCCCTCCTGTTAATAACACAATCAGCTTGCCATAACAGTCATGCGATGAGGACAGCCGTCTGGTTAACGGCCAATCTTCTTCCGCTAACAGCTCCACACGTGTGACGGGAGATTGACCTATGCAACACCACTTCAACTACGCAAGCAACCAGCCTCAGTCCAGATTGAAATTTACCAGATATCAGTATAAAAAAAAAAAAAGCTATTAAACAAAGCTTTACAAGTCAACGATTTTGTTGTTGTTGTTGTTTCTTTACAGAGAGCAAACCGATCTTAGAAAATAACATCTGATATTCTTCTCATCTTCAAATAATTATAATCTTTAAAAGTTTGTTTCATTATCTCCATGTGAACATTGTGTACAAACCAACTTCGTACCATAAACGCTAGTCTTCTTGTCGTCTTCAAAGGCTTGTTTCGCCACCTCCAAGTGAACACTGAGGACAAATTCATTTCAGATTCTCTTCATCTTTAAAGACTTGTTTCACCATCTCCATGTGAACATTGAGAACAAATTTCAGACAATAACCTCTAGTATTCTGTCCTCGTTAGGTTTGTTTCATCATCTGTGTGTGAATGCTGTGAACAAACTTCAGACAATGGCCTTTAATAGTCTCCTCGTCTTTAAACGTTTTGTGTCATTATCTCCGTGTGACCATTGTAATTCCAGACAACAGCCTGTAGTATTCTCCTCGTCTCTAAAGGCTTGTTTGATTATCTGCATGTTGAACACATTGAACAAACGATATCAGACAATAACCTCTAGTATTGTCATCTCTAAAGGCTTGTGTCATTATGTGCATGTTGAACACATTGAACAAACAACATCAGACAATGACCTCTAGTATTGTCATCTCTAAAGGGTTGTTTCATCATCTCCATGTGAACAAATACATTCTGATAGTAAACACTAGCGTTCTCGTCTTTAAACGCTTGTTTGGCACACCAGCCCTGTTGGCACAGTGGATTAGAATATCATGCTGATAACACAGAGGTCATGGGGTTCGAACCTCAAGCAGGCCACAGATGTATCACATGCAGGGTGGCAGGCCCTGTTGATAGAGGTGTGGTCTCCAAGTGTGATGTTCTGAGTTGAATCCCCGCCTGTAACATGAAAAATGACCTGTTCGCTGCCATCTTAGTGCTTCAATCATTGTGTTAGTGTCAAATGGCTGTTTCTTTGGTCACTTTCCCCTCCCTATTTCGGTACCTTGCCTGTGCACAGAATTTCGTGCAGGCGTAAGGGGTCTGCCAGGTGATTGCTGGCAGATTTGGCTGGAGCGCATATGGAACTGTCCAAGTGTTATGAATCCCTCTTTAACAAATTCCAACGTCCAAACTCAGTCATCATCATAATCAGGTGCCCTGCCGCATGGCGTTGGCGACCATGGACTTCCAACCATCTCTATCTCTCGTTGCACCCAGCATCTCCCCCACCCTCTTCATCCCCAGCCACTCTGCAAGTCCGTCCAGCATTCTCTCCCTGGGTCTACCCGGTGCTCTCTTTCCCTCCAGCTTTCCCGTTGTGACCAGGTGCTCCAAATCCCCCTTCCTCATAAAATGGCCTATAAATGTTGCTTGTCTTTTCCTAATCTTCCTTATCAGTGATCGACTTGTGTCTGCCTCCATCAAGACTGTCTCGTTTGTTTTCTTTGCTGTCCATGGTACTCTCAACATTCTTCTGAGAAACCACATCTCGGCTGCCTCAATCCTGCTCTGGCTTTGCTTGCTGACTGTCCACGCCTCGCATCCGTGCAACAGTATTGGTTCTATATAACACCCAAGGACTCTCTTTCTGATGTTAATTGATAGGCATTTGTTGGTAAGAATGCTTGTCATCTTCTTGAATGCTGTTTTGGCTTGGCCGATTCTGCCAGCTATTTCCGATGTGCATCTGCCGTCTGATGAAATGACCGTTCCCAGGTATTTGAACTTATTAACCTGTGTCAAGGTTGTGCCATTTGCTGTTATTTTGCAGGAGGGGATTTCATGTTTTTTACTGATCACCATGACTTCAGTCTTCCTGCTGTTTAGTTCCAACCCCTTAGCTTTGCTTTCTGTTTCTAGTATATTCACAAGGTTTTGTAGGTCCCTTTCATTTTCTGCAATTAGCACGGTGTCATCTGCATATCGAATGTTGTTTATCATTTTCCCTCCAACCTTTAATCCAGGGTCTTCTTCTAGGTTTCTCATGATGTTTTCGCTATATAGTGAAAACAGATCTGGTGACAAAACACAACCCTGTCTGACTCCTCTTTTGATGTTTTGAAAAGAGCTTTTATTGTTTTCTATTCTCATTGCAGCTGTTTGTTCCCAGTACATATTCCTGATTATTCGTAGATCTTTTCCATCGACATTGAGTCTCTCCAGTTGGTTGATCAATTCTTCATGTCGTACCCGATCGAAAGCCTTGGTATAGTCAACAAAGCATAAATACAAATCCTTATTCATCTCAACTGACCTCTCTATGATAGTTCTTAGGATGTATATGGCATTAATATTTCCTTTCCCCTCCACAAATCCACACTGTTCTTCTGCTATTTCTCTTTTGATTCTATTCCTTGTCCTCATCATGATTATTCTTAACAGGATTTTTGTTACATGACTCATCAAACTGATTGTGCGATGGAGTTCGCATTCTATAGCCCCTGTCTTCTTTGGAAGTGCAATGAAAATTGATTTTGACATATCTTTGGGGATTTTTCCAATGTCATAAATTTCATTTAGGAGGACTGTTATTTTGTCTATGCCAAATTCCTCCAGGGCTCCAATCATCTCTGTAGTAATGTTGTCTGGTCCTGGGGCTTTTCCTGGTTTCATCTTTTTCAGTGCTGCTCTGACTTCATCTTTCATTATTGGTGGTCCTTCAAACTTCTTGATCAATTTAAATTCTAAACGTTAACAAGCATATGGCCACGGTTATCTTTAAAAAATAAAATAAAAGAAAAGAAAAGAAAAGAAAGAAAACGGCACTACACGTATGACATAAACAGAATACATCAACAGTTCAGCAATCAGTGACTGAGGTAGAGTACGACTTTTTACAAGGTCTGACCGTCTTCTTCTTGTTCTTCTTCTTGTTCTTCTTCTTGTTCTTCTTTTTCTTGTTCTTGTTCTTGTTCTTGTTCTTGTTCTTGTTCATCTTGTTCTTGTTCTTCTTGTTCTTCTTGTTCTTCTTCTTCTCCTTCTTCTCCTTCTTCTTCTTCCTCTTCTTCCCCCTCCTCCTCCTTTTTCTTCTTCTTCCCTTTCTTCTTTTACCTTCTCCTCCACCTCCTCTTCCATCTTCTTCTTCTTCTTCTTCTTCCTATTATTATTATTATTATTGTTATTATTTTATTATTATTTATTATCATTATTATTACTATTGCTATTATTATTATTATTATTATTATTATTATTATTATTATTATTATTTCATTGCTTCTTCCTCTTCCTCTTCCGCCTCCTCTTCCTCCTCTTCTCCTTCTTCCTCTTCCGCCTCCTCCTCCTCCTCTTCTTCTTCTTCTTTTTTTTCTTCTTTTTCTTCCTCTTCTTCTTTCATTCGCCATCTATATGTTCAGGCCACATTTAGCTGTGAACATTGATTTTTTTTCCCAGCTCCTTGCCAGCTGCCGTAGAGATCCACAATGGCCAGTTGGTGCAGTAAGCGAGTGCCAGTCTTCTGATGCAATTGATCATGTAGATATTTACCTTACGGTATCGTGTATTTTGTTAGAAAGATACCAGCTGGCTGGCACCTATGGCTTGACTTCTGTGGGTCGTGCCATTATGTCCACGTGCCATTGTGTCCACATGCCATTGTGTCCATGAATGCCCCAAATGGGGCATGATGTTGGATAATGGTGGCCTATATTGTGATATGTATGCATGTATGTATAAATGTATGTATGTATGTATGTATGTATGCATGTATATATGTATATATGTATATATGTATGTATGTATGTATTTATGTATGCATGTATATCGGTATCTTTTGTTTGTGTGTATTTTGGGCCCCATTCTACTTGATTATGAATATGATTATGATCTGATTTTGATAACCAGAATCCACCTGTTTTATGCAGAATCCATCTTGGTTGTCATAATCCACTTTCGATTACCATTCGAGCCATTGTGCTCAAATTGGGGTAGAAATGAGCTCTGCTTCTGTTGCATGTCAACACAATCCAGTTTCAGTGACTGTAATGTACACTGGGTCGTCATAATCTACTTGGGGCACTACGGCCCATTTGGCCCACCATGACCCAGTTTGGGTCATCATGCTCAGTTTGGAATATTACAAGCAGTGGACCCTTTAAAAAACAACATGGTATGTTGACACAATGGTAGATGGACACAATGGTAAATGGACACAATGGTACGTGGACACAATAATAGATGAACACAATGGCACATGGACGCTATGGTAAATGGACACGATGGTAGATGGCCACTTTCGATTACCATTGTTTAATTTGAGCCATTGTGCTCAAATTGGGGTAGAAATGAGCTCTGCTTCTGTTGCAAAATAATTACAATATTTATATAGCGCAAAATCTTGATAAAATCAAATCTAAGCGCTGAAACAGACACACACACACGCACGCACGCACACACACGCACGCACGCACACACACACACACGCGCGCGCACACACACACACACACACACACACACACACACACACACACACACACACACACACACGCACACGGCTATAAATGGGGAGAAAGAATAAAAGCAAATGAAAATTATAGAGAGCATATTATATACAATTATATATTACAATGTGATTCCCCTCCGAGTGGAGACAGGCTGCAGAGGGGATTGAGAGAGGTCAGGATTTTATGCAGAGGAGAAAAGGTGAGTTTTGAGAGCGGACTTGAAGGAGACAAAAGTAGGTTGCTGACGGACTGAGAGAGGAAGTTTGTTCCAGGAGAGTGGACCAGAAACAGAGAAGGCTCGTGGACCATAGGTATTGAGCTTAGTGCGTGGAAAGCGAAAAGTCAGAGGATCGGAGGCAGAGCGGAGGGTACGTGAGGGAACATAGATCTCAAGCAGACTTGACAGGTAATCGGTGGTTGCGTTACTGAGGCTTTTGTAGCACATGGTGTCTAGTTTGTACTGTATGCGCTTTGATACAGGGAGCCAGTGAAGTTGTGCCAGGAGAGGAGATATGTGGTCAGCTTTTTTTCTTTTTGAGTACAAGGCGTGCAGCATTGTTTTGAATGCGCTGTAGGATGTGAATGGTGGAGGCAGGAAGACCGGACAGGAGTGAATTGCAATAGTCAATGCGAGACATTATGAAGGAGAGAACGAGTTTTGCAGTTGTTTCGACAGAGAGATACTTCCTGATCAGGCTTATACGATGGAGGTGATAGTAGCAAGATCTGGCAGTTTGAGAAACAAAGTTGTTCATGGAGAGGGTAGAGTCAATGCAGACACCAAGGTTTTTAGCTGAATCAGAAATTGGGACTGATGTGTTACATAATGGGAGAGAAAGAGGAGGCAGCTGAGAAAGTTTCTGACGAGTGCCAATGAGGATAGCTTCTGTCTTGTCATCATTTAGCTGCATGTCAACAGAATCCAGTTTCAGTGACTGTAATGTACACTGGGTAGTCATAATCTACTTGGGGCACTACGGCTCATTTGGGCCACCATGACTCAGTTTAGGTCATCATGCTCAGTTTGGAATATTACAAGCAGTGGACCTTTTAAAAAACAACATGGTAGATGGACACGATGGTAGATGGACACAATGGCACATGGACACAATGGCACATGGACGCTATGGTAAATGGACACAATGGCACATGGACACAATGGCACATGGACACAATGGCACATGGACGCCATAGTAGATGGGCACAATGGCACATGGACACAATGGCACATGGACACAATGGCACATGGACGCCATGGTAAATGGACACGATGGTAGATGGACACAATGGCACATGGACACAATGGCACATGGACGCTATGGTAAATGGACACGATGGTAGATGGACACAATGGCACATGGACACTATGGTAGATGGACACAATGGCACATAGACACAATGGTAGATGGACACAATGGCACATGGACACAATGGCACATGGATACGATGGTAGATGGACACAATGGCACATGGACACAATGGCACATGGACGCTATGGTAAATGGACACGATGGTAGATGGACACAATGGCACATGGACACAATGGCACATGGACGCTATGGTAGATGGACACAATGGCACATGGACACAATGGTAGATGGACACAATGGCACATGGACACATTGGCACATGGACACAATGGCACATGGACGCTATGGTAGATGGACACAATGGCATATGGACACAATGGCACATGGACACAATGGCACATGGACGCTATGGTAGATGGACACGATGGTAGATGGACACAATGGCACATGGACGCTATGGTAAATGGACACAATGGCACATGGACACAATGGCACATGGACACAATGGCACATGGACGCCATGGTAGATGGACACAATGGCACATGGACACAATGGCACATGGACACAATGGCACATGGACACAATTGCACATGGACACAATGGCACATGGACGCTATGGTAGATGGACACAATGGCACATGGACACTATGGTAAATGGACACAATGGCACATGGACACAATGGCACATGAACAATGGCACATGGACGCTATGATAGATGGAAACATAAGCAAAGAAAGCTGACTAGAGAACTTCTTACTCCACGACTTTTGTGGAGATGGGGAGGGGGAAGTAGAGGGGAAGCTGGGAGGCGGGGGTGATGGTGTTAGTATTATCAATAGACCTATTATGTTATCGTGAAGTTTGAATGGCTACGGCAGACAAACGACGTGGTCATTTGTTCCTGGCCATCTGTCTCTTGGTATCTCCTTTCCACTGTGATGGAGCCACTTTGAGCTTCAATTTCATTTGGTGCAGTCGTTTCTTTATACGGATACGGAGAAGAAAAGCAGAAGGGAGGCTGGTTGCTCTCTCTTTCTCTCTCTCTCTCTCTCTCTCTCTCTCTCTCTCTCTCTCTCTCTCTCTCTCTCTCTCGCTCTCTCTCTCTCTCGCTCTCTCTCTCTCCCCACACAGACACACACACACACACACGCACACACATACATACACACACACACACATATATATATATATATATGTCTATGTGTGTGTGTGTGTGTGTGTGTATGTATGTGTGTGTGTTTATAATTGCATACATATGTAAGTATAGATGTACTTATACGTATACATGTACATATTCGTCTACCTATCGATCTCTTTATCTGCATACCCTTAGCCACCCACCCCATCCACCTTTACGAAAGTCAAAGACCCTGCGACATCTTTGCTGAAGTCCGGCTGCAGTTCAGTTTATGGCCCGTTTGGAGACCATCCAACACGACTGATTGCCTTGCTTAGTGCTCACATTACCGCTTTGCCCTTTACATTTTCGCAAAACATGACGCCAGCTCGTTGGCTATGTCGATCGAGCGGTTGATCGAAGATCTGATGTTTCGAGTTCAATCCCAGCCTGCAACATGAAAACTGGCCTGTTCGCTGCCCATCTTAACCCTTTGATTCCCGCACCCTATCCACCAACTGCAAAAACTTAACCCTTCGACTCCCTCACCCAGGGTGCGGGAGTCAAAGGGTTAAGTTTTTGCTTTTGCTAGTATGGTTGGCAAAGCAGGATGCTGGTGGACAGAATGCGGGAGTCAAAGGGTTAAGTAATATTTCAATCATTCTGATGGTCTAAGCTTAGTGTTTCGTCGATTCCTCGTCCCTTCCCTTCAATATTAAGACCTTGCCAGTTTGCCAGTGCATAGGGTTTGGGGGCAGGCTTAATGAGTTTGCCGGATAATCACTGTCAGATTTGGGTGGAGCGCATATGGAATTGTTCTGATTCGAAGAATATTTCTAGAACAAACTGTAAACTCTACGTGTAAAGCATTGCAACATCTTTGCTGAAGTTCTGCTGCAGTTTCAACTTGATGGCCATTTGGCCAGTCCTTTGGAGTGACTGGCTGGCGCACTCTTCCCATAATCACTTTGCCTTTTACATTTCTACACAACATACAGTTACCGGCTGTCGTTTAAAAGTTGCACAAGACGTATTCAATACCATTTAACCTTTTGACTCCTGCACCTTATCCACCAATTCCAAAATTTAATGTTTTGACTCAGAGGGTTATTTTTTTGCTTTGCCAGCATGGTTGACAATGCAGGATGCTTGTGGATAGGGTGCAGGAGTCAAAGGGTTAACATGGAAGCTGAAAGATCAGCAGAGAACGTACTGTCAGCTACAGGATCATGTCACTTTGTGCCATCGTTCGTGTATGTATACGTGTATGACCACAGGTAGATGTGTGTGTATATTAAGACTGTTAGTACGTATACATGTGTGACTCACAGGTAGATGTGTGTATGGTGTTAGTACGTATACATACATATAATTTTATGACCACAGGTAGATGTGGGTGTATAGTAAGACTGTTAGTACGTATACATGTATGACCACAGGTAGATGTGTATGGTGTTAGTACGTATACATATATGACCACAGGTAGATGTGGGTGTATAGTAAGACTGTTAGTACGTATACATGTGTGACCCACAGGTAGATGTGTGTATGGTGTTAGTACGTATACATATATGACCACAGGTAGATGTGGGTGTATAGTAAGACTGTTAGTACGTATACATGTATGACCACAGGTAGATGTGTATGGTGTTAGTACGTATACATGTATGACCACAGGTAGATGTGTATGGTGTTAGTACGTATACATGTATGACCACAGGTAGATGTGTGTATGGTGTTAGTACGTATACATGTATGACCACAGGTAGATGTGTATGGTGTTAGTACGTATACATGTATGACCACAGGTAGATGTGTATGGTGTTAGTACGTATACATGTATGACCACAGGTAGATGTGTGTATGGTGTTAGTACGTATACATGTATGACCACAGGTAGATGTGTATGGTGTTAGTACGTATACATGTATGACCACAGGTAGATGTGTGTATGGTGTTAGTACGTATACATGTATGACCACAGGTAGATGTGTGTATGGTGTTAGTACGTATACATGTGTGACCACAGGTAGATGTGTGTATGGTGTTAGTACGTATACATGTATGACCACAGGTAGATGTGTGTATGGTGTTAGTACGTATACATGTGTGACCACAGGTAGATGTGTGTATGGTGTTAGTACGTATACATGTATGACCACAGGTAGATGTGTGTATGGTGTTAGTACGTATACATGTATGACCACAGGTAGATGTGTGTATGGTGTTAGTACGTATACATATATGACCACAGGTAGATGTGGGTGTATAGTAAGACTGTTAGTACGTATACATGTATGACCACAGGTAGATGTGTGTATGGTGTTAGTACGTATACATGTATGACCACAGGTAGATGTGTTGTATGATCATGACAGTGATGTTGGTGTTAGTACGTATACATGTATGACCACAGGTAGATGTGTGTATGGTGTTAGTACGTATACATGTATGACCACAGGTAGATGTGTGTATGGTGTTAGTACGTATACATGTGTGACCACAGGTAGATGTGTGTATGGTGTTAGTACGTATACATGTTGACCACAGGTAGATGTGTGTATGGTGTTAGTACGTATACATGTTGACCACAGGTAGATGTGTGTATGGTGTTAGTACGTATACATGTTGACCACAGGTAGATGTGTGTATGGTGTTAGTACGTATACATGTATGACCACAGGTAGATGTTGTAT
>JAPXFY010000012.1:14603221-14610721 GCA_030674185.1 Monoplex corrugatus
AAATGGCAATGGCATAATTATATAACGCATAGGCCTAACGATTATGTATCAACTATTGCGCTCAGTTTTTACGGTCTAAGAGGAATAACTCTTAAAATGTAAGCATAACTATAAGACAGAAGGAGTTGTCTCAATTCGGCATTTAAATTTACGTAATCATTCGGCCAATCTCGGTATATTCCGTGAAAGGTTATAGGTTCTTTACATGATTTCCGTAAAATTTCCGTAAGCATTCGGCTACCTTCGTAAAAGCTCGATAAAATTTCTCAATTTCCGTATTTTTCCGCTACATCTCGGCGTTTTCCGTAAAGGTCAAAGGTATTCTTTTCACGGAAATTACCGAATTTACGTTGACTGTTTTCGGCAATTTCGGAAAGTGTAAATGGGAGATAACAAATGCTGACTTATAAAACATTTTAATAAAGAGTTTCTCCCCGTAGACCATTCATCGACCGTCAATGCTGCCAATCGACGCCTGAACTGGTATACATTTTTCGTTAATTTTTTTTCCTGTAAGTTAAAGGTAAGTGATTACCAAAAAGTGTTGATAAATATGTTTGATACTTTATTTACTGAAAAATATTCATAGATTTAGTAATAAATAGATGTGTATTTCTCGAATATCTAGATCAGATCTAGACTTAGAATGCAAGCAAGGGAAGAACTAGAACAGCTAGCCACTTTTCTTTTTTTTCTTTTTTCTCCGCCCCCCCCCCCCCCCCCCCCCCCCCACCATTATCAATATATTTTTTTTACAGTGGCTAGTGGTTATTCCTTCTTCATCAGACTCTGATAATGGTTAGAACAGATTACACATCAGTAATAAAAAGATAAAAAACACAAGTGAGTTTTCTAGAAATATGGATAGATCTACACACATTTATTTCATGCTTTTAAAAATTAAACCGGAAGTCGTGAGTGATCTCTGTTGGTGATGCATGTAGACGGTTCGGTCATTTCGTGATTTTGTTCGTTTGTGTTTTATGTTTGTTGGTATTGGTTTTGTTTTGGGTTTGTTTGTTTTGTTTTTTTCACGCGTAGGTAGGTTCTTTTCACAGAGCCGTGGACTTAAGATCTGTTAGCTCGTTTATTTAAAAAAACCCGCTCATATCGTTTCCATCGTTCGTTTGTTCTATATATTAATAGATTTTAAAGTCCTACCACTCTCAGAGTATACCAGGACAAGCAACAACAAAAAGAAAGAAAATTGCTCTAAGAAACCTTTATTAACATTTTAATGGCATTGTGGGAGACCGATGCTTTTTTCGGTTCTCCTGAATGTGGTGATAGATGTTCATTTTTCACCATCACCCACCACTCCTCCCTCTATTGGGCCTAGCCCTAGCCGTGATGAAGGCCGTGCCACTGCTGTAGGGCTTGACCCGGAACTCCAAGGAAATCAAACTGCTCATTGAGTTGCGAAAATGTCCAAATCCTCACAACACGTAATCTTTGCAATCCCTCCCAAACTACACAAACCATTAGCAGAATGAAGTGTGGCCGATAAAGGAAGAGAATAAATGATCTGTTTCCATCATTCTGGTGGTGCCCTTTTGGTGTTTCATAGGCCCCTCCCTATTTCAAGACCGTGCCATTGCACGCTTTTTACACTGGCTCAGGGAGATTGCCAGTTAACCCTTTGACTCCCGCACCCTATCCACCAACTGCAAAAACTTAACCCTTTGATTCCCTCACCTAACCACCATCTTCCTGCCGGAAGCTGGTGGATAAGGTGAAGGAATCAAATGGTTACGTTTTAGCTTCGCTAGCATGGTTGGCAATGCAGGATGCTGGTGGACGGGAGGCGGGAGTCAAAGGGTTAATTGCTGGCAGATTGAATGAAGCGCATGTAGAGTTGTTAGAGTGCAATGAATCCCTCTTGAACAAACTCCAAACTTTAATCAAATCATATGCGATGTGTTCTTCGTTATTTTTTTGCCCTGTGAATGCGCGTGTGCGTTTGTGTCTGTTAGTGTTACTGTTTCAGTGTTTGCTGGGACATTGTGGAGCCACTTTTCCAGGCGTGAAATGTGCCTACTGCTGTATGTCTGGGTATTGTGTATTCACGAGTGGGTCATGTGCCCACTGATCACAATGCATTGCCCTAGTTGGATGGGTTTTTTTAGACAGATCGTGTGCGCCGTACTGAATCCGCTGTAATCCTGTGACTGATATGTGCAAGGGAAAACGTACCAGAGTGAATAAGTTTTGTTTTTCATTCTTTGTGATATAGGTTTGAGAGCAAGACTCCTGCCATCTGTCCACCAGCTCTCTTTCTCTTCCTCCTCTGTCCTCCCTGGGGGTGGCTCTTTCATTATATATGCTAGACATTTCCTCCTTTCTATCACTCGCTTTGTTCATGCCTTGTTCCTCTGCTTTGTCAATTCTTCCCATAATTTTCTGCTTTGTTGGCCCATTCAGCTGCATGTGTTTGATAAATTCTTACATACTTTTTGTTAGGATTGGGTACATGTATAAGTGCACTTTTGGCTCTATGGAAATGTAATGTGCAGAAGCAGTTTTAGGTAATTGAGGCCTGGTTTTAATTATGTTTTAGTATCTTAGTTGTGTTAAAATTTGTATTCAAATTTGCTTTTTGTAAATCCCGTGTGATAAATTGGACAGAATGGTCAGGGACATATCCTTAGAATATATTGATAGAGTAGTGGAGGGTCAGCGCGCCAAGGCCTGCTTAAACACTAATGGACAGCAGAAACCCAAACGATCACGCGGTCACGCTTTCCCGCCACGACCCACGCTTTGTTTTATGTCCGCTGAGCGAGAGAATCTGCACGTCTGCTTCGATACCGAGGTAAGTTATGTTTTAAGCCTTTATCGCTAACGTTTTCAATAACGCACATGACTGTGAGTAGTAGTCATCACCACCTATTCTGATTCAAAATTGATGTTGCTTGGCAACAAATTCATTGTTAAAATGCATGAGTATCGTGTGGTTGATGGTAAACATGCCTACTATCAACGAAACAAGGATGGGTTGGGTAGCGCGTACACACGCCAGAAAACGTCATGGCGTCTGACGCGCCAGCCAGTATTTGGAGGGAGCGCATCACCCGATGCTAGTCAGGTTAGCGCGCTTACTTTATTTTTTATTTTTCTCTCTCTGTTATTTTCTTTTTCCATGCAAGGTTCTTTTTGGAATGGCATAAACGAGATGCTACACGAAGTAGTATTTGTTTGTTTTGGGTGTGTGTTCAACAAGTAAAGAGGAAAATGGACAGGAAAGACCAAGTATATTAATTGTCTCCCCTGTAAGCAGTTTCAATTTCTTTTTGTTCGGGTTTTGGTTTTGGTTTTTGTTGTTGTTGTTGTTTGTTTGTTTGTGGTTTTTTGTTTGTTTTGTTTGTTTTTTGTTTTGTTTTATCAGTTTAACTCACAGCAAGCAATGAACAAAACATACTGGCGGGCTTGTTTTCCATGTAAATGTGCTAGTCAATCTGGTGATGTTTGATTCAGCACATGAATGATTTGGGTTTGTTTTTGTTTTTTCAAATACCTCTCGTCTTTCCGCCGCAAATCTCTGCCAACGCAAAACAAGTTCGGTTACATTTTGCTCAAAAGAAGAACAAAACAAACAAAAATTACAAACCAAATGAAAGGCTTCAAACAGAGTGGAAGTTTCCATTTACTCTCCATTACACATGAATCCAGGAGACAGCGCAAAAAATCAAATCAATTACATCCTGATAAATAAAGGAGATAGAATATTCTTTACTGATAGCAAAAACATTGCAGACTGCGACAGTGACCATAATCCTGTACTGGGAAAATTCAGGATGAAACTAAAGAGAAGAAAACAAACCAAAAATAACAACAAACTAAACCCTTGACTCTTATGAGACAGATGAATCAAGACATTGAGGACAATGAGGAACAATGGACAAATATGAAAAACAAAATAATCAATAAATGAAGATTGTGAAGAAATCCCAAGAGCTGAAAGAAAAGTAAAGCAGAACTGGACGACAAAAAGGAAAAGAGGAAGAATACATAGATAGGTAAGGAAATCAGGTATGATTGCAATGAAGCTAAAGAAGCTTGGGTAAGGCGTTCAATGGAATGATGACTCACATTTTGTTCAGAAAGGTACGATTTTAAGCGTCTAATGATTTCGGACTTTCCAAGGTGGAGAATTTTTGTTGTAAGGGACCTGTAAGTGTGTCTATAGTGCACATTTCAATCCAAATAGCTCGTATGCTTAAGCAGGAGACAAGGACTGATTTGAAATCGTAAGGTATTCTTGAATCACTTATTTTCTCATGTTCATCGTAACAACATGAAAGTCTTGCAGGTTTTTTCCACCGGTTTTGGGTATTTGGTCTTTGTTGTCTTTTGTATATGCTTGAGAAACGAAAATTGACCAAAATTTTTCGCCCGTCTTCTGTGTGTGTGTGTGTGTGTGCATGCGTGCGTGCGTGGTGCGTGCGTGTGTGGTGGTGTGTGTGTGTGTGTGTGTGTGTGATGTGTGTCGAGTGTGAGTGTGTGTGTGTGTGTGTGCGTGTCTTATATTAAATACATTCTGATTTTATATTTGTGTATTTATGGTCCCTGGAAACACTTGGTTTTCTCGGCTGTCAGATCAGTTGTGCGGAGGAGTTACGAATGCACACACTTTTGAAAATGACCCGATGAAAAGCTGTGGTTACACTGGCTAACTGTAGAAATCTTGGGCCAGCTAGTTGTTAGATTGCCTCTCCTATCCCTCTCTGTCCCCCTCTCCCTCATCTCCTCCCCTCCCCCCCCCCCCCCCCCCCCCCCATTTTCCACCAAACATAGATTCTTGTTTTTGATTAGTCTGAACGACTTCAGTTTATCGTTAAGATCGGTTATGTGCACAACAGGATCTGCATATATCTATATATCTTCGAAAATAACATATGTCGTCAGCATTGTAATACTCCTTTCTCTCTTTCATTTCTTCCATCCTTCTGTCCTTGTTTTTCGTGGGGTTTTTTGTTTGTTTGTTTTGTTTGTTCGTTCGTTTGTTTGTTTTTGTAGGTTTTTTAAATTCGCCATTCCTTGCTGGGTGTTTCCACGTTTCCGTAAGTCAGTCACTGATATGCGTTACAGGATCTTTTAAGTGCGTAATTGGTATTCTTTATGTATCAATACATGAAATGGAATTAGGCACTGGGAGGTCTGCATACTTTGTTTCTTTCTTTCTTTCTTTCTTTTTGTTTTTGTTTGTTTCGTGTGTATTGGATGGTTCTTTTGATAGAGCTTGACTCAAGATCTGATATGTCGAACACAGTTCCAGCCCGCTACATTATAAACCTGGTCTGTTCATTGCCCATCTTAATATTTCCATCATTCTGGTAGTGCCCACTTAGTGTCTCTTACATCACTTCCCCCCTCCTCCCCCCATTACAAGACCCAGCCAGTGCATTAATGGGGTTTTGAGCAAGCAGATTTGGGTGGAGCACACACGGAATTGTCCAAGTGCTGTGAATCCTTGTGGAACAAATTCCAAACTCCAAACTCAAGGTTAGGCTAATCATTCTGGTGATGTCAGCTTGCTGATCATTAAGTCCTGTTTTTTTCCTTCTCCACATTTCAGTCAAAACCTTATAGGTGGTAGGGTTTTGTTCAACCTGAAGGACTCTGCCGGATAGATACTGGGTGGACAGCGTATGAAATCGTCCGAGTACGATGAATGTCTTGAACAAGTCACTTACTTATTGAGTCACAAACTTACTATGAGTACAAACTTTACTTATTGAGTCACAAACTTTACTATAGTCCAATTTCTTACGAGTCACAAACTTACTTATTGATCACAACTTTACTACGAGTCACAACTTACTTACTGATCACAAACTTACTTACTGAGCACAACTTTACTTATTGATCACCTACTTTTTCCGCGTCATCGACGATGCCGACAAGATACACACGTGAGTGTCCGACAAGTGAGTGAAGAGCGACTTGTCAATAAGACACCGTGGTTGACACTGTTTGTGTCCAGAGCGCCGCTGGTGTAGTGGTATCATGCAAGATTCCCATTCTTGCGACCCGGGTTCGATTCCCGGGCGGCGCAAACACTTTTCGTTTTTGTTTTTCAAAGTATTGATTGTTGTATTTGCTATGGTAATCCTATGCATGTATTTAAATTAAGCTGAATAAATTCAGAAAACATTCATGAAAAGAACGTATTGTACTAACTTTATTATTTGTTTTTAGTTCGCACTTTTGTCTGAAGCGTATATGGACGTTGTTCTGCCCATACTGCACAGTCTGCATACTCTCGTCTTTAGTTGGCGAGCATGCTGACTGTTTTCATATTTCCATAAACCATCACGTACTGGCATGACTTACAGGATCTTTTAACGTGTACATTTTTATGTTTTGCGTGTGTGTACATACAAGTCGATTTAGGCACTAACAGGTCTGCACTCACGCTGACCTGGAAAGTTGGGAAAAAAACTCTCCATCTCCACCCTTTACCTCCCAGGCGGGAGATACCCAGGCAGGATCGAACCCAGACCTTCTGACTGGAAGTCTGACGTTTAATCCACTTGGCTACTGAGGCCGTCTGTTGTCATCATCATCACCATCATGTGCCCTGCCACATGGCGTTGGCGATCATGGCCCTCCATACGATTCTGTCCCTTGTCGCTGCAAGCACATCTTCCACCCTCTCCGTCCTCAACCACTTTGCAAGTCCTTCCAATATTTTCTTCCTGGGTTCAACTGGTGTTTTCTTTCCCTCCAGCTTTCCTGTTGTGACCAGGTGCTCTAATTTTTCTTTTCTCGTGAAATGTCCTATAAGTGTTGCTCGTCTTTTCCTAATTTTTTTTTTTTTTTTTGTATTAATGATCTTCTTGTGTCTGCCTCCTTCAAGACTGTCTCGTTTGTTTTCTTTGCTGTCCATGAAACGCTCAACATTCTTCTGTTGTATTTGTTGTTTTGAATAGAGTTGAATATAGCTGGATACCTTGTGTTACAAATCTTTTCACTAGTCTGCCCCATCATACCTTTGTGATAACATGAATATTTATAGGCGAACTTGCACCTTGCGCTCAGCCTCAGATACTCTTTCCTTTTAGGTTCCTAGATTTGAATTATGAAGTGTTGGCCAGCATTCTTTTGATGTTTCGGGACCATCTGCCTGGAATAAACTTCCATTGTCTCTTCGTCTATCACCTACCCTTTCTGCTTTTAAACTCATTTTAAAAGCCCACTCTTTCCCCGACAATGAATTCTGCAACTGCTTCTTTCCGTCAGGTTTTTTTTTTTTCCACGTGTTGTAAGGTGGTCTGCGTTGTTCGCATGTGTATGTCTAGTGCGTGGGTGCACCTTGGTGTAAACTGTCAAGATTTGGCGCCATATAATTATAATTTTTATTATTATTACTATTATTATTATTATTATCATTATTGTCATCATCATCATCATGATTATTGTTGTTTTGTTGTTGTTCTTGTTGTTGTCATTGTCATTGTAGTTGTTGCTGTTGTGTTGTTGTTGTTGTTGTTGTTGTTG
>JAPXFY010000012.1:14615721-14628221 GCA_030674185.1 Monoplex corrugatus
AGCAGACAGATAACAAACTTTTCCAAATCCGCCCCAACCTGAATGAAATTCTCCCATCTGCTTCAGGAAACCGTAGGAAAGAGATGGTGATATGTAGGTTACACACGGGCCACACATCCTACACTCATTCGTACCTTTTACAAAAATGAAGAAGCACCGTGGTGTGTACCATGTGACGAGGCTTTGAGCGTCAGACACCCTCTTCTTGAATATTGGGACTTGTACGATGTGAGACATAAGCACAACACGGTGGACTCCTTAACCCTTTCGCATTCGCACTGCTAGATGTAAAGCTAGCTCCTAGTATTCGCATTTTTCTGACATTTTTTCATCCGAGTACAGTCATGCTGATAAACATACTGCCATTCACTTGTTTGAAAGTACAGAAGAAAGATTTTTTGCACACATATACACAAGTGTCCATAGTTTGATTTGCATGTGGTTTTGTGTGTCCTGGGTCTAGTGTGCGTGTCCCTGTCACCAAAGATGTCACAGACAGAGGTATTTTTATGGTGACAATACAATGGTTAGCATACAAACAAGCTCTATTGTCTAAAAACAACATTTGTTAGTTGTACACACAACACCTGTCCTACCTGACGCTGTCTCTGCTCCTCCAGTATAGTATCCAATACACAGGCACAACACAAATGTCAGAAAAGAATTGTCACGATGTCACCAAAATGAACATAAACAGAAAGAAACAGAAATGTTTTCCAAAGATATTTGGTACATGTTCGTCTACAGATTTCATTCCCTATACACTATTTACACATATGTGCCTATACAGCAACTTTGCAGCTACTGTGATGATGGTGAGATGTTGTTGTCATCGTCACTGTGATTGTCACCGTCATTGTCAGTGGCAGTGTCACCAGTGGTGTCACAAGCGCTGGTTGTAGCCTGTGTCGTGGTGTTTAGCGCATGATGATAGTCCCGGAAACAGTCCGGACAGAAAGTTGACCAGTAGCACCATAGACGGGACTGATGTTTTAGCCCCATCATGATGAGAATAGACAGGTATGCCCCGATTTCATCAGCTGTCGTCTCTTTCCAAAGTGGGTCAGGTTGCCCCTTTGCCGCAATCTTCTGACCAGCGTAGTTGTTGGTCTCTTCAGCAGCACTGACAAAAAATTCTAGTGGCAGAAACAACAAAAAATAGTCTATTGGTTTCGCATCAGCGGGCAGCAAATGTTTAGGCCCAACAACTTGTGAAAATTCCCTGACTTCACTGCCACGTGTCACCGGTCGCCATGCCTGCACCAGTGCAGCCAGCGGTACATCGTCGTCTATGTCACTGTCATTTCCATCTTCACCATCACCACCTACTTCAACATCCGACTCTACATCTTCCTTTTCTTCTTCATCTTCTTCTTCCATTTCTAAACGATCTATTTCTCTAAAAATTTCCTGCAACTCTGCTTCAGTGTAATCCACAAATTCGTCTTCGCTGAAACTCGCCATCTTTCCCACGCTCACAGTTGTGAATGAAAGCACGTACCACAGCATCAGTAAGTTGAGTAACTAAGTCTTTCAGTAGGCCTAGTGAATGGAAAGTTCCTTGCATCCCAGAATGCTCGTACTATTTCTAGAACATTCAACGCGGGACTGACCAAGATTCTAACCACATGTGCGATAAGACAGCAAGGCCAGTAGTGATGGAAATTCCCCACACGTGTGCCGGAAAAGGTAGGGCGATCTCGACCGCTATGAACGGATCAGCACATTTTTTCCGCAGGGCGGTTACGGGCCTTGTGAACAGCTAAGGGTTAAAGAACCTCTTCAGAGACGTCCCTCCGGATACATTTTTCCAGTTTTTACAAGAGATCAATACATTTCACCTGATTGGATTTTACGTATGTTATTCTTTAAACGTATTTCAAACTTTCAAGGATAATGTTGAGCACGGTTTTTAACTGTTGTCTTTTTATTTTAACCTGGGTTTCGTTTTTAACGTTGTGATAGCCCTGATATGGCTCTAGTAGCCGGTTGGGCTATAAACAATATGAACCTGAACCTGAACTCCGTGTAGAGTCATTAGGGCGCCGCATCAAAGAACTGTTTTTTCTAGATTCCTTCAGCTTTGTCGGTTGTGCGCCAAAGCCTGGCTGTCTGCAGACGATTTCTCTGTCATTCCTCAATGTTGTCAGTCCATCGTTTTTCCTGTCTTCCCCTCCGTCTCTCCCCCCCCCCCAAAAAAAAAAGTTCCCTGAAGAACTGGTTTTAATATGGTCGTTGGATCTTATTACATGGCCATATCAACATAGTTTCATAGTTTTCTTTTCTTAACTGAAGTCAGGAACCAGAAAAACAAAAAATAGAATGAGAACGCGTATTTAATACAACAAGACAAGACAGACGCAAATTTTCGGCCAACTGGCCTTTGTCAAGCATAAAATTACAAATAAACAAACTCCATCTGGACGAAGCGACAGGGAAGTTTCAGTCTTTTTCGCATCATTTTTGTATCTGGTGTTTGTTTATTTGTAATCTTACGTTTGACAAAGGCCAGTTGGCCGAAAATTTGCGTCTGTCTTGTCTTGTTGTATTAAATACGCGTTCTGATTCTATTTTTGTGTTTTTCTGGTTCCTGTTTGCTTGAACGTGGGCAGTCACACTTGTTTCGGATTTCGTATTAACTGAGGTCAGCAGATTTTCAAATGGTCCAGTGCGTTGCTTATTTCACCTCTACATAAAATAAGAATACCTAAGGACTGGAAGTTGTTCAAGATGGATTCATCGGACTCGGACAATTCCATATGCACTCCACCCAAATCTACCAGTGATAACTGAGCGGATTCCTCAAACCTGCAAAAAACGATGTACACTGGCAAGATTTTCAAATGGGGAAACAGAGGCAGAATCAGACTTATGAAACGTAAAACTGACATCACCAGAATGATCGGAGCATTCTCCTTCTCCTTCTTGTTTCGTTTGCTGTATGCATGGTCAAGTTGCACCTGGAGCACTGAGATGCGCAGAGAACGTTTTTGGAGCACTGAGATGCGCAGAGAACGTTTTCGGAGCACTGAGATGCGCAGAGAAAGGTTTTGGAGCATTGAGTTGCGCAGAGAACGTTTTTGGATTATATCATTGAGATACGCAGAGAACGTTTTGGAGCATTGAGATGCACAGAGAACGGGCCAGTTTTTGTGTTGCAGACTGAAATTAAACTCGAGATGTTAGATCTTGATGTTGTCAGTAAAGCCAGGCAGCCTGATCAGAGAATACAATACAACACAATACAGTACAATACGATACAAAACAATACGAAACGATACGATACAATACGATGTGATACGATACGATACAATACAGTATCACTTTACTAATCTCTGTAAAAATTCAATTGTGAGATCACAAGCTCGTTATAAACACAAACTCAAACTTTATCAAACACACATCAATAAGTGATCAAAAACTATTCAACAACAAAAAAGTAGCCCAGAAGTCAACTGACCTGTGACCATGCCTTTAGTGGTGGTCTTGACCCAGACAATGCAGAGGACGACCCCGGGGAAGCAGGGGATGATCATGATGCAGCCAGTCATAAACACCCAGTTGAGGTTAATGCCGGACTTGATTGCCAGCAGACCATAAGGAACCAGCGCCACCGAAACCCACAGAATGGACCAGCTCTTCGCGTGGATCAAGGCGTCCTGCAGATGATATCAGAGAATGATAGAGCAGCCGGGCTGGTTGGATCTTTCAATAGATCCGAGTATCCAAGATCTAATATTAAAAACTGGCCTGTTCGCTGCCCATCTTAATGTTTCCATCATTCTGATGGTGTCAGCTTAGTGTTTCATAGATCCCTTCTTCTTTTCTTCCCTTATTTCAAGACTTCGCCAGCGCAGATAATTACTGGCAGATTTGGGTGGAGCACATATGGAATTATCCCAGTGCGATGAATCCCTCTTGAAAAAACTCCCAAAACTGGTCCGATAGTGATTTATCTTTTTATCTCTTGGACTACAGAGCAATTTATCTGTATGCCTGTTGGACTTCATAGTGATTTATCTTTATGTTCCCCCCCGTGGGGATGCCGGGGGCTCTTTTAGTATAAACAGTATCTCCACCTTCTGGAAATTATGTGCTAAGAAATTCCTACTTTTCTGTCACTCTCTTTGTTTCTACTTTGTTTCTTTGCTTTCTATCATTTCTTCCTATCATTTTTTGCCTTACAGTTCCATACACCTGTATGTGTTCGATAAAGTCTTACATTCTTTCTCCCAGTATTGGTAACTGGGTACATGTATTAACTGCATTTATGGATTTAGGGAAATATGATATGCGGAAGCAATTTTAGGTAATTTAGGCCTGTTTCTATACATGTGTAACAGAGTGCCTTGCTCTGTTACGATCTTTCCCCATTTACCTACAACACTCAAAGGCAACGCCGTGTAGCGTGCTTGCCTAGATCAAAAACGCCTTGCATTCTCTTGGTCAAATTGTACTGTTATCTCACAGCCTCTGCCTACCCATAGCTATGCATTGGACATTCCAAGGATCTAGCCAGTACATGATGATTGTAGATAACACACTGCTAAACAATTAGCAGATCTACAATGTGTACGTGTACTCTAAAGGGGGCCTACCACAAGATTTTGTCGTCATCTCCAGTCAGTATTACGTTGTAGTTTTACAGAACGTAGAGGGGGCCGTCACTAATGTATGCGGCCCTCAGCATTGTATGTAGCCGGCGGGAACACTTAGACAATGACCGCAGGGGGTGTTGCAATAGCCACTCGCGAAACTGCCAGACAATGACCAGTGTCTCACTTGTGTGTACTGACGCGCTGCGTTAAAACTACACACTAAGTGTTGATTTATTAATTAGGTGAGAACAACCAATCAACCTTGCCATCTGAAAGGTTTGAAAGTATGACCATGCTTGGTTCCCAAAGTATAAAATAACAAGGCGCGTCATAGCGTGTGCTTTTCCACCGCCACTCTCAATCTCACCAGAGGTGCCCTGTCCTGCCCCCACTCTTGGTCTCACAGCAGGTGATCAACTTCACGGCGTTTCTGTAGTAAGTTCTGGATTTTTATCACTTTATTATAATTTGTCATTTGCAGTAAGCTTAGACTTTAGTGTCTTTTATTTCTTTAGATTCTAGCTCGAGTCTATTGAGTACCGTCACAAGGTCTGTAGCACTTAGGGTGGCGGCCACCATTGTAAAGATGGGACTGAGGTTTAAATGTAAAGATGCAAGGCATTGCTGTGCAGAGGAAGAGTATTTTATACTTGACAAGGTTGTCTTCACATACTGACATGATGACTGATGAAACACGTGCTCAGCTAATTGATCTGTTTAGTGTATCCCTTAGCTGATCAGAACCATTGATAATCATGTATAGAACGTTGTTTTGATGACATGGTTTAATAGTAATATGCTATACTATTTTGTTATCATTATCTCTAGCACTTGATCTAGAATTATACTTAATCACATAGAGCTAATGGGTAATAGATTACTCAAGTGTGTTGACTGCTATTCGATAAGGTAGACCCAATGTTGTGACAACAGTTCACATAGTCAAATACTATGTCTGTCATCACTACTGAATATTAACTGTCCAATAGCTGCCCACTCAGATGTTATGTTACAGTTAACTCAGCCCATGGCGGCCGAACAGCTTAATATGACTGTGCATTATTTTGCCAGTACATTATTGAAAGTCTACTCTATGCTAAGGCTATTGAACAAGCAGTATGGTAGTTTACCCTCACCTTATCAAAGGGTTACTCAATGTTTTATCACCAATTATTTGTTCCATGTTTACAAGTGCTAGTGCTTTAGAGTGTAAATATCGACACCACATATTTTGGTATAATGTAGTAGTTCTTTACACAACATTTTGTTATCAATTATTTGTTGCATGTTTACAAATGCTAGTGCTTTTGTTTGTAAATGTAGACATCTTCTGTTAGAATGTAGTAGTTCACTCTTGTACATTGACATTGTTATTTCACAAAATGTGTACTTTGTCATTGTATTTATGAAACCTATTTTGTCTTACAGGCACTGTCTTCTTTGACTTCTTCTTACCCGTATTCTTTGACGTCTTCTTACCTGTCTCCTTCCTCGTCTTCTTTTCTCAATAATAAAGAGTCAAGTAGCAAAACGAGGACTTGTCTTTTGATTGAGAGACTTCCCTTTCTGCTCTGGATTCAAACGACCACTACAGCAAATATCATCACCCTTAACCTCTTAACCAACTCGATCCATCACACATGTTTTAGTGTCCTTAGTTACGTTTAAATTTGTATCCAGGTATGTTTTTTAAATGCCCTGTGTGATAAACTGGACGGAGTGGTCAACACCAGCGACATCTCGTTAGATTATGTGAGCGAATGCATTGATATATCTACTTAATTTTCTTTTCCTTTTTGTTGTTGAAGTGTTGTGTATGTTTTCAAATAGTTATAGCCCCTGATATGGCTCTATACAGTCAGCTGGGTTTAAACAAAAATATCAATAAGAATAAAAATCCTTATGTCTCTTGGACTACATAGTGATCTGTCTTTATACTGTTGGACTACGTAGTAATTTATCTTCATACCTGTTGGACTACATGTACATAGTGATTTATTTCTATATCTGTTGGACTGCATAGTGATTTATCTTCATACCGGTTGGACTACATAGCGATTAATCTTTATGTCTCTTGGCCTGCATAGTGATTTATTTTTGTATCTGTTGGACTGCATAGTGATTTATCTTTATATCTGTTGGACTACACAGTGATTTATCTTTATGTCTAATGGACTACAATGTGATCTATCTTTATACCTGTTAGACTACACAGTGATTTATCTTTATTTGTTATGGACTACAATGTGATCTATCTTTATGACTGTTGACTAACAGTGATTTATCTTTCATGTCTAATGGACTACAATGTGATCTATCTTTATACCCGTTAGACTATACAGTGATTTATCTTTATATCTGTTGGACTACGTATTGATTTATCTTCATGTTGTTGGACTATATAGTGATTTTCTTTACCTGTTGACCACACGTGATTTATCTTTGTGTCTGTTGGACTGTATAGGAATTTATTTTTATCTGTGGACTTCATTAGTGATTTATCTTTGTGTACCCCATGGGTGCCAGGTCATCTTTCAGTATAAAACAGTATCCCATCTTCTGGAAATTCTGTGCTAGAAATTTCGTCTTTTCTGTCACTCTCTTTGTTTCTGCCTTGTTTCTTTTCTTTGTCATTTCTTCCTATCATTTTCTGCCTTGCTGGTCCATTCACTTGTATATGATTGATAAAGTCTTACATACTTTATCTTAGGATGGATAATCGGGTATATGTATTAATTGCATTTGTGGCTCTTGTGAAATGTGATATGCGAAAGCAATTTTATGTAATTTACGCCCGTTATATGTTTTAGTGTTCTTAGTTATGTTTAAATTTGTATTCAGTTATGTTTTTAAAAGCCGTGTGTAATAAACTGGACGGAGTGGTCAACGCCAAAGGTGTCTCGTTAGATTATGTGCGCGAATGCATTGATATGTGTACTTAATTTTCTTTTCCTTTTTCTTTTTCCTCTTGAAGTGTTGTGTATGTTTTCAAATGGTTATAGTAGGCTGGGCTTTAAACAAAAAATAACGTAACAATAACAATCTTCATGTCTGTTGGACTACATAGTGATTTACCTTTATACCTGTCGGAGTACATACTGATTTATCTTCATATCTGTTCGACTGCAAAATGATTTATCTATATCTGTTGAATACACAGTGATTCATCTTTATATCTGTTGGACTACATAGTGATTTATCTGTGTATCTGTTGAACTACATAGTGATTTATCTGTGTATCTGTTGAACTACATAGTGATTTATCTGTGTATCTGTTGAACTATATAGTGATTTTATGTTTATATCTGTTGGACTACATGTATATAGTGATTTATCTTTAGATGTGTTGGACTACATAATGGTGTATCTTTATATCTATTGGAGGACTACACACTGAGATATCTTTATATCTGTTGGACTGTATAGTTACAGGTTTGTGAAGGAACAATAGCAAAGATTTCGTTTAATAACGAACAGTGATAAACAATTTGCGTGTAAACGAACAATGGTAAATGTTTAATGTATGAACAAACAATGGTAAAACTTTAGTGTTTGAAACAATAATGGGAAGCTTTATTATGTGAAAGAATAATGATAAAAGTTGAATGTGTGAACAAACAATAGTAACATTTGATTGTGTGAACAAACCATGGTAAATCTTGAATGTCTGGATGAACAATGATAAAATTTGAACGTGTGAACAAACAATGGTAAAACTTAAATGTGAGGACGAACGATGGTAAACCTCGAACGTGTAAACGAACAATGGTAACTCTTTAACCACTGTGTGAAGAAACAATGGATAAAAAAAAATTTGCCTTTGCGTAAACGATCAGTTTTAACGGTTTAGCCTCTGTGTAAGGGAACAAACCTTTACCTGGTAAGTCCTATATTCTCCATGCACTGGACACAGATGACGGATAAGCTGTTTACCAAAGCTGGAGGCCTTCATAGTGGCCTCCTGGTCATCCAGGCACTGACCACACTCTGACACTGATGGACATCTGAAGCATAGGAGAAATAAGCACACATTGATCACAGTAGGGTACTGGTTGTCTGCTGTTGCTGCGGCTGATACTACTGCTGCTGCTGCTATTGTTTTTCTTGTTTGGGTTGTTGTTGATGCTGTTGCTGATAATGGTTATGTTGCTGCTGCTGCTGCTGCTGCTGATGATGATGATGATGATGATGGTGATGGTGATGATGAAGAGATTTCTGGAAGAAACCAAAGAAAAACAGCAACAATGATGGTGGGTTTTTTTTTTAAATGATGATGATGATGATGAAGACGATGACGACGACGACGACGACGATGATGATGATGATGATGATGATGACGACGACGAGGAGGAGGGCGACAATGACGATGACGATGACGGCGATGATGATGATAAAATAATAATAACAGCAACAACAACAATAATAGGTGGTCATGATCTATCTAATCAGATTAAGCCCAAAAGCCACAAACTGTTCCAAGACGCACTTTCAGATTGCTAAAGTCGCACATTTTGTACAACGTCTGATCAGCACGATAGTCTGATGGTTACAACACTGGTCTTCAAACCGTAAGGTCGGGGTTCAAGCCTCTTTCCTTATTGCTTGATGGGTACAGAACGGAGATTTTCCCTCTTATCTCCCAGTTCATTATAGATAAGACATGCAAGTGCCTAAACCACCTTCTATCTGTATACGCACGTTAAAGACCCTCTATGCAATGTCGGCGTTCGGTCGCTTAACCCTTTGACTCCCGCACCCTATCCTCCAGCATCCTGCTTTGTCAACCGTGCTGGCAAAGCAGAAACAACCCTTTGACTCCCTTCGCTCTGTCCACCAGCTTCCTGCAGGTCAAAGGGTTATGGAAACACAAAAATATCCATCTTACATTCCCCTCCCCCCCCACACCCCACCCCCACCCCCACCCCCCACCCCACCCCCCAATAACGGGCTTATGACTGCCGTAATGCCAGGGGGGAACGATCTTACACAGAAAGAGAGATAGAGACACTAGATGCAAGGAAACAGGATTGAAAATGATGGAAAAAATATTCAGAAAAGATATAATAGATTTAACATTTGGTTGCTCTAAATCCATTGTGTTAAATCCCAGTAACTTGCTGAAGGAAGACGATTTACAAGCGTAAGCTTGCGGAATATATCTATGATTGCCTGCCTCTGGGAGAACAGATTCTTAGTTACTCACATATTCATATTCCCTCTGATTTTGACAATGATAATGTGAAATCATTAATTGTTGTATCAAGTGATTACATCCAATTTGTGTCTTATAGTCCTGTCTTGGGTTTTTATACAAATACCTGGTCTGAGTTCTCTGAGTCTACAAATACACACAGATCACCAGGAGGAAAATTAAACAGAAAGCAACCTGACCTACCTGCACAGTTCATCTTGAAGGTCAGTGTTATCGCGTGTTAACGTGGCGTCAGACGTTGTATCCGCTGCTTGGGTCTTACCGCACAGGATGCACTGACCTGGCCGGTGACCAGTCCTGCAGTGACAAAGGTAACAGTCAGGAGACTGAAGCCACTCTCGCCTCATGACCCACTTTAGTCTCTCTCAGGATTCCATAAACTGACCAATCAGAAACGAGAATGTATTTTCTCCGACCCATCCACTTTTGGGAGGCAAAATGTTAAATTTGTAAGTTTGTGTGATTCCAAAAAGAAACTGGAGGTCAAAATAGTCTTACCTACATGTCACACGGCATACAGCAACCACAAAACACATTTTTTTGCACGTTGAAATCAAGCAAATGAGTTTTGAATGTGGACACAAGAATGGCCAAGATCCTACCAAGATTCAATGCAGTTTCAATTTCAGTTTCTCAAAATGGCGTCTCTGCGTAGAATGGCCAAGATCCTACCAAGAAACAATGCAGTTTCAGTTTCAGTTTTCTCAAAATGGCGTCTCGGCGTTAGGAACAAATTCCGTTTGCACTGACGTCACAGATACCATGTGATGGAGAAGATCCAAAATGATCACGGCATAAGTTTTACACCTGCAGATAAGTCCTATGCCCCAGCGTGGTCTTGAGGTCCTATGTAACGTACACCTCGTATGTTTATCTTTGAATAAATGTCACTAAAACGACTTGGGCTAGATTGTTTTATATAAATTGTAGAAAAAAAATGTATGTCTTCGACTGCAATCCATTAAAAAAAAGTCCGGGAAAGGATAAAACTACAACCATTCCCTTGGTACCAATATATCACACCGAAGCCCACACAACCATAAAACAGAACCCACCCCTGGACAACATTCTATACAACTCCTGTCTGCTTACCAACACAATGCAACCTACCTTCCCTATCAATCTGATTCCTTCAGCCCATCACCCACCCCCGAATCAACAAATAAACAAACAGACAAACAAAACCACCAACAACAACAAAAAATCACTTATATTCTGACCACCATATTCTTCCTTATTGTTGTCTCGGTGATTTGGGTTTGTTTGTTTGTTTGTTTGTTTGTTTGTCTGTTTGGGTGTTTTGTTTTGTTGTTGTTGTAGTTGTTGTTGTTGTTTGCTTCTTTCTTTCTTTCTTTCTCGCTTTCTTGACTTTGATTCAGGAAAAGCACACATTTTACTCCAAGCTGCAGGAATCTGTACAGTGTTACCTATGAAACCGTATTCATGTTTGTCTGACTGGTGATGTCCCTTGTTTTTCCATTCTTAGCGGATTTTCTCTCTTTATGGTGTAACTAATCAGAACCGCCATTGACTGAGTGACTAACTAATAAAATAAGTAACTAATGGGCCAACAACCACCCACCCCCCCCCCCCCCCGACCAACAAACGCACCACTAACTCGTTAAGTGACTGACTTACTAACTGATAGACTGACTGACTGACTATGTGGCTGACTAATTGACCAGGCAATTGTCTTTTTTTTTTCATTCTAGTCTGCTCAAGACGATGACATTGAAGCACTCACGAGATTCCATTAGAGCTAACATAGCAGCAGCAATAATGATAGAAGGAATACTACCTTTTTACCTACGTATCTATCTACCCATCTGTCAACTACCTACTATCATCTACCCATTGTCAACTACCTACTATCAATCTACTACTGCCCAACTGATTGATTCACTAATTAACTCGTATCTTTAAACAGTACATTACTTTTTATATTCAAACCCTTTTTACCCTTCTCCCATTTAGGGGGCGGTTAATTAAAGTAAACAATCGAAGGAAGAAAAGTACCAAGGGAAAAAACTCTTATATAGCCCCCCGATGCGTTAGAGAGCTATAATGGCCTCCCCTTGAAAAAAAATTCATTTTGTCAGATTTGCTGCATATCATCGTCGTGAACAAGTTATGGAAACCTTATATGAATATATCGTTGGTTAAAGAAATTTTAAATAAGGGATTTAAATTGATTAATGGCATTTGTACACACTCACTTGAAGGGATAGATGTAGGGCTGGAGGATGTCATAGACAATGATGGAGGACACCCCCATTACCTCCCCTGATCCCGTGGACATCATCAGCATGGTGAACATGATAAGGATCATGAAGGCTCCGTCACGTCCCATGGCTTGCTGGGCCATATAAGGCACTACCAGTCCTGTAGACAGCCAGCGGGAATGGGGGGGGGGGGGACATACATCGATCGCATGGTGAGTACCAAAAGGTGTGTGAACAGTCAACGGAATATGCATCCAATATCACAGTGTGAGTACAGTTATGCTTCTAATGTCTACATTTGATTATCATGTCAACATATATGTCTGAACTTCTCCTACCTTACACACCTTCCAAAACGCTTCACTCAGGTTTCAACCCCGTGGGGATGAAGGGAGGGGACCTTTCATTATCAATAGTATCCCACCTTCTGAAAATTCTGTGCTAGAAATTTTGTCTTTTCTGTCAGTC
>JAPXFY010000012.1:14630721-14635721 GCA_030674185.1 Monoplex corrugatus
CAATATTTCATGTCAAGGCAGCCGAGCGAATGCCCAGCTCCTCACGAATTTCCACTGCCATGGGATCTCCTAACGTGCACAGATGAGAAGGCACACGGAATCGACTCGTTTTCGTTTTGTTTTGTTAATTTGTTTGTTTGTTTTTTGTTTGTTTGTTTGTTTGTTTGTTTTGTTTGTTTTTGTTTGTTTGTTTATTTGTTCGTTTGTTTTTTCGTCCCCTTACGAAGGACTAGACTAGGGCTAGGACTGAACTCGAGACATAGCTCTGTGAAAAGAGCCAACTGGACCACGTAATAAGAAAAATTAAAGCCTCAACGGGAAACGAACCGTGGAACCTCGAATTTAGTTATTGGCAGGCGAACGTCTGAACCATTCTGCCACCTTTCTCCTTGAACAATCCGCAGAACAATTATGATGAAGCCCTAGCCATGACCCTTCATCTGCTGGATGATGTGAGATACAAAAAGCCTGTCTACAGACCGCACAACACATAGCAGTCACCTGATACGTCTGGTGACATGAAAATGCAGAGATGAAGATTTTCCAACGACGTGACTATCGCTAGGAAGCGAGATGGTGATGACTTCATCTTCTGTCAAAGCCACCATTATGACACCCGGGCCCATCTCGTCTCCTTCGCATAGCTCCTTGATGGAAGACAGGAGTTTTCTTTGATTTAACGTCTATTCACTATGAGTGATATTAGTCTGGAGTTTGGACTTTGGTGTTGTTTATTCGGGATGGTCACAAAAATAAGTAGATGCAATACCACTGATACACTTGTATATTGATATTTTTACGAAATTCTTTGAGAAACAGGCAACCAGTGGGGAAAGTGAAGCAAGGGAGGCAACCAGTGGGGAAAGTGAAGCAAGGGAGGCAACCAGTGGGGAAAGTGAAGCAAGGGAGGCAACCAGTGGGGAAGTGAAGCAAGGGAGTGACATGATCACACCGGACCAAAGAATTCTGAATACGCTGGAAGCATGCGATGTAAATTGTAACCCATCCTAGGGGTCGAACCCACGACCCTTGCGCTATCAGCATGCCACTCTAATCAACTGAGCTACCGAAGCCTGAATTAAATCCTGGTCTGTACCATGACCTCACCAGCATCAATATCAGCTGTGGTCAGGGTGAGAGAGGCGTTGCCCGCACTGAAGGAGAGGTAGGTGATGGCGGCAGTGGTGCCGATAGTGGAGGGCACGGCAAACCACAGGAAGGTGGCCCCAAAGAAACCCAGCACCCCCTGTACAGGCTTGGCTGCTATACGGGACTGCCAGGACGCCTGGTCGCAGAACGTCACGCTGGCAGCGATGAATACTGCTTGTACCATCCACACCAAAGAGTCTGCACAAAAAAATCAGCATCACTCACTCAGCCTTCATGTCAATCAAAATCGTCACTGACACCAATACTGATCATTCTTCATGCTATGCAAAATTTGCAAAGACGCCAATATTTATCACTCTTTTTATATTGCAAAATTTGCGCAGACTCCTATATTCATCACTCTTACTGCCGAGCAAAATTTGAACAAACACCAATATTCAGTGGTCTTAAGATAACACAGGACGCCAGGAGATATCATGATAGTAAGCATAGAGTACAGTCCTGTTACACAGTCTCAATTCTAAAAGGAACTCCATAGCATCATGGTTATCGTCCTCGTCGTCATCATTATCATCACATCGTTAAAACTGCCAGCTTCCGTGGCCATTTGGGTGTCGTAGAAAATGAGACAAAACAAAATTTAAAAGTGAACACAATGGAACCCTCCCTAAGTGCTATGATCCTTAAAATAAAGAAAAAGAAAAGAAAAAGAAGGAAAACGAACGTGTACTTAATTAACTAATGAAAGAAGACATGTGTAACTTTTCGGCTAAGGTGCATTTGTCAAACATATATAATGGAGGGAAAGCTGGAGGGAAAGAGAACACCAGGTAGACCCAGGGAGAAAATATTGGATGGACTTGCAGGGTGGCTGAGGACAGAGAGGGTGGAAGATGTACTTGCAGCGACAAGGGATAGATTCGTATGGAGGGCCATGATCGCCAATGCCATGCGGCAGGGCGCATGATGATGATGGTGATAATACAATGGAGAATTACGAAAAAAAATAGCTGAAGTCTTAGAACAACATGACGGGCAACTAATCAAAGCACACGTCTAACAATTGCAAGAGATAACAGGTACACCACTACCATAGTGACATCGGAGAAAACAGTACACAGTTATCTGAAGGAATTGATTCAGGCAGGCGTGCACGGATGTACTGCCCACAGTTTTCTCTTATACCTACAGATTCTATTTATTGGTAAAGGCCAGTTGACTGAAACTGCATGTGTGACTCCAACAGATGGATCACCAAAGTGACGCACTGGATCCCTCGAAGCCAAAAAGGAGCAGAGGTCGCCAGAGAACCAGATGGCAAGAGATCTAGAAAAATTCGACAATAATATATTTTATGGACCAGAACAGCAGTTAACTGGCACATGTGGCGTGCAATGAGATGAAGAAGGCTTATGTCCAACAATGGACCGAAACAAGTATGTGTGACTCAGGGCCAACCCCGCGAGGAGGGGGTGGTTACTGAGTTTTAGAACTCCCTCATCATCATCATCATGTGCCCTGCCGCACAGCGTTGGCGATCATGGCCCTCCATATGAATCGTTCCCTTGTCGCTGCAAGTACATCTTCCATCCTCTCTGTTCTCAGCCACCCTGCACGCCCGTTCAATATTAGAGACCTTTAGATTACACGTCACGTATCCAATACGGGCCAGATACGTAACGTACCGACTAGGTATCGCATTTTCTCGCGCGATTATATCGATACGTACCGCTTCGATAGGGACATGACCACGTATGGAAGTCCGGTTATACGTGCTCTTGCCCGTATCTAGTTTGGGACTGTATATTTCAAGTTTCAAGGTAAGTAATATTTTGGTTGTGTTTTGAAACCCTTTATCTACCTTGTTATGTATGTCTTATGTCACTGAGTTTTAAACAATTTGCGCAGGAGTAATAATAATAATATATTTT
The DNA here is from genome assembly GCA_030674185.1 of Monoplex corrugatus. Classification (NCBI taxonomy): domain Eukaryota; kingdom Metazoa; phylum Mollusca; class Gastropoda; order Littorinimorpha; family Ranellidae; genus Monoplex; species Monoplex corrugatus. The sequence goes on from JAPXFY010000012.1 coordinate 14,633,763, forward strand.
ATTTATATAGCGCAAAATCTTGATAAAATCAAATCTAAGCGCTGAGCGTATACATGCATACATACCTACATACATATGAGCGTATACATGCATACATACATGCATACATACTTACATACATAAATCTAAGCTGAGCGTATACATGCATACATACATGCATACATAAATCTAAGCGTATACATACATACATACATACATACATACATACATACATACATACATACATACATACATACATACATACATACATACATACAGTACGCACATGCATACATAATAATTACAATATTTATATAGCGCAAAATCACGACAAAATCAAATCCAAGCGCCGAAAAGACACACACGCACACACGCACGCACGCACGCACACGCCACACACACACACACACACACACACACACACACACACACACACACACACACACGCATGGCCACAAATGGGGAGAAAGAATAAAAGCAATAAAAGCAAGAATAAAACCAATGGAAAACCACAGAGAGCACATCATATACAATTATATATTAAAACAAAGTGATTCCCTTCCGAGCGGAGACAGGCTTCAGAGGGGGGTTGAGTGAGGTTAGGATTTTATGCAGAGGAGAAAAGGTGAGTTTTGAGAGCGGACTTGAAGGAGACAAAAGTAAGTTGCTGACGGACTGAGAGAGGAAGTTTGTTCCAGGAGAATGGACCAGAAACAGAGAAGGCTCGTGGACCATAGGTATTGAGCTTAGTGCGTGGAAAGCGAAAAGTCAGAGGATCGGAGGCAGAGCGGAGGGTACGTGAGGGAACATAGATCTCAAGTAGGCTTGACAGGTAATCGGGGGCTGCGTTATTGAGGCTTTTGTAGCACATGGTGTCTAGTTTGTACTGTATGCGCTTTGATACAGGGAGCCAGTGAAGTTGTGCCAGGAGAGGAGATATGTGGTCAGCTTTTTTCTTTTTGAGTACAAGGCGTGCAGCATTGTTTTGAATGCGCTGTAGGATGTGAATGGTGGAGGCAGGAAGACCAGACAGGAGTGAATTGCAATAGTCAATGCGAGACATTATGAAGGAGAGAACGAGTTTTGCAGTTGTTTCGACAGAGAGATACTTCCTGATCAGGCTTATACGATGGAGATGATAGTAGCAAGATCTGGCAGTTTGAGAAACAAAGTTGTTCATGGACAGGGTAGAGTCAATGCAGACACCAAGGTTTTTAGCTGAATCAGAAATTGGGATTGATGTGTTACATAATGTGAGAGAAAGAGGAGGCAGCTGGAAAGTTTCTGACGGGTGCCAATGAGGATAGCTTCTGTCTTGTCGTCATTAAGCTGAAGTCTATTGTGTGTCATCCAGTTCTTAATATCCGAGTAACACTCAGTGGTGCGAGTCAACAGGCGCTGTATATTATCAGGTGAGTCACTGTCTTGAAGTTGGGTGTCATCAGCATAGAAGTGGTGTTTTATAGAGTGGGAGTTGATGATGGTGGACAGGGGGGAGGTATAAAGAGTGAAAAGAACAGGGCCAAGGACAGATCCTTGTGGAACACCACAGGTCAGGTATGCAGGTTGAGAGTAAGTGCCATTGATGAGAACAGTTTGTTTTCTGTTTGATAAATACGAAGTGAAAAAGGAGGAGCAATGTCAGAGATGCCAAAAGTATGATGAAGTCTAGAAAGGAGAATACCATGGTCAATGGTATCGAAGGCTGCAGACAGATCAAGGAGTGTGAGGAGAGAGACTTTGCCAGTATCAGTTGCAAGGAGGAGATTGTTGAGAATGTGTAGTAGGGCAGTTTCAGTGCTATGGCACTGGCGGTAGGCTGACTGGAAAGGATTGAGGAGATTGTTGGCAGACAGGTGAGAGTTCAGCTGGTTGAGGACGACCTTTTCAAGGAGTTTTGACAAGAAAGAGAGATTAGAGATAGGCCTGTAATTTTTCAGTTCATTTGGGTCTAAATTGAGTCGACCAAACGCACCAAGT
>JAPXFY010000012.1:14640721-14673221 GCA_030674185.1 Monoplex corrugatus
GGTTGAGAGTAAGTGCCATTAATGAGAACAGTTTGTTTTCTGTTTGATAGATATGAAGTGAATCAGGAGAGAGCAATGTCAGAGATGCCAAAAGTATGATGAAGTCTAGAAAGGAGAATACCATGACCAATGGTATCAAAGGCTGCAGACAGATCAAGGAGTGTGAGGAGAGAGACTTTGCCAGTATCAGTTGCAAGGAGGAGATTGTTGAGAATGTGTAGCAGGGCAGTTTCAGTGCTATGGCACTGGCGGTAGGCTGACTGGAAAGGATTGAGGAGATTGTTGGCAGACAGGTGTCAAACGTATGCAAAAAAAAAAAAGGGCAACAAAGAATAAATGTACAACACTTAGCGAAAAGAAACACTAGACAACTTCGCTAACGTGGTGTTTAGCATTAGAAAATGGCCGTGTGTCTGTCTTGTTTTGTTACATGTATATGATATACGACATTTTGAGTCTATTTATACGCGACACTGTTTTAAAAAAACAACAACGTACATTCATCATTATTGGTAGTAGATTCGGATAAGAGTTCATGCATCTAAAAAGTTGTATCATCTTATGTTATTGGTCATTTCTATGTGAACAATACTAGTCTTATATATATATAACTTGATGTCATTTCTGTTATCACGTTGTTCGTTGATGCTTGGTTATCGTTCAGCTAAAAAAGATATAATTTGTGAAACAAATTCATGACATATGCTTAGATCTTGATGTTTATTTTTAAACTTCCAGTGTATCAAATATCATTATGTATATTCTGTATGCTATAAAGAGTTCATATGCCAACATTGCCTTTTCATATACATACATATATATATATAATGGGAGATTTTAATGCTAAAGTGGGACAAGATAGGGTGGAGAATATAGTTGGACCTCGTGGCCTTGGTGCACAAAATGAATGGGGAGGGAAACTTGTAGAATGGGCACAAATGAATGAGTTCATAATAGGAAACACCTGGTTTGGGCAGACTAATAGAAGAAAATGGACTTGGATGAGCCCAGGAGATAATACCAAAAATCAGATTGACTACATCCTGATCAATAAAAGATTTATAAATTCTTTACTATCCGGCGCAGACTGCAACAGTGACCACATTCCTGTAGTGGGAAGATTTAGGCTGAAATTAAGGAAAAGGAAACAGGGACCAAAAGTAACATCAAATTAAATCTTGGACTCTTAAAGACAGATGAAGTGATACGTAAAAAATTTAATAGATATGTTAAAAACAAATTCAGTGCTCTGGAAGACGTTGGTGACAGTGAGGAACAATGGACAAAGTTGAGAAATTCGATGATCATCATCATCAGGTGCCCTGCCGCATGGCGTTGGCGACCATGAACTTCCATCTGTCGCTATCTCTCGTTGCCCTCAGCATCTCTCCCACCCCCCTCGTCCCCAGCCACTCTGCAAGTCCGTCCTGCATTTTCTCCCTGGGTCTAACCGATGCTCTCTTTCCCTCCAGCTTTCCCGTTGTGACCATGTGCTCCAAATCTCCCTTCCTCATAAAATGGCCTATAAATGTTGCCTGTCTTTTCCTAATCTTCCTTATGAGTGATCTACTTGTGTCAGCCTCCATCAAGATTGTCTCGTTTGTTTTCTTTGCTGTCCATGGAACTCTCAACATTCTTCTTAGAAACCACATCTCGGCTACCTCAATCTTGTTCTGGCTTTGTTTGTTGACTGTCCACACCTCACATCCGTACAACAGTATTGGTTCTATATAATATTCAAGAACTCTCTTCCTGATGTTAATTAATAGGCATTTGTTGGTAAGAATGCCTGTCATCTTCCTGAATGCTGTTTTGGCTTGGCCGATTCTGCCGGCTATTTCTGATGTGCATCTGCCGTCTGATGAAACGACCGTTCCCAGGTATTTGAATTTATCAACCTGTGTCAAGGTTGTGCCATTTGCTGTTATTTTGCATGAGGGGATTTCATGTTTTTTACTGATCACCGTGACTTCAGTCTTCCTGCTGTTTAGTTCCAGCCCCTTACCTTTGCTTTCTATTTCTAGTATATTCACAAGGTTTTGTAGGTCCCTTTCACTTTCTGCAATTAGCACGGTGTCATCTGCGTATGAATGTTGTTTATCATTTTCCCTCCAACCTTTAAGCCAGGGTCTTCCTCTAGGTTTCTCATGATGTTTTCGCTGTAAAGTGAAAACAGATCTGGTGACAAAACACAACCCTGTCTGACTCTTCTTTTGATGTTTTGGAAAGAGCTTATATTGTTTTCTATTCTCATTGCAGCTGTTTGTTCCCAGTACATATTCCTGATTATTCGTAGATCTTTTCCATCAACATTGAGTCTCTCCAGTTGGTTGATCAATTCATCATGTCTTACCCGATCGAAAGCCTTGGTGTAGTCAAAAAAGCATAGATACAAATCCTTATTCATCTCATTTGACCTCTCTATGATAGTTCTTAGGATGTATATGGCATTAAGAGTTCCTTTCCCTTCCACAATGTATATATATATATTTGTGTGTGTGTATATACATACATAGATACATACATAGATATATACATAGATACATACATACATACATACATACATACATACATACATACATACATACATACATACATACATACATACATACATACATACATACATACATACATACATAAAAAAAATTATATACATTGTCATTTTTCGTTGCCACATTGTGTGTTAGATGTCCGTTTGTTGTGAAGCAAAAAAAAAAAGAATAAAAATAAGGTTTTTTTAAGTATAAATACATTAAAAAAAAAAAAAAAAGTTATATCGTCTAGACCAAATTGGGTTCCTCACCAGCAGACCAGAAGGTAGCAAAGTTTCTGTCCAGGTTGCCAACAGGACCCTGCAGGCATGAAACTCTGTGGTAAATGGTGTCCAGGTCCCCAAATGGCAGCGATTCTGGAGCCACGTAGAAGATGCGGACGACGAAGGTGGCGAGAACGATGAAGATCATGAGGCCGTTGAAGTAGGACACATAGAAGGTGGAACCCAAACCACCCACGAAGGAGTAGGATCCGAAAAGAGTGGCTATTATCAGCATGCAGAATTCGTCACTAGCATCTTTGATCAGTGCCTGTACATATGTATATAAGTACATACAAGCTATCACGTATATGCATGTACCCATGTACATATCCACATATATATTACGCACAAACACACCACACATATAGGCACAAAAACACACATCTGCACATGTAAATACATACGTACATACATACACATATGTATATGTATACATATATAGATATATATATATATGTGTGTGTGAATGTGTGTATTTGAGTGTGTGTGTGTGTGCGCGCGCGCGCGTGTGTGTGTGTGTGTGTGTGTGTGTGTGTGTGTGTGTGTGTGTGTGTGTGTGTGTATACACACCTATATATACCCATGACCACACACATACACATACGTACGCATGCACAACACACGCGCATACACACAAACACAACACACAAACATACACTCACATGCACGCACGCGCACGCGCACGCCACGCGCAAGCGCACATATACACATACACAGACAAATACACATACAGACACACATGCACACACATACACACACGCGCGCGCGCGCGCGCACGCACAGACACGAACTCAATTTTCATGTTCGTCTAAAATTGTGAACTTAAACGGTAAAAGAAAGAATACACAGAGAGACACTTACACACACACACACACATACATGCACACACACACACACACACACACACACACACACACACACACACACACACACACACACACACCACACACACACACACACACACACGAGCACGCACACGCACACACACGCACGCATGCACACACGCACACACGTGCACGCACACACTTACGCACGCACGCACACACAAAGTAAGATACGAAACATCACAGACCACTTTGCACAACCATTTTTCTTATCGTATTAGATCTACTAATGGATCATATATCAGACGAACATTACCAAGTCCATTTTCTTCTGTTAGGCTGCTCAAACCAGGTGTTGCCTACTATGAACTCATTCATCTGTGCCCTTTCTACAGGTTTCCCTCCCATTTCATTTTGTGTACCAAGGCCATGAGGTCCAACTATATCCTCCACCCTATCCTGTCCCACTTTAGCATTAAAATCTCCCATTATGACTGTAACTTCTTGTGATTTACACTGGACTTTGGCCATCTCTAAAACTTCGTAGAAGTTGCCGATGTCTTCCTGAGTACTTGCGGATGTTGGTGCATACACCTGTATTATGTTGATATCATATGGTTTGCCTCCCAATTTGACCAGCAAAACTCTGTCGGACACAGCCCAGTATTCCTTAACTGCTTTTGATTTGTCTTTGTCCATTATGATGCCTACTCCTCTTTCATGTGAATTACCACCAGAGTATATCACTGGTTTTCTCCTGATGTTATCATGCCTGCCCCCTTCCATCTCACTTTCCCTAGTCCTGAAATACTGATGTTAAGCCTTTCCATCTCCATGTTGATGTTGTCTAATTTGCCCTTCTGCAGCAGTGTTCTGATGTTCATTGTTGCTATTTTGGTGTTTCTAAATTTGACTTTGGGTTTAATTTTGATATATAAGCATTGAACCCATAAATGTTATTTTTCTTTTCTAATCCCAAACACAGCGTGACCGTTAGGGAGATAGATGGGACGCAGCAACAGATAGGATCCTTGAGTTATGTTCAGAGATGCAGCAGCAATGAAATAGTTCAGACATGCTGAGATTGGTCCTCTCTTTGCTTTTTTCCTCCTTTAACATCCAGCTTTTCTTCTGTCGACCTTGACGACCTTGACGACCGCCTCCTTCCCTCAAGGCATCGTGCAGAATGATCCAGGTCAGTGTTATGGTGGCTGACATGACCAAAACGTGCAGGTTTGCATCGTTTCACGGTTGCCAGATTCAGTTTTAGTTTCTCAAGATGACGTCTCCGCGCTCGGAATGAATTCCATATGCACTAACGTCACAGGTGCCATATGATGGGGTTGCCAAACTGATAGAAATGTAAGATACAAAACCCATAGGCTAGGTAGGACTTAAGGACCTGGCCAGCTCATTGGCTTACATGCAGGCTAAAAGTTTACGCCATGATCGTTCTGGATTTTCTTCATTACAGGGCACGGTGGCATCTGTGCATGTCGATTTCATTCCGAATGTGAAGAGGTCATCTTGAGGTAGTGAAACTGAAAACGGTTATCATTAGCAGTTCCTATGGAACCACCAAGGTTTTGATCTCATATTCAAGCAGGACATGCAAAGGAAATTCCTCACCTACTTGGTCTTAGAGTCCTGGATTCTCTTTTCTGAGTCAGCAAGCAGTGTCCAGGTTTTGCGCACGTAGAGAAGAATGGAGACTACGTGCGTCCTGTATAGTCTGTACTTGGTGGTGAAGCTGATGGTCCTGTCTTTCCACATTCTGTCAGTGTGGCCATTGCTGCCCTCGCTGTACTTTACGTTTAACATCTCAATACCTTATCAGACCATAGGACTTAAACACACTTGCTACGATCATTCTACATTCCTTTGCCACCACGTGGCATCTGTAGTAGTCACAATAAACGTTACTTTATCTGACAATATTTTGTTCAGTTGTCACCTATGGTGCTAGCACATACTTAATTTATCCAAGTGCTGTAACACAGTCTTGGGACATGTGAGGCTGGGACCGTAACTGACCTGAAAACATCCGTGCCACTGATGATGATAGCAGTGAGGATTGTGATGTTGGTCAGTAGAGCGAAGCAACAGAACAAGATATGCGTTCCTTTCCCAAAGCGGGCCTTGATCACCTGAAACATCCATTTTTCACACAGCGAAATAAAGCAAGATAAAGGAACGAGCGAAAGACAGCAACAGATGAATAAACAAACATACAAGTAAAGGGATACACAGATAAATGAAAATAAAAATAATCTACATCGTGGAGTCTGTGGCAGAACCAGAAAAATAATACAGAACTTACTTGCCTTACAGTCAGAATCACAGCAAAACGCAATTTGACACTTGGGCTTCAGTTTCGTCAAGACAGTGTCTCTGTGCTTGGGATAATCCACATGCGTTCTCACTATACATGTTATGTAATGGAAAGGGAAATTCAAAACAATCTCTGCATACACCGAAAACATTACATGCTGGCAAGGTGTTGAGTGACACCCGGTAAGACAGGGAAGCCAGGCGTGTACAAAAATGAAACAGACAGGGGAGAGAAAGAGAGAAAGAGAGAGACAGACAGACAGACAGACAGACAGACAGACGACAGACAGGAACCAGAAAAAAAAACACGCACAAAAATAATAAGAACGCGTATTTAATATAACAAGACAAGACAGGCGCAAATTTTCGGCCAACTGGCCTTTGTCAAACGTAAGATCACAAACGAACAAACACCAGATACAAACATTAGGAGAGAAAGACTGAAACTTCCCTGCTGCTCCGTCCAGTGTGAGAATATTTGCGCCTGTCTTGTCTTGTTGGATTCAATACGAGTTCTTATTCTTTTTTCGTGTTTTTTTTTTTTTTTTTCTGGTTCCTGTTTGCTTGAACGCGGGCAGTCACACTTGTTTTGGAAGACGGACAGACAGACAGATAGACAAACATACAGAGACAGAGACAGACAGTACAAACAGATAGACAGACAGTCAGACAGAAACAGACAGACAAACAGATCGACAGACAGGACATGACAAGACAAACAGATAAGACAGACAGACAGAAAGACACAGACAGACAGTCAAACAGACAGTGAGACAGAGACAGACAGAAAGACAGCGAGACAGAGACAGCGAGACAGACAGAAAGACTGCGAGACAGAGACAGACAGACAAACAGAAAGACAGCGAGACAGAGACAGACAGAAAGACAGCAAGACAGAGATATGGATAACGTTGCACTGCGGCATTGTGCTTAAAGCTAAGGAAAAAGACAAAGACAACAACAAAAAAGACAGGCAATAAGAGTGTCACCTGCAGAAACGTCTTGGCACCAGGAGCCCGGGTCTTGAACTTAACGGACAGTAGGGGAAAGAGGATGATATTGACCACCACTGCTGTGGAGTACCAGAAGGCGCCGGCAATGCCCATCTGCGAGCGGACAAATTAATCCTTTCAAAATTAGTGACTATGACCATTTTTTTACACAATCATCCATAAGCTGCATTTTGCCTATTCCTAATTTTCCATATCAGAAAAAATGTACGGGCTCTATTGTTTACAACGATACCAATTTGATTTGTCTACTGTAAAATTTGACTGAGGTGCGGTGTTTTCTAAAGTCAATGAATGTACGATCGGCCATTTTGAAAAAAAAAAAAAGCTTCAAAGATTTTGATCGCACTGCTGATTGAAGTACTTAGCAATAGGTCTAACTCTCAATGAAATTTACGAAAACTGCGATGTTAATTTGCAATTTTCATGCATTCTAGCAGTTTGTGATGTCTTTTATTGGTTTATTTTTAATATCAAGATAATACGACCGCAGGTATAGAAAACAGGAAAGTCAGCACTAAAATTACGTTTTGTGACATTAAGATTTATTATTTTCAAAACAGGTCAGCGGGAAATGATAGAACGGTGTCACGGGCAAAGGTTAGCGGTAGATAGGAATAGGAGGAAATAGAGGAATGAAGTGATAGAGGTTCAAAGAGGTTGGCCAGTGTGCTGCCGTGAGAATAAAACTTACGATGAAACACGGGCGGATTGTTGTATATCTGTTAATATGGGAGGAACTGAAATTGGATCTGGTATCAAAGAACTAGCGTGGGAAAGGTGGGGAGGGCGCAAGAGTTAGCAGTAGCGTCCCTTTTCCATTCTTTTGGCACAAGGCCCGGTAATTTGGTTTGAAACAATCCGTTTTTGCTTATTGCATATCCTTTCCAATATCACTGTAAGTTAATTAACATGTATGTGAAAGCGTCAGGATGGATTTATTAGATTCTGAATATTGCTTTCACGTTTATGCCTTTCGCCTTGCTTATTATGGAATTGCTTAATGAATGTGCATGATTGGGGGGAGTGGTGTAAAGACAGAATGTGAGAAGGCCAGGAGAAGAGAGCAGAACGGAATGATGAAGGATGAAAGAAGAAGAAAGGGGGTGAATGTTGAAGTCTGTGCAGCGGTTGGACTGAAAGAATATGTAAATGAAATGATTGCAGTCATTACGACTGTGATAGATTGGAGGAGGTGATTTGTGATAAGCACGTATGATATCCTGGAGGAAGTTAGGACTGAAAGAAGATGTAAATGAAATGATTGCAGTCATTACGACTATGATAGAGTGGAGGAGGTGATTGATTTGTGATAAGCACGTATGATATCCTGGAGGAAGTTATTATGAACAATACCCTGGCAAAATGTACTGGAGGAGGTGCACTCCACCCAGTGATGACAATTATATTCACTGCAAGCCCCCTAAGGGATTCACATCCTACAGCGCATTCAAAACAATGCTGTACGCCTTGTACTCAAAAAGAAAAAAGCTGACCACATATCTCCTCTTCTGGCACAACTTCACTGGCTCCCTGTATCAAAGCGCATACAGTACAAACTAGACACCATGTGCTACAAAAGCCTCAATAACGCAGCCCCCGATTACCTGTCAAGCCTACTTGAGATCTATGTTCCCTCACGTACCCTCCGCTCTGCCTCTGATCCTCTGACTTTTCGCTTTCCACGCACTAAGCTCAATACCTATGGTCCACGAGCCTTCTCTGTTTCTGGTCCACTCTCCTGGAACAAACTTCCTCTCTCAGTCCGTCAGCAACCTACTTTTGTCTCCTTCAAGTCCGCTCTCAAAACTCACCTTTTCTCCTCCGCATAAAATCCTAACCTCACTCAACCCCCCCTCTGCAGCCTGTCTCCGCTCGGAGGGAATCACATGGTTATAATATATAATTGTATATGCTATGCTCTCTATAATTTTCCATTGCTTTTATTCTTGCTTTTATTGCTTTTATTCTTTCTCCCCATTTATAGCCATGCGTGTGTGTGTGTGTGTGTGTGTGTGTGTGTGTGTGTGTGTGTGTGTGTGTGTGCGTACGTGCGTGTGTGTGCGTGCGTGCGTGCGTGCGTGCGTGCGTGCGTGCTTGCGTGTGTGTCTGCTTCAGCGCTTCGATTTGATTTTATCAAGATTTTGCGCTATATAAATATTGTAATTATTATTATTATTATAGCTACGATCCATCTTCAGCCAGACGAATCACGACTTCTGAGAACTGGGGCGACAGTGACTTACCATCTGCCAACATGAGGGAAAGTGTGGATGTGGTCTTGCGACATGATGTTTTGTTGCGTTTTGTTGAGTTTAAAGTTCTACCACTCTCAGAGTATATCAGGACTAGCTATAAGAACGTTGCTCAAAGAAGCCTTAAAACATTTTGGTTGCACTGAGAGATACCGATGCTATTGTCGAGTTCTCTTTGGATACATGTTGCGACATGACACATTGATACCACAATTTATAAGAGATACTACAAGATGATGTCAACAACTCCGTGGGAGGTTGTGAACAAACGTTAAAAGATACAACGAACCTGTTGTTATTATTAGCCATAGGAGTAATTGCATTATCATCATCATCGTCGTCGTCGTCATCATCAACATCTTCAACATCGATGGTATCATCGTCATCACCATTAGCGTCGTGAACATCATCATCAACATGAACACTCACATCAACATCACCAAAATGATTATCATCAGAAGCAGGAAAGGCACAACGGTCACCAAAATTCTCAAGTAACAATTGTTATCGGAATTAAAAGATAATTATCAGGATAAAGATTATCATCATTGTCGTAATCATCTTCATTATTATCACCACCACCACTGTCATCACCGTCGTTTTCATCATTATCATCTTCGTCGTCATTATAATCCTAACCAATTAAACAATATCACTGTTTAGCATAACGATAATTCTATTATGATCATCGTTATCATTACAATCAAGACCATCATACCTATTAATATACGCTTCAAAGTTGATCGGCAAGACCAGAGATGGTAAAACTGAATCTGTGATATTTCCAACATGTTCGACAGACAGACAGACAGACAGACAGATAGATAGATAGATAGATAGATAGATAGATAGATAGATAGATAGATAGATAGATAGACAGACAGACAGACAGACGGACGGACAGACAGATAGATAGATAGATAGATAGACAGACAGACAGACGGACGGACGGATGGACGGATTGATGGATGGATGGATAGATAGATAGATAGATAGACAGATAGATAGATAGATAGATAGATAGATAGATAGATAGATAGATAGATAGATAGATAGATAGATAGATAGATAGATAGATAGATAGATGTACATTAAATAGCTAGATACCAAATATTGTTCTTGTTGTTGTCATTGCTGTTATTATTATCATTATCATCATTATCATTATTATTATTATCATTATTATCATCATCATCACTACCTTAGTGGTGACAGTAGCACTCTGAAGCAGGTCAGCTGGCCACAGTAACTGAAGGCCCACAGTGACAGCCGTGAGACTCATGCTGACTCGACCTCCCGCGTCAAATGCCGTGTCCAGGTTGTTCACATCACGGAACACGTAACGCCGGATAGAGTTGTAGCCCACAGCCAAAAGCACAGAAAACCCGCCAAAACCCAGCAGGAGGAGGAGAGCAGCTTCATATTTCTCCACTTCTTGAGACACTGATCTGGTCAGCAACATAAGAAACTTCCAAGCATATAAGTTACCTCCTTTGTCTGTTCTTTGTTTTTTCTGTCTTAACTAAAATGTTATTGCTACTAATAGCAGTGTTGGTTTGTTTTCATTGTTGAATTTTTTTTGTTACTGTTAAGGGTTGACAAGTGTTTGCTTAAGATGTGTGTTGTTGTTTTTTGTTGCTGTTGTTGTTGTTGTTGTTGTTGGGAGTTTGTTTGTTTTTTTGGTATGTTTGTTTGTCTGTTTGTTTTGTTTTGTTTTGATTTGGGGATTTTTGTTTGTTTGTTTGATTGTTTGTTTTGGGGTTGTTGTTTTGTTATTGTTGTTGTTGTTGTCTTTTCATGTTTAATTTACAGCGCATGATCTACTGGAATCTATACAGATACATACATACATAAAATTCAGTATTTTATTGCAATTCATTTTTTGCATTTTTAACCCTTTGTCTCCCGCACCCTGGCCTACAGCAATCCTGCATTGTCAGTCATGCTAGCAAGCAAAAACTTGACCCTTTGACTCCTTCATCCTCCAGGAAGCTGGTCGATAGGGTGAGGGAGTCAAAGAGTCAAGTTTTTGCAGTTGGTGGACAGGATGCGAGAATAAAAGGGTTAATGTGCTTGAAATTATGTGCTGAGTAGCAAGAACTCGCTGTAAAAACCCCTTCCCACTATGAGCGAAATGACGGAGTGATCGTGTTTTTGGGCCTAAAAATTCGCTAAAGTTCTCGATGAATCCTGTAGCATTCCCACTACCAGACCCTTTCACTCCTAGCCAGCTTTGAGTGATTGTGCACGGTCAGATCACTCCGTGGTCGAGATTTGTGTTCAAACATGTTTAAACACAAGTGGCACCTACTGCATCCATCGTGTCCAATTTGCATACCGCGGGAAAATTTTCGGTTGCGTGCGAGCCTTGCCAGCCACAGTCTGAGGCGAGGCGAGGCAGCGCGGGCGATAGTATTCCAATATGAGTGACTTGGCATTTTTTGGATTGAAATGGTCTCGACACGCAATAACTCCGGAGTCATCGCGTTTTTGTTGGACTTGTTTGGATTTTTATGAAATAAAGTGGTCTAGGTCCGTGTGTATGTTTGTGTGTGTTTGTTTGTGTTTGTATGTGTGTCGAAAAGTATCTAGATGTGTATGTTGATTGTTTTTTTCTTTGTTTTCAGTGTGATATGTATGTGAGTGTGTGTCGTATGTGTTTGCTTGTGTTGGTTTTGGGTGTGTGTCGAGTGTGTTGATTGTGTGTTGCCACATGATTCTGGAGTCATGTTTGTTGACTCTGGTGTGATTGACACAGTATGTTTTTGGCTATAAAAGCGGGTGTCCCAGCAAGCCAGTTCAGTTCGTCACAACTTGTTTGCTGCTGGAATTCACGATGTATGCTGCTCTGGTTGCGTGGCACACAAGGCATGTACACCACCAAGATCAAGGCCAAGACCAAGACCAAGATCAAGAACAAGGCCCTCGAGTCCACCGGAGACGACAACAAGCAAGAAGGCGTTTCTGGGTCCGACCCTACCTGTTGGAGGAGAGGAGGAGGGCTCTGGGACACTACTACACCCTCCTGGATGCTGAGATGCGTGATCGTGACATTGAACTCTTCAGGAACTACACACGCATGCCTCCTCAAGTCTTCTTTGAGATTCTTGATCTCATCACCCCAGCCCTGACAAAGCAAGACACGACTTTCAGGCTGGCCCTGGAGCCTGGACTCAAGCTGGCAGTGACCCTGCGTTTCCTGGCAGTAGGTGATAACTACAGGTCACTGAGCTATGCCTTTGCAGTGGGCATGTCCTCGATCTGTCGTTTCCTGCCTGAAGTTTGCGATGCCATTGTGGATGCTCTGAGACCTGAAGCCTTTCCAAGGGGGCTCGATGCTGACGGATGGAAGGCCAAGGCAGCCCAGTTCTGGGAGAGGTGGAACATGCCCCATTGCATTGGAGCCATTGATGGAAAGCACGTGTCCATTCGCAAGCCCTACAACTCAGGCAGCGATACTACAATTACAAGGGCTTCTTCTCCATCCCATTCCTGGCGCTTGTTGATGCAGAATACCGCTTCTTGTGGATTGAGTCTGGAGCCAAAGGCTGCATGGGGGATGCCCAAATCTTTGGAGATTGCCCCTTCAGACAGCGTCTGGATGATGACGAGATGAATCTTCCTCCTCCAAGCCCCCTCACTGATGACCCAGAGGACGACGTTCTGGTACCATACTTCATGGTGGCAGATGATGCATTCCCAAGCAAGACCTACTGCGTCAAGCCCTACTCCAGGAGGAATCTGGAACCCAAGGAGTTGATATTCAACTACCGTCTTTCCAGAGCACGCAGGGTAGTGGAGAATGCATTTGGTTTCCTGGCAACCAGATTCCGCTGCCTCCTCAAGGTCCTGGAGTTGGGGCCTAGAACTGTACGCAGTGTGATCAACTGCACTGTTGTACTGCACAACATCATGTTGTCAAGGGTCCCACCAGAACGTCATGTCTTTGACAGGGAGGACAACAACCACGTAGTCATCAGGGGCAAGTGGAGGGACCACATCATCTGGCCTGAAGTCGCCCAGCCTGGTCCTTGACGTGCAACCAATGAAGCACTCCAGGTGAGAATCAATCTCACAAACTTCTTTGGCAGTCCTCAAGGCATCGTGCCATGGCAGTGGGACAGAGCACAGGTCCGAAACCCACAGCCAGAGCCTCCTGCGCCCCGTTCGACCTTGGTCTGACACTTGATGAGTCTGATTGATCTTGGTGGTGTCAAGCATCCTGTCTACATATAGGTCCTCTTCAGGACCACGAAAACTTTAATAATAATCAACTCTCTCTCTTTATCTCTGTCTGTGCCCCCCTCCCCCAAACAATTAACCCATTGCTTCAATCCAGGCACTTCAGTAGGCTCACTCTCCCTCTCTCTCTCCCTCTCTCTCTCACTCTCACTCTCTCTCTATTTTTTTAAGACCTCAGTTGCATGCAGGGTTGCTACTAAAGCCACATGGTTATTTTCTTTACGTTTATTTTCCACGATTAAAGTTTGTGACTGAGCGTCCCTTCTGCATTGGTCTGGTGTCTGTATGTGTTTTTAAATGTAAAAATGGACCAAAATTGAACTTTAATATCATGGTTCATTTACATCTGTCTGCGTTTCTGTTTGACCTTCCGAGGTTTGTGCATTGCTTGCATGCTATGGAGTGCCAAATATACAGAAACTTTATTGCATTTAGTGATAGAACCACTCTCTCTCTCTCTCTCTCTCTCTCTCTCTCTCTCTCTCTCTCTTGCTTGTGGGTGTGTGTGTGTGTGTGTGTATTTTGAAAAGCAGTGGAGCAGTGGAGTCTTCCTGCTACTGGAAGACTTCTGCATGTATCTGGAAGTCAACATCCCCCAAGCCGCTGATGTTGAGGAGATCTGGGCCAGCCCGTTCAGGTGTGGAGGAGCGAGTGGCCTGTCCTGGAGTGGCAGACACTTCACCTCCCGTTGGAGCGTCACTGGGCATGGGCACGGTCAAGGCTGCATCAGGCCATGAAGAGAAGCCAGGTTTGGTTTGTGCTTGTGTTGGAGGAGTGGCATAACTTGGAGGAGTGATGGTCGGTGGATAGCTTTGGGAAGCATGGAAGGCATCCACATATTTCTGCACTACACCCAACACTTCTGTCTCCATCTTATGTCGCATCTCTCCAAACATCGCAGACATCCTCCACTGCAAATACCCCCAGAACTGGACCTGGTGGTTGTTGCCTCTTGCCTCACTTCTTCGAACTGCATCAATGAGCTCAGAGCAGCAGTCATGACGTAGTGGAGCAGCCATGGTCTTGGACTTTGACTTTGGCAGAGGACTGTTGCTCCTCCTGGCTACAGGAGTGCTGGTGCACTGAGGCACTGGGGCTGTAGGTGCAGGTGCTGACTTTGCCACCATTCGACGCTTCACAGGTGGTGGTGAAATACCATCCTCATCCTCATCAGGATCATCATCAGCCTGATCTTCGGAGGAGTCCACCTCAGCTTGTGTCCCCTCCATCCCCATCTCCCTGGAGTTCCCAAACACGGTCTGACAGTAGGGCATCAAAAAACCCATGTGTGTCAGGATCCACTGTTGGTTCTCAGTGAGGTTGGGAGGAGGGGCACCGCTCTTGGTGAACATCTTCCGGATCTTGTTCAGCAACTGCCGCTTCGAGCGGTACCAGTTCCAAATATCCTTGTATTCCACCCCCATCTGCTTGGCCAAATCGTGCCAAAGTCGTTTCTTGTTCGCAGCCTCTCTATAGTGGGTATTCCTCTTGTCATAGAGCTGGGGGTGCTCTTTGAGATACTCAAGGATCTGCAGCGTCTGAGGCTCTGTCAAAACAGCCCTGGTCATGTAGCACTTGGGAGTGCGCTTCCTCCTCTTTCGACCAATCGAGGGTGCAGGGGGGACATCTTGAGATGGCTGTTGACTCGTAGACCCTTGACCGTGCTCATGGACTGACAAGTCCAGGGGTTGATTCGTGTCCGACTCCCCAGATGAAGCAGGTGAAGACATTCTTGGTCTTGACTTGAACTTGGGTCTTGACCAGAATGCAGAAGAAGACGAAAATCGTGTAGTCGAGTAGCAGCAATTCGGCAGGCAAGTGAAAAAAAACAAACAAACTCACGCTCGCCTTTTATAAATTTCCAATTGGAGTGATCAAGCGTTTGGAGTGATTGCGCATGACTCTGGGGTGATCGGTGCGCGTGTTTTGAGTGAACCGTCCCCTTCTTTTTCTTCCTATTGCACGATGAATGCTGTACAAAGCTATCTGGGTGTGCGAGCGAGCCAGCGAGGCGAGGCGAGGCGAGCGTGGCCCACAGGAAATGCTTGGGTCAGCTCCCCAAATAGATCACTCACACCGATCACCCAAATGCATTCCCACTATTTTGGAGTGAAAGGGCCCTGAGTGCTCCACGATCACTCAGAACTTTCACGCACAACTTTCACTCCGACAGTGGGAACGCGGTTTAAAACAGATCCAATGGGTCCTAATGTTACTATCCTTGATTAACCCTTTGATTCTTGCAACCTGTCCACCAGCTTCCTGCATTGTTAACCATGCCAGCAAAGCAAACTTTAACCCTCTGACTCCCTCACCCTGTCCAACAGCTTCAGGAAGCTGGTGAACAGGGTGACGGAATCAGAGGGTTAAGTTTTTGCAGATGGTGGATAGGGTGCGGGAGTCAAAGGGTTAATTTAATCAAGTTCTGAAATCTGAAGTCTGCTATGTATGATATCAAAGTCTTGTCGTCATTATGTACTTTATCCATCCAGCTGAACTGGAAGATGTCACCGTGAGATGAAATTGAGGGTCTGCAGCTTGACTGAAAGCCTGGCGTAGAATCATGTTATGGATGTGAACTGTATCTGTCATTCCATCTATCCAGCGCTGCCATGGTCTTCCTTTGGCTCTAAAGCCCGAGCATCAGTGTTGTAGGCTCAAAGAGATGGCTGGTTGACTGACACCTAGACAGGTTGCCAAACCACTCGATCCTCGGTTGTATGATGGAATGGTTGACAAGGTATTGTTTCCAAACTACTTGGTTCGCTGTTGTGTGGTGGAATGGTTAACAGGTATTGTTCCAACCATCTGTTAGGTTTCTTTCAACAACAAAAAGTAGTTGAAAGCCTGTAAGTCTGGTGCCAGCAGTTCATGTTGATTGCAGAGCTCTGCTGCTGTAAGATATCAGCACTAGCATAGTGAAATCGATGGAGACCAAAATCAACAAACACACAAGGAAATGGCTTAATGTCCTACCTGGTCTCACTGATTCTGTGCTCTATCGTCGCCAGGCAAAGCTGACCCTTAAGCCCCAACGTTGATGAATACAAGGCGGGAAAGGTCAGGCTTCTGAGCATGTTCAAGAACTCGGGAAATAAGGTTGTGAGATCAATCCAACCCAAGCTCAAGACTAAAAGAAAATGTGACAGTAACTGAACAGACTGTTTCAGTGTTAGAATATGGCGAACGTGGCTCAAATCTAGAGTTCGGAGTTGGTTCAAGAGGGTTTCATCATACTTGGAAGCAATCTTCCAGCACTCATTTGGAGTACTATCTATCTGAGCATACAAAAAGAAAACTTGAACGGTTCATTTAACTTTGTGCACGGTATTCTAATTTCTTCTTAAAAGAGATGGCATGAAGAAAATGACAGAAACAAACAAAAAGAAAAAAGGAGGAAGAGGTAGGAAGGGGAAAGGGAAAGTAAAGCAAGGCAGGAGAAAAAGAACTTTGTAGCCTTGATTATGCATAGAACTATGCCTTTAAATGGCATTCGTTTTTTCCCAAAGATTCTTTTTACTTCTGTAAATAAGTGAACACGTACACATCAGTATCTGTATGAGTTACATGAGCACTACTTGTTCATCTCCTTCTTGCATCAATACAAATGTTATTTACAATTGATTTCAGTGACAGACTGTCAACAATGAAGTCAGTGAAATATCTCTTACCCTGAAGGTAGGTCCGCTGAATCAGTAGATCCGTTGTAAAGGAAATCACAGGAAGATAGTTCATCTTCTGTCGACATTGCCAGGCCGGGTTGACAGGACACAGGCAGCTCACTGATGAAGGTAAATGTTTACGAAATCTGTACCTCTTAACTTTATAACAACGACAAATGTGATGTGAAACCGGTAAGAAATCTCAAACAAGTGCGACAGCTCGCGTTCAAACAAGCAGGAATGCAAAAAAAGATCCCACGAAAATAGAATCGGAACGCGTATCTAACATAACAAAACAAGACAAGCGCAACTTTTCAATCAGCTAGCTTTTGTTATGTGTAGAAAACAAATAACAAATCGCGAACAACAAACACAAAAACTAGTGTAACGACAACTGATCCTCCCTGTTGTCTGGACAAGCAGGCGAAACTCTTTGTTGTCTTACGTTCACGCTTGACAAAGGCCGAGAGCCGAAAATATGCGGTTGTCTGATTCTATTTTTTGTTTTTCTGATTTTTCTGAATCCGATAGTTTCCCCTCGCAAACCTGTCACTACTGCCTGTGCAAACGCTTCAAAGCGAACAGAACCCGACTCACTGCTTTTACAGGTGTGGTTGGGGTGGAGGGAGGGGGGAGGAGGAGAAAGAGGTGAGGTCAGAGGCACGACTCTATAACATGAATGAAATGTAATAAAAAGGCTGCAGAAAAAGGCCGAATATACACTACGCACAAAAAGTTAAGGATCACTTGCACAAAAATTCATAACTTTCAAAATAAGAAAGCCAATGCGTTGAAGTTTGGCAAACATTTAATTCCATGCTTTAGTGATAACGATACACAATTGCCTTCAATTTCGAGCAATCGTTTGGTGTGTACATTTGATCAAAGTGGGTACGTATCGAAATTTGATTTCCCAAAGTCATTGAAATCACAAGACAGGGCATTCTGATGCTCCCAAAAGTTCAGTAATGCGTGTAACCGCCATGGCTGTTCTGGCACTCGACGCAGCGAGTCCTCATCGAGTTGACCAGGTTGGTGAAGATCCTCTGTGGAAGCGCCTGCCACTCAGCCTGCAGCATCTGGTAGAGGTGTTGGGCATCCCTGGGAGGGGGGTGGTTGCTCCTCACTTTGCGATCCAGCTCATCCCAGAGGTTCTCAATCGGGTTGAGATCGGGACTGCATGCTGGCCACTCCATTCTGTTGACTCCAGACTGCTGCAGGAAGTCGTTGACCACCCTTGCCCTGTGGGGGCGAGCGTTGTCATCCTGGTAGACAGCCATCGGTCCCATCTGCTGCAGTGTAGGCACAGCCAGCGTCGAAGGATCTCATCCCGGTATCGGAGGCCAGTCAGGTTACCCTGTACATGATACAAGGGTGTTCTGTGGTGAAGGCTGAAGGCCCCCCAGACCATTACAGAACCTCCACCAAATGCCACCTTTCCTTGGACAGTGGTGTCAATAAAGCGTTGCCCTGGGCGCCTCCAGACCCTCAGTCGGCCGTCGTTGTGGTTCATGGTGAAGCGTGATTCATCACTGAACAGGACCTGGGACCATTGCTGATGTGTCCACCTCACGTGACGTCTGCAGAAGGCGCGGCGTGCTGCCCTATGGGCTGGAGTTAAGCGTGGCCGTACAGCTGGGCGACAGTGAACGGAGGTTAAACCCATGAAGGCGGTTCCGTATGGTCTGCTGGCTGATGTTGATGTTAGTAGCCACCCTCAGCTGCCTTCGAATGATGCTGGAAGAGGCTGTTCTTGTCTGCAGGGCTTGTCGTTCAATGAGACGATCTTCACGTGGGTTTGTCTTCTTCGGTCGACCAGATCTGCGTCTTTTATGGACCCTCCCAGTGGCTGTGAAGCGTTGAATCAGTCTGACAATGACCGAGATGGACACCTGAAGTCGCCTGGCCACTTCTCGCTTGGGAACACCATCTTGGAACCATGCAACAGCTCGTCCCCTCTCAAACTCGCTCAGTTTTCGTCGTGGAGGCATTGTCAGATCAGGCCTACTACTGATGGAATGTCTTCTTATAAAGCCAAGCAAGAGACAGCATCTCACACATAAACAGCAGTGCTTGCACGTGCATAATGGTTTTTCCATCTGGCTTGTGCAATGTGTTCAGGCAGAACGGTCCAAAACAAGGTCCTTTTTCGCAAGTTTCCGCTTTTCCGTTTGCGGCCAAGCTCAGTAGTAGAGAATCCCGTGCAATTTTCGCACTAACACAACATCGCCCACTTACAGCTGAACAAGAATTCATAACAATTTGGTTGGACTGAGAAATAAATAACAGTAGCGAACTGAGTTTATTACGCACCTGTTTTCTCATAGTGATCCTTAACTTTTTGTGCGTAGCTTATATTCCTATTCACCACTACAGCTACGAATCGGCAACCCGTTGGCTGAGTGACGCCAACCGACGTATACACATAACAAGAACTTGTTTTAAATCAGGATATCGAATCTTTGTACTGACGTGAACTTTTACATGACTAACATATGGCTATGCATTAAAAAAAATTGTGGGTGTAGATCTGTATGTGTGTACGTGTGTATATCTAATGCATGTTTGTAAGAGCTCTTGCTTTGTTTGCCTTTCACTTGTTAAATAAAATATGTAACTGAATTTTGTTCTTGTTCTGTTTCTATTCAACAGTTTTTGCTGAAATGGCATCGCAACGCTACACGCAGGAGCATGTGGAGAGGGCTGTGGAGCTGGTGAGGGCCAAGCAGATGTCCCTGAATGGCGCCTCCAAAGCCTTTGGAATCCCCTACGCCACTCTTGGGGACAAGGTGAGGGGAAGGAGACCAATGAAGGCAGCTCCCAAAACGGTCCTGTCAGAGGAGGAAAGGAAGCTCGTTGACTGGCTGAAGGAGCTGTGGAGAAGGGGCTTTGGTTTGGCCAAAGACGATCTAAAAGACACCGTCAAGAAGATCCTTGATGCCAGAGGGGCCAAGACGGTCTTCAAAGACAATCGTCCTAGAAAGGACTGGATGCTGGCGTTGTTTAAGAGGCACCCAGAGGTTGGGGAGAGAATGGGCCGAGCACTTGGCCGGGAGAGAGCAGTGGTGACAAAAGATGGGCTGGCTGAGTGGTTTCGCCAGATGAAGGAGTACCTTGATGCCATCGATCCCTCATTGCTCACTTCTCCTGAGCGAATTTTCAACGCCGATGAAAGTGGGTTCAATGTCTGTCCCAAAACAAAAAAAATAATAAGCGTGACTGGAGCGAAACATGTATACTCCATCACAAGTGGTACAAGGCAGCAGGTGACAGTGTTGGCCTGTTCCTCTGCCTTGGGTCATTTCATTCCACCACTCCTGATCTTCCCCTACTCCAGAGACCCTCGTTTCAATGCTCTGGGGGGATTCGACAGGGCCTTTTTCCAGAAGACCCAAAATGGCTGGATCACCGAGGATGTGTTCCTAAGTTATCTGAGAGATGTTTTCATCCCAAATTTGGGCACGGCTGCATTTTCCCAGCCATTCTGACACCCTTTAGTTGGTACCTTTCTGTCAGCCAGCATCGCTTGGAAGTGGTATTTTTAGCCAGGCAGGTTTGACCAAAATCCATCTCTGAAGCGCGTCTTGTGCTACAGCAATACTGACAAAGAAGGAATCTGAGTGCGGTTTTCTGTATGTTTTGTGAATTTGTGTAATGATCGAGAATTTTTTCATCACTTTACCTGGATGCATTCAGTGCTGTGAATACTCATTGTTCTGAAGAAGCGATCATTACTTTGATGCATCACCTTGTCTTTGAGTTTTAGTAGAAATTACTAATGTGATGATTGACTCATATCTCCAGGTGGTTGTTGTTTGTTCAGTATAAAGTGAGATTATTTTCGTATTAGTGGCGTAAGTATAGTGCAAGTTACAATCTTCACACGTTTTTGTCCATTTTGGCATGGTCAGATTCGTGATCTTCAGTGCTTTAACTTTCTCAAATTTCTAAAAATCGCAGTTCGTTCTCTGTTTTTACTCTTTTCTGGAGGCTTGAATTTGGCTAAAATCGGGTGTTAGCTGTTGCCCAGCCGAAGCACGCCACCGGCTGTGGGTGAACTAGGCCATGTGCATGGGCGCGCTGCACTTGTGTGTGTGTGTGTGTGTGTGTGTGTGTGTGTGTGTGTGTGTGTGTGTGTGTGTGTGCGCGCGCGCGCGCGCGTGTGTGTGCATGTGTGTATGTGTGTGTGTGTGTGTGTGTATGTGTGTGTGCGTGTGTGTGTGTGAGCGTGTCTGTGTGTGTGTGTGCATGTGTGTATGTGTGTGTGTGCGTGTGTGTGTGTGTGCGTGTGTGTGTGTGTATGTGTGTGTGCGTATGTGTGTGTGTGCGTGTCTCTGTGTGTGCGTGTCTGTGTGTGTGTGTGTGTGTTCGCGCAAGGAACGCATATCTCTCTCTCTCTCTCTTAGAGGGACTGAATGTAGAAAATGATTGAGATCAGCACCAAGTACTGGAACCTAGGTCAATCTGTAGGTCTAAACGAGTACTTCCATGCGCGCCTGTGTCTCGCTATGGTTGGCTGAAAGGGGTGTGGAGAGAGGAAGGGCAGAATCAAAAAGTGGGCCAACTGAAGGGGAAAAGTGCACGCTATTGATAACCAGCAGGGCAGAACCAAAAAGTGGGCCAACTGAAGGGGAAAAGTGCACGCTATTGATAACCAGCAGGGCAGAACGATCTTAGATGTCTGTGGGGCCAACTAAAGAATCTCGGATTTGTGCGCCGTGTGGGGGAAAAACGTCCAGTGGTGCTATTTGTTGACGGCCATTCTAGCCATCATTCCTTGGCCATCAGCACTCTGTGTGAGGAAAATGCGTGATTCTGTACTGCCTGAAGGCGCACGCCAGTCACCTCATCCAGCCACTCGATCAGGCATTCTTTGGGGCCATCAAACCCGCATGGAGTGAAGCTGTGAAGAAATTCCAGTATGAGACTGGAGAGAGCGTCACCATGCGCACGTTTGCCCGCACCCTGAAGACAGTTTGGGACATCACGGCACGGCCAGAGCTTGCCTTCAAAGGTTTTGCCAAATCGGGAATCTACCCTTTCAATCCCGAGGCCGTGCTCAGTATGTGTACTTAATTTTCTTTTCCAGTTTTTTTTTCCTGTTGCACTATTGTGTGTGTTTTGAAATGGTCATAGCCCTGATATGGCTCTACACAATCAACTGGGCTTTAAATGACAAACACCCCCCCCCCCCCCCCCCCCGTCTGAAAAAAACGGTGCCTTTCTTTGTGTGTGTATAAGAGATTTGTTGTTCCGATTTTTTTCAATGTGTGCATGCACTTTGTTTCACCTACAGTGTGCAGATGGTACATTGCTGCAGGTTCTGCATACTGGTAGGCCTACTCCCTTCTTTGATGGGTGTACATGCTGGGTGTTTTCATGTTTCTATAAGCCTCCAGACACTGACATGACTTTATCATGTTTCTTTAACATTTGTAAATAATGCTCTGCATGCATATACACAAGGAGTTTAGGCACCAGCAGCTAGGTCTGCATATACTCTGGGGGACAAGGAAAATCTCCAGCTGTTAACTTCCAGACAGGAGGTACCCAGGTAGAATCAAACCAAGACTGATTGGAAGTCTAACCACGCACTTGATTGACTATTGTGCCCATCAAGAGAAATTCAGAAAGATCAATAGATAACTGACAGATCACTTTGTGAGAGTGCCGTTTGGTCAAGTGTTGGTCATTTCCATGGCGTGGCTGTGGACTTGTGTGGACTTTTCGGCAGAAAGGTTCATCACAGTAAAATATACTCTTAACAGTGAGTACTGAAAGGTGGACAATATTTATGTTTTTTAACCTCTTTTTAAAATGTAAATAAATGTAATACATTGACTGATTGAGACTATAGCAACAGAATTCAAAGCAACTGTGTTTGAAAAGGTCTGAACATGACGATCTGTGTACAGTTTTTTGAATATGCAATGTATACATACATACCTGCATACATACATTTGTACAATTGTATGTATATTTACATACACAAAATATGCCATGCATGCAAACTTACATCCTTGTACATGCAAGCGACATGTAACACACACACACACATAAATATATATATATATATATATATATATATATATTATAATATATACACAAACATATACACACACGTAACAGGTGCAGTAGTCTGGTGGGTAAATATCGGGCTTCCAGATAGAAGGTCCTGTGCTCAATCCACCAGGAAGGCCTACCTCTGCCTGGTGGGTAATAGGAGATTTTTCTTATCTCCCAGGTCAACATGTGTATAGGTTAGCCAGTGCCTAAAACCCTTGATGTATAAACACATGCAGAATATTATACATATGCAAGCTTAAGATCCTATAATCAACATGAAAACATCCAGTATGCATCCTCACAAACGATGCAGACTGTGCAACAACACAGTGAAATGTGGTCAACTTGACTAACAGCTTGAATTCTTCTTGCTCCGGAAAAAAACAACCCAACAGCTAAGTATGGAGAATAGCAACATAAAAGAGTGATAATATATCGCTGTAATATCATTTTGCATAACAAACTGTACTAATAACATGACTTACACACCTAACACCTACTGACAGGAACTAATAAATACAGGCATGTACACACATACACGCACTTACTAATAGTATTTCTTAAGATGGAGGTAGGCCTATATTGAACCTGTAGAGGACCATAGCTTACTTGGATGATCGTTTTATACTTAGATCATGGAAGTTATGATATTATAACGTATCACAATTTAACAATAGACAGTAGTACTCAATGATCAGCATGCAGCCTGTAGATTAGGCGGAAATGCCAAGGCCTCACCAGAGAATGGGTAATCTGACCTGATGCAAGTGTTTTGTTTGAGAACGTTCTTGCGGTTTTCATATCAGGGATATTTTCTCGAGTTTTTCTAATGGGGAAAAGCATACATGTATCATTTGTATTCCTTTTTTTTTTCCTTCGTTGGTTGGTTTCCTTGATTCAAGGGTTGAGTGTAATATACTACATAGAATCCATATGTTACAAAAAACCCTCCAGACCTTGCAAGCACATAGGGTTTATATGCACAGTCTCATGGCATTCACCATGATTATTTTCAACCCTTTTCCGCCACAAACATGTACGGTGTTAATGCAGATGTAGAATTTCCCTGAGTGCCACTTTTCTGTCTTCAGAAAACAGATACTAACAAATCCCAGCACAATCATGTCAGTATTTTGGGATACAATAAAACTGGGCCATGCCCGTTGAGTCATATTTGTTTGTTTGTTTGTTTATTTGTTTGTTTGTTAGGCCATTATTACTCAGATTTTATCAAGATCCATTGGAAAAGTTGTGTGTGGAGGAGGGGTTGTTTTTTTTGTGGTTGGTGGTGGTGGTGTTGGTTGTTTTATCATTGGTTGGTTGATTGGACAGTGGTTTGTTTTGTTTGTTTCCTTTCCTTGTTTATTTACAGCTTATTTTGTTTATACACACACACACACACGAAATGGTCTTATCATTTTTTAAGAAGGGTGCAGCAGTCAGGGTAGAGCATTTTCCCCATCTCCCTGATCAACGTGTGCAGAGCCTAAACCCCCTTCATGTGTTGCATAAATATGTATTCAGAATATCTAATATGCATCTTAAAGATCCTTCAACTTAGTTACATCAATGTCAGTTGCTCATGGAAACATGAAAACACCCGACATGCAACCCCCCCCCCCCCCCCAAACATGCAGACTGTGCAACAACAAACGGACCTTGTGGTCAGCTCGCAGGACAGTTTGAGTCATGCACTGCCATCTCAGTAAAGTCTAATGAAAAGATTGTTATTTGGATACAACAGACTTTTTAAATCGGACCACATATTTGACTTGATTTTGCTGCGATCCAAGTCCTACATCTAAAAATGCAACTATAAAAACTAGTCTACAAATTAATTTGTTCTAGGTATTTCAATTTGAAAATTGAGAATGATATCAAACCAGAAGTACCAAAAGGACTGTATTAACCCAAGAAGTACTGCGCATACTACTTAGATGTAGTCCTAGGCTCCCGTGGGAAATGACAGTCAGGCACATTAACAAATTTATGATGCGCATGCAGTACTGCGGCTACAGCAAGAAGTTTAAGACCCAAATAGTCAAATCCGCCCTGGCAGCTTATGAAAAGATCAGAAACAAAGATGAAGAAGGGGAACAGCCGATGTACAGGCCGAAAGGTTGGAAGAGAGGAAAAGAGAAAGAATAAACAGGAATGGTATAAGAAAGGAGGATATGAGAGCGTAGTCTTTGTCCCTCCAACACCAAAATCCAAACTGAAGAAAGACTTTGAATGTGAAATCAAGAAAACTAACATAAAGATAAGAGTAGTAGAGACATCAGGGAAGTCAATCAAAAACATCCTCCAGCGATCCCACCCGTTTCCCAACAGAAAATGTAATGACCAACAAAATTGTATGGTATGTGCAGGGAGTGAGAAGGGGGATGCAGGGCAAACAATATCACATATCAAATAGTGTGTGATAAATGTAAAAAATATATGTTTACTATGGAGAGACCGCCCTTAATGGCTACAGTAGGGGGTTAGAACACATGGCAGCCTATAAGAACAAAGATAATGACTCAGGTCCTCTATAGACATGTTAATACTACACACAAACATGAAGAAAACACACCTGAGTTTGTGATGAAAGCGACAGGCAAACATAAAAGTGCTTTGGACCGACAAATCAGTGAAGCGGTCCAAATACACAACGCCCCAAGCAACCTACTGATGAACAGAAAATCAGAATGGGGTCACACACGGATAGTGAGAAGTGTTCTCACAACTGAATAGTTCTACAAGTCTCTGCCCACCAGTCTGACGAGGGTTCGCTGAACCGATCAGGCCTGACAAAAAGTGAAATTCCTTGATGGATAATATTCGTTTAGGCGTGATATGTGTAAATTATAATAAGATTGTGCCTATTAATATTATAATTTCTCAAAAACAATGATATCAAACTTCACTGGTTCTTTTATAAAGCATTGATTGAAAATGTTTTTGACTTGATCATCAGTATCATTATCTTGGCATATATTATTTGTTTGAAATATTATCAATAATGTACTTGTGGTAAACCTTATAGTTATAATCTGCATGATGTTTTGACGATATTGATGCATGTTTGTTTATGTAATAAGTTTGTATGGTGTGTGTGTGGTGTGTGTGTGTGTGTGTTTTTTTTCTTGTTAAAAGTCAAAGAAGAAATAAATCATTGATAAAGAAAAGCTTGAGTCATGCATGCTCCATTTAAAGTCTGATCATGTGTAATCTGTCAAATGAGTTTTGGAGAAAAGCACTAGGTACAAAATTTCTTTAAAATAATCAGATCACACATCTGCATAGTCCCCACCACTGCATGACCTTTCTGTTCTTAAGAAAATAGTGAAGATTCTCGGAGCGGAGACAGAGATGGCGACAAAGAGATGACATTAACACACCAAATAATCTAAGACAAATCAGTAATCAAAACTTTCTCATTCTGACAAACTCAACAAGACTACAATGTTATCTTTGTTCACTTTATTGGTATTGACTCTTTGTAATGTTAGACATGGTCACATAATAAAAATAGTTTAATATAAAACATTGTTCAAATTATCATGGTCAGGCATAATCAATCACACAGGCATTTTACGCTCTTGGTTTGGTTAAAACACATAATCATTCATAAAAATTGCAAAACACATTCACTCTCACGTACGTACAAAATAACAAATTTTATGTTGCTGTCATTTGGTGTTTCCTATCATTAACCCTTTACCACTTTGGTTCCAAATTGTGTGTGTGTGTGTGTGTGTGTGTGTGTGCATGTGTGTGTGTGTGTGTGTGTGTGTGTGTGTGTGTGTTTGTCACTGTGTGTTGCGCACATACGTGCACACTAGGCTTTACCTTGAGCAGTTCACATACATGTATACTATGTATCTCTCTTGCAGCCCTTCTCTGAGTAAATGAATGTCATTTAAAAGTTTCAGTTTCTCAAGATGACGTCTCCGCGCTCGGAACGAATTCCATATGCACTAACGTCACAGGTGCCACTTGTATGGTGACCATGGCACATGCCTTAAGCCTGCACATAATCCCATGAGCTGGCCAGGTCCTGAGGCCCTATCTGGAAAATGTTTAACTAGTCATTTTATGCTGGTATTTTATCAGCCTACCACTGGAATAATCTTGGTTACTGTTTATACTCTTCATTAACTATTTCACACTTCTCAGAGAAAGGCTGAGAAAGAGAGAATTAACCATTTTTCTTTTTTAAATGAGCTAATGGGCAACCAACAAAAAAAAGTATCCGCTCCGCGGGGGGGTGGGGGTGGAGGGAGAGAAACAAGGAAAAATTCAGCCCACTCAGTGTGAATGAACTGCACCAAACCCCATGCAACCACTTCATAAAACCCACCTCTGGACAACTCGGGTAACTTATAACCTTTCATAAGCTATAGTTAATAAATTATGAGCAATGTACCAGAGCAGTGCAGCAGTTTTGGTTTACACATCAAGTTAACAGATTTTGTTCATCCATCCATGAATAGAACGCTATGTAAACATGATCATTTTGTGTAATAAAACTAATATGTCCAAATATTTATTATTCAGCAACTTACAATCTGCACAAAATGCAGTAACAAACTGTTTCATCACTGCAAAGGAATGTGTTATGTTCCAGCTACAGGACAAAACATGAACACAGCAGGCTTGGGGTTTGTTTGTTTTTTTTGAGTCACCATTTATAGTATTATATTCATGTTATGTCATTACCCGTTTCAATAAAAATACAAATATTCAGATTTTTGTCATCTTCTCAGAAAAAGAATAAAAATCCAAAACCAGCACAGAACAGAATTACAAAGAAACATATCAGAAATGACCGGAGTGGTTAAAAGTCAGATTTCCAATTGGAAGGTCCTGGATTCAATCTGAAGAGACAAAATCCACTTGGTGGGTGAAGGTAAAGGGTTTTCTCCCTTTTTTTAAATCTCCCAGGTTAACATGAGAGCAGACCTTTCTGTGCCTACACCCACTTCGTGTGTATACACATGCAGAAAATCAAACAGCGCATATAATTGTAAAGATCATGTATGTTCGTCAGTGGCTGGCTTGTGGAAATTGAAAACACTCAGCATACCAGGCTGGGTAAGAGAAGAAGATAGTTTCCTCTGAAAATTGGCCGGGGTCCAGGGCAACGTCCCTGCTGGGGGGTCTGGGGGGCTTTGTCCCCCAGAAGCTGAAGAATTTCTGTAATTTTGAGGCATTATGGATGCATTTCCTGATGGCAAATACAATAATTCAGTAATATTTCCACTGAAAAAAAAAATTTTCCCTCTGAAACTAGGAGTTCATCCGATGAAATTAGCGGATCCGCCGAGTGTTACCCAACCTGGCATACACACCTACCAGAAATGTACTGGACTGCAGCAACACAGTGGAGTGTGTTCAGCTTACCTAACAGTCCGACTTCTCCATGCTCCACTAAAAGTGCACTTACATTTCGTAGTATTCGGCAAGTCCAGTGGAATTTGGAGAATAGCGCTGTGCAGAAATAATTTGTAATAACACACTGTTATGATATAAAAAAGGGTAATCATGTTATTTCACTATTCATGAAAAGAAAAATACAAATTCAGAGACTGCTATAGTTACACCCTCAGAAAAAAAATAATTTTAGCCCAAACAAACATGGACAACATTATGTAAAGGCCCCAAATCTCATATGATAATTACAAAACATTTCACATGTCCTTTCTTGTGCACAGCCACCACAGTCAAAGGCCTCAAATCTCATGAGAATTACAAAACATTTCAACTGTCAAACTTATAACATTGTCTACTTGATCAGCTGCTCTAAATGTTCCCAACTGTATATTGGTGAAACTGGACGCACCCTTGATACACTTTTCAAAGAACACTTGGCTGATATCCGTCATCAAAGGGATAAAACTATCCCAAATCACTTCAACCAATCAGACCACTCAATCAATGACATCCAAGTGAAAGGTCTGTGGCTTCTAATTATACAATAACAGCACCATAGACAGGAAAGACAGAGAATCCCATCTCATAAATAAACTTGGAACACGCAAACCATAAGTAATCTATTAAGCAACAGAATCCAGAAATGCCATTTCATGTTTCTTCCTGTTCCCAGGTCTACCCGATTCGTTGCACTGGGCACAATCCACTCCCTTACCTCTTGCCCTGTACCTTCTTCAGAACAGGGCGATATTGATATGGCATGTCCACTTCTCAAATTGCAGAACTCATCTCACTTCCCTTTGACATCATAGTTGCCTCCCCTCTCCCCACTTCTTACTACTGCTCATGAACACATGGGCATTCCATTTGGTCCCTTTTTATCCACTGGACGAGGCGGCAGGGAAGTTTTTAGTCCTCTTTTTATTTGTTGTTTGGTGTTGTTTGTGGTCTGTTTTTGACCGTGCATTCGCGCTTGACAAAGGCCGGTTGGCCGAAAATTTGCGCTTGTCTTGTCTTGTGTTGAATACGCGCTTGCTTTGGTTTGCCTCCTGTTCTTCTGGTTCATGGGCAACATTGCAAAGAAACAATTTAACAAATCATATCTGTACACTTTCTTATGATCATGATTAATAAGAACAAATGAATAAATAAATGTAGGACCTACATAAAAAGGGGGAGGGGGCAGATCTCTGTTCGTTTTTTATTTCGACCAGTTCATTCTATCGAGTATAATGTCTAGTCTGCTTGATTTTGCTTTTCTTTCTATACGGTTTTTACCATTACAAGGGATGACAACACAAGTTTCCTGCTGTAATAACGAACCCACATTGATTTAATTGAAGCTGATAAAAATGTTCAAAAGAAATTTTCTCCATGTTTTTCAACAATAAATGAACATTACTGCTTTATCGTTATTTTTCTTTAAAGCCCAGCTGACTGCATAAAGCCATTTCAAGGCTGTAACCGATTCAAAGCATGATAAAACTTGTCAGAAACAAACTTACTTCACACAAAAACAAACTGAAGTCATCTGCTCATATAAAGTTCTGAAGCTATTAGAAATATTCAAGGGATATCACTAGCTGTCTTTTTTCCCCAACAAAAAAATGTACACTGAGACATGATTACAACATAAGCAATAATAACAGAAAGCTAACTGCAAGGAGCTCCATACAGGCTATCTTTCTAGGCACACAACCAAACAAGAAAAAAAAATATTATACACAAGAAAATCAAAGAATTTGTCACTAAGTAAACATTGTTTTTTTTCCCCTTGAAATCAGATCAAGATTAAAATAAAAGTTAATAAACTATTGTATTTCAACTTGTTTATATTCAGACATACATAATTTATTTGATGATGTACACAATTATGATGCTAAAAATATCTAGCATATAAATCCCACTATCAGTAAAGCGTGTGTATAATTACAGTACTAAAAATATCTCGTGTACAAATCCCACTATGAAACAATAAATCGAATAAAACGCTGACAAAGGCTCAAGTTTTTGGGTGGACTGAATATAATACAATTAAATACAGTGATGAAATAACCAGGGCTTAAAACAGGAGGAGGAAAAAAACACTGAAACTAGGGGGGTCCAGGGGCAAATCAGGGGCCATAACTTGCGCGCCATTCCTATGAATGCTTGCAAGCCGATCACGGATGCCTTGCTCCTTTCGGGATTCTTTTTTGTTTTTGGGGTTTTTTTTTCTGACAAACCGAAATCGCGGAATTCCGCCCAGACACGTAATGTTTTAAGCCCTGAATAACCCCCACCAACTTGTAATTTTACTGAGCTAAACGTACACATCAAACGCTAAAATAATTATTCTACTGGGTATGAAACTTTTTTCTTTCAACCAAAGCAAGGAAAGAGAAAACAAAAAAGGCATCCTATTATTAGTATTAATTTCATTACAAAGTAAATTCGGTGACCATATGATTAAAAACAGGATTCTAAATATTCAAATACTGACCACATAGATCTACTGACATGATGACTAACAAAGCTTAAGAGAACATTATAAATTATGTATGCAGCAATACAAAAAGTCATTGCAAATTCATTTTCCAAATGAGAAACAACATAAAAAGTCAATGCAAGCTTGTCCATTCATCAAATGACTAACAATAAACATGGCATTTGAAAGAGAACACAAACATGGCAGCAAGGTTTGACAGTCACATAATCCTGTTTCTTCCACGGCCTGTCCTCCGACTTGCTTTTAGACTAGAAACACATGAAAATCAGAAGTTCAGAGTTATCATCTCCAGCTCAAGAAAACATCAGCACTATCATAAATCTGATGAGACGTTTTTGTCCTAAATCTAATGAATGTGTTTCTTTGTCTTTTGTGCAAGCTTGACAGTCCATTTGGCCAAAACTGTGCTTCTGTCTAATGTTTCAGTAATCAAAGTGCATGATGTTTCAGTAATCAAGTGTGCATTTTCATTATACACGCACACGCTCATACATATACATACGCATACATACACGCACATATGCACAAATACTTGCATACACATACACATACGGGTAAGCGCGCGCGCACACACACACGTGCAGGCAGACAAACAAACAGTCAGACAAACAAACAGACACTCAGACAAACAAGCAGACAAGGAGACAGACAGACAGACAGAAAAACAAACAGACAGACAGACAGACAAACAGACAGACAGACAGACAAACAGACAGACAGAAAAACAAACAAACAAACAAACAGACAGACAGACAGACAGAAAAACAGACAAACAGAAACAGACAGAAAAACAACAAACAAACAAAACAGAACAGACAACAACAGAAAACAAAACAAAAAAACAAACGACAAACAAAAAGAAAAACAAAGAAGAAAGAAACAGAAGAAACAGACAGAAAACAGACAGACAGGACAGACAGAAAAACAAACAGAAAAACAGAGAAAGAAAGAAATGACAGACAGATACTGACAGACAGAAAACAAACAGACAGACAAACAGACAGACAGACAAAACAAGCAAACAGACAGACAGACAAGCTGACAATCTGACAAACTGACAGACAGACAAACAAACAAACAAATAAACAAAGAAAAAACAAACAGATAGACAGATAGCCAAATAAACAGACAGACAAAAACAAACAAACAGACAAACAGACAAACAGACAAACAGACAGACAAGACAGACAGACAGACAAAGAAACAAACAGCCTAAGTGCGAGGATCCTCAAAAAACAAACAAAACACACACACACACACAAAAAACAAAACAAAACAAAAAACCCAAAAACACAAAAAACAAACAAAAACCAACCAACCAACCAAACAAACAAACAAACAAACAAACAAAAAACAAACAAACAAACAAACAAAAACCAACCAAACAAA
>JAPXFY010000012.1:14685721-14748221 GCA_030674185.1 Monoplex corrugatus
AACATTCATCCAGATCGCTATATCATCAGCGTACTGAGCAACGTTTACATTGTTTGAGACTTGAGTTGGTAGGTCATAGATCAAAATATTAAATAATAGAGGAGATATTACGGAACCCTGAGGAATTCCCATGTTTACAGATCGTTTTTCAGAGTATGTATTACCTATTTTAGCAACTATACTTCGGTCATTTATAAATGTTTTGATAAAATTATAAAGATTACCATTGAGACCAATATGTTTAAATTTTAACAAAAGTTTCGCATGCCAGACTTGATCGTATGCTTTTTTAAGATCAAAGAAGGTAGCTAAGACATTTTTCCTTTTAGCAAACTGATTTTTTATTTGAGTTGTTAACTTAACTAAATGGTCTGATGTTGATCTACCTTTTCGAAACCCAGATTGATTGATAGGTATTATATTATTTTTCTCACAAAAGTAACTCAGTCTATTCACTATAATTTTTTCCATTAGTTTTGAAACATGGGATGTAAGCGAGATAGGTCTGTAACTACCTGGATCTGAAAGGGGTTTATTAGGTTTTGGTATTGGTAACACAATCGAAGTCTTCCAAATGTCAGGTAAGCTACCACTTTCCCAGCATTTTAGTATGATATTGTGTAAGTATTCAATCCATTTCTCTGGTAAATGATTTAAAAGGGTATATGAAACGCCATCCAGTCCTACAGCCGATTTTTTGTTGTTCAACGAGAGAAGGGCATCTTTAAGTTCTTTTAATGTAATTTTTGAATTTATGTACATGTGATTATCAGGGGCAGGATCTGAGTATGCGACGGACTCTTCAATTTTCCGTCTTTCCTCCCTTAATGGAGCAGACAAGCTACTGGAATTACTTGTTCTTGAAAAGAACTGTACAAATTCTTCAGCTTTCTCAGATGACGAAGGAAAGTCTTTATCTTTAATCTTAAGAGGAAATTGTGGTAAATTAAAACCATTTTTCATTTCTTTGACCTTATTCCAAATTTTAGGAAGATCTTTAGGCCCGGAAATTTGTTCAGAGCAAAAATCTGACCAATAGCGCTTTTTGGCTTGGGCTATAACTTTGTTTGAGTGAATCTTAGCCATTTTCATATTGTAATGGTCTTCTGGAGATTTAGTTTTTAAATAGAGTTTATACATTTTCTTTTTTTCATTCTTTGCTTCTTCACATAATTGATTCCACCAACTATTTCCAACATGAGTACCTTTGTTTACATTTTTCCTTTTTGGAATGGAATTGTTTGCTGCCTCATGTAGCGCGTCGGTGAAATGGGAATACATATCATTAATATTGACGCATTCATTAAACGTGCAATCTTTTCCCATTAAAATATTCCGATATTTTACCCAGTTAGCACGTTTGTACATATATCGAGGTATAACGTCGTCTTGTTCTGGTGTGTTATCAAACGGTTCATTTATAACTGTAACAATTGGCAGGTGATCACTTCCGAGGGAGTCAGATGTAACATCCCACATGCTATTAATGACAAGGTCAGGTGATAACAAAGTTAGGTCAATGGCAGAAACCTTATGTTGAGGATTATCCGGAATTCTAGTTGTTCTACCGTCATTTAACAAGACTAATCCGGAGTCAATGACATTTTCTACAAAACGATTATTAGATACATAGTGACAGTCCTTATCCCAAAATGGAGAATGGGCATTAAAATCCCCCGTGATCAACCATTTCTCATTGTTGTCTAAAGTCCGTAGCCAGTCACTATTTTCACTATTAGGCCCACGTGGATAATACACAGAAAGTATATTTATAGATGACACAGAGTTAATCTTCACTTTCACAGCTACGCAATAAACACCGTCAGTGCCCTTTGGCACAGGAGGCACATGTGTGCATTTGTGTATGTGTGTGTGTGCTCGCATGTGTATGTATGTATGTATGTGTGTATGTGTGTGTGTGTGTGTATGTGAGTGTATGTGTGCATGTATGTGTATGAGTGTGTGTATGTGTGTGTATGCGTATGCATGTGCATGTATGTGTGTATGTATGTGTGTGTGTGAGTGAGCGTGTATATGTGTGTGTATGTGTGTGTGTGTTTGTGTGGGTATGTGTGTGCGTGTGTGTGTGTGTGTGTGTGTGTTTGTGTGGCTGTGTGTGTGTGTTTGTGTGGGCATGTGTGTGTGTGTGTGTGTGTGTGTGTGTGTGTGTGTGTGTGTGTGTGTGTGTGTGTGTGTGTGTGTGTGTGTAATGTATAGATATGGCACCACCCTGTCCTCTCTGTTTTTTCTTTGTTGTTATTATCAAAGCGAACAGAACCCGACTCACTGCTTTAACAGGTGTGGTTGGGGTGGAGGGAGGGGGGAGGAGGAGAAAGAGGTGACGGTCAGAGGCACGACTCTATAACATGAATGAAATGTAATAAAAAGGCTGCAGAAAAAGCCAAATATATAATTATTCCTATTCACCACTACAGCTACGAATCGGCAACCCGTTGGCTGAGTGACGCCAACCGACGCATACACATAACAAGAACTTGTTTTAAATCAGGATCTCGAATCTTTGTGCTGACGTGAACTTTTACATGACTAACATATGGCTATGCATTAAAAAAAATTGTGGGTGTAGATCTTTTTGTGTGTATGTGTGTATATCTAATGCATTTTTGTAAGAGCTCTTGCTTTGTTTGCCTTTCACTTGTTAAATAAAATATGTAACTGAATTTTGTTCTTGTTCTGTTTCTATTCAACAGTTTTTGCTGAAATGGCATCGCAACGCTACACGCAGGAGCATGTGGAGAGGGCTGTGGAGCTGGTGAGGGCCAAACAGATGTCCCTGAATGGCACCTCCAAAGCCTTTGGAATCCCCTACGCCACTCTTGGGGGCAAGGTGAGGGGAAGGAGACCAATGAAGGCAGCTCCCAAAACGGTCCTGTCAGAGGAGGAAAGGAAGCTCGTGGACTGGCTGAAGGAGCTGTCAAGAAGGGGCTTTGGTCGGGCCAAAGACGATCTAAAAGACACCGTCAAGAAGATCCTTGATGCCAGAGGGACCAAGACGGTCTTCAAAGAGAATCGTCC
The DNA here is from genome assembly GCA_030674185.1 of Monoplex corrugatus. Classification (NCBI taxonomy): domain Eukaryota; kingdom Metazoa; phylum Mollusca; class Gastropoda; order Littorinimorpha; family Ranellidae; genus Monoplex; species Monoplex corrugatus. Next base: position 14,688,758 of record JAPXFY010000012.1, read on the forward strand.
TAGAAAGGACTGGATGCTGGCGTTGTTTAAGAGGCACCCAGAGGTTGGGGAGAGAATGGGCCGAGCACTTGGCCGGGAGAGAGCAGTGGTGACAAAAGATGGGCTGGCTGAGTGGTTTCGCCAGATGAAGGAGTACCTTGATGCCATCGATCCCTCATTGCTCACTTCTCCTGAGCGAATTTTCAACGCCGATGAAAGTGGGTTCAATGTTTGTCCCAAAACAAAAAAAATAATAAGCGTGACTGGAGCGAAACATGTATACTCCGTCACAAGTGGTACAAGGCAGCAGGTGACAGTGTTGGCCTGTTCCTCTGCCTTGGGTCATTTCATTCCACCACTCCTGATCTTCCCCTACTCCACAGACCCTCGTTTCAATGCTCTGGGGGGATTCGACAGGGCCTTTTTCCAGAAGACCCAAAATGGCTGGATCACCGAGGATGTGTTCCTAAGTTATCTGAGAGATGTTTTCATCCCAAATTTGGGCACGGCTGCATTTTCCCAGCCATTCTGACACCCTTTAGTTGGTACCTTTCTGTCAGCCAGCATCGCTTGGAAGTGGTATTTTTAGCCAGGCAGGTTTGACCAAAATCCATCTCTGAAGCGCGTCTTGTGCTACAGCAATACTGACAAAGAAGGAATCTGAGTGCGGTTTTCTGTATGTTTTGTGAATTTGTGTAATGATCGAAAATTTTTCATCACTTTACCTGGATGCATTCAGTGCTGTGAATACTCATTGTTCTGAAGAAGCGATCATCACCTTGTCTTTGAGTTTTAGTAGAAATTACTAATGTGATGATTGACTCATATCTCCAGGTGGTTGTTGTTTGTTCAGTATAAAGTGAGATTATTTTCGTAGTAGTGGCGTAAGTATAGTGCAAGTTACAATCTTCACACGTTTTTGTCCATTTTGGCATGGTCAGATTCGTGATCTTCAGTGCTTTAACTTTCTCAAATTTCTAAAAATCGCAGTTCGTTCTCTGTTTTTACTCTTTTCTGGAGGCTTGAATTTGGCTAAAATCGGGTGCTAGCTGTTGCCCGGCCGAAGCACGCCACCGGCTGTGGGTGAACTAGGCCATGTGCATGGGCGCGCTGCACTTGTGTGTGTGTGTGTGTGTGTGTGCGCGCGCGCGCGCTTGTGTGCATGTGTATATGTGTGTGTGTGTGTATGTGTGTGTGCATGTGAGTGTGTGAGCGTTTCTGTGTGTATGTGTGCATGTGTGTATGTGTGTGTGTGCGTGTGTGTGTGCGTGCGTGTGTGTGTGTGTGTATGTGTGTGTGCGTATGTGTGTGTGTGCGTGTCTCTGTGTGTGCGTGTCTGTGTGTGTGTGTGTGTTCGCGCAAGGAACGCATATCTCTCTCTCTCTCTTAGAGGGACTGAATGTAGAAAATGATTGAGATCAGCACCAAGTACTGGAACCTAGGTCAATCTGTAGGTCTAAACGAGTACTTCCATGCGCGCCTGTGTCTCGCTATGGTTGGCTGAAAGGGGTGTGGAGAGAGGAAGGGAAGGGGAAAGGTGCACGTTATTGATAACCAGCAGGGCAGAATCAAAAAGTGGGCCAACTGAAGTGGAAAAGTGCACGCTATTGATAACCAGCAGGACAGAACCAAAAAGTGGGCCAACTGAAGGGGAAAAGTGCACGCTATTGATAACCAGCAGGGCAGAACGATCTTAGATGTCTGTGGGGCCAACTAAAGAATCTCGGATTTGTGCGCCGTGTGGGGGAGAAACGTCGAGTGGTGCTGTTTGTTGACGGCCATTCTAGCCATCATTCCTTGGCCATCAGCACTCTGTGTGGGGAAAATGCGTGATTCTGTACTGCCTGAAGGCGCACGCCAGTCACCTCATCCAGCCACTCGATCAGGCATTCTTTGGGGCCATCAAACCCGCATGGAGTGAAGCTGTAAGGAAATTCCAGTATGAGACTGGAGAGAGTGTCGCCATGCGCACGTTTGCCCGCACCCTGAAGACAGTTTGGGACACCATGGCACGGCCAGAGCTTGCTTTCAAAGGTTTTGCCAAATCGGGAATCTATCCTTTCATTAGTTTCAATCCCGAGGCCGTGCTCAGTATGTGTACTTAATTTTCTTTTCCAGTTTTTTTTTCCTGTTGCACTATTGTGTGTGTTTTGAAATGGTCATAGCCCGGATATAGCTCTACACAATCAACTGGGCTTTAAATGACACCCCCCCCCCCCCCCTCCCCCCGTCTGAAAAAAACGGTGCCTTTCTTTGTGTGTGTATAAGAGATTTGTTGTTCTTTAAAGCTTTCCGATTTTTTTCAATGTGTGTATGCACTTTGTTTCACCTACAGTGTGCAGATGGTACATTGCTGCAGGTTCTGCATACTGATAGGCCTACTCCCTTCTTTGATGGGTGTACATGCTGGGTGTTTTCATGTTTCTATGAGCCTCCGCACACTGACATGACTTTATGTTTCTTTAACATTTGTAAATAATGCTCTGCATGCATATACACAAGGAGTTTAGGCACCAGCAGCTAGGTCTGCATATACTCTGGGGGACAAGGAAAATCTCCAGCTGTTAACTTCCAGACAGGAGGTACCCAGGTAGAATCAAACCAAGACTGATTGGAAGTCTAACCACACACTTGATTGACTATTGTGCCCATCAAGAGAAATTCAGAAAGATCAATAGATAACTGACAGATCACTTTGTGAGAGCGCCGTTTGGTCAAGTGTTGGTCATTTCCATGGCGTGGCTGTGGACTTGTGTGGACTTTTCGGCAGAAAGGTACATCACAGTAAAATATACTCTTAACAGTGAGTACTGAAAGGTGGACAATATTTATGTTTTTTAACCTCTTTTTAAAATGTAAATAAATGTAATACATTGACTGATTGAGACTATAGCAACAGAATTCAAAGCAACTGTGTTTGAAAAGGTCTGAACATGACGATCTGTGTACAGTTTTTTGAATATGCAATGTATACATACATACCTGCATACATACATTTGTACAATTGTATGCATATTTACATACACAAAATATGCCGTGCATGCAAACTTACATCCTTGTACATGCAAGCGACATGTAACACACATATATATATATATATATATATAGGCCTAATATATATATATATATATATATATATACACACACAAACATATACACACACGTAACAGGTGCAGTAGTCTGGTGGGTAAATATCGGGCTTCCAGATAGAAGGTCCTGTGCTCAATCCACCAGGAAGGCCTACCTCTGCCTGGTGGGTAATAGGAGATTTTTCTAATCTCCCAGGTCAACATGTGTATAGGTTAGCCAGTGCCTAAAACCCTTGATGTATAAACACATGCAGAATATTATACATATGCAAGCTTACGATCCTATAATCAACATGAAAACATCCAGTATGCATCCTCACAAACGATGCAGACTGTGCAACAACACAGTGAAATGTGGTCAACTTGACTAACAGCTTGAATTCTTCTTGCTCCGGAAAAAAACAACCCAACAGCTAAGTATGGAGAATAGCAACATAAAAGAGTGATAATATATCGCTGTAATATCATTTTGCATTACAAACTGTACTAATAACATGACTTACACACCTAACACCTACTGACAGGAACTAATAAATACAGGCATGTACACACATACACGCACTTACTAATAGTATTTCTTAAGATGGAGGTAGGCCTATATTGAGCCTGTAGAGGACCATAGCTTACTTGGATGATCGTTTTATACTTAGATCATGGAAGTTATGATATTATAACGTATCACAATTTAACAATAGACAGTAGTACTCAATGATCAGCATGCAGCCTGTAGATTAGGCGGAAATGCCAGAGGCCTCACCAGAGAATGGGTAATCTGACCTGATGCAAGTGTTTTGTTTGAGAACGTTCTTGCGGTTTTCATATCAGGGATATTTTCTCGAGTTTTTCTAATGGGGAAAAGCATACATGTATCATTTGTATTCCTTTTTTTTTTCCTTCGTTGGTTGGTTTCCTTGATACAAGGATAGAGTGTAATATACTACATAGAATCCATATGTTACAAAAAACCCTCCAGACCTTGCAAGCACATAGGGTTTATATGCACAGTCTCATGGCATTCACCATGATTATTTTCAACCCTTTTCCGCCACAAACATGTACGGTGTTAATGCAGATGTAAATTTCCCTGAGTGCCACTTTTCTGTCTTCAGAAAACAGATACTAACAAATCCCAGCACAATCATGTCAGTATTTTGGGATACAATAAAACTGGGCCATGCCCGTTGAGTCATATTTGTTTGTTTGTTTGTTTATTTGTTTGTTTGTTAGGCCATTATTACTCAGATTTTATCAAGATCCATTGGAAAAGTTGTGTGTGGAGGAGGGGTTGTTTTTTTTGTGGTTGGTGGTGGTGGTGGTGGTTGTTTTATCATTGGTTGGTTGATTGGACAGTGGTTTGTTTTGTTTGTTTCCTTTTCCTTGTTTATTTACAGCTTATTTTGTTTATACACTACACACACACGAAATGGTCTTATCATTTTTTAAGAAGGGTGCAGCAGTCAGGGTAGAGCATTTTCCCCATCTCCCTGATCAACGTGTGCAGAGCCTAAACCCCCTTCATGTGTTGTATAAATATGTATTCAGAATATCTAATATGCATCTTAAAGATCCTTCAACTTAGTTACATCAATGTCAGTTGCTCATGGAAACATGAAAACACCCGACATGCAACCCCCCCCCCCCCCCCCCCCCCCCCCAAACATGCAGACTGTGCAACAACAAACGGACCTTGTGGTCAGCTCGCAGGACAGTTTGAGTCATGCACTGCCATCTCAGTAAAGTCTAATGAAAAGATTGTTATTTGGATACAACAGACTTTTTAAATCAGACCACATATTTGACTTGATTTTGCTGCGATCCAAGTCCTACATCTAAAAATGCAACTATAAAAACTAGTCTACAAATTAATTTGTTCTAGGTATTTCAATTTGAAAATTGAGAATAATCAAACCAGAAGTACCAAAAGGACTGTATTAACCCAAGAAGTACTGCGCATACTACTTAGATGTAGTCCTAGGCTCCCGTGGGAAATGACAGTCAGGCACATTAACAAATTTATGATGCGCATGCAGTACTGCGGCTACAGCAAGAAGTTTAAGACCCAAATAGTCAAATCCGCCCTGGCAGCTTATGAAAAGATCAGAAACAAAGATGAAGAAGGGGAACAGCCGATGTACAGGCCGAAAGGTTGGAAGAGAGGAAAAGAGAAAGAATAAACAGGAATGGTATAAGAAAGGAGGATATGAGAGCGTAGTCTTTGTCCCTCCAACACCAAAATCCAAACTGAAGAAAGACTTTGAATGTGAAATCAAGAAAACTAACATAAAGATAAGAGTAGTAGAGACATCAGGGAAGTCAATCAAAAACATCCTCCAGCGATCCCACCCGTTTCCCAACAGAAAATGTAATGACCAACAAAATTGTATGGTATGTGCAGGGAGTGAGAAGGGGGGATGCAGGGCAAACAATATCACATATCAAATAGTGTGTGATAAATGTAAAAAATATATGTTTACTATGGAGAGACCGCCCTTAATGGCTACAGTAGGGGGTTAGAACACATGGCAGCCTATAAGAACAAAGATAATGACTCAGTCCTCTATAGACATGTTAATACTACACACAAACATGAAGAAAACACACCTGAGTTTGTGATGAAAGCGACAGGCAAACATAAAAGTGCTTTGGACCGACAAATCAGTGAAGCGGTCCAAATACACAACGCCCCAAGCAACCTACTGATGAACAGAAAATCAGAATGGGGTCACACACGGATAGTGAGAAGTGTTCTCACAACTGAATAGTTCTACAAGTCTCTGCCCACCAGTCTGACGAGGGTTCGCTGAACCGATCAGGCCTGACAAAAAGTGAAATTCCTTGATGGATAATATTCGTTTAGGCGTGATATGTGTAAATTATAATAAGATTGTGCCTATTAATATTATAATTTCTCAAAAACAATGATATCAAACTTCACTGGTTCTTTTATAAAGCATTGATTGAAAATGTTTTTGACTTGATCATCAGTATCATTATCTTGGCATATATTATTTGTTTGAAATATTATCAATAATGTACTTGTGGTAAACCTTATAGTTATACATCTGCATGATGTTTTGACGATATTGATGCATGTTTGTTTATGTAATAAGTTTGTATGTGTGTGTGTGTGTGTGTGTGTGTGTGTGTGTGTGTGTGTTCTTTCTTGTTAAAAGTCAAAGAAGAAATAAATCATTGATAAAGAAAAGCTTGAGTCATGCATGCTCCATTTAAAGTCTGATCATGTGTAATCTGTCAAATGAGTTTTGGAGAAAAGCACTAGGTACAAAATTTCTTTAAAATAATCGATCACACATCTGCATAGTCCCCACCACTGCATGACCTTTCTGTTCTTAAGAAAATAGTGAAGATTCTCGAGCGGAGACAGAGATGGCGACAAAGAGATGACATTAACACACCAAATAATCTAAGACAAATCAGTAATCAAAACTTTCTCATTCTGACAAACTCAACAAGACTACAATTTATCTTTGTTCACTTTATTGGTATTGACTCTTTGTAATGTTAGACATGGTCACATAATAAAAATAGTTTAATATAAAACATTGTTCAAATTATCATGGTCAGGCATAATCAATCACACAGGCATTTTACGCTCTTGGTTTGGTTAAAACACATATTCATTCATAAAAATTGCAAAACACATTCACTCTCACGTACGTACAAAACAACAAATTTTATGTTGCTGTCATTTGGCGTTTCCTATCATTAACCCTTTACCACTTTGGTTCCAAATTGTGTGTGTGTGTGTGTGTTGTCACTGTGTGTGTGTGTGTGTGTGTGTGTCACTGTGTGTTGCGCACATACGTGCACACTAGGCTTTACCTGAGCAGTTCACATACATGTATACTATGTATCTCTCTTGCAGCCCTTCTCTGAGTAAATGAATGTCATTTAAAAGTTTCAGTTTCTCAAGATGACGTCTCCGCGCTCGGAACGAATTCCATATGCACTAACGTCACAGGTGCCACTTGTATGGTGACCATGGCACATGCCTTAAGCCTGCACATAATCCCATGACTGGCCAGGTCCTGAGGCCCTATCTGGAAAATGTTTAACTAGTCATTTTATGCTGGTATTTTATCAGCCTACCACTGGAATAATCTTGGTTACTGTTTATACTCTTCATTAACTATTTCACACTTCTCAGAGAAAGGCTGAGAAAGAGAGAATTAACCATTTTTCTTTTTTAAATGAGCTAATGGGCAACCAACAAAAAAAAGTATCCGCTCCGCGGGGGGTGGGGTGGAGGGAGAGAAACAAGGAAAAATTCAGCCCACTCAGTGTGAATGAACTGCACCAAACCCCATGCAACCACTTCATAAAACCCACCTCTGGACAACTCGGGTAACTTATAACCTTTCATAACTATAGTTAATAAATTATGAGCAATGTACCAGAGCAGTGCAGCAGTTTTGGTTTACACATCAAGTTAACAGATTTTGTTCATCCATCCATGAATAGAACGCTATGTAAACATGATCATTTTGTGTAATAAAACTAATATGTCCAAATATTTATTATTCAGCAACTTACAATCTGCACAAAATGCAGTAACAAACTGTTTTATCACTGCAAAGGAATGTGTTATGTTCCAGCTACAGGACAAAACATGAACACAGCAGGCTTGGGGTTTGTTTGTTTTTTTTGAGTCACCATTTATAGTATTATATTCATGTTATGTCATTACCCGTTTCAATAAAAATACAAATATTCAGATTTTTGTCATCTTCTCAGAAAAAGAATAAAAATCCAAAACCAGCACAGAACAGAATTACAAAGAAACATATCAGAAATGACCGGAGTGGTTAAAAGTCAGATTTCCAATTGGAAGGTCCTGGATTCAATCTGAAGAGACAAAATCCACTTGGTGGGTGAAGGTAAAGGGTTTTCTCCCTTTTTTAAAATCTCCCAGGTTAACATGAGAGCAGACCTTTCTGTGCCTACACCCACTTCGTGTGTATACACATGCAGAAAATCAAACAGCGCATATAATTGTAAAGATCATTATGTTCGTCAGTGGCTGGCTTGTGGAAATTGAAAACACTCAGCATACCAGGCTGGGTAAGAGAAGAAGATAGTTTCCTCTGAAAATTGGCCGGGGGCCAGGGGCAACGTCCCTGCTGGGGGTCTGGGGGCTTTGTCCCCCAGAAGCTGAAGAATTTCTGTAATTTTGAGGCATTATGGATGCATTTCCTGATGGCAAATACAATAATTCAGTAATATTTCCACTGAAAAAAAATTTTTTTCCCTCTGAAACTAGGAGTTCATCCGATGAAATTAGCGGATCCGCCGAGTGTTACCCAACCTGGCATACACACCTACCAGAAATGTACTGGACTGCAGCAACACAGTGGAGTGTGTTCAGCTTACCTAACAGTCCGACTTCTCCATGCTCCACTAAAAGTGCACTTACATTTCGTAGTATTCGGCAAGTCCAGTGGAATTTGGAGAATAGCGCTGTGCAGAAATAATTTGTAATAACACACTGTTATGATATAAAAAAGGGTAATCATGTTATTTCACTATTCATGAAAAGAAAAATACAAATTCAGAGACTGCTATAGTTACACCCTCAGAAAAAAATAATTTTAGCCCAAACAAACATGGACAACATTATGTAAAGGCCCCAAATCTCATATGAGATTACAAAACATTTCACATGTCCTTTCTTGTGCACAGCCACCACAGTCAAAGGCCCCAAATCTCATGAGAATTACAAAACATTTCAACTGTCAAACTTATAACATTGTCTACTTGATCAGCTGCTCTAAATGTTCCCAACTGTATATTGGTGAAACTGGACGCACCCTTGATACACTTTTCAAAGAACACTTGGCTGATATCCGTCATCAAAGGGATAAAACTATCCCAAATCACTTCAACCAATCAGACCACTCAATCAATGACATCCAAGTGAAAGGTCTGTGGCTTCTAATTATACAATAACAGCACCATAGACAGGAAAGACAGAGAATCCCATCTCATAAATAAACTTGGAACACGCAAACCATAAGTAATCTATTAAGCAACAGAATCCAGAAATGCCATTTCATGTTTTTCCTGTTCCCAGGTCTACCCGATTCGTTGCACTGGGCACAATCCACTCCCTTACCTCTTGCCCTGTACCTTCTTCAGAACAGGGCGATATTGATATGGCATGTCCACTTCTCAAATTGCAGAACTCATCTCACTTCCCTTTGACATCATAGTTGCCTCCCCTCTCCCCACTTCTTACTACTGCTCATGAACACATGGGCATTCCATTTGGTCCCTTTTTATCCACTGGACGAGGCGGCAGGGAAGTTTTTAGTCCTCTTTTTATTTGTTGTTTGGTGTTGTTTGTGGTCTGTTTTTGACCGTGCATTCGCGCTTGACAAAGGCCGGTTGGCCGAAAATTTGCGCTTGTCTTGTCTTGTGTTGAATCGCGCTTGCTTTGGTTTGCCTCCTGTTCTTCTGGTTCATGGGCAACATTGCAAAGAAACAATTTAACAAATCATATCTGTACACTTTCTTATGATCATGATTAATAAGAACAAATGAATAAATAAATGTAGGACCTACATAAAAAGGGGGAGGGGGCAGATCTCTGTTCGTTTTTTATTTCGACCAGTTCATTCTATCGAGTATAATGTCTAGTCTGCTTGATTTTGCTTTTCTTTCTATACGGTTTTTACCATTACAACGATGACAAACACAAGTTTCCTGCTGTAATAACGAACCCACATTGATTTAATTGAAGCTGATAAAAATGTTCAAAAGAAATTTTCTCCATGTTTTTCAACAATAAATGAACATTACTGCTTTATCGTTATTTTTCTTTAAAGCCCAGCTGACTGCATAAAGCCATTTCAAGGCTGTAACCGATTCAAAGCATGATAAAACTTGTCAGAAACAAACTTACTTCACACAAAAACAAACTGAAGTCATCTGCTCATATAAAGTTCTGAAGCTATTAGAAATATTCAAGGGATATCACTAGCTGTCGTTTTTTTTTCCCCAACAAAAAAATGTACAGACATGATTACAACATAAGCAATAATAACAGAAAGCTAACTGCAAGGAGCTCCATACAGGCTATCTTTCTAGGCACACAACCAAACAAGAAAAAAAAATATTATACACAAGAAAATCAAAGAATTTGTCACTAAGTAAACATTGGTTTTTTTCCCCTTGAAATCAGATCAAGATTAAAATAAAAGTTAATAAACTATTGTATTTCAACTTGTTTATATTCAGACATACATAATTTATTTGATGATGTACACAATTATGATGCTAAAAATATCTAGCATATAAATCCCACTATCAGTAAAGCGTGCGTATAATTACAGTACTAAAAATATCTCATGTACAAATCCCACTATGAAACAATAAATCGAATAAAACGCTGACAAAGGCTCAAGTTTTTGGGTGGACTGAATATAATACAATTAAATACAGTGATGAAATAACCAGGGCTTAAAACAGGAGGAGGAAAAAAACACTGAAACTAGGGGGGTCCAGGGGCAAATCAGGGGCCATAACTTGCGCGCCATTCCTATGAATGCTTGCAAGCCGATCACGGATGCCTTGCTCCTTTCGGGATTTTTTTTGTTTTTTGGGGGGTTTTTTTCTGACAAACCGAAATCGCGGAATTCCGCCCAGACACATAATGTTTTAAGCCCTGAATAACCCCCACCAACTTGTAATTTTACTGAGCTAAACGTACACATCAAACACTAAAATAATTATTCTACTGGGTATGAAACTTTTTTCTTTCAACCAAAGCAAGGAAAGAGAAAACAAAAAAGGCATCCTATTATTAGTATTAATTTCATTACAAAGTAAATTCGGTGACCATATGATTAAAAACAGGATTCTAAATATTCAAATACTGACCACATAGATCTACTGACATGATGACTAACAAAGCTTAAGAGAACATTATAAATTATGTATGCAGCAATACAAAAAGTCATTGCAAATTCATTTTCCAAATGAGAAACATAAAAAAGTCAATGCAAGCTTGTCCATTCATCAAATGACTAACAATAAACATGGCATTTGAAAGAGAACACAAACATGGCAGCAAGGTTTGACAGTCACATAATCCTGTTTCTTCCACGGCCTGTCCTCCGACTTGCTTTTAGACTAGAAACACATGAAAATCAGAAGTTCAGAGTTATCATCTCCAGCTCAAGAAAACATCAGCACTATCATAAATCTGATGAGACGTTTTTGTCCTAAATCTAATGAATGTGTTTCTTTGTCTTTTGTGCAAGCTTGACAGTTCTTTTTTTGACAAGATTCAGAAAATCATGCAGACTTTCCCACAAATTCATCACAATCTAACTGCTGCATCCTCTGCTTGTGGTCCTGATGCAATGTCTGATTTTGAGCCCATCTCACTTGAAGCCATCCAGAAACTGTTGTATAAGTCCAAACCAACCACTGCAGCTGTAGATCCAATTCCGACAACACTCCTTCTAGAATTTTCGGACATTCTGCTTCCTGTAATTCAGGAAATCATAAATCTCAGCCTTCAGTCGGGAACTGTACCCAAACCTCTTAAGCAAGCTATTGTCAAACCACTACTCAAAAAGCCTGGTTTAGACCCTGAGATCCTAAATAATTACCGTCCAGTTTCGAACTTGCCATTTCTTTCAAAACTTATAGAGAGAGCCGCTGTGGATCAGTTGACAACACATCTTGTCTCACACAATCTCGAAGTGAGGTTCCAGTCAGCGTACAAATGTGGACATAGTACTGAAACTGCACTTCTCCGCATATTAAATGACCTCCTTTCTTTTCTTGACCACGGTGACAATGCCATTCTTGTTCTGCTAGACTTGAGCGCTGCTTTTGATACCATGGATCACACCCTTCTCTTGCAGCGTCTTCACACTGAAATCGGCCTGAACAAAACTGTCTTGTTATGGTTCACTTCATATCTTTCTGAGAGATCTCAAAAAGTTCTTGTCCGGTCTTCATATTCGAAAGAAACACCTCTTCTTACAGGCGTTCCGCAAGGATCGGTCCTCGGACCTCTTCTCTTCTCTCTATACACAAGACCCCTGGCTTCTCTGATTGAACAGTTCAATGTTGACTTTCATTTCTTTGCGGATGATTCCCAACTCTATTCCCGCCTTCCCTCCGACAATACTCTCGCTCTTGAATCAAAGAAAAATGTTGAATTGTGCTGTCTGGAAATAAAACATTGGATGTCTGCAAACCGGTTGAAGTTGAATGAAGAGAAAACTGAAGTTCTGCTGGTCGGAACTGCTCCTAAAAGAGAAATTGTCCCTTTTTCTTCACTTTCGGTCTGTAGTGCAGACATCCCTTTCTCGAAGAAAGTAAAAACACTAGGAGTGTTTCTGGATGCTAATCTCTCGATGCGTGATCAGATCAATTCAATCATCAGAACTTGCTACTGCCATATCCGATCTCTTGGTAAAGCCCGCCAGTACTTGACTATTCAAGCTGCTAAGACTGTTGCTGTCACACTAGTACTCTCAAAATTAGACTACTGTAATAGTCTACTTGCTGGTCTCCCTCAGGTGAAAATACAGCGTCTGCAGGCTGTACAAAACGCAGCTGCCAGAGTAATCTCTAGATGCAGGAAGACTGAACACATAACTCCCATCTTACGGAATCTGCACTGGCTCCCAGTTCAACAACGCATCAATCACAAACTACTAACTATCACCTACCGTGCACTCAACTCTAGTAGTCCTTCTTATCTTAAAGATCTTCTTTCTGAATATAAACCTGTTCGCAGTCTGAGATCTGCTTCCAAGTCTCTTCTTCATGTTCCTGGGACAAGGGATGTTAAAACCAAAAGATATGGTCAGCGAGAATTTAAATACCTTGCCCCTACCAAGTGGAACATGCTTCCCATGAGCATCAGGGAGAAAAAGACTCATTCATCCTTTAAATCTAGTCTCAAGACACACTTTTTCTAATGTTGTATGGGATTGCTTATTTGAATGTGAATACCTTGAATGCCTTTATGAATGTTGGTGCAAAGGCTGTGTGGAATTGTTTTTGTGCCCCCCCCCTCCCCCCCCACCGTGCGCCGCGAGCATGCTTTTATAGCATGGAGATTTTTGTTGCGCGATATAAATTTTCATTCATTCATTCATTCATTTGGCCAAAACTGTGCTTCTGTCTAATGTTTCAGTAATCAAAGTGCATGATGTTTCAGTAATCAAGTGTGCATTTTCATTATACTTTCATGTCTTTCTGATTTCTGTTTGCTTGAACAGACATTTTTTTTTTTTTTTTACTTGAATCTTTTGCTATGACTTTGAGATTGTCAGGTACTTTTCAACAATACAGCCTCAAGTTTGAGATTCTGGGTCTATTTAAATACACTACAACACTGAGACTTATTCTGTTCCAACATTATTTCCTCAAATTTAAGATTTCCAGTTGATTTCAACGTTACGACACATTTCAGACTTCCAGTCTACTCAAACTTGACGGTCTTAAGTATCAGACTGCCAGTCTATTCCAACAATAATTTTGAGAATTCCAACACTACAGTCTCTGGTTTGAGACTTCCAATCTACTCCAACATTGCAGCCTCAAGTTTGAGAAGTTTCCACACCTAATTCAACATTACAGTCTTAGGTTTGCAACTTCCAAGTCTGTTTAAATACAATCCGAAGTTTCAGGCATCCAAGTCTATTTCAACATTACTGCCTAAGTTTGACTTCCGCTAGGTCTATTTCAACATTACAACCTCAAGCTTAACTTCCAGACATCCATTTCCACATTACAGCCTCAAGTTTGAAACTTCCAGGTCTATTTCATTTTCAACATCTAAGACTCAACTTTGAGGCCACTAGGTCTATTTCAACATAACAGCCTCTAGTCTGAGACTTTCACTTTGATATATATGTATGTATATTAAACACAGCCTCAAGTTTGAGACTTCCAGGCCTATTTCAACATTACACTTATACTATAGAAAAACTTGCAAGTTTGAGACACCCAGGTCTATTTTACCATTACCGCCTCAAGTTTGAGACTTCCAGGCCTATTTCAACATTACACTTATACCATAGAAAAACTTGCAAGTTTGAGACACCCAGGTCTATTTTACCATTACCGCCTCAAGTTTGAGACTTCCAGGCCTATTTCAACATTACACTTATACCATAGAAAAACTTGCAAGTTTGAGACACCCAGGTCTATTTTACCATTACCGCCTCAGGTTTTAGACTTCCAGGTCTATTTCAACATCAAAGCCTCAAGTCAAAGACTTCCATTCTATCTAAAACATTGCATTCTATCTAAATGCACACACTCAACTTTGAGACTTCCACTCGGATCTTTTTAAATACTGTCTCAAGTTTGAGACTTCCACAAGTTCCAGGGCTATTCCAACAACACAGCCTCAAGTTTGAGACCTCCAGAACTATTTCAACAATACAGCCTCAAGTTTGAGACCTCCAGAACTATTTCAACAATACAGCCTCAAGTTTGAGACCTCCAGGTCGATTTCAACAATACAGCCTCAAGTTTGAGACCTCCAGGTCGATTTCAACAATACAGCCTCAAGTTTGAGACTTCCAGGTCTATTTCAACAATACAGCCTCAAGATTGAGACTTCCAGGTCGAATTCAACAATACACTTATACAGCCTCAAGTTTGAGACCTCCAGGTCGATTTCAACAACATAGCCTCAAGTCCGAGACTTCCAGGTCGATTTCAACAACACAGCCTAAAGTTTGAGACCTCCAGGTCTATTTCAACAATACAGCCTCAAATTTGAGAGCTCCAGGTCTATTTCAAAAATACAGCCTCAACTCTGAGTCAGAATGAGACCACCATTGCCGATCTATTTAAACGCAGCTCGAAGTCTAGTTTAAAACTGCTAGATCTATTTCAACATTATAGTCTCAAATTTGAGACTTCTACTCCAGATCTATTCAAACACAGCCTACACAGGAATATGTAGGCAGCTGGAGTAAGATGCAGACAGTTCCAGAAATATGCAATGAAGCATTTACATGAAGATGCAGAGAACTGTAAGAAGATGTAGACAGCTGCAGGAAGATGAAGACAGCTGCAGGAAGATGTAGATAGCTGCAGGAAGATGTAGACAGCTGCAGGAAGATGAAGACAGCTGCAGGAAGATGTAGATCCACAGGAAGATGTAGCATCCACAGAAAAAGTACAGCTGCAGGAAGATGTAGACAGCTGCAGGAAGATGAAGCATCCACAGGAAGATGTAGCATCCATAGGAAGACAAGACAGCCGCAGGAAGATAAGTATTTGCAAGGTGTATTCACAGGAAGATGCAGTATTCACAGGAAGATGTAGACAGTTGCAGGAAGATGTAGCATTCTCAGGAAGATGTAGCATTCACAGGAAGGTGTGGAAACTAGGACAGTCTCAGAAAAACACAGCCAGCCAAATAGCAATGCAAACATCCACAAGGAAGCACAGACCGACTCATGTTTGTTTCTTCAAGTAGCGTCTGATCGAGGGACTTGAGAGAGTCTGAAAAAAAATAATCATCTTCAAATTGAGCTCACAAATGAGAATCTGGCTGAGCCTGTGACCATTCCCACACCAGTCTAATTCTGAGACCATTCCCACATCAGGCTAGCTCAGCAATCATTCCCACACTAGTCTAACTCTGTGACCATTCCCATGTGAGTCTAACTCTGTGACCATTCCCACATCAGGCTAGCTCAGTAACCATTCCCACACTAGTCTAACTCTGTGACCATTCCCATGTGAATCTAACTCTGTGACCATTCCCACATCAGGCTAGCTCAGTAACCATCCCCACACTAGTCTCTGTGACCATTCCCACATGAGTCTCTGTGACCATTCCCATGTTGAGTCTAACTCTGTGACCATTCCCACATCAGGCTAGCTCAGTAATCATCCCCACACTAGTCTCTGTGACCATTCCCACATGAGTCTAACTCTGTGATCATTCCCATGCGAGTCTAACTCTGTGATCATTCCCACACCAGGCTAACTCTGTGATCATTCCCACACCAGTCTAACTGTGATCATTCCCACACCATCTAACTCTGTAACCATTCCCACACTAGTCTCTGTGACCATTCCCACACCAGGCTAACTCTGTGATCATTCCCACACCAGGCTAGCTCAGTAACCATTTCCACACTAATCTAACTCTGTGACCATTCCCACACCAGCCTAACTCTGTGACCATTCCCAAACAATCAATAGTTGCATGCCTGTGCATGAGACCTATGCACTGACAAGGTCTTGAGGTCCTTGTATCAATCTATCCTTGTATCAATCTGTCACTCAAACAACTTAGATTATATTGTAATGAAACAACAATACAAGCCATTATGAGTGCATACTGTACTCACTGTAATAACACTGTATTGATTCACATCACAAAAAAAACACTCACAGGGCAACCCAATGCACAATTCTTTTTTGCTTTCTAACAACTTATTCCCATAATTAAATTTGCCTTAGCGCATCCTCCATCCTTGATCCACAAAACAGAACCCATGCACGCACAAACACATGTATGCACACACACACACACACATGTATGCGCCACACACACACACACACGAAAATGTACGCACACACACACACATGAACATGTGCGCGCGCGCGCACACACACATTAACATGTATGCACACATAATCTCCTAAAAATGCACAAACATGTGCTACTAAAAATTGCTTACCTTTGGGGATTCTACAGAAGACCTGCGGCTACGAGTCATGATGCGGGTGGTAGATTTAGAAAAGCTTCTCCCCTTTGCACAAAGTCCTGGAGTGCTGGTTTGGCCCACTTTATTTTTCTTCTGAGGTGGTTCATTCTTGGCCTGTTCTTTCTCATTTACCTTTCTCTGCCGTTTGGGAGTGTTGCTACTGCCACCCTCTTTCTCTGAAGAGGCTAGCGATTCTTCACTGGAACTGTCTGGATTTGCATTAGCAACTGGGTTGCCTTTTTCTGTTGTAGCACCGCTGGTTTTCAACTTGGCCAGTCGGTGCTGGGTCAACCAATCGATTTTCTTCACCTTGGGTGTAGGAGGAGGAGTGATGGTTTTGCGAGGAGGTTCCAGAATGCTGTTGGGGAGGTTGGCAGTGGGGGAACTGAACAACTGCCGTCTGGAACCGGTGTAAGAGCTGAGCAATATGCTGGATTTGGAGTGGGAGCTGGGCTGTGAGTTTGGATACTTCGAAGGTGAGAGAAGTTTCCTGGGGCTCTTGACAGGTGTGAGGGTATTCCTCCCTGGACTTCTACCTGAACTAAGACCCATTTTCCTAGGGCTTCTGGGTGTTTTTCTAGGGCTTTCAGGGAGACTGAAGACTGTTTTCCGAGGACTTCTACCTGGATTAAGATCCATTTTTCTAGGACTTGTTACTGGACTGATACTGACAGCCGTTTTCCCAGGGCTTTGAGCAAAATTTAAGCACTTTTTGGGATTTCTCTCATAAGAGCAAGTTTTGTCAGTGCTGGACTCCCGTGAGGTACCATCTTCTTGCTCCAAGAAGTCCTGAAATCTTCGTAAGATACGATGTAGTTTTGCCCGGTTTTCATCTGGAGTTGATGAAAATTTATCCGGAAATTGAAACTTACGATTCAGTGTATGAGTGGAAGACAAAATGGAAGGCAATTTGTTACTGGTCTTATCATCATTGCCATTCTCACCAACACAGGGTCTATCACCAGATGGAGTCTCTTGTCCCTTACTATGTCCTTGAGAGGTAGATGCAGCAGGAAAGTTGTCCTGGGATACATTTTGTGGCGACAGGGGTATACGAGCACGGTACTTTAACGATTGCTCTATGCAAGGTTCTAAGATATAAGGACGGAAAGGGTCGTTCTCACTGGTCAGTTTCACACCATGTGCGAGGGGAGGGGTGATGGGAAGACAGGGCTGGTAGGGAATCTGGTCTTCTAAAAGCTCTACATTGGCCTCTCGCTTCTCCATTACACCTGCAACCCAAACAAAACACTTATCTCAATGCATGTTGATTGTATCCATCACACGAGTGATATCATATTCAGATACACTATTTGGTATTGTTTCTGTCACAATGTATTTACCATGTGAAATGTAGGCTGCTATCAATAAGAAGTGTGTGTTGCCACATTGCAGGCCCAACCATCTCTTTTTTTCCCTTTTCTGTCTACAAGTGTTTTTGTTTACCGATGAGGGTTACGATCAGGGTTATTCAAAACAGATATTTGCCTGGAACAAACTCCAAAGGGATCTTTAACGCACCCTAATTGCATATTGTATCTCACTTCATTGTCT
Source organism: Monoplex corrugatus (assembly GCA_030674185.1). NCBI lineage: Eukaryota > Metazoa > Mollusca > Gastropoda > Littorinimorpha > Ranellidae > Monoplex > Monoplex corrugatus. Next base: position 14,707,107 of record JAPXFY010000012.1, read on the forward strand.
CCTCCAAAAGACTAGCACCAAGACCACCACTTAAGGTTTAGCGAAGAGGGGGGAAAAATCCATGTCCAACTGAGAATTGAACCTGGCACTTCTCGCATCACAGGCAGACATATCAGCTACTAGGCACAAGTGCAAGTGGGCAGGGGTCTTAAAGCCTGAAACCAATTCTTGGACATTGCCCTAAGCCTGAAATGCACTACAGAGTAGGGCTGCAAGCCTGAAAAAGTTTGCTGAGCGGGCAGGATGGGGGGAATGGGGGTGCACATCATATACACTTACATGTAAATATATCATACAAAATACAGCATACTACTGCAGTTTAATCTAAAGCTTGCAACCAAAAAACAAAAAAATGAAAAGCAGTTATTGTGGCCTTCTTTCTGGCCATCAATCTAATTAGGTATTCCAAAGTGCTCTTCGCGGGCGGCGAAAAGTACGGCAAAGTGCGATTTTTCACTGGTTTTCAACTTGCTCGTTCTCAACAAAATGCAGTGTCAGAAATAAAAAACATAGATCATGTTGATCTGTGATCCTTTAAGCTTTGTTTAAAGTCAAAATAAATCAATAAGTGTAACATTTACCGTTTGAAATATGCTTTTGATGATGGGTACTAAATTGCGATTTTGCTGCAACTGGAACGACGAAATCGGAACGCGGTTTTGACACCTACCTTGAAAACTCGCCTCGCGGAGATCAGCTGGGTCAGATATCAACAAACCATTTACACAGTCAAAAAGACGACTAAACTTGCTTTCATCCGATGTAAAAAGTGAACTGATAGGTTTGCATTCAGTCGGTCGTTTCGTGCGTTAAAAACTTCCGTCGATGATTTCGCAACCTTACTCAAAACCAATCTCTCCATATTTTCCACTGTGCAAAAGGTCAAGGTTTCAACTTTCAACTTCTGCTAGTTGCATATGGATTCAACCACTGGCTGTCTTCCGCGAGGACTGAGAAAAAGCAACATATTTTCGCTTTCCCTTAGCGTCTGACGCGCAATGGCGGACACGCGCGAAGATCGTTCGGGCGAGCACATGGACGTCGAAGTTTACGTCGACCGCTCCAGCCACGACGAATCAAGCGATCCAACTTATCTAGAGGGTAAGTGAAATATCTTGCAGTTTGTTTACTATTACTTTTCGACATTTTGTTTCCTGATTTTAGAATATAATTGTTTGGAAAGCGCACAGCTGCAGCACCCACAGTGTGACAGTATCATGAATATGTTAGAAGGTAGGGGTAGGTGACGGTTTGGGGTGCGGTAATTTTACAGAGAATGAGATCAGGCATATGATTAAAGGAAAATGTTTACAAAAGATTTTTTTAATAATCCATGCCTTTTAGTTTTATTATATTTATTTATAATGATGTTAATGAGAGATTAGCGATTTATTGTGGTCACGTGACCAACGCTTTGATCGATCGATAGTTGAATCGGCCGAGTGCCCTCCCTTGACTTCACTCGATCTGGTTCAGTGTCGTTCAATAATTTCACAATGTTACACCTTTTTCTTTTCTGCCTTTGTGTAAACTTCCTGAATGGTACCATTGAAACAAATTTGCATGTTTATCAATCCTATTATTTTTAGGCCCAATATTATTATCACCTAGATCTAGTTCAACAGCTTTAAAAGTTAATTATTATTATTAATATTGTTATCATATTTTTGTTATTATTTTACTATCATTATTCATTATTATTTATCATTATTATTATTATCATTATTTCATTATTAGTTTACTATTATTCATTACTATTCATTATCATTACTATTATTGTCATCAAAAATAATATTTAAACAAAATAAAGTAGGCCTACCAGGTTAATGGGTTGGACACTATGAACCTTCCTAACTAGGCCTATAGTGTTTATGAGATAAATTTTGTTGTGCTGATTTGAGTAGGCCTAAATGTATGGAACATTTTACTTTGCCCACTGCTTTGTGAGTTAGGGTAAGGTATTATAATTTTATTTTCAAAGCTGACAATAATACTGGTAGGCTTCTTACAGCTCCACCCACACCAATCTCTATCTCTCTTGATCCTTTCTCTCTTTGACAGGCAGGGAAGTTAATTGAGCAGGGGTACAAAAGTCCTTGTGTTCCTGCATGTTTTATGTTCTTGTTTTTTGGATTTGTTTTTGTTTTGGTCAGTATTTGCCTCTTGTTCTGTATGTATAGGCCTGTTTGTCCCTACAAATGGGATTTTCACATTATGCTACAGGATAGAACAGATAGATGAACTAATACTTTCCCTCTACACTATTTTTCTCACAGATGATCTCTTCATGAGGATGAAGGAGCGATTTCTTAAGACTGGCAGAGGGCGGAGACCTAGTCTTTTGGACAACTTTGACAGCAATGATGATGAACTGCATCTTAACATGTTTTAATTTCCTGTCACTTGTGAAGGGGAATCACTGATCATAGACACTGACAAGTATTTTTTTACATTTCATTACATGTTTTTTGTAAAATGAGATGATTTCTATCTTTTGTGCTTCCAGTTTAAGTTGAAGGCCAGGACAGTTATCTACTGTGATTAAGCAACAGTGAAAGGTCAAGACAATGATGTGGAAGCTTTTGATAATGTTCTACACACAGTTAAGGAACAGTTAAAGGTCAAGACATGTTTTAATTGTTAATGAAAAAAAACAAAAACAAATTGGCATGTAAAAACTATGAAGATGACTTCTTTGAATGAATGTTGTTGATGTACATGTCTTGTTTGATTCGATATGTAAACAAAACGCATTATTTGTTCTTCAAAATTGGTAGCATTATGTCTACCCCCCAACTGTTGAAACTTCCCCTACGTCTCATTCGCGATTACGATCGGACGATCATCACTACCTTTCGTGAATCAGAGAAATTACACCGCTCCCTAGCGAAGTTCAGGAACCATCTACACTTCACACTGCACTGCAAACATCACGGCGTCTTTCCCACCAGCCTAAAAATCAAAACTCCGATGAAAGGAACAGCAGCAAATAATATCATCAATCAGGCACAACGAGCACTCATGAACGAACGCATCAAGCAAATCAACACCCGCATCACTTGTCTGGAAGGGAAAATCCAAGACCTCGAGGAAAGACTGAGCTCTAGCACACTACCAGATGCTATGCTCTCCGAAATCAAAGAGTGGCTAAACAACACACGACGAATAGAATGGGACAAAGTACGCCAACGCCATCGAAAGAAATTCGAACTTCTAGCACCAAAAAACAACAGGAGACAACAGAATGACAAAAGCGAGATTACACCTGTACCGGAAGAAACAAAAAGAAAGACCAAAGAGAGGTGGGTGATCAATCTATCAGATCGCCAACTCACTAAACCTGAACAGGAAGTACTAGAGAAAGGACTAAATTTCGCCGTAGCCCCTAACAAGCTTCCAGTGGTAGACCTCATCACAAGCATTGAAACAGCTTGCAGGTATATTGGCCCTAATTCAGAAGAAGCCACACACTTAAGATCAGACTGTGTCAGAATCATGAAACAGGCCAAACTACCGAAATCCAACTTAACACCGGACCAAAGACGGGCTCTGGCGGATTTAAAGAACGAACACGCCACGATGATCCTACCAGCTGACAAAGGTCGTGCCACAGTCATCATGCCTAGACCCATGTACTATGAGAAGGCAAGCAAACTTCTGGAAGATACTACAACATATGAACGCCTCAAGAAAGATCCTACTTCCAAGTTTTCCAACAAACTGAAAGACACACTGAAACGCCTGAAAGAGACGGACCGCCTGTCATTAGAACAGTACAGGAAATTATACCCAACTGTGTCCGACGTCCCCAAGTTCTATGGTCTACCCAAAGTCCACAAGAAAGAAGTCCCCCTCCGTCCCATAGTCGCATCCAGAGGTTCCATCATGTATGAGACGGCTAGATTTGTGGCGGACATCCTATCACCTCTCGTAGGACACACAGATCATCACATCCACAACAGTGCTGACCTAGTGGAAAAACTGAGTAACTACACCCTCGCTCATGATGAACTCCTTGTGTCATATGATGTCTCTGCCCTATTTACCAGCGTACCAGTGAAAGAAAGCATAGAGATCATACGCCGAAGGTTACAAAACGACCAAACCCTCCACCAACGTACATCTCTCACAGTGGACGACGTATGTGAACTCTTGTCCTGCTGCCTCACCACCACCTACTTCACCTTCCAAGGTGAATTCTACCAACAAAAAGAAGGAGCAGCCATGGGCTCCCCAGTAAGCCCTATAGTAGCCAACCTGTTCATGGAGGATTTTGAAGAGAAAGCATTGGCTTCTTTCCACTCCCCACCACGATACTGGGGGCGCTACGTAGACGACACCATGACTATCCTCCCCCAGCAACTGGTCGAACAGTTCACAGAACATCTGAACAACCAACACCCAGCCATCAAATTCACGAGGGAAGTGGAACAGAACAACTCCATAGCCATGCTGGACACCCTCATCACCAGAACTGATGGCATTCTATCCTTCTCGGTCTACCGTAAACCAACTCATACGGACCAATATTTACAGTTCGACAGCCACCAGCCCCTTGAACACAAACTGGGAGTGATTCGAACCCTTACCCACAGAGCTAACACCATATGCAGTACCCAAGAGGCAAAAGACAAGGAGACAAACCACCTGAAAAAAGTGCTCACCATCTCGGGCTACAAAAAGTGGGCCTGGAACAGCCCGGGAGGCAGGAAATCCAACACCGCATCCCAACAGCCAGTGAAACAACACCAGCGCAAGGGACACATCACCATCCCATACGTAGGAGGTGTGAGTGACGCTCTGTCCAGAAAGATCAGAAAACTGGGGGTGGCTGTACATTCCAAACCTTCCAACACCATACGCAGCCAGCTGGTCACCCCAAAGGACAAAACCAGCAAACTCGACAAAGCTGGCATTATATACAGAATAGACTGCCAGGACTGTAACCAACATTATGTCGGTGAAACTGAACGCCCCCTTCAGAAGAGACTAACAGAACACAAGAGGGACTCTTCTCCAGTAGGAGCTCACCTACACGCCGAAAAAACATCAATTCAGTGCGGACAATGTCAACATCCTGGACAGAGAAAATAAGTGGTTCCAGCGAGGAGTCAAGGAGGCCATCTACATCGCAGCCACCAACCCCCGCTCAACAGGGACCGGGGCCGTTACACCCTGCCCCCGGTGTACCATTCTCTGATTCGATCTCGTGAACTGGGTTCATCCCATGTTCGCGAGATCTGAGTAGAGATTCACGCAGACAGCATTAGAGCGCTGACGAAGATGGCGAGAACGCCATCGAAAGCTACGGAACTGTGAGTAGCGATTTTTACACTGTTGGGAGACCTTGTTCTTCAAAATTGGTAGCATTATGCATTATTTGTTACTATTATCAGCTGACATTTGTTATAATTTTGTCATCTGATTTTTGTTTACAGAAAGATTGAAACCTAATGTCTTGTTTGTTATACTGACAGATCATAAAAAACTGATCATTCTGGTATATGGTACTTTGCAGTAGGATGAATGTGACAGAAGTTACGGAGTCTTGCAAAAAGCTAAAATACACATTTTTTTCAAAATAGGTATTTTATCCTTACCCAAATATGGTTTGATTAAACATACAGATGTCTGGGGTTGTTTTACATTGAAAGAGTTTGTCATGCTGAGCAATTTGATATCAAAACCATTTTTGTAACTTTAAAGTGAAAAAAGTTATGGTGCACCAAATATGTGCAAAATTCGCCATTTTTTTCACTGTGACAAATCGGCATATTTCGCATTTTTGACATCTGACATCTTTTCAACCAGCTTTCAGATGAAGCTGGAAAAAATTAGGGTTAAATTCCTTAATATGTTTATCATATATGATTCATTTCAGTGTCACTGTATTGTATTTCTTAAAGATAATGGAGTTTGAAATTAATGAAAATGGGTCCCTTGCCCAGCTGTTTGGAACGGCGGCGTCCAATTTTGCTATTTTTTGTCATTTTCATAGGTCTGTATTTTTATTGATATGCATTTCTGTCCATATGTTTTTTGCACATCAACTTAACAAGTAAAAACCTCCTCAGAAATGATTTTCTGGACTTGTGTGATTTTATATGTGTGTTCAAGGCATGTCTGAATGTGGCCTAAGAAAATGTGCGAAATTTTTCTAAGTCCAAAAAGAAAGGAAAAAATCATAAAATTTTATTTTTTATCCCACATTAAAAAATAAAGTATGTATGTGTTCAGAATGAAAATCTCTATTTTCCCAGCTGATTTTTATACAGGTAAGTTCAAATTTGAAAATCACTTTGGAATACCTAATCTAATGTTTAATATTCTTTGAACTTATGCACGTTGTTGTTCTTGCAGCTGGAAGTTTTGAAAATACTGTAATAAAAATGTATTAACAATTTTTTCTCAGCTCTTCACAGTTGGATCTTCTCAAATTCTGGTCAAAGATGAACCGTCGAGGAGTCGCAAAAGCACACGTTTGGACGGTGCAGCTCTAAAGTCAAGGTGACACAAACCAAAAAGGTGCCTAAAATCAGAATTTTTTTTTAGGAAAGTGTGTGAACAGTACTTTCTCAGCAACTTCTGACATCATTCAAAATCCATTTTCAAGGATGTGACAAAATATCACAGTCCTCGATATAATATATTAAATTATGTCACGTTTTATTTCAACCGAAGTTTCTTCAAGGTTATCAGTGACCTTGAGAATTACAAAATGTCGATTTTATGTATTGATTTTTGTATGCAATGGAAGACTACTTTTTCTCCCATTCTTTCTTAAGAAAAGAAAACCAAATTCAGATCAGTTTAAAGGAAAACCTGCAGCTCACCATGAGAGTTGGGACTGCCAGCATATCCCCTGATGGTGGGGTCCTCCGTGTGTGGTTCCCGGCTGTCTGGTCGCCAGATACGTAGCGTCTGGTCGTCTGACAAAGTGGCCACCTGAACATGACGCAGAATATTAACAATCACGGGCACAGAGTATTATCTTGTTTACATACATTGTATTCATCCCCATTATTCTGTGTGATTGTACCATCATGGATGTCACAGGAGAAAAGAACTGATGGTCAGCAACAAGCTGTAAGATCTGAAGAGAAGAAAAGCTTCATCAGGACGAGGACGTCTTTAGGCCTTACCGGGTGAAACTTCTGAAAACTGATTTGACTGAAATGAGGTTGAGGTCCAGTGACTGCCGAGGCCCCAGCAAGGTATAGGGGCAGCTGGGAGGCCAGGGGGGAAAAAGCACCCTGGAAGAAACGGATTTTCTTCATTGTTCTTTTTTTTTTTACAGTGTTTTGGTTTACTCTCCTGCACTGAAAAAGCTTAACTGCAGCGCAGTTAAAGTCTCAAGAGTAGAAATTAAAAATATTCAAAACAAGAACACCCCACACACACCCTGGTACTTACTTCCTATCTATTAATTGATTAAATACTTTAGTAAATATGGCAGAAAACTATAAACTTGCCTATAAGCTTTTCAGTTTCTTTTTTTCATTTGCTCCATAGATCATTTTCAGATAAACGATATAGAAACACATTTCTGCCACATTCATTTTCTTGACCACATGCGATACTCATTGCCATCATCACCTTTCATTTAGCCGCTGCCACCTCCATTTACTCTTAATTTGCCCCTCAATGGATGTCACCGGATCGCCTTCTTTCAAGAAAGCCATGATCACTTAACCCTCAAAAAAAAAAACATCACAAAATTTCACCTCAGCAGTCAGTGAAAATTTCTGAGGAAAGACTTGTGGACATGCCGGAAGTGTAGAGACAGCTACTTCCATAAGGGTTACAAAATATGGATCGGACGGGAAACATGGAAAAATGAAACCAGCAGGATGTTTTCATTGATTTTTTTTCTGACAGAAGTTCTGTCAAGACAAAAACTCATTTTGATGGAATTCCATCAATAGACAGAAATGTTTCACCCATGGTACAGTTGGCTGCTGACTAAGAAATATAATTACGGAGATCTGGTGATGGTACATAAGCCAACAGGCTTAACCCAACTGATCAAAAATACCAGCAAGCGCTATCTCAAAGTCGCTTGCCATCAGCACTTCTTTCTGTTCTTCTGTAGTTTGCCCTCTACATGGCCAAGGGGATGAGGTTTTTTTTTTCAGTTCCTGACACAGCTGCCATGGAGCTTGGTGATCAACGGTGCAGTCAGCCATACCTCCAGTTGTTCCACTAAATATAGGCAACATTGCTTCAATATGTGCAAATGTGTCTGGTCTGCTTAACTGCAAAGTCAGGTTGGTGAGGATATCAGTTTGAACTTGAGGTTCAAGTGTGTCAGCCAGTTGTGACAGTATAGATTATCATCAGAAAGACTTGTTGCCCTCTAGACAGGTGTCATCAGCACTACACTTTGGTGAACATTGCTGCAGACTTCTGTCACACAGACACAAAGGCAGGGGACTGACAGACAAGCAGCACCTCCACAAGAAAATCCAGCTCAAAGAAAATTCTCCATATCACTACACCTGGCTTGTGCATTGGGGACTTCTATCCAGTGGTGCAATATCCATAGTCAGCTAGAGACTGAAGGTTTACTAGTGGTGATGTGGATAATGCAAATGCTGAAGTTTGATACCAGACAGGTCACATTTTCTACCATCTTTACAAGACCTGACCTGAACCGGAAGCATGTAAAGAGATGTCCATGTGACAATTATGCTGACAATTTGTTTATATCGATATAATCATCATCAGGTGCCTTGCCGCATGGCACTGGCGATTATGGACTTCCATCTGTCTCTATCTCTTGTTGCCTCAAGCATCTCTTCCACCCTCTTTGTCCCCAGCCACTCTGCAAGTCTGTCTAGTATCTTCTCCCTGGGTCTACCCGGTGCTCTCCTTCCCTCCAGCTTTCCCGTTGTGACCAGGTGTTCCAATTCCCCTTTCCTCATAAAATGGCCTATGAATGTTGCCTGCCTTTTCCTAATCTTCCTTATTAATGATCTACTTGTGCCTGCCTCCATCAAGACTGTCTCGTTTGTTTTCTTTGCTGTCCATGGAATTCTCAACATCCTTCTTAGAAACCACATCTCGGCTGCCTCAATCTTGTTCTGGCTTTGCTTGTTGACTGTCCACGCCTCACAACCGTACAACAGTATTGGTTCTATATAACATTCAAGAACTCTCTTCCTTACATTGATATATTGTTAAAAAAATATATATATATATATATGCATGATAACGTAAAAGAGAAAATAACAAAATGACATATTTTCACCATGAAGAGCAACCAATATCAATTTCGTTAAGACAAAAAGATGAATGCAATCAAATCCAGCTGTAATAAAACCTGTGCATGCTACAACACGAGACACCTGTTGTCTATTTACCTGCCTTAATATGTCTTTGTGTATCTTTACAGCTATCTGCGTATTGGTGTATGCATATTTGTTCATGTAAGAAAATTTTCCACTTGTCATATCCATATACTTTTGTTTTTCTTCCAGGTCTATGTCATGCTTACATTACTGATTTATCATTTGATTAACATCTTACATTTTCTGTTCAATGCAAATCGCTTAGGAGCTTGCTTCCCAGCATGTTGAGCTATATACATTGTTATCATTATTCAAACATGTCAGTCACTATGTGTTATGGAGAAAACACGAAAATCATACCTTGCACATATCAGTGGGGCACCAGTCTGTAGCAGTTATGACAGCTGTATGGCCATACAAATACACAGGGCGCTGCTCTGGCTTGCCTGTCTGGAAATAAAGGTAATCATGTAGTAAAAAAAATACACAAGCCAAAACACTGTGTGCAGCCACCAGTTCACTCAGCTGTAAATGAGTGCCTGACTTTATGGGGTAAAGGGATCCAAGCCAGATATTCTTTCAAAAGCAATAAAGACAACAACAACACTATCCAGACTGAACACTGTATGGAAGGATGAAGGACGAGAATGTCTCCATGAAACACAATTTCAGGCTCTTACGTGCGCCAGTACTTTCCATCTTTGTGTATATATGAAACATGGACCCTCCCAGCAGATTTGGAAAGATGAATCCAAACCATGAAATGACATTACGGCAAGACTCTGACCATCAGACACACAGATCACATCACCCATGAACAAGTGCACCAAACCATCAAGCAATATACTGGACCATATTAGGATCTGTTGACATCTGTTAAGAAATGAAAACTACGTTGGTATGGCCTTGTATCAAGATCCAATTCAATCCTGCAGGAAACTACCAAGAAAGGGAGATTTGGGGGGGGGGGGGGGGGGAGCGGTGGGAAGGGACAGAAAAAAAGATGGATTGAGGAACAGAAAAACAGAAGAAAAAGAGACTAACAACACTGCTGAATACACAGAGAAACCTTTGCACAACCCAATCTTGGCATACAACCAACAGTTGTTTGTTAAGGCACCCTAATGATGCTTCACAGAGTTGGGGCAGAGGAAGAAGAAAGCAGTAAGGGAGAGATGGTCTTTTACTACCTCAGAAATACGGGACCTTTCCATTTTCATGAAAATTGAACAGTGTGAATGTACAGGACTGCCAGTGTTAAATCAAAAACTGAAATCAGAAACACATGAAAAAAAAACAGAAATACATACTTCATAAAACTAATTCAAATTTTGTCCCACCGGCCTTTGTCATGCTTTGAAAAATAAAATAAAAACCATCTAGAACAAAACAATGCAAAGAAAACTGCATATACTTTATTTCGATCGAAAGTATGTATGAACGAAGTACTACGGAAGTCAATCCATTGTATTTTCTACCAACATTTTCTCTTTTCTACGGTATACGATATATGCCTAATATTACGTTTCGAAGGAAGCAATCTGCATTCTGTGCAAGTCGTTCAGCCCATTGCCATGATGGGTTGCTTCCCTTGAATCACTGAGCCTGTTCTGTTTGCTCATTCTATGGTGTAAGATTCAATGGTTTCATCTTTAATTCTTTTCTAGGTCTCATTATGGCATAAACATAATAAATACATTTATGCATATGCATTAGATCACACAAAACTAGGCATGTCATTGTAATCATGACTGCTTTATGAAAATGTCAAACTTTCCCTTTAGTAATAAAACAGAGCTAACACTAGTAACAGATTACGTATTTGTTTGCCCACTTCACGTTGAGGAAGGAAAAGAGATTTTTCCATTTTTTTCCCCAAAACAGAACCTTCCTGTTCAGAATCCGTTCCATAATTATGTACTTACATTGCAAATGTCATATGATGGGAAAAGTTAAAAAATCACTGTAGCATAAGCCGTAAACATTAACAATACATGTTGCCAAGGGCTTGAAGGAGTTTTAAAGCTCAGCCAACTGTTCAGCACCATAACAAGGCATAACCATCTCATAACATATGATCTAAACACATTCATGACCCTGAGAAACAAAACAAAACCTGGAAAAGAAAATTAAGTAAACAGATCAATGCACTCATGCACATAATCTAAGGATGTGCCTGAGGCATCAACAATTCTGCACAATTCACTCATTATACAGAGGTGGGGTGGGAAGGAAGAAAAACAAACTTAAACACAAATGTATATATACACATAATGAAGTATACTAAATATAAAAACTAAATTACTAAGAATTGCTTCTGCACATCACATTTTCCTTACAGCCGAAAATGCATTTCATACATGTTACGATGTACACAATTATCCTAAAAGAATGGAAGGCTTTAAAGAACACATACAGGTGAGTGGACCAGCACGGCTCAAAAAAAATACAAAGAGATAACAAAAAGCAAAGGAGCAAGGAAGAAATAAAGACAGAAACAGAAAACAAGAAATTTCTAGCACAGAATTTCCAGTGACACTTATACTGAAAGAGCCCCTAGCATCCCCATAAGGGCAAATCAAAAAAAAAAAAAAAAAGGAAAAAAAAAGACAAAAGACATACTTCCCAAATGATTCCTGTGTTGGCACCAGACCCACTGACGAGATATTTTCCACCAGGACTGACAGCACAACGCATGTAGAATGTATCCTGTTTCAAACCATGGAACAGAAATTCTGAAAAAAGAAAGAACGCACATGAATTAAAATCTATTCTGTGTGTGCGTGTGCGTGTGCATGTGCGTGTGTATGTGTGTGCACGTGCACTGTGGCTGTCAATTTTGGAAAAACTCACACAGAAAATTAGATATGCAGTTTTCATTTTAAATACCTTCTGAACGAAATGAAAGCATAGAAATGAATACAATTCTTATACTTGCAGTGATAAAAAATGTACAATTTTAGGTGCAAATGGGTCACACACAAAAAAAGGTGAGCTCAAAGGAAATATGTGTAAGTGCGATGATCCTTAAAAAAAAAGTTCATGCGCAATGTACTAATAATGAATACATGTTATGTACAGTGTGCAAATAGCATATTTGCACTTCATATACAATGTACTTATGATAAATAATATATATTTCACTCACAGTGTACTGACAATAAATGTTTCGTGTACAGTGCACTAATGAATACATGTTCTATGTACAGTGTACTCATACTCATGTTTCATGTATAAGGTATTAATAATACATACTTCACTCAGTGTACTGACAATAAATGTTTCATGTACAGTGCACTAATGAATACATGTTCCATGTAGTGTACTCATATTAATGTTTCATGTACAAGGTATCAATAATACATATTTCATGCACAGTGTACTATTAATGAATACATATTTCATGTACAGTATACTAATTATAAATACGTTTCATGTACAGTGTGCTAATCAATATCTCATGTAAAGTATAAAAACATATATAGTTTCATGCACAGTGTACTACTAATAAATGTTTCATTAAAAGAATACTATAATTGATACATGTTTCATGTACAGTGTACTAACATAAAATACCTGTTTCATGTAAAGTGGGAAGTCAAAAACAATGTACAGTGTTCAAACTCCTTCCTGTTTCTCTTTCATAATTCATTTCTTTTCCAACTTTTATAAGAAATAATATAAACATACCTTCACACCTTGTACATACATGCAAGAACCAAGATCACCTTTCTTTTTTTCAAAGAAGAAATAGGCCCATATATAAGAAAAAAAAATGTTTCAAAAAAATTTCATTGTTTTTATATATCATACATAAGATTCATAGTATTTTGTGTTACTGCATGAAGTTGCTATGCATGGTAGTATCAACATATGTATATATTTCTCCCAACTTCAGTATAAGGTTAACAGGAAGGAGAAGGGGGAGGGGAAGAAGGGGGTGGGCTTTTGTTTTCTCTCAAAACACAAAATCTATTGCAGTGAAGATATGCACACTTTTCTGTATAAACATTGTGGAAGTTACTGTTAACAATGTTCTGCTGGTTATTCTATTTTGTCAAATCTTTATTTCAAAGAAAAGAGCGATTGCAAGGAAGAAAAAAAAAAAAATGCTTACGTTCAGGCTCCCTGTAGGCGCCAGCGATATCGTAAGAGAACATCCGGTTGTCGGTGAAACAGACGAACAGCTGTGACTTCCAGGGGTTCAGGCACATCGTCATGATTCCTTTTACACGCACACCACCAGCTAGAATAACACTATTAATTTACAATGCTCTCCAAACTCGAAGTTATTATCAGACGGATTTTTCTTCCTTCCCCTTAAGTACTCATATCAATGTATTTGCGCACATAATCTAAGGAAATGTCCCTGGCGTTGACCACTCCGTCGAATTCATTGCACAAGAGGTTTTAAAAACATACCTAAAAACAAATTTAAACATATGGACATTAAAGCATATATAAGAACAGGCCTAAATTACCAAAATTTACTTTCGCAGATATCTTTTCCCTAGAGCCAAAAATGCACTCGATACATGTACCCGATTATCAATCCTAAGAGAAAGTATGTAAGACTTTATCAAACACATACAAGTGAATCGACCAGCAAGGCAGAAACCGATAGGAAGAAATGACAGAAAGCACAGGATTAAGGCAGAAACAAAGAGAAGTGACAGAAAGAGGAAATTTCTGGCACAGAATTTCCAGAAGGTGGGGATACTATTTATACTGAAAGAGCCCCAGCATCCCCATGGGGGGACTTTCATAGAGCAAATAAAAATACACACATGTAAAAACAAAAAACAAACAAACAAAAAGAAACAATAGGTGGCCCTGCACTGCAACTATCATCCTTCCCGGGCAAACACTAATTTCACACAGTAACTACTGGTGACAAAAAATATATAAATACATAAATACTGATTGCTATTCATCATTAAGTCATAAACTCTCCTCCTTGAATGTGCAGTGTTTTGTCTTGATAATTTTAGGATCTACATAATAATAGTTTAATATCTGGTACACCTGTACCATCATAATAGTTCAATATCTGCTGTTTTGAACAAGGGCTTTTTTTCTCTTAATTTGTATCAGATTTTAACTTAATATAAACTCATAGAAAGTATTTTGTAATTATTTGGTCTGAGCATCCGGAGATATGGCAGCAAAATCCACCTTACAATAGAAACAAATCATAAAGAAAGGTAATAAATGCTCCAATTACTAACACCGTGAAACATCCTAATGCAAGCATATGCTTGCGGAAACAATTCCTTTTGTCATTCAAATATTTACTGTCCAACAACATTTGAGGGTTATGACACATTAACTTGCAGTACAATGACACACACACACACACACACACATCAGACACACAACACACACACAAAATGGAAAGTACTTACCTTTCGGATACTTTCTACAAGCAGCATTCCAGTTGCCGGGGTACTCATAAGTGTGTACAGGAGTCTGCAGTTTGTGGTCAGAATGTGTGTACCACTTACGTGTGTCCCAGAATTTCACACGTCTGTGTCATACACATTACACAGAATGTAAACACATTATGCACATTATGAAGACAGTACAATGAACATACACACATAACAATACCATTGTAAATCATTCTTATAGGATGCTATTCTCCAAACTAATTTGGATTCAATGACTATTATACATAATCAGACTTTCAGTGGCGCACAGAGAACTCAAGCTGTTGAGCAAGCTGACCATATTCCACTGTGTCGTTACATAGTAGGACACATTCCACTTACTTTGTTGCAGTTGGCATCATCAGTGGGCATGTTTCCATGAGCCAGTCACTGACATTATTCATGGGATCTTTAGCATGCATATTTGATATTCTGCATGCGTACACACATGAAAGGGGTTCACACACTGGCAGGTCTGCACATATGTTCCATGTTGACCTGGGAGATGGGAAAAATCTCCACCGTCTGCCCACTAGGCTGAGGTATCCAGGTGGATCTAACCCGGGACCTTCCGACAGGAAATCCTGTTTACCCACTTGACTACCATGCCCGTCCAGATGTTGGGCAGTGAGTTACTTCAGTCATTTATGAGAGTCCTGCAATTTTAACGCTTTCATCACCGCTCCTCCAGTCAGACTGCAGCACCATGCACTGGCCTCTTAAGCTAGTACCAGCTGCATACTGCTAATACAAGGAGAGCAGTGATGACCTCAAAAGCCACTGGTACCAGTTACTTCTTAGACAGAGCAATGGACAACCTTAGAAGCTATCAGCACCTATTACATACTGCTTAAACAGAGCACTGGATAACCTCAAAAGCCAGCAGTATCAGCTATACACCTTTCACAAGCACAGCACCAGATGACCTCAGGAGCCAGCACTACCAGTTACTGCTTAGAGCACTGGATGACCTGAGAAGCCAATAGTATCAGTTGCATATTGCTTATACAAGTACAGCACCAGATGACCTCAATAGCCAATACTACCAATTAACCCTTTGACTCCCGCATCCTATCCACCAACTGCATAAACTTTTAACCCTTTGATACCCTCACTCTATGAAGGAAGCTGGTGGATAGGGTGAGGAGTCAAAAGGTAAGTTTTTGATGAAGCTAATGGACAGTGAGGGAGTCAAAGGGTCAAGTTTCTGCTTTGCTTGCATGGTTGACACTGCTGGGTTAATACTGCTTACACAAAGCACTGGATGACCTCAGAAGCCAGTAGTACTAGTTACTGCTTACAGAGCACAGCACTGGATGACCTCAGAAGCCAGTAGTACTAGTTACTGCTTACAGAGCACAGCACTGGATGACCTCAGAAGCCAGTAGTACTAGTTACATACTGCTTACACAGAGCACAGCACTGGATGACCTCAGAAGCCAGTAGTACTAGTTACTGCTTACTCAGAGCACTGGATGACCTCAGAAGCCAGTAGTACTAGTTACATACTGCTTACACAGAGCACAGCACAGGGTGACCTCAGAAGCCAGTAGTACTTGTTACATATTGCTTACATAGAGCACTGGATGACCTCAGAAGCCAGTAGTACTTGTTACATAGTGCTTACCAGAGCACTGCACTGGATGACCTCAGAAGCCAGTAGTACTTGTTACATAGTGCTTACATAGAGCACTGGATGACCTCAGAAGCCAGTAGTACTTGTTACATATTGCTTACATAGAGCACTGGATGACCTCAGAAGCCAGTAGTACTTGTTACATAGTGCTTACCAGAGCACTGCACTGGATGACCTCAGAAGCCAGTAGTACTTGTTACATAGTGCTTACATAGAGCACTGGATGACCTCAGAAGCCAGTAGTACTTGTTACATAGTGCTTACCAGAGCACTGCACTGGGTGACCTCAGAAGCCAGTAGTACTAGTTACATACTGCTTACTCAGAGCACTGCACTGGATGACCTCAGAAGCCAGTAGTACCAGTTACTGCTCACATAGAGCACTGGGTGACCTCAGAAGCCAGTAGTACTAGTTACATACTCACACAGAGCCAGGGTGGGGAACACTTGGCAAGAGTTTCCTCTGAAAATGGTGTGGGGTCCAGGGGGCGTGAGGCCCCTGGTGGGGTGCAGGGGCAACGCCCTGATGGGGGGTCAGGGGGGCTTCGCCCCCCTGAAGCTGAAGCATTTTTACAATTTTCAGATGTTTTCAAGGCCTCTCCATGTTGTCCAACGCACAAGATGGCGACTCTGACCGGAAGTCAACACTACCGGTACATATCAACCCGGAAGATGACCGAAACTAACCTAAAATGCGCAAAACTCGTCGAGGTTTTTTTTTTTTTTTTCGTTGCCGATTTTTTTTCACCGCTGAATTTTTTTTTTCTGCCGCGGAAATCCTGTCGTTTTCCGCTGAAAATAACGAATCCGCTGAGAATTCCCCAGCCTGCAGAGCACAGCACTGGATGACCTCAGAAGCCAGTAATACGGGTTATGCACTGCCTATACAGAGCTCTGGATGACCTCAGAAGCCAGTAGTACTAGTTACTTACTGCTTACACAGAGCACTGCACTGGATGACCTCAGAAGCCAGTAGAACCAACTATATACTGCTTATACAGAGCTATGGATGACCTCAGGAGCCTGAAGCACCAGCTATGTACTGCTCACACAAGCACAGCTCTGTATGATTCAGAAACTACACTTAATGGTGGAACCTCATAATCAGTCTTACTCATACAGAAAAGAGCAACACTAACACTAAAAATTAAACAACTGGGTGGTCTAGTGCTGCCCACAGCTGTCAGCCTACCTGTTGACTGCACTCATTCAACTGTCATAAACTCCTGTGGTCGACTTAGTTACTGAGACTGATATGAAATCATGTTTGTGAACTGGTCTGTGTTAACTGTAAAGCAAGGAGATACTGAAATGACTTGAAGTGAGATGGATTCTAGAAAAAGTGATCATGCCATATTGTGTTATCCTGAGGATACAGGACTGAAAGATTGGAAATCAACAAGTTATAATGCACTTTTTGATTGTCTTTACTTGAGTGAAAGTATATATGCACCGACTCACACAGAAATACATACTTAAAGTCAAATGAATCGGAAAAATATTAAAGCGAGCAGTATGGTCATTGTAAGATGGCTGAAAGAATGGGAAAAATATAAATGTGAGAGGTATGGTCGACATAAGTTGATTGTGCCTAATTCAAATAATAAACAAAAATCTATTTTTATAGCTGAAATAAACCAATATATCAATACTTCAAAACATCGTATGAGAACAAGACTACACCACATGAAACTGTGATTGGATATAAGATTTACTGCATCACATGAATATGTATTTTTATACTTGTATGCATATTTTGCATGAACTAAAATTTGTTCTTACAATGTGATTGCAATTATGCTTTGGTGTTTGCTTTTTTTTTTTTTTTTTTTTAAATATTTGTATCACTTGGTTGAAAATGAAAAAAAATCTCCATATTTTACACAGTAAACCAGTTGTGACAAAACAAATACAGAATACGCACAATTATATGAAAACAACACAATGGGTACAATAGCCAAATTGGTTATAACATCACACTTTCAATCTGAAGTTCTGACTTTAATACTGCCTTGGTACCTCCTGGTGAGTACAGGGTGGAGAATGGGCACACCTGATAGTCCTGATCTCTCTTTGTGTGTGTATGCATGCAGGACATGTTAAAGATCTTGGAAGCCAATGGAGCGTCTGGCAGCTTATGGAAACAAAAATACTGTCCCCAAAATCGGAACATGCAGATTGTGCACAGTGAAACCAACCCACCAAAACCTATCCATGAAAATTCCTTGACTGCTAAAATGTGCTCTCCTCAGAAAGAGCCGGCCAAATTTTTTACAGGGTAATCTGTTGTTAAAGCATGAACAAAATACAACATACCCATCGTTCGCACCCGCCGATATCAGCGTGTTTTCCGTGTGGTACAGAAGAGCTGTCACACTCTGTTGCAAATCCTGAGAAAGTCAAAATACACAAATAATATTTTTCTTTAATTTATTGAAATCAGTCAATATGGAAATAATCAAAATGATACAAAACTAAACACGCTTGACAGTCAAATGGATAAGATGTCAGACTTCCAATTGTAAGGTACGAGGTTCAAACCTGCCAGAGTGCATCCTGCCTAGTGAGTAAAGGGTGAAGGTTTTTTCCATTCTTCAAAGTCAACAGATGTGCTGACCCATTAGCACCTAAACCCCCTTGTATGCTTGCAGAACATGAAGTGTACATGATAGAGATCTTTTAAGTCATGCCAGTGTCTGATGGCTTCTATAAACATGGAAATACCATGGATGCCCACCGAAGAGGAGTAAGCAGACTGTGGCAAAATACCACCTGCATTAGTAGGCAAAAACACTATGCATTCAAGCATTGGAAAAAAATCAGATCACTAAACAAATAATACTGATAAAAACTAGCTCACAGCAAGACAAGGAGCATAATTACAAAACAGCTGACAGTCTTCCTCACTGCCCTACAATTGAACAATACAATTCTTTATTACTCCAAATTCAGAAATTACAACTCCACTGTTTGAAATATATCAGTGTTGTACAGAAATAAAGTCAGAATGTAGCCAAGATGTGGTTTCTAAGAAGGATGTTGAGAGTTCCATGGACAGCAAAGAAAACAAACGAGACAGTCTTGATGGAGGCAGACACAAGTAGATCATTAATAAGGAAGATTAGGAAAAGGCAGGCAACATTCATAGGCCATTTTATGAGGAAAGGGGAATTGGAACACCTGGTCACAACGGGAAAGCTGGAGGGAAGGAGAGCACCGGGTAGACCCAGGGAGAAGATACTAGACGGACTTGCCGAGTGGCTGAAGACAGGGAGGGTGGAAGAGATGCTTGAGGCAACAAGAGATAGAGACAGATTCAGGGCTGTTAGTGGTAAAATCTGTTTTTCCCTGAAAATTGGCCGGGGTCCAGGGCCGCCCAGGCCCCGGTGGGGTCCAGGGGCAACGCCCCGTTGGGGGGTGCAGGGGGGCGAAGCCCCCCTTTCGAAAATTGAAAATATGACATTTTGAAGCCAATCAGAGGGCCTATCCTGGCAGCAAACTGGGTAATTTTTAGTTCACAAAAAATTAACAAATCAATGGATCAATTTGTGTTTAGAGTAACTTTCTGAAACCACATGACATATATAGCACTTGGTTTTAGAAAGTCATTCTAAACACAATTTTTTTGTATTCATTTCGCGGAAGCACTTTGACTTTCCCTGAAATGGGATCACTGTATTCGCGGATTTCCGCGAAATCGCTGAACTCTAACAGCCCTGCAGATTGAAGTCCATAATCGCCAACGCCATGCAGCAAGGCACCTGATGATGATGACAGAATATAGATAAATCTGTTTCCTATCCAAGTGATTCAAATGTCATATTTAAAGTGTTAATAAATGGCTCAGAACTCAATCCAAAGTTGACAGGCAAAAAAGAAATCAATAGATCATTAGAATCTGCTGCTTCTTATTCTTCCTCTGCAATAGCGGGCTGCACCTCCCACCTGCTTATATACAGTGTGTTTCAATGTTTCTATGTATGTGGCTGTTTGTTTTTCCCCATGTGTGCAGTCGTACAAGTGGGTTTCTACATGTGTGGCTGTTTCCCTGCCATGTTAGCAATTGTATATACAAGTGGGTTTCTACTCGTTACCCTGCCATGTCGGAAGTCATATACAAGTGGGTTTCTATGCATGTGGCTGTTTGTTACCATGCCATGTTGCAAGTCATATACCTGTGGGTTTCTATGTGTGGCTGTTTGTTACCCTGCCATGTTGCAAGTCATATACCTGTGGGTTTCTATGAGTGTGGCTGTTTGTTACCCTGCCATGTTGGAAATCATATACCTGTGGGTTTCTATGTGTGTGGCTGTTTGTTAACATGCTATGTTGCAAGTCATATACCTGTGGGTTTCTATGAGTGTGGCTGTTTGTTACCCTGCCATGTTGGAAATCATATACCTGTGGGTTTCTATGTGTGTGGCTGTTTGTTACCCTGCCATGTTGGAAATCATATACCTGTGGGTTTCTATGTGTGTGGCTGTTTGTTACCCTTCTATACTGGAAGTCATATACCTGTGAGTTCCTATGCGTGTGGCTGTTTGTTAACATGCCATGTTGGAAATCATATATATGTGGGTTTCTACATGAGTGGCTGTTTGTTGCCCTGCTATGTTGGCAGTCAAATACAAGTCAAAGGGTTAAAATCTCATGCAAAGATTTCAAGGTTAAAAGTTTACTTACCATCACTCCTAGTGGACCCAGAGGCCGATGGAGACGTCGATAGGTGGTCAAATTGGCTTGTGGGGTAAGTGCATGTGCAAACTGGATCGAATTCCCAATAGTGTTAATGGTGGTTCCATCTGAACAATAACACAGAAAAATATGGGAGAGTTAACATTTTTCTTTTTTCACCCACCCTACTCCATGCATTGGGTATTTTTCTCATTTCAATTGACATTACAATGACAAAACGTGCAATGTACCTTTTTTTTCCATTTCAATTGACATTATAACGACAAAACATGCAACAACAGTTCAATGTACCTTTTTTCCATTTCAACTGACACTAATGACTATGATGACAAAACGTGCAACGACAGTTCTATGTACCTTTGTTTTTTCATTTCAACTGACATTTTGACAACAAAACATGCGACAAAAAAGCTCAACACACATCGAAATCAAATATACAAAAGTCATTTACATCATCAATGAGGAAACTCTACTTTAAGAATAGAACTATATACTGAGTGACAGATACATACTAGTATCTTCCTCTGAATTCATTCTGAATAATGGTCAAGGAGAAACGTACAGGAACGTTAGCAATTCCCACTACATATCAATCACAGTGGATTGTGTGGCACAAATGACAGTTACAGACTCAAAATCTGCTGTCTTGAGTTCAATCCCAACCCGCAACACACAAACTGGTCTATTTACTGTCTTCCTCCATGCTCCAATCAGTGTTTCATTGTTCCTGTTCCCCTACCCTTTTCTTGCTTCCACACCTTCTGTGCAAGCATAAGGAGTCAGCCTAATTATCACTAGCAGATGTGGATGGAACATGTACTATCCGAGTGAGAAGTATCCCTCTAGATGAAACTGAAAAAGAAAGTCAGTCAGATAGAGAATCCCTCTTGATGAACTTGAAACTCGGATTTAACAGCCACAGTGAAATTTATGGCAACACTAACATTTCTTCTGAATAAGACATAAAGAAACATATGTATACATGATTCCATGCAAGAAAAAAAATCGCTTCACATTTCAGCTTTGTCATGACAACTGTTTGGTTGACATCTTTCCATTTAAAGATTCATGCAAAAAATTAAACTAAAAATTCTAAAAATGGTTCTTTGAGAATAAAAAAAAAAGGAGAATTCTTTACAAAAAATATATTTCAGTCAATAATTCAAGTTTCGACAGGTGGAACTGTCAAATGGTTAGGACAATGGACTTCTAACTGAAAGTCTAAGTTCAAATCTGCTTCATACCACATGGTAGATAAGGGTTATAAACTTTACTGATCTCACAGATCAACATATGTGCAGAATTGCCAGTGCCTGAGCCCCATTCAGAACATCAAACACGCTTGTGAAAAATTCTGTGAGCCATGCTAGTATTCTATGACCTATGGAAACACAAAAAGCACCCAGATGGCAAGCCCACTGAAGATAGAGTATGCAGATTATGCCACAAGATAATGCCTGCATAGCATGTGTCAAACAATATGTGTACATGTATTGGAGAAAATACTGCTCTGAAGGAAAGAACAGAAAAAACACCTCATTTTCTTGTAAGTTTAATGTTCTCATTATGAATTATGTTGTGACAACATGAAAAAAGAACAGGCTAAAAATGCAGAATCTTCATTTTTCAGTTCTTAACTCAACTTAATATTCAAAGTTTATAAACTAACATGCAAAAGATAGAAGTAATTTATCTATTATAGTTTTTTTATAAGACAATTAAACTTTGTAAGTTTATTTTTGATGGGGAAAGTGACAAGTTCATAAAACTTGAAAATCAGAACAAATTTCTTTTACCACTTTTCAGGGTGCTTTCAGCCATAAAACTTGAAAAATGAAAAAATCTCAAGTTGTCATAATTTTGACAAAACAGTCAAGATTCATCCACTTTACAGATGTAGCACTGAGTGTTCCTCAAATTTCATGACCAACACTGAAGCGTCTGTTCCTCTCTGATCTGACTAGTAATGGCAGAATATGTTATGATGGTAATCTGAGAGTACAGCCCTGTTACATGATCTCAATCAGAAACAGAATTCCACAGCATCATGACCATCATCATGAAATCATCAATCATTGCTGTATCGTAAAAAAAAAATGTTGCTGATTCTGTGGCCCCCCATGCATTGAGCTCATGGTGACCTCAAATTCAAGTTTGGGATCTTTGGTGTCATTGGTTTCTGGGGTTTGTTACAAGACAGTGGTTGCAGTCTCTGTACAAGGGGGAAAAGAGGGGGGGGGGGGGCACTCAGCTCAGCTCCACGGCTGAGCAGTGACTGTCATTAATATAGAGCTTAGTAGGAAGTGTTATTGTTACAAGTAATTTGGAGCAAAACAGGAACTGCTCAGCTCCACCAATGTGATCCAACAGCCCGGCAGTGTTTCTTCTGGTGCGTGACTACATGGCAGCCTGAAACTGCTAATCTGCATAGGCTGTCTGGCAATGGGACTTTGACTGAACTTGGGTTTGGTGCATGCTGTGTAGTAGAGGAGTTGGAATAAGGGGCATGGGATCAACACCACTGTGACAGCACACAAGTTGTGACAAATAAAGAATTATTTAATACAAATTGCATTTCATAAGCAAAACAAAGTTTTATTTTCTTCAACTTCCTGGTGTCTAATTGCACAAGTTACTATTGAATGTACTGCTTTTGCATGTGCTTGCATGCATGCATGTGAATGTGTGTGTGTGTGAATTGCAGAAGTTACTATTGAACAAATGTACTGCTTTTGCATGTGCTTGCATGCGTGCGTGCGTGTGTGAGAGCGCTAACTTTTATTTTAATTGATTGAATTAAGTTGTATGATAAAGCGCCGTTTGCGTGAACAGCATGAGTAGCTTGTGTTGTCTAGTTGTAGATACCAAACAGACTTTTTTTTATCTAATCTTGGTGACAATGAAGTAAACTTGACTTAATAATCCTTTCAGTCCCTCATGCTATATATCCACTTCCTGCAGACAGCTGGTGGAAACTGATAGAGTTAACAAACTCTCATCGACTCTACAACAAATTCTGTCTCAAAAGCCCCATTATAAAGCAAAGTGTGAAATCCAACAACAAAAATGTCAAAACTCAACGCCACTTACCATTTTTGTCTTTCCTATTAACGCGCGTGTCCCAAAACACGATGTGTCCATCTCTGGCGCCTGATGCACAAATAGCTGTACACACACACGTCAGTACATTAAAAAATTTTAACCGAACTGAGTGTAAACACAGTCGCTAACATCAGCAGTTGTAACACACAGATCATTAAAATGAATGTGTACAAATCATTATTACTATCAAATGATGAGTTTAAACCCCAGTTAGCTGCTCAGAGCCACACAAAGCCTAGTCATCTCAAGCACAACACAGGGCCAAAGACCTGATGACTCTGGAGAAAAGAAAACTTGGAAAAGAAAAGTAAACATATCAATGTATACACCCAAATAATCTAAGAATATGCCCTTGGTGCTCGCCATTTGGCCAAATCTATCATCAGGGATATTAAAGAAATTAAACTTGAATACAAACTACAAAGACATAAAAATAATATATGTATATCAGTATTTGTAAACAAAAACATTCCTAAAAACTGGCCCACAGTACCGAAAATTGCCACTCAGCAGTTCACATTTCCTTACATTTAAAAATGCAATTGATGCACATATCTAATTATCAATTCTAATAATAGACAGAAAAAAAAGAGAGAGAGAGAGTAGGTAGGTAGGTAGGTTGGACTACAATAAACATGCTTATTATACATTCTGTTATGGGTGCATAATTTCAGCGCTAAAATATAAGCATGTTTATGTTTATTATATATTCTGTTATGGGTGTATAATTTCTGTGTTAAACAGACTAATCATCCAGCCCCACCCCATCCGTCCACCCCCAAAAAATCTTTAAAACTTAAGTCACATATTTCTGTTACTATGTTGTCAACTTTCGGTATTAAGCTATGGTACACAGAAAAAACTAGTGACCTTCTTTAATTAAAAAAAGTAAAACATGCTGATTCATACAAGAAAGCTAAAGACTTCTTTAAAAAGCAAACACAGGCCCAGACAACAACTTATATTACCTGGATTGTCAGGGCAGGGCGCTATGGTTCGCACACTACCAATGTGACCGCAAAAGGTGGTGATTTTAGACTTCGACTCTACGTCCCACAGGACAACAGTTCTGTCTCCCCCTGCCGTCAAACAACGCTGGTCATCACAGATCCACGCGTAGTCAAACACTGCATCATTATGGGCCTGCCAAACCACTGGGGTGACACAAAAACATCACTGGATTTTTATTTTGTAGATGTGGATGAACACATGCATGCACACATATACACAAACACATACACACAGGCACAACATGCTGCAGTGGAGACTGCACAACACGCAACATCACCACCTCTTTAAAAACTAACCCTATGCACCCTGGTATTCAAACAGATAGTGTCCTGATGAGCCTCAGCATATGCTTTGAATATGGTTTCCTTGATCCAATGAGAAACCATGCTGAATTGCTCTGTGAACAGCTTCATGCTCCAACACACTGATCTACCAGTGTTGTTCTTCCCGGGACCAAGTCCCTGTGGCATGAAGCATCACACGTGCGCTCCCAAGTCTGTGTACAGAGTCATTGCTGGATGGGGGCTGCTACTGGTACCCCTTGTGCCAGGCCAGTGACATCAAGCCACTTGGCTGTGGCTTTGGTGAACAACATCCCCAGCAAAATCTCAATGTCTTATAGCCCAACCGACCACTATATCAAAAACAACTCCAAGTTTAATCAAAAAGCCAACATCTAACAACCAAGCATATAATTAGCCCTTCAAGTCTGCAATGTACTTAAAAAATCCGTCTTGTTCATTCCACTATAAAGGAAGAAATGTATTGATTTCATGTAAAACCTGAAAAATGCATCTGGAGGCATGTCACTGAAGAGGTTCTTTACGGAGACTGTTGTGTAGTGATTATGTCTCATGTTGTATAGTGCTTACGTTTCATATCATTATATAGTGGTAAGTGCTTATGTGTCATGCTGTTGTATAGTGATTATGTCTCATGTTGTTGTACAGTGTTTATGTCTCACATCGTTGTATAGTGCTATATGTCTCACACTGTGAAAACCCCAGCATTCACTGAAAGGTATCTGTTGCTGACTGGCTTATCACACAGTATGCATAATCATGCTTCTTCATTTTTTTAAAAGTATATTCAGTGATTACGAATCAGAGTTGAAGACCAAGGTTTGAATACAGTCAACTGACCTGGAGGCTTCCTGTTAGCCATGGACCTCTGTCTGGTGTCAAACAGCATCACGTGGCCCTGCTCCTCTGTCACAGCACACAAGTGACTACTGCGACCTGTTATAAATCAAACAGTAAAACACTGACATACACCTGTGGTCACTCACAGCCAGACTCTAATCATCATTGCAGAGAATGTGGTCTAGCGGGTTAAGACACCTGCATAGGACTAAGAGATGCAGGCTCAATTCATGGTCAAAGATTTCCCTATTCCAAGGGTGCAACTTTAAGTAAAAAAACTGAAAGGGGTCCAGGGGTGGTCGGGGGGGGGGGGGGGGGGGGGGGGGCTATGCCCCCCAGACGCTGAAGATTATTCAAAAAACGAATTTTCCGTTTCTGACTCTTTTGAAAAAATGGATTCCATCGTCAAACAGAAAAAGTTGCACCCATGTTATTCCCCACATCCCATCCATCTACAAGACCTTGAGTGGTACTGGTAGTCCAGGTGCAAGTCTTTCAGACAAGATGATAAAATGAGGTCTCAGGTGCAGCAAGCATTCAGTAGACGAAAAAGAACCCACAGCAACAAAGGAGTTGTTCTGGCAAAATTCTATAGAAAAAGCCACCAACATACATAAAAAATGTATGCTGACCAAATAGCAAAAAGGATGTCACATGGTAAACCAGTTGGGGCATGACAAACACCACAAAACACTCACACACACAAAAAAGCAAACAAACATCAGATCTATCATGTATCAGCTCAAGATCTAATGTGTAGGGTTAATGTGTAAGCTCATGGCATGGTATATCATGGTTCGTATAACATCTTTCCGTCACATGTTATTTGTGGTGTTAGTGAATGTGAATTGATCCAAGCTCTGCAACACCATCTTGAGAAAAATGAAAAGTGGTCACTCGTGGCCATGCAATCGGTTATCATTACTACAATGGCCCATTAGCTCAACTGGTAAAGGGCTATGTTTGTAACACATGACTTGTGGGTTTACAATCCTTGGTGGGCCATGCTATTTTCTTTTTTCTTTTTTTTCAGGACAGTTGATTCTTCTGCAAAGCCATGGACTCAAAATCTGATATCTCAAGTTCATTTTCATTTTGCAACATTAAAACCTGGTCTGTTCGCTGCCCATCTTAATATTTCTATCATTCTGGTGGTGTCAGCATAGTGTTTTGCAGGTCCCTCCCTTCCCTCCCCACTTCAAGACTGCCAGTGCATAAGGTTTGTGCACTCAGGGACTGTGGGAGTCTGCCAGAATAATCTTGGTTGACTTGGGGAGTGCATATGGAACTGTCAAACCTCAAACAATCGGCATGTATACTGTATCCTACCAAAAGTGCAGTTGATACATGTATGCAATTGAATTAGCAATTTTAATAGAAAGTATTAAGACTTTATCAAACATATACACGGTGAATGGTCAAGCAAGGCAGAAACTGATAGTGTGATAGGAAGAGATGACAGACAGCACAGAAGCAAGGCAGAATCAAAAAGAGCACTTGACAGAAAAGAGTAAATTTCCGGTACAGCATTTCCATAAGCTGGGGCAGAGACTGAGATCAACAAAGATGGAAATGGTGGTCAAATGGTTGAAGGCAACAGAAAAAACAAAGAGACAAGATAACACAAGAGATTAAGAAAGAAGTGTATGCCAAAAGGATCCAAAAGGCAGTCCAGCAAGGCCAAAAGAACAACATGGGAAAGTGCACCCGAAAGAAGTTTATGTGAGAACAACACGTGGCATATGGCCCTCTCAGGATCAGTCTCATCCTCAGACATATATACATGTATTCCTTTGACTCCCACACCCTATCCACGAACTGCAAAAACTTAACCCTTTGATTCCCTCACCCTATCCACCAGCTTCCTTGAGGGTTAAGTTTTTGCTTTGTTGCATGGTTGACAATACAGCATGCCGGTGGGCAGGGTGTGGGACTCAATGGGATGTGACCTGCTCACAACAGAAAATCAGGTGAAATGCAGGAAATCAGAGGACCCTGCACACTCACTCAACAAGGACAAACAAAGAGTGGAACATGTCCTAAGCTCATGCAAAGTAGCGCAAACCCAAGGAAGGTATACATAGAGGCACAAGCAAGTACTTAAAGATGTCACACAAGAGATCAGTATCACCAGGGGAAAAAACACTCAACCAGAAGATCCAGCAACATTCTACATAGCAGGTGATAGCAAGCTGGGGCCAGAAAAACCTGTGATATTCAAAACATAGAAGCGGGATTTATTGGATGCAGTAAATAACTAGGACTGGAAATGTGCAGATGATCTTTAGGATGGAAAAAACACCCAGAAATCATCAGCAAGAGTGGTATAAAACCAGTTAAAGTACCCCATTCCCATTTATCAAAATGGACGATTGCTCAAACTCACTGTGCCATAAGAGAGTAAAAAAGGAGGAAGCCCACATGTTGGACTTATAAGACTGAAAAGCACAGGAGTCTAGCCAGCAACATGAGGAAATCTGGCTTCCTCAGTTCCTGGCGAAAGTGCTCACTACAGGGGTTGGGGCAAGGGGGTTTGGTAATCACATCTGCTTATGACCTCATGAAACAATTCTCAATTTCTGGGAAGGACAGTACCACTACCAGAGCCTCAAAGATAAAAGCAGAAGCACCTGAAAAGTTCCAGCTGGACCTGGTCAAGGGGAAACAAAAATGAACTTCACAAGGTTTAATATTCCCCTACATAAAGTAGGTATCCAATTGCTGAGTGGTTAATCCATGTCACAAGGGTCACTTGGCCCTGAGGAGCCCAACCACCTTGGAGGCACGGGTTCAAACCCAGTTGGAGACTAAAAAGATCGCAGCAGCAGAAGATATGAAGGAGTCAAGATCAGGATACGCCCCAGCTCCTTTACAGTGTAAGTTTAGGTCCAAAACACTTTCTTGAGGGGGTGGGACTTCCTCTGAGGACCTCCTGCTGTCCAGCAATCCCCAGAACTTCTTGCTGCCAAAACCACATTCCTTTAAAACTGTATTACATCTGAATTATTATCATCATTTTCATTACTGTCTAAAGCCCAGCTGACTGAATAGACATATCAGGTGAACCATCTCAAAGCAATAAAAACACCTCTTTGATCTTGAAAAAAAAACATTGGAAAAGAAATTTAAGTAGGCCCTACACGTATCAATGCGTTTGCGTTCATGATCTAAGGATACGCCCTTAGCATTTACCATTCTGCCCACTTTAGTTATCACCATGGGATTTAAAAAAACAAACTTGAACACAAATGTGATACTAAGGACACTAAACAAATTAAAACAAGGCCTAAATTACACCTAAAATTGCTTCTGTGTCACATTTCCTCATAGCCAAAAATGCAGTTTATAATACATACCCAATTATCAATCCTAACAGAAAGTATGTAAGGCTTTATACATATGTACAGGTGAATGGACTAGCAAAACGGAAAATGATAGGAAGAGACAACAGAAACTTAAGAAAGCAAAGGAGCAAAACAGAAACAAAAAAGAGTGACTGAAAAAAGAAATTTCTAGCACATGCTTTCCAGAAGGTGGAAATGTTATACTAAACCCCATGGGGATTGTTATATTTCAATGATCTTACCTCGACCAAATTGGCATACGATGGGCAGTCCCTCCTGAAAACACAATCACAAATCATCAAATATCAAGGCAAGGTGTCCTGATACTGGCACTCAAAATGCACACACACACAATTTACTCTCAGATTCCAGACTGCAAATGTAAAGAATACTTGTTTTTTATCTGCTTGCTTTCATGGTGTTACTCTTTTAACTGCAGACAACTTACACTGCTGCTGTTAGTAATTCTCTTTTTATTCTGTGATAGTTATTTCCTGGAAATTGGCACATCAGAGTTAATATGCAAAGTTCACATCCAAATTTTCAAGGGGTTAACAGGATGTTCAGGATGTCACACTTTACACTGTTAGAAAATGAACTGAAACCATGAAAATACATGCATGCACACATGCTTGCAGACTCACATGCATGCACACACACACGCACGTACACACAGAGGAAAGAGAGAAAGGGAGAGCAATGTGCCACGGGAAAATCATACGTTTTGTATGACGCACAAGCCTGAACTACAGTGCGTTATATAGAAATTTCGAGTTTCTGAGACAGATGTGATTTGTAACAGCAGAGAACTTAGGCTGTTACTGTTGCACTCTTTTCATGCAACAACTTGACTCGCACCACTGAGTGTTACTCGGACATTAAGAACTGGATGACATACAATAAACTTCAGCTTAACGACGATAAGACAGAAGCTATCCTCATTGGCACCCGTCAGAAACTTTCTCAGCTGCCTCCTCTTTCTCGTCCCATTATGTAACACATCAGTCCCAATTTCTGATTCAGCTAAAAACCTTGGTGTCTGCCTTGACTCTACCCTCTCCATGAACAACTTTGTTTCTCAAACTGTCAGATCTTGCTACTATCACCTCCATCGTATAAGCCTGATCAGGAAGTATCTCTCTGTCGAAACAACTGCAAAACTCGTTCTCTTCTTCATGTCTCGCATTGACTATTGCAATTCACTCCTGTCTGGTCTTCCTGCCTCCACCATTCACATCCTACAGCACATTCAAAACAATGCTGCACGCCTTGTACTCAAAAAGAAAAAAGCTGACCACATATCTCCTCTCCTGGCACAACTTCACTGGCTCCCTGTATCAAAGCGCATACAGTACAAACTAGACACCATGTGCTACAAAAGCCTCAATAACGCAGCCCCCGATTACCTGTCAAGCCTACTTGAGATCTATCTTCCCTCACGTACCCTCCGCTCTGCCTCCAATCCTCTGACTTTTCACTTTCCACGCACTAAGCTCAATACCTATGGTCCACGAGCCTTCTCTGTTTCTGGTCCACTCTCCTGCAACAAACTTCCTCTCTCAGTCCGTCAGCAACCTACTTTTGTCTCTTTAAAGTCCGCTCTCAAAACTCACCTTTTCTCCTCTGCATAAAATCCTGACCTCACTCAACCCCCTCTGCAGCCTGTCTCCACTCGGAGGGGAATCACATTGTAATATATAATTGTATATAATATGCACTCTATAATTTTCCATTGCTTTTATTCTTTCTCCCCATTTATAGCCATGCGTGCGTGTGTGTGTGTGTGTGTGTGTGTGTGTGTGTGTGTGTGTGTGTGTGTGTGTGTGTTTGTGTGTGTGCGTGCGTGCATGCTGCGTGTGTGTCTGTTTCAGCGCTTAGATTTGATTTTATCAAGATTTTGCGCTATATAAATATTGTAATTATTATTATTATTATTAACAACTCAGACAATGTTAATGTTAAGGTTAGTGTTTACACTCTTTTCTGAGGCAAGACCTGACTGTGTAACAGCAGACAACTTACACAGTACTGTCTGAAGTCAATGTAATCAGACTCAGCACACTCCATTCTTCTCAAGTACATGTCTTCCTCTGGGTATGGTGTCGCCCATCCGTGGCTGACTGGGTCTGCAATACACATTGTCAGTTTCATTTAAAAGAAAATCAATCTCTACATCACAGACACCGAAATACATAGGCTAATAGTCTACACCTAAACCACTGTCTTTTAGCCTTAACATACATGTACCTAACGTAATGATGAGATCACAGAAGAATGAATAGCTAGACCTGAGGAACAGAAAGGGGGAGGTGAGGGTGGAGAGAAAACCTTTGAAACACTGACTTAGCTGTCACCACCAGACTGATGGAAACATTAACGTTCTTGATCTTGATGTGTAGACGTCGGCAGAATCCAATTCTGGATATACGCGCCAATGGGGGAAAAACTGGGGGAGAGCACACAGGATTCCCAACTTTAAAAAAAAGAGATTTTTTTTTTTTTAGGGGGGGGGGGGACTGACCGTCGGCAGGCTTCACTTCAGCTGAAAGTTGGTATAATCAGCTGGCCTAGCTGACCCCCAGCACCATTTAGTATGGTCGCTGGGGCCTCCTCGTTCAGCAGGCTGGTTTTGGGCTGCATCTGAGGCCAGACACAGCCATCCTGAACTGGTGTGCCGACGATAAGGTGATGATATCGTCTGGCAGACCATTCCACTCTGTTGTCGTTCGAGGGAAGAAAGAATTCCTAAAGGTGGTGGTGTTTAAGCGTTCAACCACGAAGCATCTGTTGTTGTTTCTGGCCATGGTTGATACTATATTAGTTGTTTCGTGGTCCTTCTCTAAGCGTAGTATGATTTTCCTTTTTGATTTGGCCACAGTTTTGAGAAACTGCTCTGCTGGTATGGCTGGGATTTCCCTCCTGACGATCTTGAAGAACAGGGTAAGGCGTTGCTCCTTCCTCCTGGCCTGCAGTGGTGGTAAATTCTGCTGCTTCAGAATGGTTGTGATGCATCCAGGGGTGCGGTCTTTGTAATTCTGGGTGATGAAGCGAGCCGCACGCCTCTGGATGCTCTCCAGCCTATCAACATCCTTCTGGAGGAACGGGTCCCGTTGTGATTAAGACAGACAGTAAACAGACCGATTTCTTAATGTTGCAGGCTGGAACTGAACTCAACTTATCTGAACCTGACTCACTCTGGGCCTGAGTCCCATGACCATCCATCATTCCATCATATAGGCCTAATCATGGCTCTATCATTATCAAAATAACCAACCAGTTAACTTTTAAAAAAATATTTTAAAAAAAACAAACAATAATCTACGAAAACAAACTAACATTAAAAAATAAAAAACGAAAAGTGTGGCCTGCCTGAGGATCAAACCCATGCCCCTGCGATATCAGCATGGTGTCCTAACCGAGCTAAATAATTTGGACCACGCGGCACGTGAGGAAAACAAAGACCGAAGAGAGTAGTACTAGATCTAGATCTGTAGTACTAGTAGTACTAGTAGTAGGATGAAGATAGAAAAGTAAGAAGAGCATGAAAAAGATTTTTTTTTCTTGAAAAAGATCTTTTCTATCGTTCTATCTCTTTCAGTACTTACCAGTGCGATGACTGAAGCCACCCACTTCTCGACTGAACAGACGTCTAATCATTTTCACAAAATGTGACACCTCACTTGCGTCCAGTTATGATGGAGGTTCTCGGAACATGCGCCTTCCCGCAAAACCACAAACCCCGCGTTATGACGTTAGGTCACGTGACAAAGCCAGAACGTTTTCTTGTTTTTTTTTATTTTTGGACTCGAAAGAAATATAATGATATTTGTTGAAATCACTGAAACAATGTATGTTAAATTCTTGATTCGTGATCCTTTATTCCAAACGTAATTGTTGTTTTCCCCACAGTCTCGTCTCTTCGAGATCAGTACGTCTTTTTACTATCATAAGATCCAATGAACTACTATCATACATCATACACAACGCTTTAGAGAACTATTTCCTTTATTTAATCCACATTTGGAAATTACAATGAGCATATATATTTGAATCGCACCACACATACATCATTCTCACATCAACTTAAAACACAAACACAAATGAAACTTAAAAATGAAAACTTCGAAACATATCAAATCACGTACAAAATACTGCAACTAATATTCAATGACGGCAGATGCCGTAATTCCGCATATAAAATTCCCGGCCGATTTGTTTGCAAGTCTGAGTCAATGTATGGGCGTTCTCCAGCATGAATCCCTGTGCAGGTCCTTGTCTATTTACGTGCGTACGTGTCATTGTATATGTGTGTGTCTGTGTCTGTGTGGTAGTGGTCATTGATTTAATGCCCATTCGTTTAGGCCTAAGTGGTTTTAGACAACAACAACAACAACAAAAGGGGGATGTACATTGAGAAAGAGTAAATGGATACGCATATGCCATACATAGTAAGTCTTGGGAAAGAAGGAAGGAATAGGAAATTGGAAAAGGGGAGGATCATTTTAACAAATCAGGTAGCTTTCATAGCCAACTATTTAAACAATAAGGTAGCTAAATGTAACAATAAACATGAGTTAGAACACTACTTTTTTTTTTTTTTTCGACATTTTCATTTTGACAGGCTAACAAAAAATCATATAGTAATGAAGTTGATGCAAGTATGTCGGAAAGAGTTTTCCTAGAGGGTGGGGAAGGAATGTGTCGTTTTATCCTAATGCAAGATGACCGTCCACAAAGACACATAATATTTTTGGTGTATTTTGTTTAGAATGCATTGAGTTTCCGCCCATACATAGAGGACTGTATAATTCTACTGACAGTGAACAGCTTATGTATTTTGCTGATTACAAAATTAATTTTATCAGTATTGTACTTATTCTGATTATCTTGAAACAGCTTCCAAACAAAGGCTTATATGAAGGTAAGATATTCATTCAAGGACAGAGAAATCTGTCTATTGTTTTATTCTGGTGTGCTCTTAGCCCCTCGTTTGACAGTTCTGTCAACCATGTCAATATGATGAAATGAACGATGAGATGGCATCCAACAGAAAGTAACATCAATGCCTCTAAGGATAAGATATGAATTCAGTGGCTAATTGTTATTATAATTTCACACTTTTTTGTGATTTTAATAATTCAAGAACTTGAGGTACTGATTTAGAATCAAGGCAAACAAGAATTTGTAATAAAGTCTTTGGTAAATTTATTATGTAATTCAGGGCCATCACTAATGCAAAGACTTGAGATGTAAATATTGATTTGCTGAACCTGATCAGGATAGATTTCACTATTTCAAAAGCAGATATCAAAAGAACGTAACCTTCAAGGGATAGAAACTTATGGAAGGCCATGATCGCCAACGCCATGTGGCAAGGCACTTGGTGATGATGATTATCATTCACGGGCTAAGGACTGGATCCACTGATATTACTTTGATTACATTCAGATTATAATTTTTTGAACATGCATATGGGCCTATCGCGTGGTCCCATAGGGTGAGCAGTATAAGCAATTATTCTGTGTTTGTGTTTTATTTTGACTGGCAGTAATTCATGACTTTAAAGTGAAAATGGAGATGATTCGTTCTCCATGATACAAACAATGTGGAGTCAGAATATGCACACATATGCTGGGTATTTACTATGGTTTGGAGTATAGTGTTTCAGAAGTAGAGTACCAGCTATTTTGCAGAGTGTGTGTGTGTGTGTGTGTGTGTGTGTGTGTGTGTGTGTGTGTGTGTTGTGTGTGTGTGTGTGTGTGTGTGTGTGTGTGTGTGTGTGTGTGTGTGTGTGTGTGTGTGTATGTGCACGCTCGCGTACGAGCGCGCGTGCGGTCGTATGTGTGTGTGTGGGGGGGGGGGAGGGAGTCAGGTTTTCTCGTTGTTTTATTTACTGGTATTGGTTATGTTCCAGTCTAGTGTGTTGCAGTATCCATTATTTGTAATCACAACTGAATTTTTAATAATAATAATAATAATAATTACAATATTTATATAGCGCAAAATCTCGATAAAAATCAAATCTAAGCGCTGAACATACACTTACGCACGCGTGCACACACACGCACACACACGCTCACACATGGCTATAAATGGGGAAAAAGAATAAAAGCAATGGAAAATTATAGAGAGCATATTATATACAAATATATATTACAATGTGATTCCCCTCCGAGTGGAGACAGGCTACAGAGGGGGGATGAGTGAGGTCAGGATTTTATGCAGAGGAGAAAAGGTGAGTTTGAGAGCGGACTTGAAGAAGACAAAAGTAGGTTGCTGACGGACAGAGAGAGGAAGTTTGTTCCAGGAAAGTGGACCAGAAACAGAGAAGGCTCGTGGACCATAGGTATTGAGCTTAGTGCGTGGAAAGTGAAAAGTCAGAGGATCGGAGGCAGAGCGGAGGGTACGTGAGGGAAGATAGATCTCAAGTAGGCTTGACAGGTAATCGGGGGCTGCGTTATTGAGGCTTTTGTAGCACATGGTGTCTAGTTTGTACTGTATGCGCTTTGATACAGGGAGCCAGTGAAGTTGTGCCAGGAGAGGAGATATGTGGTCAGCTTTTTTTCTTTTTGAGTACAAGGCGTGCAGCATTGTTTTGAATGCGCTGTAGGATGTGAATGGTGGAGGCAGGAAGACCAGACAGGAGTGAATTGCAATAGTCAATGCGAGACATTATGAAGGAGAGAACGAGTTTTGCAGTTGTTTCGACAGAGAGATACTTCCTGATCAGGCTTATACGATGGAGGTGATAATAGCAAGATCTGGCAGTTTGAGAAACAAAGTTGTTCATGGAGAGGGTAGAGTCAATGCAGACACCAAGGTTTTTAGCTGAATCAGAAATTGGGACTGATGTGTTACATAATGGGAGAGAAAGAGGAGGCAGCTGAGAAAGTTTCTGACAGGTGCCAATGAGGATAGCTTCTGTCTTGTCGTCATTAAGCTGAAGTTTGTTGAACGTCATCCAGTTCTTAATGTCCGAGTAACACTCAGTGGTGCGAGTCAAGAGGCGCTGTATATTGTCTGGTGTCTTACTGTCTAGAAGTTGGGTGTCATCAGCATAGAAGTGGTGTTTTATAGAGTGGGAGTTGATGATGGTGGACAGGGGGGAGGTGTAAAGAGTGAAAAGAACAGGGCCAAGGACAGATCCTTGTGGAACACCACAGGTCAGGTATGCAGGTTGAGAGTAAGTGCCATTAATGAGAACAGTTTGTTTTCTGTTTGACAGATATGAAGTGAACCAGGAGAGAGCAATGTCAGAGATGCCAAAAGTATGATGAAGTCTAGAAAGGAGAATACCATGATCAATGGTATCAAAGGCTGCAGACAGATTAAGGAGTGTGAGGAGAGAGACTTTGCCAGTATCAGTTGCAAGGAGGAGATTGTTGAGAATGTGTAGCAGGGCAGTTTCAGTGCTATGGCACTGGTGGTAGGCTGACTGGAAAGGATTGAGAAGATTGTTGGCAGACAGGTGAGAGTTCAGCTGTTTGAGGACAACTTTTTCGATGAGTTTTGACAAGAAAGAGAGATTAGAGATAGGCCGGTAATTTTTCAGTTCATTTGGGTCTAAATTGTATTTCTTGAGGAGAGGGTGAACAATAGCAGACTTGAAAGAATCTGGGACAGTTCCAGTTTGAAGAGAAGTGTTGATGATGTTTTTAGCCCCCTTCCGACTAGTGAATAAAGATTCAAGAAATCTCCACACTTCTGCCCTGTTCACTGTATGGACGTGTGTATTATGCTGTACCTGTGAACAGTGGACAGTGATTGGAAGAAAGAAAAGATCATCATCATCAGGTGTCTCTATCTCTCCTCGTCCCCAGCCAGAAAAGATGGCCTACCGTCATCCTGCACTTCGTGTATTTTTGCTACGTTTTTCTTTCTCTGATAAAAATGAGACTTAAAGGGTAGCTTGGCCGTCTTTTTGTTGTTATTATTGTAGTTGTTGCTGTTGTTGTTGTTGCTGCTGCTGCTGCTGTTGTTGTTGCTAGCCCTGATATGGTTCTACGCAGTCGTCTGGGCTTTAAACAACAATAACAATGTTGTTGTTGTTGTTGTTGTTTTGACAATGTGTGTGTGCGTGTGTGTGTGTGTGTGTTGTGTGTGTGTGTGTGTGTGTGTGTGTGTGTGTGTGTGTGTTTGTGTGTGTGTGTGTGTGTGTGTGTGTGTGTGTGTGTTCCCAATTTGCGCATGGGTAGCATAATTCTTGTCTGACATCTGATGAGAAGATATGATTATCTACGGACTAAGAATCCAGTGAACAACAGGGAGAAAAAATTTTCAGAGTCCCCCAATAGATTGATAACAAGATACACTACTCTTATCAATAGTGCCACAACAGGAGTTATGTCCCTTAATTCGCGCACTTCGTTCTTTCCTCACTGCTTGTCTGCAACGGAAACAAACGGAACTAGGAGTTCGGGGGTTCGTGTTCAAAACAAGTTAAACTAAAAACGAAAGAAGAAGACAAGTCACAGCCTAGAAAGAGAGAACATGTGGTTATGTACCTTGGCCCAACCAAAACAAAAAATATTTTAAATCCTGTGATGACTTTAACACACAGTGTATTGTCTGCTCTCTGGGAAACAAGAAGACGTCTAAGAAATGAGTAGCTTTTTTTTTTTTTAATTGTCTGGTTTGAGCTGTAACAACACAAATACAACCAAAAGAGAGGCAGACACAGCAACAAAAGGCGACATAGCAAAGGTGTCCTCGGGGAATGGGGGAGGGGAATCCTGGCCATTCTCTCTCATTGTGGTTTGTCAGTTCGTTACATCCTCCATAAAGAAGATCCAGTTTGCTCCTGAAACAGGTAACGATCGTTACGACCTGTGCAGGTTTCATCACACTTATATAACATGGGATAGCAATTGCCAGAGGAACATCAACACACACGAAGACTGATAACCTCCATAATGAGGTAACTGCAAGCCAGAACATGAAGGCTGACTTGATCAAACGAACCATGTTGACCCCTGCATTTGGGATAATCTCCACCCTTTACCCAACAGGCAGAGGTGTCTCGACGGGTCGAGCCCAGAACTTTCCGAATGGAAGTCCAAGTTTAGCTACCTGACAACCGCGCCCGTGTAGGTGCGCAAGCACCTTTTCATAAGTATAATTATGATCATGTGCCAGTGGATGAGTGCTGGAGTTCTGCACATACAGTTGATAGTAGCTTGACACGATGACAAGTGTGTCAGTAGGACTACTTTATTATGTCTCGTACTTCACCCAGTATAGCCGTGGTAGTATGTTTGGTATGAATGCCAGGGGGGAGGGGGCGGTGTAGTGAAGTGTGTTGTATATTAGTATGTATGTATGTAGGCCTATGTATGTATGTATGTATGTATGTATGTATGTATGTATGTATGTATGTGTGTATGTATATATGTATGTATGTATGTATGTATGTATGTATGCATCTATGTATGTATGTATGCATCTATGTATATATGTGAGTGCGTGCGTGCTTGTGTGTGTATGTGCGTGCGGGCTCGCGCACACGTGCTAGATGTTAGATGTGCGTGTTTGTGGGAGGAAGAGAGGAGGTGGGGAGAAGAAATGGGACTGGAGAGTTTGTTATATTCGAAAGATTGTCTCTGTATCTCCCGTGTTATCAGATGGTCTTCTTGTCAGATGTCCTCTTTGTTCTCAGATCCTGAAAACTGACAAGCTCCCCTACCTGACCTTGACCGTCTGGCAAGTAAGAAAAACCAGCGGATCCCGATCACTATGGGATATCAAACAAGACGGTAGATGAGTTAGCAAAATGGGGAGTCCAGGAAGACTAACCAAACAACACCGTCGGTTACAGCAAAAAGAGGAGTGTCATCAGATCACTCCTTAATTAAGTCACAGACAGAAAGGGACGACTACCACCTTCTGTCCAGAGAGCAGCAAGTGCTCTCGATTAACCAGTCGCCGTGGTGAAGTGGTTAGCACAACGGACTACCGACTGGAAGGTTATGGGTTCGAATCCCCATCAGTCCCTTCAAAAATCAGTGTGGGATTTTTCGGCTCTAACCGGCTACTACCCAGAGTTGGGCGTGCTATGTGGTCATTGGGAAGACTGGGACCACACAGTCGAGTCTCATACACTTCACGGATGAGTCACTGAGAGTGCTGCTCAAATCTTCTGTCCAGCACCGCAGGTGTTTTTATCTCTCGAGCCTGGTTGACTCCAGAATAGTAAGCGAAGAGTGCAGCGCTGTCACGCAGTCTCAATCCTAGATGGAACTCCACAGCATCATAATTATCATCTTCATAGACATGGTAATTATCACAATGTAAAAACTGTTCCAGCTTCTGTGGCCATTAAGGTGGCGTGGAAAACAGGACGGGAAAAAAGGTGAGCACAAAGGTAACATCCCTGAGTACAAGGATCCTTAAAAAAAATTGTTTTAAAGAAAACAATAAAAAAAAAAATTTAAAAAGAGGTCCCGATTAGACTCTGCGTTGGCCACCACCTTGTGAACTGTCGTATGAACGGCAGGTTCAAACTGACTCCTTCAGCAGCCTTCCCCTCCAGTCAGCAGGACCACACAGCTGAACATGTAATGTATTACAGCGATGTTGCCTCTATCAAGTGGAGTAACAAGAGACATGGCCGACTACAACTCCTCTGACTACCAAGCTCCATGGCAGCCAACAGGAACTGGGGAAAAAAAGCGGTCACATCCATCGCTGGATATGGCCTGACATGTAAACCGAACTTCAGAAGAAGAACATGCCTGACTGATTGTCTGTCTGTCTGACTAAAGACCGGACCTCAAGATTTTGTCAGCGCGTACTCCATAAAAAAATGCACAGGCTTATGCCATGTTCATTTAGGGTTTCGTTCTTCACATGGCATCTATGGTGTCAGTGTATAAGGAACTTCTTCCAATCGCAAAAATGCCATCTTGAGAAACCGAAGCAGAAAATATAAACATGTTTGTCTGCGTGTTTGTTTGTCTGGAACAGTTCTGTTTATCTGTCTGTCGCTACTGCAGTGGGGTACTGTGGATACAGAAATGAAGGTTCCCTCCTGTTTCGGAACCACATGAGCTATCCAGTTTGCTTTTCGGTAGTGAGGGGTTCCTCTTTACCTGTCATGCTCTCTTTTCCTCACAAGACTCTTCTTATTTCTGCCTCCATATCATTCACATGTATTTCTTCCAAAGTCTCCACTTAGCTCCCTAAAGACAGAGTATGACTGCCTTAAGGCGGGATAAAGAACGGTCATACACGCAAAATGTTTTACATGTTTACTACATGGGGAGTGCTGGCAGGGGCTCCAGCCTGCGTAAAAAGAAGAAGAAAAAGAAGTTTGTCTGTCTGGTTGGCATGTGTCTGTCTGTATGTCTGTCTGCCCGTCTGCCTGTCTGCCTGTCTGTCAAGTTGGCGTCTGTCTGACTGATTTGTATGAAGCTGTTTGTGTGTGTGTGCCTGTCTCTCTGGTTGATGTTTCTGTCTGACTAGTTATGC